>CM052895.1:125901598-125955636 GCA_028534135.1 Potos flavus
GAATTTAAAACAATCCAAAATGTTGGAGATTACATTTTCTTTTGATATCTTGGGGTAACAAAATCACCGTTGATAAAAGGATCGTCAGAGGGATAACACTTGCCTGGTGACCGAATTCCTCCAAAGGCCGATGCCCAGATGAAGACAGAAGGTCAAGCATCTCATTCAGGAGGTGAAGGAAACAGGAGCAGAGGGTGGAAGAGGGATACATGTTGGAGGAGGTCATCGAGAGGCCGTGACCATCTGCTGACCCAGGAGCCGGCCTGGACCGTCGGGGGCCCCTCGCCCCCTCCCTGTCCTTGGAACGTTCCCTTGCGCGCTGCTGCCCCAGTGGGAGCCGTTTTCAAGGACGCAGCCTTGGGAGAGCGGCGTGGGGTTGGGACCCTCCGGTGGGGTGTTGATCCGGAGCTCTCTCCTGAGCTTTCTGGGTGAAATCTTCCATGGGCAGCGGGAGGGAGAGAGCAGAGGAAAGAGGCCGCTCCAGGGTGGGTAGGGGCAGTTTTAAGAAACAAAGGAAACTGACACTGAGCGTGCCTTGGGCGGCAGCAACACCACCAGCTCCACGCGCCTGCGCGCCAATTCTTAAAAGCTTTGATAAACAGGTTTTCCTGGGCGCCACACGAATACGAGGCAGGCGTTCTCAACACCACGTCACTACCCTCAAGGCCGTGTTCTCGGAGCAGCTCCCCCTGTGAGCGGGAAAGGCAAGCAGAACCCACGTTCCCAGGATGGGGGTGGGGCGAGGAGCGTCCGGGCCGGGTCCAGCTCGCAGCTTGGGCGGTGGTCACGTGTTTTCAAGGACCTTCCCCAGCATGGTGCATGTGACTGAACTCTGCTAAAGCTTCTGTCTAAACTTCTGAGCTTCGGGCTGACGGCTGCAGAGATGGACTCGTCTGACCGCGAACGGACGCGAGCCTCGTAAGTAAATTCCCTTGCCTGTTCAGCCTGCCACCTACTAATTTGGAGGGGCCCCCCTCTGTCTTCACTTGTCTCCTTGCCCTCTGTGTACTGGGCGGTTTCAGATTTCTTCTGGGAACTCCCAAGATTGTGAGCCTACAAGAGGGAAGGGAGGCAATTAATAAACTGCTTGATCAAGCCAGGTATCGCTCTGGATCAATGGAGCTTAAATTGTGCATACTAATTTCTGCAGTCAGTGGAGAGCAGGGAACCCTGTATTATCACACCCAAAGAGTATTTAGTCATAGCTAGTAGGTGAATTCCATGTGGCTGATCTTGATGGGAACTCCCAAGTTCCCCATAAGGAAAAAAAAAAAGGAATTTAATAACAATAAGTCAGATTTCTACTTGAAATAATAAGGGGTAAGAGTGAGTCCAATTTAAAGAACGACTAGCTTCCACAATAGAAAAGGAAGGCATTATCTATAATTCAGATTGTTGTATGGCAATTGAAATTTTTGACTGAATAATGCTGGTATCATTAAAAACCAAAGTATTTTATCATGGTATACTTCAAAATGCACAGCATTTAAGATGCTCTTGTTATTCAGACTTTCAGAAAACTCTTGTTACTTGTGACTTACTAAACCAGAATGCAAAGCTTTTACAAATGTGTTTTCTGAGTTACAAGATATGCTAATAGTGTCCAAATGGCTACGGCAAAGGAAAACATATTAATTTTGTTTTATTATTTTCTTAAGGATGACAGTATTTTCAAATGAGAAAGTATAATAATTGACATGTAATAAAAAATACTTATGTGTTCCAATCCTCTATCACAACATATTCTTTTTTAATTTAAATATATGAGAGATCAACATTTGGGTCAATATTTAATGCCGAAGTAGCGATATCCATGAAAATAACTCATTTGGTGATCATAGGATGAAGAAATAATGTTTTATAAAAGATCTACTTTGCCTGTTACTAAATTAGCTCATGCATGAACACTGAGAAATATTGGTAAATACTGCTCTTTTGTCCACTAGATAATAAATGTATTTTGCAATTACAATAGTAAACTGGATTTAAGATAAATTAAAATGTTAAAGAAACAGAAAAATTAAGCAAAACTGTACTCAGGAAAAATCTAGAAAACTTGCATCCTAAGCCACAAAAGAATATTTAAATTCTGGGTTTCACACGCAGTGATTCCCAAGGTTCTGTATTATTTGCCAAGTCCTCAGATGGTCTCAACAATTTTACTACACATAGATTTCCTAACTATGAGCAGTAAAAAAGGGATTAACTCTGATGTCGGTCCTGCTCTTGTTTTGGTAAATTAATTTTTATTGGAATGCATCCATACCCATTCACTAATGTTTGCCTATGCCTGCTTTTGTGCTACAATGACAGGCTTGAGTAGTTGTGATAAAGACCGTATGTCCAAAAACCTAAAATATTTCCCATCTGGCCCATTACAGAGAAAGCTTTCCGATTCCTGTTCTATGTGAATGATAACAATTTTAAAGCTGGTATAAACCATAGTAGGGCTGATTGAGAATGTTTAATGAAAACTCATCCTCAGCTACATATTTACTTATCTATTTATTTATTTACTTTTCTTCTCTGAAGGCCCAACAATATTAGTTTACTTATATGCTGGAAGTTATTTTGTATATAAGCCCAACTCTTAATTTTAATGCCAACTGTTGTTCCAATGAGCTATCTTGGTTATATATGAAAGGACTTCCAAATTTTAATATAGACATATTAATTAGGTATTGTTGTGTAATAAACTCCCTGAAAACTCAGTTGTATTCAGCTATAAGCATAATCATAACTCAGGAGTCTGAAGGTCAGCTGGCCGTGTAGATTGGGCTAAATCTGTGGATGTTTGGTGGGCTTTTCCATGTGTTTGCAGGTCAGCTGGGGGATGGATAAGCAAGGATGACCCCACCTTCTCCTGAGTCTGGGCCCTCATTCTCTAGCTTCTCCTTGTTGGGCAAAGATCCCAGAGGCAGCAGAAACATGAAAAGCTCTTGATACCTTAGTTCAGAATTGAGGGTGAGTTAGAGAATTGGAAAACTTTTGCAATCAGTCCACCATACATCATACATATTAAAAATTACAACCAACAGATTTTTTTGTAACACTTTTTTGGGGGAGAGCAAAAAAAATGTACTAAGTACAAGGATGCCAAGAGTGTTAGGGAACCTGGGCCATTTTTGTAATCAATCTATTACCAATGTCATAAATTACTACTGAATAATTTTTTACATCACCTTTTTTTCTGGAGTGAGTAAATCTTTCACTTTTCCTCGTAACCTTTTTTCCTTTGAAATACTATGGTATTTTTGCAAGGACGTGGATGGAGCTAGAGTGTATTACACTAGGTGAAATACAAAACAAAACAAATGAACATAGGGAAAGGGAAAGAAAAATAAAAGAAGATAATAACAGAGAGGGAGACAAACCATAAAAGACTCAGCTATAGGGAACAAACTGAGGGTTGCTGGAGGGAGGTGGGTGGGGGGGATGGGCTAGATGGGTGATGGCGATCACCCTGTGATGAGCACTGGGTGCTGTATGTAACTGATGAATCACTGCATTCTACTCCTGAAGCCAGTACTACACCATATGTGAACTAACTTGAATTTAAGTAAAGCCTTGAAAGAAAAATAAATAAATAAAATAAAATACTATGGTATTCTTGGAAAATTTAAAACAAATGTTTAGGTTATTTGTTAATGGTTTTAATTAATGGAATTTTTTTTCCTTCTCTGATTTGAGAGGTAAGGTTTTATGCCACAGGTGAAACTCTTTAGAATTTAAGATGCAGATAAAATTTGTCGAGAGCATAGCTGTCTGTACCTTCAACCAAAATCTATCTCTTTAGCGTGGTTAAGAAGCTGGGGTATTTCTAAAACATGCAGGTTATTGGGTTCTAGCCCTAGAGTTTTGATTTATTAGGTCTGAAATGGAATCCTGCTTTTGCTTAGGAACTATATGACTATTGGAGTCTGATATATTTGGGTATTTCAACTAGTTAAGAATAAAACTATTGCATGGAGCACAGGGTATGCTACATGAACAATGGATCTTGGAACACTGAAAAAATAAAATAAAAGTAATTGGAAAAAATAAAAATAAAAAAATAAAAGAATAAAACTATATTCGGGAAACATGTTAGAGAACTTCCTGTTTATACTCTGCTTCATAGGAGCTATTTAAAATCAGGGTCATTGGAGTCAACCAAAAAACACCAACCACAGAAATCATGGAGGTATCTATAGAAACCACAGCAATTTATTTTTGAACACTGCCTCTTTAATTAATACAATGTTGCTATTATGCAATCAGACTTATCTCTAGGTGGCAGTGCAGAAGGTAGTATTTTCATCCAGAGAAAGCTAGTGCAAATGGCCAGAGCTCAGCGGGCCATGGATGAACAGAAAGGGAATTTTGTCTAAATAATAGAACAATGGAATATGACAACATTAGCAACTAAAATTTGAGAATCATTTTATATTTCATAAAAAATTATCTCCTCATTTGATCCTCAAAACAACAGAAATGAAACAGTTGACATTGTATTTTCACACGTTAGATGAGGACTCTAAGATCATAGCCGGGCCAGAAGTGCTTGCCTAATGTTACGCAGAAGTAAAAATATGCTCCAGACAACGCTCATCCTCAGACTCTGATTGGCTGAGTTATATCATGCCAATAGTAACACATAAGCAAAGTCAGATTTATTTATTTAGGGACAGCAAGGGTGAGCCCAATCCAGAGCAACTTCGGGGCATCTCAGTAAGGGGACTTGGAAAAGCAGTCATAGGGAATTTGGGCCTATGCTGGATAATTCTAAGCAGAGTGGTTTAAAGAAGCAGGGGCCAGTCCTGGACTAGAGCTGTCAAAAACAGTGTTACAGTCATAATAACACAAATAATAATGCAATCAATTATGTGTTATATTACAGAATTGATTATATTAATACATATAAATAAATTATAAATACAATTATATAATATAAACATATGATTATATTGATTATATTGATTATATATTATATATATATTCTTTATATAATATATACTATATAAAAATGTGTTAGTGGTATATAATATATATTATGTGTATTATAATATATAATATAAAATTAGTATCATGTGATTAATTATTACTATATTATTATTAACCTATACATTTTAATAGTATTTATCTAGGATGCTGAAGGAATAAAATGGGGCTAGCAAGGTCATTAGTAACCAAGCAAACACCATTCACTTCAGACAAAAGAAGGGATATTTGGCATCTCTGTGATAATGTAATGGCCTTGTTTTTATCTTGTTTCGTACACTCATGGAGTCATCTCTGTCTGCCTTGTTGACACTCTGTGTCTGTGTCTTCTTGGGGATTATAAAGATTTAGTTGCTATTTAATGGAAGCTGAGTAGTTCTTCCAGACTCTTGATGGGTAAAGTACTTAAAGACCTTTCTAATAATAAAGTAATGCAAGAATAAAACCATTTTTACATGGTAACAAAATGCACTGCTTAGCAGAACTTAATCAGACAAAAGTTATTTTGAGGAAGAAAAAGTCTGTGTACTACCCATCTTTGATTATTATTGAAGTATAATTAACATACAGTGTTACATTAGTTTTGGGTGTACAATATAGTGATTCAACAGTTCTATTCATTAAGGTGCTCATCACAGTAAGTTTACTGTTAATCCCCTTCAGCTATTTCACCAGTCTCCCCACCCACCTCACCTCTGGCAACCATGAGTTTGTTCTCTATATTTAAGAGTCTGGTTTTTGTCTCTTTTTCCTTTTTGAGTGAATCCTATGGTATTTATTTTTCTCTGACTGACTTATTTCGCTTAGCATTATACCCTTTAGAGCCATCCATGTTGCTTGCAAATGGAAAGATTGCATTCTGTTTTACGGCTAAGTAATATTCCATTTCCATATACCACTGCTTCTTTATCCATTTTTGTATGGATGAACAGTTGGGTTGCTTTCATATCTTTGCTATTGTAAATAATGGTGCAATAAACATGGCGATGCGTGTATCTTTCTGAATTAGTATTTTTGTTTTCTTTGGGTGAATACTCAGTAATGGAATTACTAGATCATATGGTAATTCTATTTTTAAGTTTCTGAGGAAACTCCATGCTGTTTTTCACAGTGGCTGCACCAGCTTGCATTCCCAAAAATGCAAGAAGGGTACTTTTTCTCCACAGCCTCAACACTTGTTATTTCTTGTGTTTTTTATTTTAGCCATTCTGACAGATGTAAGGGGATATCTCATTAGAGTTTTGATTTCTATTTCTCTGATGATTAGTGAAGTTGAGCATCTTTTCATGCATCTGTTGGCCATCTCTATGTCTTCTTTGGAAAAATGTCTATTTAGGTCCTCTGCCCATTTAATTGGATTATTTGTTTTTCTGTGTATTTTGAGTTGTAGAAGTTTTCTATATATATTGGATACTAACCCTTCAGATGTATTGGATATATCATTTGCAAATATCTTCTCCCATTTTTATGGATTCAGGTCTCACATTTAGGCCTTTAATCCATTTTGAGTTTATTTTTGTCTATGGTGTAAAAAATTGGTCCAGTTCTTTCTTCTGCAGGTAGTTGTCTAGTTTTCCCAATACCATTTGTTGAAGAGACTGTCTTCTTCCCATTGTATATTCTTGCCTCCTTTGTCATAGATTAGCCTACAATAAAAGCGTGGATTTATTTTTCCTTCTGTTGAACTGTGTCTATTTTTGTGCCATATACTATCTATCTTTTATTAAAGAATAATATTTCATATAGTCAGACCAAAATTTAATTTGCTTTCATTATAACAAGGCAGGATTTTGGAGATTTTTTTGGTTTTTTTTTTTTTATTGAAGCACATAATCAAAGGAGAACAAAGATGTCAGGGCCCGGATACCAGAAATAAGTAAATAAATCATTCACTAAATTAGTCCAAGGCTCTATGGGGACTTCACAACTTCACAGAAGTTGTGAAATTGAGAGTTTTTAAAAGGATGTTGCTACTGTCTATTTAATCATCAAAAACATAGAAATATGACAGATACAATTCAGAAAATCAGGAGTTTAAAATTAATGAACACTAATCGAAGGGAAACAACATATGACAAGATATTTCTTAAGTTTAAAATTAACCAGATATGTTTCTTAACATAAGTCTTCGTGTGTAGAAAAAATTATCTCACACTGAACATGATGAAAAAGCAATTATTATTTATAAGGACAAACAAGAAAGTTGGCAAACATACAAGAGAAATTCAGCTTACAAAGATTACCCACAAACAATCCTCGCTCTTTATATAATTCAACATATTAGAAAGTTTGGAAAATTCTAAAGTAATATCCAGATGAAGATATTTTAGTATCTCACATCTCTGAAAGCTATGTTTTACTTTTTGATATCCTTCATCTCACTCAGTTTCACACATGTTTTTTGGCTTCTCTAAATAAAAACATTATAATGCATCAAAACAATCAAATCAAATAATTGAATCATTCAGAGCTCTAATTACTTTGATTAGACCCTTAAATTGTAAGGTAGCTTTTCATTATCTAATCAATTAATGTCACCTGTCTACAAAAACAAATAAATATGAAAGGACATTTTAGTAAGTTCATTTCACTAAATGTATTATTATATATTCATTAAATGATAATTAGAAATTTTCCTAAGAAAACAACATTAAAGACTAAAATTTTTGTGGAAAATAACTTCCTTATTCTCTTTGTCCCTGATATGTATTTGCTGACATTTGAAGAATCCACATTTTAAAATAGTAACACCTAAGTTAGAAACAAATTCTTAGAAGGGCAGCATTCATTTATTTTAAGGATAATAATATTGAAACATACCGAAACAAATGTTGATGGCTTACATTACAGGATATTTGGACTTATATACAAGAATAAAATTTATAGGGACGCCTGGGTGGCTCAGTGGGTTAAGCCTCTGCCTTCGGCTCAGGTCATGATCTCAGGGTCCTGAGATCGAGCCCCACATCGGGCTCTCTGCTCAGCGGGGAGCCTGTTTCCCCCTCTCTCTCTGCCTGCCTCTCTGCCTACTTGTGATCTCTCTCTGTCAAATAAATAAATAAAATCTTTAAAAAAAAAGAATAAAATTTATAAGATGTGTCCTATAGAAAATAGAATGGCCTTATCTTATACATCATCATAATATGAAATGCCTTTCAATTAAAAAAAAATAAGTCTCTACATTTTTACCAAAGAAAATATGAAAGTTGCAACTAATAAAGAGTGTCTCACAGCCCTAGCTTCACATAAGATTCACCTGTATTAAGACTAACCCTCCTCCCCACAAAAAAATTTGTTCCCAGGTGAACTCTGTCTCTTCCCAATTAATTCTGAAGAATGGTAGTGAATGTTCTTTCTGATTTCCTGGAATTGACAATGATGGATATGCAGCTCAGTTCTAAGGCATTATTTAGTCCATATTCTAAGTTCGAAGGATCAGCTGATGTGGAACCTGGCAAGCTGTCTAGGGGCTTGCTGATACTTGTCATTTCAAGCAGGACCAGTGATTAAAAACCCCACCTCACCCTCCGCACCTCTCCAACTTCTGCATCAGTTGGAGTGTTGTTCAACCTTCCTGTTTTCTCCTCTAGTTTTGGGGTGTTACATACTATATTTTTTATACTTATTCCACTTATTTAATGCACATATTTTTAAAATTTAACTTAAATCAAATTATGGCTTTATCCACCTCTTCTGCTCTTGCTTGTAGTCCATCAGTATTAGCTAGGTTTTAGTCTCATTTTTACAAATGTCTTTGTTCACCCTTCCTCCTTTTTGTTGGAAACTATCCATTTTCCCTCCTGTTTGAGGAGGGTAGTTAGTGGTAAATCCTGTTCTGTTATTTAAAATATCTTTATCCGCCTTCTTTCCTAAAAGAGTTTTTGTCAGGGGTAGACTTTTAGATTAACAGATATTTTTTTCTAATTCAATGGAGATGTAATTCTATTATGTTCTACCTTCCCTGTTGCAATTAAGGGGATACTAATCTATCCTTACTCTGAAAATGACCACCTCTCCAAACTTATCCACCACCTTAAAATCTTCTCCTCTGCTCTGCTGTTCTACAGTTTCTCTGGGATGTGTCTAGACTGGGGTATATATATATTTTTTATTTGTGTTGTTCTGAAGTCTTAGCTTCTTCTTTCTCTTAATTATCTAGATCATTCTGGACCTACGGGAATCCAGATCTCCCTGCTAAATTCTTATTCACCTTATTAGCTTCACCACGTGAAGCAAACTCTAAATGTTATCACTGTCCTATATGGTGCAGTTGGCCATAACATCAGAATTCAAGGTATCTAGAGTGTGGCAGAAACCCTCTGAGTGAAAGTTAGTCCTGGCCCTTGCTTTCCTCCCAGAGATTCTGTTTTTACTGTACTTTGGATCTGAAAATTTATTTTTATCTCCATTCATCAATACACTCTTCTTCCTTAGGTGTATCTTATCTTACATATAGTTTTAATTTGCAAGGTCGCTGAAAATATCGAATACAACAATGCATAGAAAATTGAGAAACAGGAGACTGAACTTTTTTATAAAGAGGGTTATGTAGGAGGAGGAAGATAAGGACTCCTTTATTTGAGAAGGTAGAGTTTGCGATGTGTTTTAGTTTCCCTTCCCCTTTTCTCCTATTCCCCTCCATAAGCAGGTGGGCGACAAGGCAGGATGGTGTGTTACACTTGTTCTCTTTCATTCAGAGTCCTGACTTGAGATTTCTTATGTAGGGTAACAGTGATTCAGAACAAGACCAACAAGAAGGACTATTCAGTTCACACCATAACTTGAGTGTCTTGTTTTCAGTTCCCCCGCCCAAAATACAACCCTAGGAGAAGTCTAGGGAAAGGACGCCCGTGTGCGAGACACATGAATCCACATTCCCACCTCTACTGCAGTATCAACTCAAGTAGTGACATCACAATCTCTCCAAACCATGAGCCACAGAGGCAACTTTGAATTAAAAATGAGATAGAATAAAAATGTATTAAAATTAAATCAGAAGTAACTGGAATCTCCTAATAATTAAAGTAACTAAAACTGTGGGATTGAATTGAGCTGTTGCTTCCTATCATTTGGTTTCTCAAAGTTCATTTCACATTCCTGTGTGCATATCTTCAGGTGGACTTGGATTAGGTGCCTATCACATGGTCAAGGTGCAGTGAGCATTGACATTGATTCTCCTACCAGGAACGCATGATGTGGGGAGGGGGTATTTCAGTAACAGGACAGTGCCATAGCCACAAAAGACAAAAGGAAAGAGATCATGGGCAGATAGGAGCCCTGCATGACCATGACAGATCATATTGAAATTAAGATGTTACTGGAACAGAGAAAAGGGTAGTAAAGTTTATTTTAGATAGACATGTAGATAGATAGATAGATAGATAGATAGATAGATAGATAGATATAGATAAATATATAGAGATATATAGATGTCCAGGTATACCTAGATATATATACACAGCAAGATATATCTATCTAGATATAGACATATCTAGAAAGATATTACAAGGGAGTAATATAGCCATACCCAAAAGGGAATCCAAGATATTAGGGATTAATATTTAAACATGAAGGTAACTTGGACAAAATTATGAATAGACTAGTTTGAAAAAAAATAAAGGTCTAGATTTTTCATGAGGTATTATATCTGTGATGAGGACATTAAGCAAAAGAAACAGCTGCATTTTTATGGATAAAAAATGCAAAATTTAATAATATCTTAGCCATAGGTTGTCTTCTCACATTCTTTAAAATCATATAAGCAGTGCCAAGTCTGAATAACTATATTATACACAGATATATACACAGATGTGTGTTTTTGTGTTTTTAAGTTAGATTTACACATTTCCTATAATAAAATATAACTTTCTCAAAAGCAAAGAAATTATTTATCTCGAATAAATATCTCAATTCCCTGTCTACTAATAAATAAATAAATTGGTTGATTAACTAACAGATTAAATTATATAGGAGCTTGGATTTGACCTTTTTAAGCAGGTATGATCAGTGTTTCAGAAAACCAGTCACTGGCAAATAATAGAAAATAGAAAGGAGTATTTTGTGGCCCATTGTATTTTGTTTAATTTATTTGATTGTCTCTTTCCCATTCTTCTAAGGCAGAATTGAAAAGCTCTTTCCCAATATCAGCCAACATCAGGCATTTTGCCAGACAGGCAGAGAAGTGGAGGTAATATCATAAAGGGTAATGACTAAATTTATTTTAGAGCCTCTGCTTCTATAGCTTTGGAAAGAAAGTGATTCATAGCTGAGAAATCGGAGTAATGCAATCAGAAATCCCAGTGGTACCATTCTTGACCTTTAAAGCCAACATACATTTGCAGAATGGAAAACTGAGCAGGAAATATGTTTTCAAACACTTGCCTAGTGGTGCATGGTGGTTCACCAGCTAGACAGTGTTTCTTATCAATATTTCAGAGTCTGATGGAGCAGGTGCCCTTTGTAACCAAAGGTCATATCAAGAACTGGAAAGTAGAGTGGCTTGAACAAAGTCAACCCTACTAGTACTACTCCTAGCTACCAAAGAATATTAAAAAAAAAAACACCTAGAAATATTTTTGAGCAATATTTCAGAAAACGTATTTCTTACGGTGGACTTAAAACTTGGAAGCTTCAAAAGCTATCATGCATCAGTTACTTAATTGCAAGAACGGAAAGACATTCATGCCAAAACATGTATGGAAGTTTATTTTATTAACACATATAGATGATCTTACAAATATTTGTGAAACTAGAAAACAGGCTCATCCAAGGTACATGCACCTGGAATTGGAGAGTTAGAGACTGAAGCCATCCATCATTTCTACTTCTCACTGGATTATCTAATGTACTCTCCTAATTCTCTCCAAATACAAACTTCATAATGCCTTTTCTTATACTCAATGACTCCAGCAAGCTGTCTCATGCACTCTGGCTTTCTATCTAAATGACCACTCAACACTTAGCAATATCTAATTAGCCTAGACTCTTAAAGTTTCTAGTCCAAATCCTTACAGAATCAGAAGGATTCAGTATATACCATATAGATCAGATTCCTTGGGTCAAAACTCCACTCCTATCATGCCATTAAAGGAGTTACACATTACAAAAAAAAAAGATGTAGAAAAAGATGGTTGCAGCTTCAGTTGACTGTGGAGTATCTACAAAGGGAGTATGGATAGGGAAGCAAAGGGAGTATGGATAGGGAAGCAAAGTATCAGTTTCTCTACTAAAATTAGTAAAGCATATTTATTATATTAGGTTTATCAGCCTAAACCAATTGAGTTAATTCAGGTAAACACTCTGAAAATATGTATGGATGAAGGATACTTCCCTGCCTTTTTGGTTTTTATGGATTATGAAAAAGAAAAGAGAAAAAGTAGGAAATGGCCCAATCACTTTCCTAGAGCCCCAGTCAAACTAGCAAATCCTTGGGGGAAAGGAAAAGCATGGTGGATGTATAGTGGGATAGGAAAAAATATGCTTTCTGAATGTAGATATTAATCTGTGAATCCATAAGATATTCAAAAGCAGCATTTGAATGTCTTACAGATTCACAGATATTAACAATTCTCCCAAATCAAGTCCATATCTCTCCAGTATCTGCCTCCTGCAGACTTTCCAACTTCTACCTCAACCCTCTTCTCCTGACTGCTGACTACACTGATTTATTTACTGGTCCCTGTATGTAGCATGTCCTTCATGCCGTGCTGGCTTGGAACATCCTGCCCTTCCCCTTCTATGTGATGAACTCCCACTCATCTCTTCAACTGGAGATTAAACCTTGCTGTCTATTAGAAACATTCCCTGACTCCCACAGAAAGGTCTAGATGTTTCTTCACCCACGGTTGCCACAGTGCATTTTACAAAGCACTTAGAAAACAACGATGTATTTTTTCTTTTGTCTTTATGTCTCCCTATAAAATATTTAAGTCATTGTATAATTTACAACTCACTACAAGAACCATAATAATGTAAATATTAAAATAATGGTTTAAGTCTTCATCGTTACCAAACGTTACTATCTTTTTAAAAATCCCTTCTCAGTTCCTGAACAATTTATAACCAATTAAATGAATAGAGCATACAATATGTGTCAGATTGATATCAAGAAAATGGCCCCTATTCTTTTTTTTGAGTCTTTATTTGAATTCTAGTTAACATATAATATAATATTGGAAAATGGCTCCAATTCTTCAACCCTACCCATGCCCTCTCACCCTTCGCAACCTGACTTTGGAATTTTTCCCTTTGAAACTGGACTGACCCTGTGACTTGTCTTGCAGCTCTGCCCAGAAGGAGAAATGAGCCCAGGCTAACCTTCTGAAGTATGAGGATCCATGTGGAGCTGAGCAAAGTGCAGTAGGCCCAGCCTAGGTCTTCCCAGACCTGTTCACTCCCACAAATCCAACCACGGATGCATGACAAGCCCAGCCCAATCATAAAGCCATCAAACGAGAGTAGGCACATGTGAAAAACTGTTTATTGTTCGAAGCCACTAAATTTGGGGGTGATTTATTACTTAACAATGGTTACCTGACACAAAAACATACAGAATTTTAAAACGAGAAGAAAAATATCCCCTTACCTTGGAATAGGGAACAAATGCAGCAAAGATCAAACTTGTAAATATTTTAATATTTTATATAGAATAACAGATAAAAGAATCAATATAAGCCAGTATCTAAACTAGGTTAAAAATCATATATTCCTTTTATGGGGATATTTTTGTCATATTATTTTGTGAAAAACAGTTATCACTACATCAGGGTTTTATATTCACATAAAAATAATTAAATGTCATAATAAAAGTACTTTATTCATAAGAACATAAACACTTATATCAATATCCCATTTTTTTATATTGCTATCCGGAATCCAAATTTCTTGTAAAGTTATATTTAGATTGAAAATGTATCTTCCTCATTTGATTGCCTGGCTTTGCCATTACTAAAAGTGAAAACTAAAACATTAGCATCGTTCTGCTTCCTCATTCTATCTTTTCTTTTTAATCTCTTGAATGAATGACTTATTCATATCAATACCTATGATTTATAAAGTCATTTCATTATCTGTAGTATTATTTGAAGATTAATAATCCTTCTATTAAAATACTACTATCTAGAAATAAAGGTATGAAAAAATCAGTTTATCTTAGACATAAATGTCACCACACATAGCTAAAAACAGTTCCATTTGGATCATGTTTTCTATCTTACAGACTATAAAAGGCACATTTACTTTGTACTGTAAGGGAACTTCAATATTAATTTGATTAATTCCCTGCATAAATCTTTTCTTTTTTAAATAAATCATAATGCATCTTTTCTTCTTTTTCCTAAAGAGAAGGCAGAGATTCAAGGGCCTTGGCAAAGTTTTTTAATAATTGGAAAATTTTAAAGTGTCAGGATTTCAAACTAGGTATTTCTGTTTAATAATATATGTGTAGTAGAATTTGGAAAACTCAGAACCAGGTATGAAGGGAAAAATGTATAACTATAGAAAATTTTACACTGCATTTAAATTATTCCTTTTTTAAGATCTTATTTATTTGAGAGAGAAAGTGAGGAGGAGGGGGAGGGACAGAAGTGGAGGGAGAAGGAGAGGGAGAGAATCTCAAGCAGACTCAGAGCTTGATTCAGGGCTGGAATCTCACGACCCTGAAATTATGACCTGAGCTGAAGCCACGAGTGGGATGCTTAACCAACCGAGCCACCCATGTGCTGCTGCGTTTAAGTTACTCTTAAGGCTTCAATCACATACTGCAATGATATCCCTTATCTGTGCGATCTAAAACAACTGAACTCATAGAAACAGAGTGGAATGGTGGTTATCAGGGTCGGGGAGCGGTGGAGGAACTGGGGAGATACTGTTGAAGAACACGAACTTGCAACAAGTAGATAAATAAGTTCTGGAGATCTAATGCACAGCTCGGTAATTATAACCAATAATACTACATTATAAACTTCAAAGTCACCGAGAGACCACATCTTAATGGTTCTCACCAGAAAAAAAGAAATTATAATTATGTGATGTGATGGAGATGTTTCCTAATGTTAAGGTAGTAATCATACTGTAATACATAAATGTATCAAATCAACACCTTGTACACCTTAAACTTACATAATGTTTTATGTCAATTATCTCTCAATTTTAAAAATTGTCAGTCCAGCTCTGATCTCTTTACTGAGCTTTAAACCCAAGTATCTAATTATCCACCGAACATGTCAATTTGAATACACTACAGATCAAACAAAACAAACCTTCCTCTTCCCCACAAGCCTTAATTCTGTGAGCAACATCATGATTCTTTGTCCAAACCACAAACCTGGGCAGGGGTCTTGATTCTTGTTTTCATCAGAGTCTACCTTCTCTTTTTGAAGTCCTGTTAGGTCTATTTCTTAAATACTTCTCAAACTTATTTGCTTCACAATTTCATTAATCCAATTTAGGCTAAAATCGTATCAACCAAAACTCAAGCCACAATGCTCCAAATGGCCACTGAACTTTTGATTATTGCCAAATCTGAATCCCATCTTTTGCTGACCAGTGGATTAAGTGTCTTAACAAAATCCGTAAGGTCCTGCATGTTCCAGGTCCTCAAAAACCCTTAACTCTCTGGGCACAGTGTGCTGAGCTACTTGCAAGTTCCATAATTCTCTCACCCCTTGGGGATCTTGCAAATTCAGTTTCTTCCTCTTAGAACACTCTCACATACTCCTCCTTCCCTTGGATAAATCCTACTTGTTTCCAGACACCATGCCCTCCAGGAAGATTGGAGATGGACCCTCACATGGTCCCCAGAGTTTCCTGTTTTTCTCACATCACATCCCTACTCTGTTGCTTCCTTACCTATGTGTCCAATTAGGTCCTGGAGAGTACAACCTCTTCTCATCCAGCCTGGTAATACCCCTAATGCTCAGCATTGGAGCCAGTTCCTGGCTCAGAATGAAAGAAAAAGATCAAATCAAATAAATCAAATAATGAATTAAAAACATATAACAATTTAGGTGGATAACCCTGATTTGTCCACCGGTTTTCCCATTTCCAAGGTGGATTTGTTAAATTGAGTATTTTTTGTTGTTGTTGCTGCTGTTTTTTGGGTTTTTTGGGGGGGTTTTTTGTTTGTTTTTCCCCAAATACTTTTATTTTATTTTTTCGGTGTTCCAAGATTCATCGTTCATGTACCACACCCAGTGCGCCATGCAATACGTGCCCTCCTCAATACCCACCACCCACTACCATAAGTATTTTTCTTAATAAACCTTACAAGAGCAAGTATACTGAATTGACCAAGAAGGAAGATTGTTAAACTAAGTAGAAAGAAAGCTGAATCAAGTCGAGATAGAGGAGACCCAGTTTTGAAATATATTTACAGCTGTGAAACTATCATCACAGTCAAGACAGTGAACATGCCCAAAACTTGTCAAATTGTGCACTTCAAGCAGTGTAGTTTAGTGTATGTCATTAATAGTTCAATAAGCTTTTTTTTAATTAGTAGCATTAAATTGGTCAAGGGAAAACAGTGACAATATGGGAGCTTTAAACATAACATGTTAATATGTAACATGTGTATTCACTCATAGATGGTAGCTTTTGCTGTAAGACAAAGGGGAGATAATCACATGATAGCAGCATGACAGGAGAGTTGAATTATTAAAAATACCGCTCACCATAGATTGGTTACATCATATGCTTCTTTCTACCATATACTCTTCCATCCATCCTCTCCTGTAAAACATCATATAAACACAGAGAGAAGACGCCGCACATTTTCTTTGCTACCCATGAATTTGTTGTAGGCCACTCCATGTAGTCATTTATGCATCTTGTTAAAATTGATTAAAAATAAGGAAATAGTGAAATTGCACTTTAGACTTTGGGAACTGGAGAGAACCGTACTATTTGGTTCATATTACTAGTATTGCAGATGAGCAATCTGAGATCCAGAAAATTGCCTGAGCTCTAAAAGGCATTCGTATCACCCATTGAAATATTCCCCAGTAGAGAGGCACCTGGCTGGCTCAGTCGGTAGCGCACGTGACTCTTGACCTTGGGTTCTAAGTTTGAGCCCCACGTTGGGTGTAAGGATTACTTAAAGAAATAAAATCTTTCAAAAAAAAAAATTCCAGGGCACCTGGGTGGCTCAGTTGGTTAAGCGACTGCCTTTGGCTCAGGTCATGATCCCGGAGTCCCAGGATCGAGTCCCACATCAGGCTCCCAGCTCCACGGGGAGTCTGCTTCTCCCTCTGACCTTCTCCCCTCTCATGCTCTCTCTCACTCTCTCTCAAATAAATAAACAAAATCTTTTTTAAAAAATTCCCCAGTAGAACACATTGCCAGAGTTCTTTTTTTCTAAGTAGTTTTTCGATATAATTTATTATTTAATCAAATTCTCTATCAGTCGTCTCCAAAAAAAAGAATACAAATATTATGTCACCTGAGGAACTTCATTCTATCCACTTAGGTGAAAATTAAGGCTACTCCTTGCTGCGGACATCCATTTTCACCACTGCCTGTCAGTTTCTGTCAGGCCCACCAATAGAATTATCTTGCTGAAATTTTCTTCTTCTCTAAATGTCTTAATTATTCTATTCACATGGTAGGTGATTGGCCAAAATAAATCTACATAATGAAATTTTGGATTCAGAAAAGTCAATCTGAGAAATCTCCATTTTTACTGAAACATTTAGAGAAAAGCAGCCACAGAGTGTCGTCTCAGTATTATACTCTCCGTCAGCACTCTGAAAGTTTACTTATAACCAACTACTTATTTTAGGCTTGAGCATTGAGATTATGGTTCGTTTAAAGATAAAACGTTTACAGTGGTTCACCATAAAGTTGCAAAATACAAGCTTTCCATCGCTAGGCAATATTCTTCTATGGTAGTGGAATATCTGCCTGCAAATAAAGTTTTTGCATTAATCATTGCTTTGATTCTTTCATTTTTACGAGCACTAAGCTATGTTTTGTAAGACTGAAAGGCATCTTAAAGAATGAAAATGCTGTTGACTGCTTTGCTGACTGATATTGTTTCCTTATTTATAAAATCATAAAAATAAGTCATTTTCTCTTGTTTTCTTTCCTTACTTTTTTTGGGGGTAAGGGGCGGTGGTTATTGTTGTGATTATTGCTTTGGCCAAGGAGAGAGAAAAAATGGACAAAAAAAACGTGAAAGATTGTTTCACTTTCCCCAGTTACCCAGAGAGTTGCATAAGGCATTCCATACGCTATTTATGCTATGATTCTAATGAAATTACAACCCTGGATAAGTGACTAATTGTCAGAGTTGTCTTTTACACAAAGCAGCTATTGTATTTATAGCTTTTAATTATAATATTATGGCTATTATCTTTCAATTAAGTTATGCAAAAAAAATCTGACAATGCAAGTTAAGCAATATTTAGAAACAGACAATATGGCTTCTTTTACCCACTAGAAATGACCGTTGGTAGTACCCTTCCACATCTGGGCATCCCACCCAAAACATGAAGATTTGATTCAGCTCAGACACTGATTCGTGAATTCGCACAATCTGCTTGTTTCCAGTAAGCACAAAACTGGTCTGTTTTAGTTCTGATGGGGCTTAAAATGGTAACTCGCATATAGCCAAACTAGGTAGCGTGCCCTTAGCAAACGCACATTTCCCATTAATCAGGATTCTACTTGAACACCGTAAACAAGACTAGCTAGACAGCTCATGGGACATCCGTGTGTATATTACATGAGTGTAGCTCCACACATTTTCACAAAGCAAACACATACATGAACCCAACACCCAGATCCCAGATCAAGAACAGACGTTAATCACAATTCCAGATACACCCCCCCCTTTTGGGCATGACTCCCACCCACAGGGAAATCACTAGCCCAACTCTAAGGCCCTTATATGCATTGTGTGATTTTGACTTTATTGTAAATGGAATCGTAAAGAATATTCACTTATCTTTTTTTAAGATGTTATTTATTCAAGAGACAGAGAGAAAGAGAGCATGGGTAGAGGGAGGGAGGGACGGAGGGAGAAGAAGAGTCCCTGACAATCAGGGAGCCCCATGCAGGGCTCAATCCCAGGACCCCAGGATCATGACCTGAGCCAAAGGCAGAAGTTTAACCGACTGAGCCACCCAGACGCCCCCAGAATGTTCACTTTTGCGTTTAGCTTCTTTTGCTCAACATTAGGTTGATGATATTTACTTATCTTGTTGTGTATAGTTGCAGTACATTCTCATTGCTGATTAGTATTTTAATTGGGCAGGCTTTCTAAGAGTTAAAAATCAATGTAGTTTATATATAAGCAATATATTTTGTTCTATATGAGTATATTATGTGACAATGTAAATGTATCTGCCAATTGGCAGGTTTTTAAAATAAAAAGAATTTATTGCATTTTCCTCTAGGTACCACTGATTTCTTACAATGTCTTGCCTTTGCCTTTTGATTAGCTAGAGAGAATTATAGACAAAAATGTAGCTTGAGAGAAAAATGGGAAATATCTGTTAACCATCCTCCACAGTAAATAATAAAATTGCTAGATACAAAATAATTACTTTTCAAATTTATAACATTCCCTGGTTTACATTATGTCTACTCTCTTCAATGTAAGGAAGTTTTACATTTTACATTTGCATCATGCTTAAGAATAAAACATTTTTATATATTTTTTCATTTATATTCCACAGAACTCTGTTAGATAGGGCAGTTGTCTCTTAAGTACCTCTTACGTCTTATACAACACTAACTATGGTGTGATATTTTTTAAAAGCAAACATCAGCAACCATAGAATATTATTATCATGGTTATCATGCTTCAGGAAAATAGTTTAGGAGCTGAATATGACGAAGGCACCTGGAAGTGCAGGGTAAGAGGAAAAAGTACTCACATTGGGAGAAAGCAACAGTTCTGTTTTCACAATACATTTAATTCTCTTTCTCCATTCGAAAGTGTCATTTTAGCCTACCAGCTTTTTTTATCCCCTCTCCATCCCCACGATAGTGCTTTGAGGTTGAATTTGAACATTTATGGGTAGAAGAGGACCTATCAAGTTGAAAACCTGTAGAAAGCACCCAGAGATAAATTTCTCAAAGGTAAATGTCCCTTAGCTGGTAGCAGTGATCCACGTTCTCATCCAGGAGGGCTAGTCCTGGCCCCATACAGCTCCACAGAGGCAGGAAGTCCTTAGAAGAGCAAGCTCTCAAAGTAGTTGGTTAGGTTGTTGACATGTAAGAGTCTGAAGACCAGTAGTATGTTTCAGCCATGACAAATGGGAGTCACGAATCCTTCTATAAGATATGCGACGTTTGTGAGAAGAGAGGCCAGGAGGGAGAACCAACATCCAATTAGGACCAACATCCTAAAGGACATCGTGCAGGGAAACATGGATATGATGTGTATAACAGGCAAATGTCACCCAGTTACTGACTTTTGCAATGAACAAAGCAGGGCGACCCAGCAACAAGGTAAAACCAGCTGCAGGTGGATATTCAGAACTTCGGCATTAGAAATTCTGGTTTCAACCTGAATTATTGAGCACTTATTCTAGGATTCCTTTCACTTCTGCCGGCTGGGGATATCGTTGGCCTTGGGTCAGCAGTACCACTGATGCGAGGCTTATAGCATTCGACAGCCTGTGTTGGAGGGTATGAGCTTAGCATAACGTCACTCAACTGTTCTTTCCCTACCTTCCTCTTTGTAAAACTGGAAAGTTGAGTAAGAATATCTCTAAGATATTTTCTTAGTGGGCAGTTCTCAATTTTTTCATCTTTTTATCATTTTCTCACATAATCTTTTTAGAGGTTAGCACTTCTTAAGGTCATCTCCACCATACGATTCTGAAAAGTCAGACTCATTGAAACAGCAGAATTAATCTAGCCATAAAAATAGAAAGAGGTCAACACAGTATCTAAAGCCAAAAGGAAAAAGCAGGGGACCCTGTGATGAGAAAATTCTGCTCGACCTCACCTTTCTATTTCCTTTGGCTTTGGCTTTTATTGGATGCTATATTTCTGGAGGAGCCATTCCCATTTGCTGCAGGTAAATGGCTGTGTTCTGAATTTATTGAGACAGGCAGCAGAAGGTCAAGGTATAGGCCAAGGGTAACTAAAACAGGGAAAGAGAACATTTGAGAATGATGTAGACGGATGCAAACTTCGTAGATGAGGCATGTGTTGGCTGGAGAGTGGTAAGCATTTGCAGAAAAATGTAACAGGCCTGATTTTAAGCAGATAGGACAAAGGAAAGTGCTGAGCCCATTTATTTGTTTCATTTCCTCCATTCCCGAAATTGTCCCGGGTTGCAATAAATAATTCTGACAAATGAAAAGTCCTTAAGATTATAAAGCATCGCCCATGGACTTTTTGTATTAGTCATATACTTAACTAGTTTTTAAGAGGAAAAAGCCTGTATTTTTTTATAATACAAATTCAGTCTTTTTTTTTTTTTAGGAAACAGGTAGGTAGCTGATCCAACCACATGACACCTTTTTTTTCGTAATATAAATGGTCAAAGATCTCTTCCATTTAAAAAACACACAAATGGGTTTAACTGAACACAGATGTTCCTATGAAAAATAAAAGGGAAATGAGAAGCTGTAAACTAACCATATCTTATACTGTTTCCTTTACAACAGATTCTGTTATCACAGAGTAAATAGTTTAGGAATGTTTTCCTTCTTAATAAATATTAAAAGCACTAAATTAGAATATTCTTTTGATATAACCCTATCTAGAACATGTAACTATTTCTATTAGGTTCCCAGTTGGTCAAAACAAGAAGTCTAATAAATAGCATTTAGGTAATAGCTAACTAAACTTTTGAATATGAGTTCAGAATTTAAGTGAGATGCTCTTACAAATGTGTATATAAGTATTTAACCTGATCATTAACCTGCTAAAAGAATGCAGTTCATATGTCTGTGTAAAGCAAGGGGCTACTCTTGAAGAAAAGCAAAGTTTTCTTTAATTAATCTTTTTTATTTTGAGATAATTGTAGATTCACGCACAATAGTAAATACCAATTCAGAGAATCTCACGTACCCTTTACCAGCTTCTTCCAATAGTAACATCTGGTGAAAGTAAAATATAGTATCACAACCATTATGCTGACATTGATGCAATCCACAAATCTTGTTCAAATTTTCCTTGTATTTGTGCTTGTGCGTATTTACTTCCATTCAGTTTTATCACAAGTGTAGGTTTGTGTATCTACCACCACAGTCAAGATACAGAACACTTTCATCATCATAAGGATCCCTTACGTTGCTCTTTTATAACTGCAAATCATTTTTCATCCCCCAAATGACAGGAGTCAAAATGAAAATGAAAGAAAAAGACATGAAGGAAATTGAAAAAGGTAAGAAAATATGAATGAGATTAGTAAAACACTAAAAGAAGATAACAGGAAAGAAACACAGATAATGAATGCCTTGGCCTGATTTTCTCCCAGAGAGCAGAGCCTGGAACAAAAACTCATATATAAGGCATTCATTTTGGGAACTGATACCAAGAAATCATAATAGGATATTGGGAAGATTAAGACAGAGAAGGTGGAAAAGTTATTTTAGTTGTCTCTCTTTGGAGCTAATCACCACTGAGTCTGGTGGAGTCCTGCTGGGACGCATTGAGGAATGATGTAGAATGTACCCTAGAATTCACTAACAGTGGAGCAGAAAGGTGAGCCCTCCCCTGGCTAAAGCCTGGTTCATGGGATGTTACCTCCTTCATACTTGGAGACACTCACATAGGTCAGAGCCAAACTGGATCCTATGGGACCCATGGAGAGCCCATGCTGCAGCCTCTCAGAAGGTCCAGGACACATGGTACAGCTGATAAAGAGGCAGTGGAGTTATCTTTGTGAAGCTGGTTGATACAGTGAAGGATACAGTATATGGTGGACTGACTCGAGTGTCAAGTACTCAGACACACAAGGAGTGTCTGACACCCTGAGTTTCATGGCTGAAACAAGAGAACCACTGCTTAGTTATAAGCAAACTCCTCCCAGATGAGGTGCCTGATCAAACCTCTATTACTTACCATCAAGGGCCTCGGGAAGGCTCCAATAAATGCCTTTAAACTGTCTTCCTTAAGGAATTGTTTGAGTAGACTTTACTGCAGATTCTCCTTTCTGGAAAGGCATCAAAATGAAACAATTGGAAGTGAATAAGCATGAAGCTCTGTTTGGTTCAGTAGTTTGTAAAATGTTTTCAAAAAGACCAATAGATTTTTAATGGAGGACAAAGAAGATAAAATGGATTTCAAAATCTTCTCGAAGTCAAACTAAATTATTAGTCTCCTCTGTCACGGAATAATTTAAATTTGTTGGCTTTATGTTTTTGCCTAACAAACAACTGTAATGAGATCTTAAATATACAATTATTATTCAACTAAATAAAATTAAATTTATGATTATCAAGTGGCTGATTGGTTGGTCATGAATTTTAAGGCCCCATAAGACAAATATCCCACAGTGTAAACTAAAACCATGCTGAATTAATTACTTTGGTGGTGGTTGGGATGTGGAGGGGTTGTTCATGCTAAGGTCAAATAGAGGTAACTGAGGGTTTAGCTTAATATATTCAATTTAGTTAGTTCTGGCCCTTGGAGTCAGTTAAAGCATCGGACTATTTTTGAGCATAATATAATTTCAAAGCCTTCAGAGTGAAACATAATACCAGATTCTCTGTACTATTTTCATGCTCTGATCATAAGTTCTTCCGTATTTCCAAATAGTGTGAGTAAACTGATAAGTAGGTGACCATATAACTTCTCTTTACCCTGGATCCTTTAGAAGGTAAAAAGGGAACCGTCTCTAGTTTTTCTAAGTAAACAACTATTAACTGGGGCTATTTTGGATACACTAAATGTGTGTTCATCCTATTTACAAAGGCTCTGGGAGAATCTTCAAAAGGAGCTCTCTTGTTTGTCTTTCCCTTTTTTTTTTAATTTTTTTTAAAGATTTTATTTATTTATTTGACAGAGAGAGAGAGAACAAGTAGGCAGAGAGGCAGGCAGAGGGAGAGGGGGAAGCAGGCTCCCCACTGAGCAGAGAGCCCGATGCGGGGCTCCATCCCAGGACCCTGAGATCATGATCTGAGCCGAAGGCAGAGGCTTTAACCCACTGAGCTCCCCAGGCGCCCTCGTTTGTCTTTCCTAAGCCATAAGAAAAGTAATAATCCTAATAATGACCATTATTAACCATGGTTTTGATGGTTAAAACTAGGAGATGCTGAATTAGATGTTGAATTGAGAGATGCTGGTAACAGATAATTAAAAATAAAAGCGAAATGAACAGTATTTACCTGGGTAATATTGAATATTCACAAGGTTCTCAGGAACTCTGAAGAGACTGCAAGACTGCCTCCCTGGAGCCTTCTCTGATTCAAACCAAAGTAGCTGAGTGTCAAGTACTCAGACAAAGCGAGGACCTAAGAGCCAGTGAGTTAAAGGAATTGAGAGACCTTGGGATTCCTGCCGAAATGAAAAGCTATAGCATTATGCTTCCTGACACGGGATCCCTCTGATCAGCAGAACCTTAGACAGTAGGGTTGAGAGACCAAAGAACTCACAGTTCGGGGTCAAATAACTAGGGCATCGAACTAGGGCATTGCTCAAGGAACTCACTCCTGCTCCAGGCTAAGACATGTGAGTTTCTTGAACAGGCCATTAATTTGGTGCTCTTTTATTATTAATATTGTGAGGGGGGAAAAAAAAAAAAAAAACCATAACATGAGATTTACTCTCTTAACAAAATTTTGTGTCCAGTACAGTACTGTTAATTATAAGCACATTATATATCTTATCTCCAGAACTTTCTTATCTTATGACCAAAACTCCATTCCCACTGAATAGCACCTCCCCATTATTCCTCCTCACAGCCCCCAACAACCACCACTCTTACTTTGTTTCATTTTATTTGCTGTTACTTTAGATACCTCATTTATAGACTGTTTCAAAAATGTTGTTCAATGGTTGTTTAGAATGCAAACTGAATGAATAATTGAAGAAGGACAAAGAAAGAGGAACCTCTTGTTCTCTGCCTGTCTCACTGTGGTAGACTGAATAACCAGCCCGCAACTGCCCTAAACCCACAACCCCTGAATATGTTCTTTCACACAGCAAGAGGCACTCAGCAGACCGCTAAGTTAAAGATTTTAAGATTATCCTGAATTATTCAGACAGGCTTAGTATAATCACAGTAGAATCAGATCATAAGAGGGAAGCAGGAGTGTCCGGCAGAGAACATGATAAAACAATGGGAGAGAAGCTGTGGTAACAGACCAAAGATTGTAATGAGTCCATTGCTGGCCTCTGGAATTGGGAAAAGGCAAGGAAATAGATTGTTCTCTAGACATAATGCAGCCCTGCCAACCAATTTTAAACGTCTGACGTCCAGAACAGTAAGATACCAAATCTGTGGGACACCTGGGTGGCTCAGTCGGTTAAGCATCTGCCTTCGGCTCAGGTCATGATCCCAGGATCCTGGGATCCGGCCCCACATCAGGCTCCTTGCTCAGCAGGGAGCCTGCTTCTCCCTCTGCCTGACTCTCCCCCTGCTTGAGCTCTCTCTTTCTCTTTCTATCTCTCTCTCTAACAAATAAATAATTAAAATCTGAAAGAAAAAAAAAGATACCGAATCTGTGTTATTTGAAGTCATAGAGACTGGCCCCAAATTTGAAAACTTCACTCAGGAAAACTAAATATCTGCAGCTTCCAGGACCCACCTCTTGAAAAGTCGATATAGAATCTTCACTTCACCTGAGCGCTCTGGCCTCACCAGGTGAGATCTGGTGAGACTGCTGACTTCTCCACAATATCAAAGTTGACACCATTAAATGTACAGACTTCTCATGAAAAAAAGTAATGTCAAACACATTTTCTATTTCTCGCAACATTTCCAGTGATATTTTAGAGCTCAGTTATGCTTTTATGCCGCTAGGAAATTTAGCCAATGCCAGGTTGATCTGACCCTTAATCTTTCAGGGTTGGAAAATTGTAGGGTAGCCTACACTTCCAGCCAGAGTATTTTTTTTTCTCTTTTTCTATTTTATGATATATGCTCTGAAGCAGAAGCAGATTTCTCAAAAGTCAAGGGTAAAGTTTCCTGATTATCATCCCCTCCTCCTCTCCTAAATAGGGTAATCATTGCCGAGATCACTAGACAGGGTCAAAAGAGAACCAGAGGGGAACTCAAATGCCCTCTCCTCAATGAGGCTTCTGCCAATAATCTTATTTCTAAATTTCAACTCCTGCGTCCCTTGCCTTGTTTTACTTTTTCTGTTTTCCTTGGCACATATTACCTTCCAACTCATTATATATTTTTTTTCCTTTACTGTGCTTATTGTGTATTTTCCATCTTCTCATGCTAGAACATAATGCAGTGGGTCAAGATGTTTATCAAGGATCACTGACGTAACCAAAGACCTACACACTATAGCCTGTACAGTGACTGTTCTGTTTCACCTCTGGGTACAATACCTAAAGGTAACTTGGGATTGTTAACCATTGTGAGTGAGGATAAGTGAGGGGGGAAGACATGTCCCTGTTACTGGATTATTCCAGAGAGTCTTCTCAAGCTCTTTAATCTTGTTGCCTGGCAAAGAGTTGGAATGTAGATCCAGCCCATGACAACTGTCTGAGAGTTAACTCTCTGTGTCTCAAAGCCTCTGTCCCCTCTCACAACACAGTCTGAGGTCCACCTTTGCAGAATATACCTGCCTCGGTAGCACATGAGCTCATGGCCTCAGCCACTGCAGGATTCATCAGAAAAGGGAACTTACCTCAGGAATGGCCTGAGAGAAATATTCTCCCAGTAGAGGAAATCTATACTGAATGTTGCTTGGCCAACCCAGTTTCTTTCTTTATTTTATTTTTTTTTTAAGATTTTATTTATTTATTTGACAGAGAAAGAGAGATCACAAGTAGGCAGAGAGGCAGGCAGAGAGAGAGGGGGAAGCAGGCTCCCCGCCGAGCAGAGAGCCCGATGTGGGGCTCGATCCCAGGACCCTGAGATCATGACCTGAGCCGAAGGCAGAGGCTTTAACCCGCTGAGCCACCCAAAGAAATGGTGAATATCAAACAAATGGAGAAAAAAAGATTCAGAAAATAAAGGAGAGAAACAACAAAAGAACACCCATAGGCAAAATAGTAAGTAGGATCATGAAGCAGACAGAAGAGAAGTCACAATGATTGGCAAAAGCTATCAAAGCAGAAATTGGAGTGTTGAGTTACCACGAAACTGCAAAACTAGAGCATGGGTTAGGAGACCCTTACCACTGAAAGAATACCTTCCACAGCTCTGATTGTGCAAACAGAGTCTCTGTCAGATTATCGTCAGCTACTCTATTCCGGATGATGGGGCTGTGTTTGTAAGGCTCTCTGTGAGGCCACTGAGATCCATTCCTGGCTCCATTCTCTTTGTGTTTACTAACTTAGAACACAAACTTACTAGCTTAAAACACAAACTCAAGTACCGTTCTTATTTATTGTTTATGATTACTGAAGTGATTTCTATTTCTAACCCCATTTAGTTGGATTTTGGAAATTTAAACTAGGTCAATTCCAAATCCTCACCCGCACTCTTCCTCTAGGGTTGTATTAAAGTCCAGGAAGCTTACATGAAGAAAGATTTTGGCAATACTCTGTGTGGGTGCTTGAATGATCACAGTGGAGGGTAGGTGGGAGCCCCTCTTCACTGATTACATTGATATATATGTATGTATGTATAGAGACAAAGCTTTGGGTCCTGGATCCACTATATTATATCCTCTTGAATCCCAAGATCTCTTCACATCCCTCAGCGACTTCTAAGTTCTCCTCACTCCTCAAGCCTTGGGTGTCCAAGACCATGCTTCTTAGATTCACCATAAGCCATTTTGTCATTAAAGTCTTTCTACAATGTTGAGCCTCTACCTTAGAGAGATGGTACGTTTTCCTTCTGCTCTTGCATTCTCTAGACATGTAAAGGCATTTGACTGACCCCCCAACCCTCACATAACATGGGCTTGATTCTTTTATGAGGGGTAGGGGGTGCTAAGTTCAGTGTCTTTCCAGGAAATCACAGCATCTTTTCAATATTCACAACTGTCTACCTTAGTCCTGCCAACCCAGGGAATCATTTTCCTGACTCAAGCACAGGAAGCTTTCATCAAAAGAGTCTAAAATATGTTATGCAAGCCCAGAAACTTATCCCTAACTCCCTCCTCCATGGACATTAGATCTTAAAGTGAATGCAAATAAAAATTGGCTCTATATTCTACTATGTCATCCCTTCCCAGATATGATGAAGGTAGAAAAATCCAATTACCTGAATGAGACCAAGGGCCTGGGAGGCAACAGTGCTGAAGGAGAAACTTTGATTAATATTTCAGGATAATATGCTGAAATAGTCACCTTAAAGGTAGAAAAATAGGTAACCTGCATACTCTGAGTTTCTTAAAGTAAAAAGGCCCAACAAATCTCAGATGAAAGGTTTCCCCTGTGAATCTTTGTAGAAATTTCAGTATATTGTTCTGTCTGCTCTTTCTATAGGTGAGCAATTTTCCACATAAGGATTCCAAAACTGTATCAGTTATTCATGCACACTTAATCTGAAAAAGCAAAGTACTGTTTATTTGGCACCAAAAAAATAAATAAATAAGCCGGTGATGGGTATTAAAGAGGGCATGTGTGGTGATGAGCACTGGGTGTTATACACAACTAATGAGTCATTGAACACTACATCAAAAATTAATGATGTACTACATGCTGGCTAACTGAACATGATAATAAAAAATTAAAAAAAAAATAAAAGTAAATAAAAAAATATACCAAGGTGATGAATAATAATGTAAACTATATAACATTCTTACATTTGCATACAGTGATAGTAATTTTCACTGGCAATAGAAACCTCTCTCATTCCAGAGTTTGAGAAATAATTATAATAACTGAAATGAAATATTAGCAGTGTACACTGGCATTTGCAAAGCACTCCTTGGTATATTGCTGCATTAAAATTTTATAGGAGGAATTGACTGGGAACTTTAAGTGAACCAATTTTAAAGTGATTAATCATTTTTTTCCCAAAACGAAGTATGTACATGGGAGTATGAGATCAGTATCCCAGTGCTCACTGCAGTAGTAACTTTAGAGCAACTAAACTGTATGAGTAATTTCTGAAGCTAAAAAGACTTACCCTTCACCTCACAAGACTTACTTAATATACTAGCATCAAATCCTGTCTGGCGAGGTGGCTATATTTCAATCTGTGAACTGTTTTGCAGTCTTTGGTTGACTACACACATGATCTGGAGGACTGTTTATTGCATATATTAATTTTTTAGTGGTTTCCCCTGATTGGTTGTTCAAGTAATACTTCTATTGGTGTCAAAGATTTCATATCTTCTCTTTCTTGGTCCTTTTTGTAACATGACTACAGCATGACTTTGTATTCCAATGACTGTGTTCCAAGAAAACATTTCGTTTCCCAAGGGATTTCCTGTTTTCTCCTACTCACGTGGCAACCATATTCAAAACAAACATTTCATCAAGACTCTGACACCTTGCCAGTCTAGGTCAGGAAAGGCAGCCATGTTTTAATTAACAAAATGTAAAGAGAAAGAAAAAAAGAAAGGAAGGAAGGAAGGAAGGAAGGAAGGAAGGAAGGAAGGAAGGAAGGGGGAGGGAGGGAGGAAGGAAAGAAGGAGGCAGGGAGGAAGACTTAACCTGCTTCAGAGATTTGTTGTATATCTCTTTTTTTAAAACACAACCTTTTAAAGAGTTTATTAATTTATTTATTTGAGAGAAAAACAGAGAGAGCACTAGCAGAGGAAGGGGCAGGGGAGTGGGATAGAGACAAGCAGACTCCCTGCTGAGCAGGGATCCTGATGCAGGGCTCGATCCCAGGAGCCTGAGATCATGACCTAAGTCAAAGTCAGACACTTAACTTATTGAGCCACCCAGACACCCCTATAACACAACTTTCAGTCACTCCAGAATTACAGGTTATAGGAGAAATATATTAGTCTAATAACTACCATGATGATATTTTTTAATGGAGTTGCAATTTGTACACTGTTTTCAGTGCGAATATTGATGAAAGAAATTAATTTTGTGTTCATGACCATGAAATATGACTATTCAGAAGGTGTATTGATGGCATAATTGTTTCTCTAAAATTAAAAAGTTGTGTAGCTCATTAAATCTAATGAATCAGTATAATGAATATTTCCACATATAATTATGATAAAGAGGACAAAGAAAGAGAGTAGAAGAGATAAAGAAATGATGGTATTTTATCTACTTCTATGGCTACCTTCCTTTCCTTACCCTACATTCCCTTATTGCTTTGTCTTATTTCCTTTTTTTAAGGTGTTTACCATAATACTAGATTTGTTTCATTAAAGTTTTTTGTGATTCTCTTCCTAATTGATAGTTTCAAGCAAGGTCAAAAGGCTGGGGATTCATTTACAAGTGGTTTTGAGAGAGTGAGGAGGCTGGAGGACAAAGGAAATGTTTTTTACTACACTCAAGTTTCTAGCTTTGGTAACTGGGTGAATGAGGCCATTAAATGATATAGAGGAAGACAGAGGAGCCAAATGAGAAACTGAAAATGGAAGGTAATTCAACCTGAAAATTCCAGATTGAAATGAAAGATCAAAGTTGATATTTATAATAAACTGCTTAGAGTTAGATCTAAAAAGTAGCACATAATTGCTGATCCTCTATCCTTTTGGAGAAGCATGCAATTAAGAGTTCACAAGTGCTTTTAGGATAAATTTTAGAAATATGTACACCTTCTTTAGTTATACTCTATGATTACATTTTTTAAATATTTCTTTGAGATAGAGGGTTAGGATGAGTGGGGGGAGGGGGAGAGGGAGAGAATCTCAAGCAGACTCCCTGATGAGCACAGAGCCCCACATGGGGCTTGATCTGACCACGTGAGATCATGACCTGAACGGAAATCAAGAGTTAGATCCCCAACAGACTTGAGCCACCCAGGTGCCCTATGAGTACATTTTTCATTTATTTTTTTTTTTTTCATTTATTTTTTTATTTTTTTAATTTTTTTAAGTAGACTCCATGTCCAATGTGGGGTCTCAAATTCAAAACCCCGAAATCAAGAGTCACATGCTCTATCAACTGAGCCAGCCAGGCACCCTTATGATTATATTTTTATTAATAAAATCATGGCTTAAGGTCTGGATCTGTACTAGCCAATATTTTGAAATTTCTTATTCTTTATATTTTAGATGTGTGCTTCCAATCTGGTAAGGCTGTCCTTCAGTTAGAGAATCTGCTCCATTTGCATTTAACTAAATTCTTATTTGGCCATAAATTCATCTTTCTTCCTCCTAATCTTATCTTTCTCTCCTGTTCTGTGTTCTTTCTTTGGCTTCTCTTGGTTTGATCATTTTTCATTTTTCTCTTTTACTCTCCTGTTCGCTTGGTAGATTTACAAACTTTGAAAGATTACAAGATTCTTTTATTATGCTTTTTAATGATTACCCAGAAATTATAACATACATCTTTGACTTATCAAAGTTTAATATACAACTTCCAGAGCAGGCAGTGATCTTTAAACTCTTTTATTTTTTAAAAGATTTATTTATTTATTTTAGAAAGCGAGAGCATACGAGCAAGGAGAGGGAAGGGCAGAGGGAGGGAGAAAGAGAGAGAATCTCAAGCAGACTGCCCTGAGCATGGAGCCCAAGGCGAGGCTCAGTATCATGACCCCGAGACCATGACCAGGGCTGAAACCAAGAGTCAGATGCCTAACCAACTAAGCCATCCAGGTGCCCCTGTGATTTTTAGTCTCTTTAATTCCATTTGTCATTCTCCTGACTTCTATTCTATCTTTGTTGTGTGGTTGAATGCTCTTTATTTTAATCCCCACAAGTCATTGTCAACTTGTTTTTAACAGACAATATACATTCATATTTATTGGTGTATTTGCCATTTCCAATGCTCTTCTTTCAAACTTGCATCTTCAACCTTTTGTTGGGTATTATTGTTCTTCCCTCTTTAAAAAAATGCAGTTCTTTAATATAATTCTGCTTAATGACAAATCCTATTCAATTTTATTTTCCTGAAAAAGCCTGTGTTTTAATTTTCACTTTTCAAATGATATTTTGATGAGTTTGGAATTCTCAGCTGGCAGATACTGCTTTCCACTCTTTGAAGATGTCATTCTGTTGTCTTCCAGCTTCCCCCGTTTCTGGAAGGAAGTCCGTGTAGTCTTCCTGTTGTGCCTTTGAAGTTACTGTGCCTTTTTTCTCTGGCTTCTTTTAAGAGTTCTTAAAGCAGACATATTTTACACATCTTGAGTACATGCTTTCTGGTTAATAATTTGGGGGAGAGTAAAACAAAGCTTTTTAGTTGATTCTTAGCAATGATCTTTAATTGTTTTCAATAAATGAGAGAAATCAACCTGACGTCATGATATGCCCTTGACATACCAGGCTGGTTTCTAACAGCACTCTTCACTGTTTTCCCTGGCCACCAAACCGTATGTATTTTCTACTCTTTTTTTATCTTATTATTGAAAGGAGTTTACCCAGAACTGTTGTATCGTTATTCATATCAACATTGTCTCATTATATCTTTATTTATATCAGCAATTATTATAACTACTCAAGTCTTCTCCCAAATGAAAGGTACTGAACATTTTCTCAAATAATATCAGTGAAATAAATCAAAATGTATAATTTTTTTCATTGTGTTTATTACAAATTCTGGTCATTTTTTATAATTAAATTATTTTAATTAAATATGAACCATCCACATATGCCTTCCAGGTAATTATAACTGAAGTCTCTGATTATAAAACAATTCACATATGAAATATCCAACTTTCTGAAGGGCATTCATTACCAACTATTTGAGAAGAAAGGAACAGGATTTTGAGTGTGTACATGATCTGGCTTTTTTCTGTATCCTCTGTGTACTTTGTTATATAGGTGAGCACTTACCTGTATGTAGTGTTTACTAGTTTCTCATAAATATTTAAAAGGTTTTCTGAGAATTCTGCCATGAACTTTAGCTTTCCTAATATAGAGGACATGTAGGAGCCAGGTTAAACTGTCAGTCACTTCAACGTGTGTTTGACTTAAACATAGAGAGAAGTTGTTTATTAAAGATAATTTATTAATACATGTATATAATGTAAATATGTTGGTCAAATATAAAGAAAATAATCAGATGTATAGAAGCACAGGCCTACAGAACTGACTCAACTGTAAATTATAAAGACCCACCTTTTGCTACATCTATATTCAATGCTTGACCCTCCTCTATAATGAATAAGTTTCAATAAGCAAGTATTAAACTGATGTAAAACAATAACAATGTCATCATATACTTAATACCTTCATCAAAAATTGTTTCTTCTAAATCCTTAGCTCTTACTGTCTGGAAGTCTCTGACTCAATGTTCCCCACTGCCAGTTTTATGACATCTTCCAGAATTTTCCTAAGAGCAACTATTTTCTAACCATTGATTTCACTGCAGTAACTAGAAATTACCGTATTTGGCACATCGATCCCCAACTGAGAGCTGTCCACACTGATTTTTTGTGTAGCTTTCCTTTTTTAACTAGCTCTCTCTCTTACCAGCTCTACCACTGGAGAGCCATATTTGAAACTGATATAACCTAAATTGTTCTTCCAATCTATTCTTCCTAGTTTACTACGTATACTGTAGCTTTCTTGTAGATTATCAACTTTTCGTTTGGGTTAAAACAAAATTCTACCACAATACAGGGCATAATGCTTGACAGAATAGGTATTTAAGGCTCAGAGAATGGGAGGACTCTTTCCAGATCTAGAGACCATGCACCTTATGCCCTAAATATTTGTTTTACGTGAGCATAAAAATTTCCAAAATTGTTTCCCTAACAAGGGGAATTCTTCATCCAAAATAGTAACTGTGAACTTTTAGAGTACAGATTATTCATTATTTTTAAAAATAACCTAATTTTTCCCCTGTCCTTGCTCAGTTTTCAGATATGGTGTGCCTGGATTAATTAAATTATATTAATCTCAATAACATTTTTGGGTTTGGGCATCCGTTTAGAAGCATGAACTATCCCGTGTTCTTGAGTTTAGTTGCTAAGAATTTCCAGCAATATTATAGGAAGGCAAAGGAAATCACTGACATGCACATTTCTCAAAGACCAGAGCCCTATTGTTGGCTGACATTTAACTCAGGAGAATGCTGGTACTTCAATTATGTAAAAAAATCATTGATCAAGAAATGATGAATTGGAGTCAAAAACATAAGTATGTGTGCAGTCGCTATTAAGCAGTTACTCAATATCTTATCTAAATGTTAAGGGCTTTTTTTTGTATAATGATTAGAAATTTAGAAAGGTTACTGGTGAACTGTAGGATCTAAAGAACAGTTCCATTGAAAAGAAATTAAGACTTCACAGAACCATGAATGCATCTAACTGGAATTTTGTTAAATTAAGGAAATGGTATCATCCTCCGCCTCTCCCCACTAGATGCCAGTAGTGCCTCTTCCCCAAGTTGTGACAAACAAAATGTCTCCAGACATTTGCAAATGTCTCCTGAAGGACAACACCATCCCGGACTGAGAAGCACTGCTTTTAGATAAAAGTCAAGAAAAGTTTCCTAAATTCCTAGCCTGTGATTGAGTACCTAATATGAAGATATTTGATCTTGTGCAAGTTTAACTAGCCCCTATGTCTGCATTTTAAAAAAAGAGGGAATTTACTACAATGAGTGTCCTTCCTGCCTGGACCAGTTCCTTCTCCAACAATTATCACCTACCAGGAGCACCAATCGATCATTCTCCAGTGGTCATCGGCCCTGGGCTCCACATCACATCCAGGTGTTACTTATTCTGCACATTGGAAAAGACAACTCTCTTAAAACTCATTCATCTCCCTGAATACTTCTTATTCCATATGCCACCTTCAGGTATTTCTGCAATATTCAGTGTTTTCTCCCTTACCCCTGAGTTTATACCTGTCAGGCAAGATTCACCGAAACTGTGAAGAAATGTGTTATCATCTTAGCTGGACTATAATTTATTTGAAGGCAGTGAATTTGGCATTCAGTAACATGTCTTTCAGTGTATATCACATCTATTAGGAAATTGTTTCTCTAATACAAAATTAAAGAGAAGCATTTCAGAGAGTGTAATAAAACTCTCCAATGACTTTGTGCCTTCCCATTACTCCGTACATTACAGTCCTAAACTTACCTCCTATTCTAATTCCAGACCAATCCTTGGCATTGAGTAGGTTTAAATCACCCTCAAGGCCACTCCTGAAATTTCACCAGTGTATCCCTTCTCTCGCGTTGATGCAATCTGGAGCGGGGCTCCCTGGCTTGGTCTGCAGGAGTTCAGCTCCCACCAACCACACGGACCTGCCAGATGCCTTTGTAAAGCATAGAAACTGAACAACCATGGTCTGAGAACTTCTACACTCTATAAGTAGCCAAGGAGAACCAGATCATGTCATATTTATCTCCGTCATCACTTTTTAAAAATTGTGCTACTTGATTGAAACTATATACCATTCACATTCTTCTAAATATTCCACTTTGGTGGGGAAAAGTCCCACTTAGAAGCATTATATAGTCTTAATGACTTAAAAGAGATTTTAATTTTGGATTATTTATTAAATAACATTTTTTCATGCAATAACATATCAAAACTCACTTTATAGTTAGGTTACAAAACCACGTTTGCTCAAGATCTGATCTGCAAATTGGTTCAAAACAATATCAAACTTGGGGTGCCTGGATGGGTCAGTAGATTAAGCATCTGCCTTCAGCTGGGGTCATGATCTCAGGATCCTGGGATCTAGTCCCACTTCGGGCTCCCTGCTCAGAAGGGAGCTCTTTTTCTCTCTCTCTGTCAAATAAATTTTAAGAAAACTTAAAAAAAAAAAAAAAACAATATCAAACTCATTTTTTACCTTTGCTTACTCATTTTGGCACAAGCCAAAAGATGTAATTTTCTGGAATTCCATGAGATTAAAAGAATAAAATGCATAATATGCATACTGTATAATACCTATAAAGTCTTAAAATCTGGGTTTTAAAACACATTTGAAAATCAAAATGACATCAGTTTTGAATAAATATGAAATCACTTTGTTTTTAAAAGTCCCAGTTAGTAAAAAAATAAAAAAATAAAAGTTCCAGTTAGTAATTTAATTGACTGTAGCTGAATTTTATGATACTCAGCACACAACAATCTTAAGGGTGTTAAAGGTGTTCCTGTTTTGATCTACTTGGGTAATCGAAAGTGTCAGCTCTAATAATAATCAGCATTTCAATTGTGAAAAGCAGTGCTCCAAAGGAACATCCATGGTGACTCACTATTCCCTTTACATGTAGATTTGTATTTAGTTTGACTATGTAATAGTCAGTGAAATCTGGTACTTTCAAATGGCTCTTGTGAACATTTGCAAGTCTTGACAAGTATCCGCAAAAGCCAAACTGCGTGACTGCTGTGAGTAATGGCCCTTTAATGTTCCTCTTAGCAGAAATGTTCCTCTTCATAGAAAAAATATTTGGATCAGTTGGTAATTTGAGAACTTATAATTTCCTACACTTAAATAATTTAATAATTTGAAAGTTCACTCCTAATTACCACAACTTGTCAAATAACTGGCACTTTGAATGAAATGAGCTAAAGGCTCAGTGCCACTTCTGAGTCACCAGCTATGATGAGGAATTCTCACTGAAGCTCTTGGGTCCTGAAGTATATTGGTAAACGCGACCGGGAAGGAAGAATTTCATTAGCTGGCAACTGAGTCACCTCTTTCAATTAGCAAGCCTGGATCGCGTATGAACACCACATGACTTCTCACCTTTGTGATTTAAGAGCTGAGTCGGCCAGGCCATCTGGCTGTGCCTCCTTTTTGGAGGACTGCTCCCGCCACTGCCTATGTGGTTAGAGCTTCCTAAGAATAGGAAATCCCTACCAGGACTTACCTGTCCCTACTACCAAGGGAAGACACGCAACAGCAAAGAAGAGAGTCACCACAGGACATCAATGCCCTTCTCCCATTGGGTTTATATAAACCCTACACTCATCTCAAAAGAAATGTCTACCTTCTACTATAATAATCCCTTTAGATTCTTACAAAGTTTATTTTGTCCAAGAACTTCATCAACATTCTTGATTTTTCAGGATAACGTGAATGGGGGTATAGCACATGTCCTTAAATTTCTTGGGTATGCCAAAGAAAGGGACTATCTAAAAATGCATGTATAATTTGCATATATATATGTTTATTAATAGACTATTAATATGAGCCTCTGGCCCAGGATATAGGGTTTTTGACAGGTGGAGCAACAAAAAGACCACCAAAAGAATACACACACACACACACACAAGCACACGCATAGTATCTATTGATATCTTGATATCTCTATGTAAACGTGTGTGTGTGCATGTGTGTGTAATGTGTATCTAAATTTAAGTTCATTAGGCTTACCACAGTAAGGGAGAAGACTTTATTGACACACATCAGTACTGTATGAGTGAGGTACTGTCAGTGAAGAGTTATTTTTACATTTTGGGGGTCTGGCCTTTTGTGGTTTAAGGCAGGATTTTCTATATTTGTGACCAAGTAATGTAGGCTTGCTAAAGCTAGATTCTTGCAGGAAGCTCTGATTTTTGTGTGATAACTGAACTGTTTCCCAGGTGAACAATCCATTAATTTCATTGTGAGAACTGTTGGCCCAGATGAGCTGACTCTTTGCCCAATTAAGTCAGATTGCAAGAACTTGCTGAAATAAAATGTGATTCTTTTTCTTATTTAAATTGGTTTAGTGTCTTTCTGGGCAATGATTTCCTGAAACAAATAGATAATTCATATTTATATCTTTTGTATCTCAGTCTGTAGCACCGGGTTTTTGCCTTGGTACACTGGAATAGCTAAACCAAAGTCAAGATTTGGGGGCTTGTGGCAAAGATTACAGAATTAGCTATTTGAAAATCATTCTTTCATTTTCTTTTTCGTACTAACCTGATCCTCATATTTTAGAGAGCAACACATTGTCCAATTAAAAACCATATTCCAGAAAACCCCAACATGTACCTTTCTAGTCAATATCCAATCCTTCCTTCTAAAGGTGACAATTATCCTAACTTGTAACAATATAAATTAATAATCTGTGATCTTGAAAATTTTATAATGGATCATATTATTTTTTCTTTTGTGTCTGACTTCTTTAACTCAACATATCTGTGAGATTCATTTACATTGCTGCATGTAGTGATGGTTTATAATGTCTCCCACTACATGAATGTAAAACAATATGTCTATTCATCATATTATTTGGTTAATGTCTTTCATCAATTCAGCAAAGTTCTCAGCCTTTATCTCATCAAACAATTGTTCCCTCCCCACCCCACTCTCTCTCTCCTCTTCTCAGATTCCAGGTATATGGACATTACATCTTTAAATATTTCCTCCTTCCATGTCTTTTATACTCTGCTATGTTCTCTTGATTATTAGGAACATTTTTTTGTCTCTTCACATGTCTAGTAAATGTTTATTGTATGCTAGACATTGTGTATAAAATAATCATAAACCTCGAGATGAGATTTTTTTCCCCAAAGGGTGTCTCTTTCTTCTCTTAGGTAGATAGGGTAAAGAGGCTATCACCTCTAGCTGACCAAGTGTTAATCTGCGTCCAACAAGCAAGCATTGAACTTAAGATTCAGTGATACCTTTACCACCCTTATTCTTCAGATATGGCCCTCTCAGGCTTTTGATTGATTCTATGAGACTCTGTTCCTTAAGTTCTGACTTTTCAAAGTGTTGATATTCATTCTTAAGCCTCTTGCCTGTGGAATGTTCAAATATTGGTAGGTATCTTAAGGAGCGATGCTCTGTGGATTTATGATAGGCTCTTCCCATAGCAGGTCTTTGATTCTTTTTTTGTTTGTTTCTTTGTCATAATGTTTATGGGACACATATACATTTTATTTAGTAAATCTTTCTTTTAATTTTTTTTATTATGTTATGTTAGTCACCATACAAGTACATCATTAGTTTTTGATGTTGTGTTCCATGTTTCATTGTTTGCATATAACACCCAGTGCTCCATGCAATCCGTGCCCTCCTTAATACCCATCATCAGGCTCACCTATCCCTCCACCTCCCTCCCCTCTAAAACCCTCAGTTTGTTTTCCAGAGTCCATAGTCTCTCATGGTTCATCTCCACCTCTGATTTTCCCCCCTTCGTTTTTCCCTTCCTTCTCCTAATGTCCTCCATGCTATTCCTTAAGTTCCACAAATCAAATGAAACCATATGATAATTGTCTTTTTCTGCTTGACTTACTTCACTTAGCATAATCTCCTCCAGTTCCATCCATGTTGATGCAAATGTTGGGTATTCATCCTTTCTGATGGCTGAGTAATATTCCATTGTATATATGGACCATATCTTCTTTATTCATTTGTCTGTTGAAGGGCATTTCATCTCCTTCCACCGTTTGGCTATTGTGGACATTGCTGCTATGAACATTGGGGGTGCGTGTGGCCCTTCTTTTCACTACATCTGTATCTTTGGGATAGATACCCAGTAGTGCAACTACTGGGTCATAGGGTAGCTCTATTTTTAACTTTTTGAGGAACCTTCACAGTTTTCCAAAGTGGCTGTACCAACTTGCATTCCCACCAACAGTGTAAGACGGTTCCCCTTTCTCCACAGCCTCTCCAACATTTGTTGTTTACTGTCTTGTTGATTTTGGCCATTCTAACTGGTGTAAGGTGGTATCTCGTTGTGGTTTTGATTTGAATTTCCCTGATGGCTAATGATGTTGCACATTTTTTCATGTGTTAGTTAGCCATTTGTAGGTCTTTGATTCTTAAGCAATGCAAGACTGTGAAAGATTTCCCTCTGCTTTTGGCTCAGGCTTAGCCTCCTTGCCCATTCCAGACCTTCAGAAATGTTTCGTGTGGAAAAATAATCTTGTTTTTGAAGTTCACTTTGACTTCAGTCCAGCTCCATACAAGTTCCAAAAGTCCTCTGGATTCTCTTCCTTCAACAAGGACTCTGCTTGAGGCAAGCCTAATCCTCAGCTCTCATTTTAAATGACCAAATGTAGAGGTGCCTGGGTGGCTGAGTCATTTAAGAGTCTGCCTTCCGCTCAGGTCATGATCTCAGGGTCCTGGGATCGAGCTTCACATCAGGCTCCCTGTTCTGCAGGGAGCCTGCTTCTCCTTCTCCCTCTGCCTGTTGCTCCCCCTGCTTGTGCATGCTCTCTCTCTCTCTCTCTGTCAAATAAATAAATCTTTTTAAAAAAATAAAATAAAAAAATAAAATAAAATTGCCAAATGCTACCAAGAACCAAAATGGTCAGCGCCTATCAGCTCATCTAAAAAAGGCTTTTTCTTTGGGGTACTTTATTAATTCATCTATTGCTCATTGTTTCTACAGTTCTTCATGTCTTTAAGAATATAATTTTTACAGTTCATCCTTTAATTTTTCTCTAATTGTTGCAGCAGGAATTATAGCCAACTGTGCCCTACTGCATCCTACTGCAAGAAGTCCATTGTGAACTTTGATAGATGATATTGTCATTAAAATTCAGTCCAGTGTATTTTGGATTATTATTTCTGTTCTACTTTGGCCCTAGAGATTTGAGAAGTATTTTCCTACATAAGGCAATTTTAAGATTATCCCTTTACTACTGATTTTTAGCTTAATTCCACTGTAGTCAGAAAACAAATTCTGTATGGTTTCAAGTCTTTAAACTTTTGAACAATACTTTATGTCCCAGTTTATGGTCAATCTTGATAAATGCTCCATGAACAGTTGAAAAGTGTTGCATTCTGAATTGTTGAAAGAAGGGTTCTATATATGCCAATTTTATCACATTTGCAAATATTATTATCAATCTTCAATATGCTTGCTAATTTTTCTGAGAGAGATATGTTAATATTATTTTTAGATTTGCCAGTTTCTCTTTCACCTGTCAGTTTTTGTTTATGAATTTGAAGCTATATTTATCAGGTTCATATAAATTTAGAATCACAATATCTTCCTTTCTGGAACAATAGTTGAGCACTATGAAATGTCCTCCCCTCTGCTCCTTGTCAATGTCTACTTTGTATTATATTACTATCGTTATATTTTTTTTTCTTTTGCAAGTGTTAGCTTTTCCATTCTTTTCAGTTTAATCTTTTTGCGTATTTATTTTAAAGGTATATCTCACTTAAGTATGCATGCTTTAATCCATTCTGATAATTGTTTTCTTTTTATTTACATTACTTGGTTATTTTCATTTATTAGAATTATTAATTTGATTTTAAATGTACAAATTTACTCTTTATATTTATTGGACCCACAACTTTTTTTATAAACTTGTTCTTTCTTCTTCTCTTCTTTAAGATTATTTGTTGACGTCTTATGATTCAATTACACTTTTACGTGTTTATTAGTGACTATTTTGCTATTCTTATAGTGGTTTTTCTACAGCAATACTGTCTAGTAGAAATTTCTACAATGATGGAAATATTCTACATCTGTGTTGTTCAAAACAGTAGCCACTAGCTACAGATAGCTCTTGTACACTTAAGATGTGGCTAGACTGAGCAGAGTTTTTAATTTAAGTTTAAAATTAAATAGACAACAATACCATGTTGGACAGTCCAGCTCTAGAGATTACATACTGAACCCTTGACATATTGAAGCCTAATACTTATAGTCCCCTTTTTTGCAACTTTCTGATACAGACAGAATTCAACTCACGCATTGCCATCTCACATCACATTTGAGATCTGATAAATTAGTATATTACATATTATATTAATAATATTGAAGTATAATAAATGGTATTTAATTCCATTTGTATCTTAACAAAGCAAGATACTCTGGTTATTACTTTATGCAATCATATTCAATTAGAATCCCACATATTTACCTTTCACTATTCTTCATGTTTTCTTATTTTCTACATGGCCCTCTGTGATTATTTTTATTTTGTTCGTTTGTTTTTTTAAGAGATGGTGGAGGGTGGGCAGGGACAGAGGAAGGAAGAGAGAATCTTAACCAGAGCCTGTGCCCAGCACAGAGCCTGATGAGGGGCTGAATCTCACAACCCTGAGATCATGACCTGAACTAAAATTGAGTTGGATGCTTAACTGACTAAGCCACCCAGACCCTCCATTTCCCTTTTGTCTTAAAAGCAACCTTTGATTTCCTTTATTTTGGTTTTGCTAGTGATCAATTTTATCATGGTTTGCTAAATTGAAGAATCTTCACTATACCTTCATATTTAAAATATGTTCTTGCTGGGTATAAAAAGGTTGGCACTTCTATTTCTTCAGTGTTTTCAAGATATTCCATTGTCCCTGAATTTCTTTGCTTAATTGAGGTGTTGGCAATTTAATCTTATTATTGCTTCTTTGAGGATAACGCACCTTTTTCTTTTTTCTCTCTTTATCTTCTGGCCGCTTCAAGTTTACATTTCTCATATTAGTTTCTGGCAGTTACACTGTGCTGTACCCAGGGTGGTTTTATAGCATCATTTATATTCGGGATTTAGATGGCTTCTTGATTTTGTGAATTTTGCCTCCTGTTTCCAAAAAATTTTAATACTTTGTCATCAAATATTTCTTCTGCCGTAATACCTCTCTCTTCTATTTTTTGTCAGTTCAATTCCATGTATGTTAGAACTTTTTCTGTATTCCATGTATCTCTTATGCTCTATTGTGAGTTTTGCACTTATTTTACTTCTCCGGGCTTCAGTCTAGAATATTTTCTTTGGAACTGACTTTCAGGACACTAATTCACTTTTAATAGGTCTAACTTGCTGAGAAGCTCACCCAGTAAATTCCTAATTTTCAGAAATTATGGGTTTTAATTCAATAATTTAAATTTGATATTTTGTATAGTTTCTAATTCTTTGCTGATTTTTAAAAATTTCTTGAACATTTTGGGACACCTGGATGGCTCAGTTGGTTGAGTGACTGACTCTTGATTTGGGTCAGGTCATAATCTCGGGTCCAATGATTGAGCCCTGGGTCAGGCTCTTCACTCAGTGGGGAGTCTGCTTGAGGATTCTCTCTTTCCCTCTCTCTCTGCCCGTCCCCACCCTCCACTCACACAGTCTCCTTCCTTCTTTATCTCTCTCTCTCTCTGTCAAATAAAATTCTTGAACACCTTAACTATATTATTTAAAAGTCTGTGTGTGGGGAGAGAGGGATGAATAGGCAGACCAAAGAGGATTTTTAGGGCAGGGAAAATAATTTCTATGACACTATAGTGGCAGATTCATGTTATTATACATTTGTCCAAACTTATAGAATGTACAACACCAAGAGAAAACTCTTACATAAACTAAGAATTTTGGACGATTATGATGTGTTATTGTAGGTTCATCAGTTGTAACAAATGTACTACTTTAGTATGAGATGTTGATAATGAGGAGGTTATGTCAGGGGAGGGGAACGTAGGGAGTTTATGGGATTTTTGTACCCTCCTCACAATTTTGCTATAGATTTAAAAATGCTCTGACAAAGTATTAATTAAAAAAATTTATGTCTGACAATTCTATTTCCCGAACTTCTTCAGACTTATGTCTATTTTATGCTACTTGCTCCTGATTTTTGGTAGAGTCTTGTCTTCTCATAGAATCAAATGTTTTTTTTTTAACTCAGTAAATATCAAATACTAAATATCATAGAGGAAATATACAGGTCTTTTATGACTTCCCTGTAGAGAATCTTCTTTTTAAATCCAATCTGGGGTTGAATTAATTTGGTCTTGGGCATCAAGGCTAGTGAGCATTTATCATCAGTTCACACTTACTCCTAGAGTGTCATCCTACAGCATCCTACTTGAAAGCTTATGGGTGTACCAAGCCTCCTCTGTTTTGTTGAATATGAACTCCAATTTTTGTCTATTCCAGTCTCGAGAGTTAGAATCTACAAATGCCTCAAAGGGAAAGCAGTGCCCATGTTCCATACTCACCTCTTTAGGCTTTCATTCCCAAGAACATATTCTCTTAGTTGTCTTTACAGCTCACATTTGCCTTTAACTAGGTTTTTTTTTTTTCCCATTTGGATCTGCTTTAATTATTGATATTAGGAGTTTTGTTAAGAAACAGTTTAGTCTGCCACTCTCAGATATAAAATTGTTAATGTATTATTTTTATGATCTTTGTCATATGTGTGCTGTAGATACATCCCAAATTGTTCCATTTTCCACTATGGAGATGCATTGCTTCATATCCAGTTGTGTGGTTTTGCAACTACAAATACTGGTAGACAAAAGCCAATGCCAACATAACATTATCTTTCAAACTATGGGCTAAAAATTCCTAAGTATTTTCACTAAGTCATTGTGTTTTCTTCTGCAGTGCATGAAAATACATTGTTCTTTTTCCACCAATCAGTTGTGTTTATTTTTTAATTATTAATCAAATGATAATAAAGTTGTATGTTTTTATTAATTCAATTTGCATTCTCATTAATACCAGAGTATCTTTTGAGATATTTATCATCCACTTGTATTTTCTTTCCTCTGAACTATCCTTATCTTTTGTCCTTCCTTTGTCCATTTTTTTGTTACTCAAATTGCATAATCTAGTCCTTAAACCATTATTAACAAGTCCTTCAAATATCATTCTCAATCCATCTTTTATTTGTTGGTTTTGTTTATAAAATATTTTATTCTATAATTTTTTTAATTTTAAATTAACAAATGAATTTCATGTTTTATAGATTATGGTGTTTTTTGTGGCTAAGACGTTTCAGTTATCCATAGATTAAAATATATCTTTTAATTTTTCAGTTAAGATTTGTACTACCTTGCATGCTACATTTAAATCTTTAATTCATTTGGACTTAGTTTTTGTTATGGTATAAAATAGAAGTACAATTTTATCTTCCCTGAATGGTGAGTCTTTTACTTCAGTAATATTTATCAAATAAAGCATCTTTGTCCCACCAAAATGAAGTAATTTGCAGGACATATATTAAATTTGTATACACTGGAATATATACACATGCAGGCTATTACATATATTGGAGAAACTTAGTTTATATATTAAATTCATCTATACTGGAAGAAAATAAACTAGAACATATAATTACATGAACTAATAATAAAAATCAAGTATGAGAATAAAATGTATACATTTTTATGAATGCAAATACTAAAGTACTGCTGTAAGATATCTCTAAAAAAATATCTATAGGTTGTAACTCCAGTAAAAAGAAAATGATGGCAGTTGATGAATTTGGATTCAACAAGCAAAGTTTTAATTAATTATATAACTTTGTTAAATTATATTGAAATTATTTGTGAAAATAACAATCTATCTAGAATTCTATTTCATGTAAATAACTTCAAAACAGAAAAAAGAGGAGAGAGAGTATAGAGACTATATGAATATAACTTGTATTAAGTTTCTAGTCTCATTCAGTGGGTAGCTATTTTGAGTAAATCCAAGACACAATTTAAAAATGTGATGTCCCTTCGTGTCTTAATATGTTGTGTATTCATATGTAATAAATAATAAATGGATTATTTACTAAATAGTATTTAAACAACAAGCCTTCTGTCTTGAAAAACCTATTATAAAGTAATACCTCAAAACCCCGGAAAATTATTTTTAGGTGGATTAAAGAGTTTTATGTATAAGTGGGTGTTCAAAAAATTATTAGATGAAATTACAGAATGATAAGTTTGTGATTACTTGTTGTAGATTTTTATAAACATGTACATCAACATTTATATTTGAATTAAAGCTGATCTATAAAATACCAAAAAATTAAAAGATAGACTAAAACAAAAAGTAGTGTATGCTACAGAAAAAATAATGCCACAAAAATTTATACATCAGATTTGAATTATCATATGATTATAGACTATGTAATTATTATTATTAATATAAATAAAAATAATAAGGTAGCATGTCTTAATAATGTCAAATATTAAAATTTTAAGAATATCAAGTATCTGTACGGATCTTTGGAAATTTTTTAGACATTGCAAAAGCACAAGAACATAAGAAAAATAACTATTTTTGAAGCCAATTTAACAGTGCAAAATTAAAAATCACAAGATTTGTAACCCAGCAAAATTGATTTCCAGGTATTTACCCCAGTAAAAATATGTACACATACATGAGAAGACACATACTAAGATTCTTACAACAGATTTCATATAATCATGAATAAGAATTCTAAATACACTGTTAATTCCATATTGTGAACTATTTTGACAGGTTTTTAAAAGAGCATACAATCATGAAATTTTTGTAAGACCTCGTGTCGTAGGAGTGGGAAGAAGTCAGTAAATACAAGTTGCAAAGAGTATGGTCCTATTTCAATAATAAAAGAGTCACTATTTTCATTAAGCCACAATATATATGGTCAAAAGATGTGGAATAGATAGAAGAATGAGAGCATCTGGAAGATCTCCAAGCCAACAGCAATCCCAAACTGGGCAGAACGTATGGCATTGGTTAAGGGGTACATAAGGTGGAACTAAATTGTTGAGGTTTTGTTTTTTTTTTTTTATTTCTTATTAAGTTTTTACTTAAATTCCAGGTAGTTAACATACAGCATAATATTACTTTCTGGTGTGCAATTTAGTGATTCAATACTTCCATACGACACCTGGTGCTTATCACAAGTGCCCTCTTTATTCTCCATCACCTATTTAACCTGTCCCCCGCCCACCTCCCCCTGGTAACCATCAGTTTGTTCTAGAGAGTTAAGAGTCCATTTCTTGATATACCTTTCTCTCTTTTTTTTCACCTTTGTTTACTTGTTTAGTCTTTCAAATTCTACATATGAGTGAAATCAGACAGTATTTGTTTTTATCTGACCATGTATACCACATCTTCTTTATCCATTCATCAGTCAATGGACAGTTGGGTTATTTCCATAGTTTGGCTATTGTAGATATTGCTGTTATAAATATCAGGGTGCATGTATCCCCTTGAGCTAGTATTTTTGTATTCTTTGGGTAAATATCTAGTAGTACAATTGCTGGATCGTAGGGTAGCTCTATTTTTAACTTTTTGAGAAAACTTCATAATGTTTCCAGAGTGCCTGCACCAGTTTACATTCCTACCAACAGTGCAAAAGGGTTTCCCTTTCTCTGCATTCTGGTCAACACCCGTTGTTTCTAAGTTCCTTTTTAAATACAGTTAGTTATGTTTTCTTTGTCTAAAAGGTAATAATTCCTTCATATATAGAATGGGGATTGGATATTTTAATAGTAAGCAAAATAGAATTTTTTTTAAGAAATTGCTATTTGGCAGACTCTTTCTACATATTTAGATGATTCACTTACTTCAGAACAACCTTACTGAGTAGCTACTTTGAGTGTCCCTACTGTACAGTTAAAGAAAAAGGAGGAGAGAGATGACAAACAAATTTCCCAGGGTCATGTTGCTGGTCAGTGACAGAGCCTGGACTCCAAATTAGTCAGTCTGTCTTCAGAATTCTGCTCTTATTCTCTAGCGTCTACCATGCAGCACATTAAAATAATACTGTGATATGGGTAACCATCAAGTTTAGCTCATCTAAACAAATTAAGGGACATAATAGCAACAAATTATTAAGGAATACTGATTAGCTGACCACAGGGTGAGAGTAATTTCATAGGTACATTTTTCTGAGTTGATGAATATGATGGAGCAATTTCACTTGCAAACGTGCATAACACATAATTTTTCAGCTAAATTGAGCAAATACTTTCACGCATTATGTATTTCTAGTTTTCAAAAATAAACGACTTAGTTCTACTCTTCATGAAACCTGCATTATGATAGACTTTCCATATGCCTATACCCAGCAATTAATAATCAATATTTTAATATTTTTAGTTATCTGTTATGGTTGATTGGCACCCCTAAAAAAGAAAGGTTGAAATTCTATCCCCTAGTATCTCAGTTTGGGACCTTACTTGGGAAAAGCATCCTTGCAGATATAATTAATTAAGTTAAGATGGGTTCACACTGGAGTAGAGTGGGCCCTTAATTCAATGTGACTGGTGTCCTTATGAGAGGAAAATTTGAACACACATACACACAGAAGGACAGAGAGAAAAGAGAGAGAGAACACTATGTGACGACACACACAGAAAAGATCATGTGAAGACAGAAGCAGAATTGAAGTCATCCTGCCACAAACCAAGGAACACCTGAGACTACAGAAGCTGGAAAATTCAAGGAAAGATCCTTCCCTGGTGACAGTGGAGGGAGGGTGGCCAACCAACACCTTGAGTTTGGACTCCCGGCTTTCAGAACTGTGAAAGAATAATTTTTTTTTTTAATTTTAAGCCACTCAGTAAGTGATACTTTATGAGAGCCCCAGGAACTTAATATACCACTTCAAATAATTCATTAGTGACCTAATAGTTAGAATATTCGTTCTTTAAAAATCAGATTTCCAGAATAATATTGGAAACTAATTTCTCGACTGAATCAACAAATTGTAACTTGTTAAAGGAATTTCTTTGTATGCTAGAACCAACACATACAACACAATCTTTAGCTCTTAATTGTAGAGAAATTATGTCAGGCAACTTATAGTCAGATGCATGACCACTTGCAAGTCAGTCCAAAAAGACTGCACTAAGTGGTCAAAGATGGTATGCAGTGCATTTTTCCCCTCAGGAACCGTAATGGCTGACCACATACTAGTCCTTCTGGTTCCTCCAGGGATTAGGGACATTTTCTAGGCTTCCTGTGAACCTATAAGGGCATAAATGATTGAAAATGGATAGCAGAAAACCAATAGCTCCTCATCTCTGCTTCATATTAGAACTAATCCTATATACTTTGAAGTATTAAAGAACATAGAAAAACAGTGTATATTTGAGCCACTATAATGGTGATATTTATGAGAAAAATTATTCTTTTTGTTCAATTAATGCACTTAAAAACATCAGAGACTTCAATATCTCCTCCCTTGGAAATATATAGTAGAGATAGTTACTTTAGTTTTCCTAAGGGCAGTATCACATGAAAAATTCAAATGTTCCTATGTAGAGATCATTCCTAAGGCTAAACCAAAATATTTCACTTAGATCTCAAGCTAGTGGCTTTGGCATTCCCAATCCATAGCATCTCCTAAATAATACACTGATATAAAGCTTTTCAACAGCTGGGCCACTATCTTTAAATAGCTCCACAATTTGTTGTACATGCTATATACCAAAGTTGTATATTATTATCTTATTGTCTGAGCAAAAGTATTACTGATTTGCAATATATTAACTCGGACATAGAAACAGCATTCTAGCCTTTTTTAAAAGGTTAAAAAATACTTTAAATATACACAAAAAGAATTAAATTGTCTAAAAATATAACCTCTGTAAAAGGAACTGACCAAAATTAACTAAAATATACCTTCTAATCTTGTATTTCCATGAGAATGCACCTAATGGGCTCGTGATCAAGAATTTATAAGTAGGAAAATACTATCTGACTGAAAATTTTACTTAATACAACTATGTGAAAAGATGAATAGTCATTGTAATTTTAGATAATGATGATTTAAGGAAAAACTACCAAGATAATTGGAATTTTTTAAATGGATGATCATTATAATATCATTTTATAACATTCAACTGTAGGGAAGTGTTTGGTGTTTAGATTCCTAGTTAGATATTCTTAAACTTCAATTTGTTGAAAGTCAAATGGCTGGTGGATAATAAGTAAGGACTGGAAGTAATATCTTCAGATTTTAAGTGGTTGGTTGTGTTTAATTTTGTAGAAAAGAGTGCCCCCATAAATGTTGCTTTGGAAGTTGTGGCTGGTAGAAGAAATTCACTTAGGAAAGAAGATTCTTATTAACTACAAATTGTTTTGCCCTAGAAACCTATAAAACTAAAACTTCTGTGAATCACACTTGCAAATAAGAATATCAAAGTATATCTATGCATAGGTATTGAGGTGTGAGTATTGAGGGTAGATCAAGGACACTCGACCTGCAACTATGCTGAAGAGCAAATACTACGGGAAAACCCAAGACTAAGTTGGAAATATTTTTTAATGACTGAATCTTATCTTAAGGTTTTCCTTGTAGAAATATATGCCTGTAACACTTGTGAAATTACAGACCTTCCAAAATCACCATAGCTTATGTCACATGTGTATTTCAAGAACCTTTTTACTTTGTGTTTTGCCTCCAAAAATCTGTACATTTTTGAAAATGAGATCATAATATAATATAAGTGCCTGTGAAATAAATCTTTATAATTTATGTTTTTTTTGATCATTTCTAAGCAAATAAATTCTGCTCTAGGGTAGACATAGTGATAAATTTCATTGTCCCAGAGAATATTGGTAATTTAAGTTCTCTGCACTCCGAAGTTCTTTATTGATTTTACTTAACCCTCAGGATCCAAGTTAAAATGAAATCTTCTTTGCTTCCAACAGAGATAAGGAAAGAATTTTGAGTAAAGGAATCACAGTAGCACATACCCAAATATTATTTCATTTTCATTTGTCGTTTCTTTCTTAATTCTCTCATCTACCTTTTGTTTTGTTTTGGGCAGGAACTGAGCCCAGGTGCCATTTTAAGGATTTTGGAAGAATTAGAACTAACCTGGGGGAACCCATTCTGTCCTTGAGTTTCAATCCTGATTTCTCCAAGCTTCAGTAACTCTCGAGAAGATGGAAGATCCAAGAAAAGTGAGTACATTTGGGGTGCTCTTGGGACTAAAGTTATTTCTAAATGAGAAGGAAAGTCCTTATTGAGTCCTCTTTATATTGAAATTTATCCTTTGAATTTGGAGCCACACTTTTTCCCCACAATGCATTTTATTTGGTCATTTAACAGAGACTATACAGGCCCTGTTCTAAATGCTTTACATAGAAAAACAAATTTGCCTACTTTGGTGAGGTAGGCACCAAAAACATGAAGAGCAGAGAGATGGGTAATCACCCCCCAGGTTATACAGCAATTTATAATTAAGTCCAAGCAGTTGACCCTTAGAACTCATACCCATGCTTCTTGTGTTGCTAAAAGAGAGGTAGGATCTTCCTTGAGCCTTTGGTGCACAGCATTGTCTACCATATTGGAATTATGGGAATGACCTAAAAATTAAAGTACCCTCTATGTTTTACAAATTTTTAAATTTTACTTAATTTCATCTCATTTATAAAAAGGACTTTTTCTTATTTATTAAGAATATGGTCCTCTACCTCCCTTTCTTTCTGGGCTAATAACACTATCTGCCTTCCTCCTATCTTTCTTTGTGATCAGAGCATGGGAAATAATGATGCCTGTCTCTGTACAAGGTGTTCAGAATTTCTCACTTTGCATCTATTCCTGCTATGCAATATTAGTTCTATTCATTTTATTTCTCTGCTAGTCAGGTCTCCCTGCATCTATCATGGCTCACTCTTGTTTAAAGACAATTTTAAATGCCAATGCTTGGTTCCTTCTCGCTTCAGAAAAATGATTGATTTTTTTTGACAAAAGCCTATAACATATCTAGCCTCACCTTATGTTGCTATTCTTAGTGCTGATCCTGGTGAAGACAATAAACTGTATGAAAAAGGCTTTTCTTTGAGAACACATCTCCCTGACCCAGACCCTGATCCACTGAAAATGCAATAATCTGAATGTGGTCTTTTTTTTTTCTCACCATCCCAACTTACTCAGCTGTTGTCTGACCCTTCCAGACCACTCACTTTTCAACATGCTCTCAAACTAATCCAAGAAACCTATCTCATGAATGTATAAACAGTTATAAAACTTACACCCCTTCTAACCCAAACAGGCCTTCCCTCTGACTTTCTCATTTCTGGTAATGATGTCATAAGCATCCAAAGTTAAAGAATTCTGAGCCACTTTGAGGCATTGTTCCTTTCTCTTGATGTATACTTAATTGCTACTTCACAATGTATGCATTTAAAATCTATCTTTAGCCTATTTCCAGATTTTACTGTGTCTCTAGTGTATTGCTATAATGATTTTTAACCAAGTTATTTGAAGACCTCTTATTGCTATCCAATCATTTAATATTTAACAAAGATTTTCAACACCAGCTCCATGCTTACTGCCAAACAAAATTCTGGTAAGACAAACTTATATAATACATTGTTCCTTTCCTTTACAAAGTGTGATAGCCTTGTTTTGTGTATATGTGTGCTCATTTTTCAATCCTTCTCACAGTAACCATATTCATATTCCTGAAACATAGATTTGATTATTATATCTCCCTACTTAAAATGCTAACTCACACATATGCTATCAATTAATCCTTGACAACAATGCCAAGAATGCACAATGGGGAAAGGATAATAACTTGAATAGTGTTAGAAAAACCGGACAGCCATATGTAAAAGAATGAAATTGGACCCCATCTTATACCATACACAAAAATCAACTCAAAATGTATTAAAGACTTAAATGTAAAACCTTAAAGCGTAAAACTCATAGAAGAAAACATGGGAGAAAAACTCCTTGATATTGGACTTGGCAATTATTTTTTTGAACTTGACATCAAAAGCAGACAAAAAAGCAAAAATAGACAAGGAAGACTACCTCAAACTAAGAGGAGTATCTGCACAATAAGGGGAATAATCAATTGAGTGAAAAACAGACTGTGAAATTAGAAAAAATATTCACAAACCATATGTCCAATTAGGAGTTAACGCCCAAAATGTATAAGGAAATCATACAACTCAATAGACACACGCACACACAGAAACTGATCTAAAAATGAGCAAAAGAGGGGCACCTGGGTGGCTCAGTCAGTTAAGTGACTGACTCTTGATTTCAACCCAGGTCATGATCTCAGGGTCCTGGAATCGAACCCATGATGTGCTCAGCACTCAGCAGGGAGTCTGCCCAAGATTCTCTCTCTCCCTCGCACTCTGCTACTCTCCCCTCTCCCTAAAATAAATGTAAAAATATTTTTAATGAGCAAAAGATATGGATAGTTTTACATAAGCCATAAAATGGTCAACAGGTATATGAAAATGTGCTCAACATCGCTCATCATCAAGGAAATTCAAATCAAAATCATAATGAGATATCATCTTACCTGATGAAATGACTATTATCAAAAAGTCAAAAAATAACAAGTGTTGGCAAGGATGTGGAAAAAAGGGAACTCTTATATACTGTTGGTGGGAATGTAAACTGGCACGGTCATCGTCAAAAACAGAATGGAGTTTTCTCAAAAAAATAAAAATGGAACTGGCATGTGACCCAGCAATCCCTCTTCTGGGCATATATTCAAAGGAAATGAAATCATTATCTCAAAGAGGGAGCTGCACTCCCATGTCCACTGCGGCGTTATTCACAGTAGCCAAGACATAGAATGACCTAAGTGTCCATCAAAGGGTGAATAGATAAAGAATATGAGATATATGTAATATAATATGACATTACTATGTACATACAAATATGTATATGATAATATTCTGCCATAGAAAAGGAGATTCTGCCATTTGCAACAATGTGGATGATACTGGAGGATATTGTGCTAAGTAAAATAAGCCAGACCCTGAAAGAAAAAAAACTGCATGATCTCACTTATATGTAGAATTTAAAAAATAAAATAAATAAAATAAAATAAAACAAAATAAAATAAAACAAAAAGTTGATCTCATTGTAACAGAAAGTAGATAGAATGGTAGTTACCAAGAGTTGGAGGTGGTAGAATTTTGGAAATGTTCAAAGGATATAAACTTTCAGTTCTAAGATGAATAAGTTTTGGAGATCTAATGTTGAGCATGATGACTATAGCTAATAATACTGTACAGTGTCCTTGAAATTTGCTAAAACAATAGATCTCAAGTGTTCTCATCACACACGCACAAAAGATAACTATGTGAGGTGATGGGTATAATAATTAGTTTGATTACATATACAATGTATATGTATATCAAAACACACTGTGCAACCTAAATATATACAATTTTTGTTAATCACAAATTTTTGTTATAATTTTTACAGGGTTGTAACCATCCCTCAAAATAATATACTCCTGAAAATATAACCAGGAGGAGTTGTGCTGGTCATGCAAGCATGCTTAAAGATAACCTTGAGAAAAACTTGGTAGTCGCAGCAGGCCTCAGGTGGAGGGGAAGATACACGTTCTTGAAGC
>CM052895.1:125956136-126083830 GCA_028534135.1 Potos flavus
TAAGACTCGTGATCAACTACGACTCACATTCCTTCTTGTTTACCTACAAACAATGTATAATCTTCTTTATTGATTATCATCTCGTATCCAATAAATATGGGATTAAGGAGTTGTTCGGGGCGGCAGTCTTCTCAACTGCCGACCCCTGCTCCCAATCTCTATTGCAGCTGACTTGTTTGTGCCTCATTCTTCTCCCGTGAGCCGTCAGGAAGCGGCACTTCTGACCGAGACCTGGAGCAAAGAAGGCTGGTTTGGCTTGCATTCGGAGCTATGGCAGAGTTTATCAAGGAAGAGTGGGTTTCAGGAAAAGCAAGATCCGACTCTTGGGAGAGGGATAACATTGAGTTAGACGACATGGTAATTTGGTGGTAATATAGTTCCAATGTGGTAATATGTTAAGTCTTTTTAGATGGCTATAAATTTCCAATTCCAAACCAAAAATATTTTAATTTACTCAACAATATTATCACTCTACTAGGGACATGGGACACTACAAAAAGGAACAGGAGGAAAATTCTGCTCTCACACTGTCTGTTGTCTAGACTGGCAGTTACAGCCAGCCCTGTGACAGTTCAGTAGATTCTACAAAGTGGACAAAAGGCATTCTGCTGAAAACAATTACATTTCTCATTTTAAAATAAAAATGTTTTCCCCATTATATTTTCATTTCCCTTAACTTCTTTTTTTTTTTTTAAAGATTTTATTTATTTATTTGACAGAGAGAGATCACAAGTAGGCAGAGAGGCAGGCAGAGAGAGAGGGGGAAGCAGGCTCCCTGCTGAGCAGAGAGCCAGATGCGGGGCTTGATCCCAGGACCCTGAGATCATGACCTGAGCCGAAGGCAGAGGCTTTAACCCACTGAGCCACCCAGGCACCCCTCCCTTAACTTCTTGATAAGGAAATTTATCTGACAATTATTTAGTCAGAAAACTAAATACCAGGGTTCGAACCTCGGTCCATCATTATTACTCTGCCTATCCAGGTAGGGAAGAGACTGAATAGAGGGTACTTGTAGCCAAAAAAGAAAGTAGACTTCATAAGTCATTTATCAATTACAATTTTTAAAATTCTGATCCTAATGGTGTTATTCTAACTGAATTGTATTCATGGATTAGAAGATGCAGTATTGTTAAGATATTATTTTCCCAAGCTCATCTATATATTTGTTTTAATTCCTATCAGAATCCCCACAACATAGATAGAATAATAGATAGATAGATAGATAGATAGATAGATGTGATATAGACATAGATATGGATATAGATATAGATATTTAGATATTTTACAAGGTAGCTTAAAATTTTATTTTGAAAGGCAAGTGAACTAAAATAGCCCAAATAATTTTGACAGAAGAACAACATTGTCCTGATTTCAAAACTTACTAAAATGGTACAGCAATAAGGTATACTAATGAGGGAAAAATATACATATTGATCAGTATAACAAAATAGAATATCCAAAAATAGACCCACACATTGATTTTTGGCCAGGGCCAAGACCAATTCAATGGAGAAAAAATAGTGTTCTCAACACAGTGCTGACACAAATATCCATATGACAAAAGAATGAACATTGATCCTTACCTCATATATTATACAAAAATTAACACTAACAGTTTGGTAAACCTAATGTAAAACCTTAAACAATAATGCTTTTAAAACAAAACACAGAAGAATACCTATCATGGGTAGGCAAATATTTCTTAGATATACAAAAACCACAATTGATAATAGTACAATTGATAAATTTATTTTAAAATGATGACACTAAAAGAAAGTGTACAGAGAAGCCACAGATTGGAGAAAATATTAGCAAACCAAAAAGAACTTGTATTAAGAATATATAGGAACTCTCAAAATTTGATAATCCAAAAATATGCTATCCAATAAGAAATGGGTGAAAGCACATGAAAATATGTTCAACAGCATTAGTTACTAGGAAAATGCAAAGTAAAACCACAATGAAAAAAATGCAATACCAAAATACATCAGTAGAATGGCTTACAAGAATACTAGAAAAAATTTTGATGTAATGGGAATATTCTGTATCTTGATTATGGTGTGGTTCCATGACTGTTAAAATTCTGTCAAAACAAAAAAATTAAACTAAAAAGGCTAAATTGTACTGCATCTCAGTAATACCTTCATTTAAAAAAATTATGACCGATAAACAATAGTCATTCATAGATGAAATTGAAAACTGAACACTTTATTTGGTTTTTTGAAGTTTGTTCTCCAATTAGATGCCCAAAATTGTAAATGTTAAGAAAATTGAATAAATATAGTAAAATTATAAGAATTATATAAAAAACATTTAAAAATATAAAAAATTACAAGAATTATCTTATGTAAGTCCATGGATGGGTAGATGATTATCAATAGATAAGATACGGTTATGGAGATACATATTCATCTTTAACATGTTTTTTCTTATAAACTTTTTAAAATAGTGATGGTTAAGCCAAAGTAATCACTAACAAGTTATAGTCATCTGAACTAGGCTAAGTAATAGAAACTCTAATAAAAGACATAACTCTAATTTAAAACAAAACAAGATGAATATAATCTAATGCTATTACCCTGAGCCATTTAAGGAAGTGAATGACTTCTCAATATGTTAGTAATAATAGAGTACTGGATTTAAATAAAATACTTTGGCATATTATGAAAATATGTATTAAAACACATTTCCTGTAGGTTATTCACGATCTGGTCTCTATTTATAACCCTTGCAAAATTTTTATATATATTTCAGGTTATGCATGGTTTTTTTCCTGCTTCTAATTTTAAGAACAAGCCTATATTTTTGCTTTATATTTGATCTTTACATTTTACAGAAGAGCACAATGAATCACAGAAAGTTTTACCAAGATTGACAATTAGTAATGGGGCAAGGATTTGGAACTGGGAGTCTGAATCTACAGTCCTCCCTTTTAAAGACCATAGAATATCATGGAGGAAAACTCACTGTGAATTTTATGGCAGATACATTTATTTATCCTTCTGTGAAATGCTGTTTGATATTTGACTTTCTGGGACTAGAGTTCAAGGCAAATACATATCAAATCATACCCATGAAGGGTACAGTGGGGATAGTTAATGAGAAAACATCTCAAAGAGTTATTTTACCAAGGGGCCAAGAAGGTGAAGGAGACAATGCAAGAATGAACATGCATCTCCAAAAGCTTTGCGTGTCAGGAAGCAATCAGTCTTGGAGTCTGAATGGAAACACAGAGAAACCTTGAAAGTCAAGCAAAACTCATGCAAAGCAAGAAGTCCTACTAGGCCAGGTCTCCTTGGGCTCCCTTATGTTTAATTAGTAAGGGAATGCATTGTAAGATATCTCACATGTACTTATATATGCCAGAAGAATCGTTTTTATCATATCTCCTATTATAAAATATTTTACATTGAGCAAAATAGTGCAGATCTTCTTACCTCTATTTAATGATGAAGAAATGGAGACTCACTTGCTTGCCAAGGTTATAAATTCCAGAAGCAGTTCAATGTCTGAACTTCCCATGAAGTGTTCTTTCCCCTTTACCAGATTGCTTCTTGTTTGGTAAATTCTAGAAACACAGACAGCTAATCCTTAATGTGGAATTAATTCATTGTTGAAGTGTCTGGGCTGCCACATTTAATTAACTTCATGTGTGAGAAGGAAGGAGGGGTAAAATCTTGGAGTGCTGGTACTTGTACTTTTTAACTCAGTTGATGCTTTTTAGGGCCTTAGATTGATGGCCTGCAGGATGCGGTTGGTATCCTGGAGTTAAGGGCTAGCACTGAGATTGTGATGATACCAAAGCAGCTTAAATAACCCAAAGTCTAAATTATAAATTCTTTTTTACGAAGGTACCTGTTTTGATTTTTAATTTCCCAGGAAATTTAATAGAATATCAGTGGCTTATCTCCCAATTACACATACATTTGTATTTACAGTTAATCAAATGTATTCAATGAAATATGTAGATTTGATATGTGTTAATGTATACCTTGATACATACTATGTTTCCACCTCTGCTCACCAAACCTGCTTCACCCAGCCTTCAGTATCTTGTTAAATGGAACTAGTTAGGAATTTTTTCAATAGCTTGGATTGTTAACTCTGACTTCCCCACACTCCAAACATCAGCATCTCTGCCTTCAAAATATGTCCTCCTCTGATCGCTTGTCACACCTTGCCAGGCAAGTCCACACTACCTGATGCCCTTTGTCTCTCAAATGGCCTACCCTACCAGCCTCCCTCCTTCTTCCCTTTAATCCCTACTTGGCTTATTGTAGTCCAGTCCCCATGCAACCACCAAAGGGACATTCTAAATTGTACATTATATTTTGTATGTGCAATCCTCCCACCTGTAACTCTTGAAAGGCTTTCCATTACATGCAACATTATGAAATAATATCCAACTATATACCCATGACCAACAAAGTCCCACAACATCTATCCTTGCTAACCCTTAAATTCTATCTTCTATACCCCTTGACCTTTCTCAAGATAAATCAACATGGCATCCCCATCCCTACCTCAAGGCCTTTACAGTTGCTGCAAATTCTGTAACATACCCTTTTTCCCACATCTTCCCAGATGTGGAATCTTTCTTACCCTCCAATTGTTCAAAAGTCCCTATACAGATAGGTTGTTCATAACCAACTTTTGAAAAAATGTACTCTTCCAACTTCTATGTTGTTACCCTTCTTACTATCACTCTTCTCATTTTCCTTCTGGCAATTATTATTGCCTGAAATTACATTATTTATTTTCACTTTTATTTATTGTCTTTCTACTAGATAGGAGGTTCCAAGAGGGCAGTGACATACTAACATGGCTCGCTTGGCAATATCTCCATAGTCATTCACTCACAAGATATTCACTGAATGCTGCTCTAGCTCAGCTGCCTTAGAAGCAGGGCTTGAGATGCTAATTCTGCTTTAAGTGGTTTATCGAGGGAGTGCCCTCAGCAGGAGAGCTAGGGAAGAAGGTGGTCTCAGCTGGGGACTGGCTTTAATCCCAAGGAGAAGCTCTGAAGCACAAATTGACTGAGGTATTCATCACCCTACTTTGGTTGGTGCAAGGTGGACAGACTTTTGTACTCTCTGTCAGTGATCACTGGCCAAGATCTACACGTGGCAGGGCATGTGTAGCCCCTCAGGTGACAGTGAGGGAATGCCTCAGAGAAAACAGCTGCTCTCAGCCAACACTCACTTCAGCTGGGGGTGGATGCACCTGTCAGAGGAGAGGATGGGCAGACCACTATTGCATCTACTGTAAGTCCCTTGGAGAATCCAAGCATTGTTCAAGGCACTGAGCCAGTCCCCAGCTGAGACCACCTGTTAACGTTAATGAAGGCAGTAGATTTGGAGGCTCCTGTGGACCCAAATAAAGTCTTGAACACGAAATATTTTTATATTGGTTTGACTCAACTTTTCTAAAAGCCTCAAAAAGCAACATCTATTTTTTAAAAGAGGAAAAGAACAAAAGAAAAAAAGAAATAACTTTCCTATTCACATATTCTTTCATGCTCCCACAAAATACCTAGGAATTGATATTAACCTTATTAAAGGACGTAAAAAAAAATTTTAAGCCCCTATAAAATATTCATACGCTAATTCCTGGAACTCTGTGAATATCCTGTTATTAGATGGGGGGGAGATTGGAGTTGCAGATGGGATTAAGGTTGCTAATCAGCTGATCATCACATAAAGGAATTATCCTGGATTATCCAGGTGGACTCAACGTAATTACAAGAGTTCTCTAAAATTAAAGAGGAAGGCAGAAGAATAGCTCAAGGTCAGTCAAGATTGTCTGCTATTCTGCTGGCTTCAAAGATGGAGGGAGTTGCCAAGAGCTGTGTAGGTGGCCTCTGAAAGCTTGAAATTGCGGAGAGTGGATTTTCTCTGGGGCCTCCAGAAAGAACACAGCCCAGTTAACACCTTGATTTTTAGCCAGTGAGACCCACTCTGGACTTGTGACCTCCAGAAATGTAAGATAACAAATTTGCGTTGCTTTAAACCACTTCTGCAATGATTTGTTATAGCAGCAACATAAAACTGATATATGCAACAAATAAGCTAGTTAACTCTTGTTGAATTCAATGTTATGTTCATCAAATGTATTAGAGGAAGAACCGTATTCTCCTTAAATATGCTAATATTTCTTGATTTCTTGTTAAATGTACATTTTACAAATGTAAACGTTACTATTATTATATCTAAATTAAACTCAATTTTCTGAAATACAGAAAGGTCACTTTACAAGGTAGTGCTTCAGTTTTGTAAACTGTTCGCAAATTATACAGAGAGAAAAATCATAATTAAATATTTGGTTTGTTGCAGATAATGAAAATACATTTTCTGCAATTTTTTTCCTACAATTGTTGTGTCATTTTGTAGCTCTGGAATCATTCCATCACTCCTTTAGAGTGACTTTAGAAGAAATACGTATTTTTAAATGATAGAAAATAATCTCATTCACCATGTAAAATACAGTGAGGTCCTTTAAACAAGTAGTATCAGTGCTATTAGCTTCTAAACCCTTTGACATGAAGGGGAAGTCTAAGTAGCCATCTCCCAAAACATCCAATACTTTGTCACAAAAATGTTTTTCAACAGTGAATGAATAAAGTCCATTATATCTTCTGTGTCCTACAATGTTTACCATTTCAGAGATTCTTTATTCTCATATTCTGGCCTTGAAAATATACCAAAAAAAAAAGGAAAGAAGGAGAAGAAGGAAGGAAAGGAAAGAAGGAAAGTAGGAAGGAGAAGAAGGAAAGAGAAGAAGGAAGGAAAGAGAGGAAGGAAGGAAGGAAGGAAGGAAGGAAGGAAGGAAGGAAGGAAGGAAGGAAGGAAGGAAGGAAGGAAGGAAGGAATAGGAAGAAGGAAGGAGAAGAAAAAAAGAAAGAAAATGTCCTTGACTTTCAAACTACCCTCTTTCTCCACCACCACTGACATTCTTGAAAAGGTTTCTCATGTTCACTAACCATCTTTTATCCATCGTGACCTGGCATTTACTCACCCTCCTCTTCTGACTCCCCTCCTGCCATTACCACCACAGATTCAGATTCCAGGTTAGGGGACATCCACGTAGCATTTGACATGGATCAGCAGGGCTTCGGGCGAACTTGGGAGATGTGTTTTGGGTATAACCCATTGTGTGGACAAAGAGGTCTTGAGTGGTATGAAGCAGTGTGAAAGCTACCATGTTTAAGAGTGTAGATCTGCTGTGGTAAAGTTTTGCTGGAACTGGAAACCATTTTTAATAGACTGTATCTATAGTCTCAGTGAATGTTTGCAGACAGATTACTAAACTTTGTATGTTTTCAGGCAAACGGTTTATACATAGGGAATTACATCTCTTACATAATTAAAGGTTAAAAAATTGCTCTAATTTTTCTAAGTTATAGACTTCTATAGCAAGTAATTCTTTTGAAGCTGAGCTTATTAAGTATGTTTGTGACTCTCAGTGCAGGCTGGAAAATAATATAGTAAGATCTGTAATAAATTTCCAAATTCTTTGTAGAACATGTTATTGTATAAGTTCTTCCTTAAAACCAAATCAAGTACTTAGGTACTCAGAGATTGTTCAACTTATGAAATAATACATTAGGTAGAAAGGGGTGTTAGTTCAAAAACAAAATTACTATGATTTGATCAAATTCACCGATCTCTGGGCTTTATGATTGTATGTCCTTTAAATAAATGAGGATTTGCAGAATATCCTAATTAGAACACACATATACTTGCACAATTATAAAAAATTTAAAGGAAACTGTAGCTTTATTCCATATATTATTCTTTTAATCAATTTTTCTTTATAAATTAGCCAAATACTAACTACTAACTAATAAGGCTAGAAAACTTCAAATATACTTCCAATTTCAAGAGAAAAGCTAAATGCTCAACGGTGTCAAAAATTATTGATGTTATATAACAGATGATCTTCTCAGAGACTAAAGCACAGCTGGTCATGTAATTTGTCACATCCTTGCTCAAAATTAAAAGCCACATCTTTGACATGTTGTACCTTTTCCCCATTGACATTTTCAAAACAAGTTATGCAGTTAAAATATCCAGGAAATCACTCTATATCACTAAATGCATTGTTATTTTTTTAATTTGAGTTTTTATTCCCAGAGAAGGAAATCTGGTTAGCGTAAAATAGATAACATTATTGATTAAAAAGAGGGAGGGCGCCTGGGTGACTCAGTCGTTAAGTGTCTGCCTTCCACTCAGGTCATGATCCCAGGATCCTGGGATCGAGCCCCGCATCGGGCTCCCTACTCAGCGGGAAGCCTGCTTCTCCCTCTCCCACTCCCCCTGCTTGTGTTCCCTCTCTTGCTGTGTCTCTCTCTGTCAAAATAGCATATAAAAGTTTTAACTTTTAGAACATTTTAATTTTATAAGTGGACACAGAAAAATAACTATTTCAAACATATTGAAATATAGTTCCTCTTTTTGTGAAAATGTGATAAACTGGAATGGTTCCTTTTTCTGTGGTTTGAATGACAAAGTACATTTGTGGAAGTAGCTGAATGAAAAGGAGACATCTAACTGGTTAACAGTGATTTAATAATAATAAAGTTGTAAATATTAGTATTCCAAGTTTACATCTGTGTTTTCTTATTCCTTTATAAGTAGCTGCTACTTGATTAAATATCCTTTAAACCAGCAATGTTATTTATAAAAATCTATATAACTTCCGCTTCCCCCGAAAAAAAGCATTTTAGAAAAGAGATGGTAAAGCAGAAGATATATTTAAACCATACCAAAAGAAAATGAGATTCCAACCATAAATTGGAAAGTATGAAAGTTTATAATCTAAGGACTCATAAAGAAAACGTGAAAGTGTTTTTGTTCTGCAAGTTACTGAACTTTGCAATTGTATTCCTGCTGAGCAGAAGGTAAATTGACCTAAATTTTATAGACTCTCCAATTCTGTGTAGTAGAGATTGGCTTGGAAAAATAGAGTTGGAGAATCATCGTTCAATTGCTTGGGGAACACAGCTTCAATTGGTATATTTGATTTATTAATATTGATTTTTGTACCAACTTCACAAAGCCACATGTTTATTTTCCACTTTGAAGTAAATTATCCCTTCTTTTGAGGGGGGGATAGATTTTTACTTGAAGTTTTGCTGATGAACTGGTATCAAGAAAATATTGAGCTAATATTTTATGAAATCTACAATGCAAGGCCTTAGAGAGAAGAAAACGAAAGAAAAGAGTAATTTCCTATCAGGAAGAATGAGCTTTGGGCAGGCGGAGAGTGGCTTCTCAGGAGAACTGAGTGCCAGGAAACAGTGGGGCAGCAGAGAGGACAGCTTTCAATTCTGCTGAGTATTGGGATCAAAAGTGACTGCTGTCAAAAGTGCATTTGAGATGACGCATGATCAGACCTTCCCTTGCTGTCAAGGTGGAGATGGAGGGGCAGAGCATTCTGAGGTGAAAAGTAGCAGAAAAAGATGGCGAAGCAGCGCTGGTGTTAGTAAATGGTCTGGTATGGCTGGAGTTGGTGGAAAAGATACAGCAAGAGGAGCATAAACCATTGTGCAGGTGACGAGAGAAAAATGTATAAATTAAGACCCTGTGGCAGAAGAGTAGGAAGTAATACAGATACCACTGGACACAGAGATAGAACCCGCTGGGCTTCCCAAATAGATACAATACTGCGGTAGGATGAGTGTTAGCAAACCATACACCCCTGCACCCAGCCCTGTTAATCTACTCTAGCTTCTCACAAGTTCCATGGTCTCCAGGTCCCATATACTCAACCTACTTTCCTCCCAAAGTCCCAAGTGTGGCGTCTAGAACCCAAACCACCAGTGATATCTATCCTTCAGAACAATGTATACAGTTAAATCATATGAAGATAAAAGGAGGACAATAAAAAACTTATGTCTTTCCCTATTCCTCCATTCTGCATTAACAATAGCAAAGAAGTCCTCTTTCCAAGAGACCACCTAAGTGGTTTCAAGTTGCAGTCAGGCTGAAAATGCCATCAAGATGACTTATTATATCCTGTGAGTAAATATCACCACACAAGCCTTACAGCCATAAATCCAGTTTCCGGGCCTCTGCTGGCCAAGAAGAAATCATCTGCGGATTACATAACCAACCAGCAAAATGTCCGAAGTTTCAACACGATGTGACCAAGAAGATAACTGTGCAATTTACCAAGAAATAAGAAGCAAAGAGAAGGAATGAGAACAGATGAGAAGGGAAGGACATGACCATTGTGTTCTTGGTGCAGACTCTTGATGCAGAAAGGTGGGGCATCCAGGTTCAGACCTAGGCAGCCCCGCTGCAAATGAGCCCCAGGGTGAAAGCTTCTCTTTCGCCCAAAGCACCTGAAATATGCCTTGTATCAGAAGAAAGATACTCATATGTTAGTGTGTGACAAAGAAGTCTTATCCTTTAGATTTCTCAGGACATATAATGAAATCTTAGGTTCTTGGTTCTTAGAAATCTTTTATTTTTGGTAGGAACAGGGGAGATTGATGTGAAGTCTGAATTAGAAATAAATAAGGCTAATAATTTTTTTTTAAGATTTTATTTATTTCTTTGAGAGAGAGACACAGAGAGCATGAGCATAAGCGGGGGCAGGGGAGCAGAAGGAGAGGGAGAAGCAGACTCCCCACTGAGCAAGGAGCCTAACATGGGGCTCGATCCTGATCTGGGACTCCAGGATCATGACTTGAGATGAAGGAAGAAGCTTAACTTACTGAGGCACCCAAGCTTCCCAAGACTAATAATTTTTAAAAAGAAAATTAGATTGATGACCATATTACTATTTGAATAAATATAATTTGTTATGATTCCATATGAGGTCTTTATAGTTGATCTTAAAATTCATGTTTTCTAATATCTGTTCAAGTCCATATTTAAAATTACTTCAATTTAATTGTATTTTATAAGTTTACAAGAAAGTTCTTTTTTTAAGCAGTAATAGTGAACAAGAAATTGGTATTTCCAGATTCTCCATTTGGCATTGTAGAATTTCAATCATAATGAGAGTCAAGGACTCATCAATACTGGGAATTCAAAACTCCTGAGATATACAAAATAGAATCTTGCAACAGGAGGAAACTATCAATAAAAATTCAGGTGCTTGAAATGACTAGCCAAAGTTACAAAACAAGTTTTATTAATTAGAACCTTAAGTGATGCTGTAAAGAAAACTTTGGGAAGCATTCTTCATCATTTATATTTAGTTAATAATGCAATAAACTGTTATTGACACCAGCAGACATATCTGCCACGAACAAAGGCCTATCAAGCCAATTAATGCTAAATTCTTACTAATGGTAAGGCCATGTGCTGTACCACCAATGATGATATCATTATAGATAACCTATATAGTCTACATCATTTGCTAGTTGCTGGTCTAAGCACTAACATGAATTCACAATGATATCATGAAGTATGGCATAATCATATCCCCTTTTATCAGATGAGAAGCCGAAGTTTGGGAAATTTAATTTGCTTGCCTGGAGTCACATAGTTATTATGTTGGCAGGACTGGATTCCAGACTGTCTGGCTTGTGAGTCCAAGCTACCACACGAGGCTCTAGCTGGTAATACCTTAACACATCATGTCTTATTGCGCCTACACTATTTTTTCCCAAATATGAAAAGAATTCTTTTATTCATATAACAAATTAAAATACAAATTAAAATTTTGGAGGAGATTATTTCGATAGTATCTCTCAATAATGATATGTTTCTTTTGAGAAGAATTGATATGATTAATTTTAAGAGTTTTAGATGATAATTCACATAAATAGAATTTAAATTTAGAGTTAAGTCTTACAGATTACAAGTTTATTCATGAGACTTCTTGTTAATACTGAAACAATATTCCTTTTCTCATCTAAATCAGCACATTATAATGGCAGTTGTAGATACTCATTTATTTAAGAATATTACTGAATATTCCTTATGTACTAAGATAATTTCTAAGAATATCCAGCCAGATATGAACAATGAATATTTAAATACACAGATGGAGTAGAAAGAACTTATTGAGAACTTAGGGGAAAAGATAAATATATCAAAACGTTGCAATTCATATACTGCTTGCTATAAAAATTACACAAATATATTTGAGCTTGGGTTCACTCTCATTTGTCAATGACAACAGAAAGCCATGCGAAGAGAATTCAAAATGCAGGAGTTTGAAGCAGCATCTCTTTGCCCTCCACGACAATGTAACTCTAACTATTTAAAAAGATGCTCCTCCATCTAATTATTTGTAATGAGTACCTTGTAAAATTCATGAATGCTCTCAAAAAAAAAAAAAGAAAAATGAATATTTTCATCAAATATTAACTGGAAAGTGTATCAACCTCTAACACAGAATTACTGCACTTCTATGAACTTCCTCATGGCATTTTCTCTTCTTGTTTGTTGGTTGGTTGTTTTTCTCACTACTACTGTGGTTCGTTCCACCAAGAGTTTGAACTAAACAGTGGACAACAAAGACAAAGAGTTACAATGTGCATCCAAAGCATTTGCTGCAGGGAACGCTGCCGTTTAAAAGTAAATAAATAAGATTTAAAAAACAAAAAACAAAGAAACAAGTTTCTGGGCCTGTGATTTTTCATCCTATGCCCCAACATGAAAGGAAGGAGCATGGGAACTGCTTTTGAATGGGAACAAAATAACTGTTGTCCCCCTTATACTTCTAAATCACTTTCACTTGAATAATTTACTTCTAAATTAAACATCACAAAATCTGTATTTCTTCATCATTTCTCTGGAGTGTACTGGATCCCAAAGCTATTACAAGTATTTTTTAAACAAAAACAGAAGAGAAAAGAAAAAAGAACCACCAGGGAAAAGTACAAAACATCAGTGATTGGATGGTGTCGACAACCTACAAGACAAATGTCTCAATGAGACTTTTCATATTCATGAACTTATTTCACAGGGTGTCAGGAAAAGTAGTAAAACAATCACCCACGTCAATAAAAAGTTACATGTTGTAAATACTAGGAAAGAACAATGTATAAATGTTTATACAGCGGGGGCCTGCCTGTGTTCAGGAAGCATTCCCTCTGAAAGGGGGGGTTAGATGAGAGAGGGGAAGGATGAGGGTGTTTATTTGTGTTTTACCCTATCACCAACAGTGACATTAAGAACGTGAACACATTTCCCCAGATGTACCATACCATTTCTACAGGTAATACACTTCAGGGTGCTAGGGGTGTAACTTCGGGTTTTAAGGCTGTGAATATTTTCACATGAGATTTTTGCCACATTATTTTGCAAAGGGCATATTCTCATTTACATTTACAATTCCACGTTGCAATTTACACTTCCACAATCATTTCCATGGTCTCTATCCTCATTGATATTTGAAATTATTCAATTTTTAATTTATTGCCAATCTGGTAGGCATGAAATGGTATTTTTTGATGGTTTTTACATCTCCCTGACTAGCTGTGCATTTGAGAATCTCTCATGTGTTCTTCGGCCATTCTCGTAGTCTCTCTTTTAAATTGCCTGTTCATTTACGTGTCCTGTTTTTCTATCGAGCTACTTGAATATATTTATTTATATTTAGACCATTCTACCTTATGAATATTGTTTATTGCATTGATGTTTTACAAAATAGAGTTTCTAATCATGGCTTTGCTTTTTATATTTCAGTTCTGAATTACCTAAAATGAGTTTGGCAAATATAGCAAAAACATCCAGTTTCATTTTTTTACTAATGGATTACTAATTGTCCTAGCACTCTTTATTTAATAATCCATTCTTTCCCACCTGATCTGTGTGGGAAATCCAAAACTGTCCCGTATCAAATTTCTGTATGCGTGTGCCACTTTTAGCATCTCTATTATATTTCTTTCGTCATTTTGCCCATTACTGGACCAATGCAAAACTGTCTTAATTATGAAACTTTATCTCTTTATATCTAGAAGACAACATCCCTCAAGTCTTCCTCTTTCCTTCCTTCCTTCTTTTTTCCTTGGACAAGTTTAAAAAGAGTTGTAGTTTTAAAATATCACTACGACTGCCTAGGGAGGGCCAAGAGTAAATTTGAGGAAACCATTAAGAAAATCAGTCAGGTGAAGGGTGAAGGTGTTCGACACTGAGATAGTGGTGATGGGGACCAGGGGAAATGAATGGACGTAAAAGATACTTAGGAGGTAAGATGAAGATGATGGTTGATTGGCTATGTTCGATGAGGGAAAGAAATGTATGATGGATGACCTCAATACTCTTGGTTGAGGAAATACATGAACGAGAGTGCCATGCCTGGAGACAGAGCATTCCAAAAAAGGGTAAAGAAAATCTCTTACTTATTCAGGAACTAGCAAATCCCACCAGATAAGAACCACAGTTGTTAGCTAAGATGTGCTTAGGTGCTTAGGTTTCCTAATTGTCCCTGCGCTTGATATACTTACTGTTAAAAAAGATAGAATTGTTAACAGATGGATAGTCTTTGAATACAAGAGGCTGACAGATAAACTGTCAGTGGTGTATATTCTGGTACTATCTCTTAATTATTAAAACGGTTTTTATTTGGGAAAAAAAAAAAAGTACTCTCTCCACAAGGTACTAATTTCAGATTCATCCTAGCTAGATTTCCTACTTTTTTAGCATTTTATCTTCTTGAGACACTTTCCACCCTATTCTATTTATTGGCACTCAAGGAAATCAAGAATTATGCCATGTTAGAACAGGAAGGAATTTAGTTATCTCCCCCACCTCCACCATGTCAAGGGAAGCAGTTGTGACTTAGACATTAAGAGTTTAGCTCTAAGCTAGACTGCCCAGGTTCAATCCTCTCCTATAGCTTGTATGATTTGGCAAGTTATTAAACTCTGTCTGTCTCAGGTTTCTCGAACTGTCCTAGTAACATTATCACTTCCTCATATAATTGCTATTATGATAGAACGTGTTTACGTATGTGACCATCTGAATTGTGCCTGGCACATAGTAAATGATCAATAATACTGGCTGCTTTCTCATTAAGCTTACTTCCATGCAAGAGATACATGGAATATCAAATAACTGCCAATTGCCCAGTATCCCACAGCCCAGCCCTTTAGACACAGAGTTACAACCTAACGAAGGGGCACAGGTGTTTTTTGCCACCTTTGAATGTTCTGAAATCTAATGCTGACCATCTCTCCTTCCAGTTTGTTCCAAATCACTTTTTAAATTACCTGATATAGCTAATCCTATCTTGCAATTGTTATTTAATATTGCTTAGAGTTTATGAGTGCACTGATATTGGTATTTTAGACTGAGGCAATTAACAAAACCTGGGAGGGTGTTAATTTCTAAAACCCCCTGCCCTACACTGTAATGGAATAAAGAAGAAAAAGAGAAGAAATACAATTCACAGACACTCGTCAATATACCTAAAATATACCTAAATATACCTAAAAGCAAACAACAGTCTATCACCATCCAAATATAAGCTGATCACAGATATAACTAAATTATGAAGAAAATAAAGTTATAAATAAAAGATACTTCTTCCTATCTGCCTCACAAGCACCAGCTCAAATAAAAAAATCTTTGAAATAAGCGCCAAACTGACTTTAATTTCATTATCACTTAAGTAGTTTGTAACACAATATACCAGTTGTCTCTCATATGCTTAAGCTCCAAAAGGATCTAAGGTCAAATCTGGAACTTTTCTCATTCAAATTAAAGAACACTTTATTTAAATCAAGAAAGAACATGAAGTTAAAAATGCCTATAGGAAAAAAAATTAGAGATTCTCCTATTCTATGATAATATTCCTCAACTCCTTCAGCTTAAAAAAAAAAGTATCGAGGTAGTGAAATTTGTATTCTTTTCATATATTCTCTACAAAGCTGCTCCTAAGTAATTAGAAATCCATTAATGACATTAGATATTTCTTTACCCAGTAGAGGGCAGTGCTACATATGGAAACCAATATATTACTAGGTTCTTCCAAAGTTTGTGAATGAATGACCCCATTGACTCCTGTGCCTGGAATAACTTCATTTTGCTTCTTGAAACATAGAATCAAATCCAAAGGAAATAAGTGGCAATACAGATATGGAGAAGTAAAACGTGCACGTAGCTAAGCGACAACCGCAGAGCTGTAGCAACATCGATAACACTACCTTATTTTTTATATGAGTTATAAGGGTGGGTCAAATATTGGTTGAAATAGAAATATACGTGACAGCCAGAAACCAGACAGATTTTCAGAACCAATATTCAATAGTATTAGAAAACTTATAAATTATCTTTTATTTTCCTCCAGCTGTCTAGAATTAGAATAGGTATGACATCATAATTTTGTATGATGTAAATTCTAGCTATTGAAGATTTTGCACCAGTTGAATCCCCACAGTGAACAAGTCAATCTTTTGAATCAAAAAATTCCCAATTCATAATCTAGTTTTACTTCAGTATATCTACGATGACATCAATATCCTAGAACCAAAAACTGAAATAATAGCTCCTAATAAAACCTCCTTCTTAATGATACTGAAATAATAAAAAAAAATCTTCTATATACATGTCCGATCCTTAGCGAAAAACAACATCTACTCTTTTCTACTATATAGAATTTCATCTCTTTCTATTCCATGTGCTCCTAAAAATTGCCCATGCAGATTTGTCAATTATACAACTTGGGCACATCATCTTGAAAAGACTGTCTACTTTCAAACATTTCCACGATACTTCTTAAGTGAATCATTCCTTTAAAATCTATTTGATTTTCTTATTTGTAAGCATAATTATTAAAAAGACTCAATTCTGGATGTTCAATCTTTAGACTTCTCTCTTTTCAAACTTTAGATTGAGGAAAAAGGAATTATATCTTCTTTATTTGGTAAAGTACTTAGAAATAAATATTTGATGATGATGATGATGTTGAAGCTTCCACGGGATTTCTTCTCTAGTCCATTATTTAAATCTTGACTAAGAGGAATGTCTGAACAAGGATTTAAACAAGCCTGAGTATGAGTTAAACCCTCCCGGCTAGTTTACATTGTAGCACCTACCCCATTGAAGTGCCTGGTAGGAAGCAGAAACTGGTAATTTGACAGAAAATTACTATTCAAAACAGTTACTCAAAAAAAAAAAGATACTGTCTACAGAAATCTCCTGGAACCAACTCTAAATTATTTTATATTTAATCATTTGACCTGAAAAATGTGAACCCAAATTATTCTGCTATCATAAAAAATTTATTGGTATAAACTATTCAGTGAGGAAAATGAAGCTAATGCAAATAAGGGCAAACTATTTTATGATTCACAGAGAAATGATCTTAGTTGAGTTCTAGGCTCTGCCATGGGCTCAGCTGGGTTAACCTCGGTCTTCGTATCAGTTAATTGGAAGCAACATTGCCTTCCTTAGAAGGTTGCTGCTCACACCTCAGGCAAATGTATAGAAGGCACCTATCTTAATGACCAAGCTGTGTTTGTTGCCTAGTAAATGCTAATGACTCTTATTATCTCTGCAAATCACTTTGTATTTGATGTTGGGCAAATTATTGACTTTTTTGAATCTCTTCTTCATCCCTCAAATTGGAATTATAATACCCACCTATCCTACCAGGGAGTGTTGTTAATTTGAAATGAGAGAATAAATGTGTAAGTGTGAAAACACTTTGCAAGTGATAAAGTGTTGCATAAATATTAGGATATACAATTAATTGGGAATATATAACTGACATAGAGAAAGCTCTTTTGCATACTCTTATCAACTGGGGAAATTGTTTAAAGAGATCATGTTGAATGAAAAGTTTTCATTGACTTGTAGAGAGCAGATCATTTACAGACCATTATAATTTTTGTTTTGTGGAAATCATGTTTACGTGTTTCAGAGTTTTGCCTAAATACTGATAGATTCATTTAGTGGGTCAGAACAGTGTTGACTATGTGCTTAAAGTACAAAGCTCCCAAGATACACTTATATTTACCCTTTCAAGATAAATTTTCGTTTCTAAAAAGGTGAGATCTCACTTCAGGAAAATTTTGTTACTGACTGTCTACTGATAAAAAAAACTCTGCCAGGGCACCTGGGTGGCTCAGTCAGTTAAGTGTCCAACTCTTGATCTTGGCTCAGGTCTTGATCTCACAGTCATGAGTTCGAGCCTCACATTGGGCTCCACACTGAACAAGGAGCCTACTGAAAAAAAAGAAACCTCTAGCTAATATTACAAGGATTTATATCCAGAATTACTTTTATGTATCTGTTACTTGGGAGTTCCTAAAGGAACTAAGGATACGGATAGCTTAAACCTATAATCTCTGAAAAAAAGCAATGCAAATGTTGAAAAGCCAATCTTATATCCCTCTAGAGGGTCATTAAACAAGAAGCATCGTCAAGAGCTAAGTCCTTCCTTAGGGCACCATAAAAAAAAAAAAAAAAAAAAAATGTTGAATAGTCTTTAAACTCATTTCAGATTCTCTTTCCCCAGAGTACCATGGCTTCCCTGTGTCCTCCAAATGCCCATTCAGATCTGTCTTCCTCAGAAGAGAGGAAAACACCATCTCTATGCTTAAACAAAAAATATTAGTAGTTGGGAGGATATTGGTAATACCTAATTCATCTATCTACTGCTTTTTCTATTTATTTATTGAATCTAAGATTCCCAACCTAAACACACAAACACACACATAAACCCAGACATACTCACATACTGATCACACTAACATTTAGACAGATGACAGATAGATGATTGATAGATAATTTGAAACTTGTGGAATTGCCAAGCCTGTGGCTTTATCTGTCGTCTAAGAGGTAGTGAGTTGTCCCTCTAATGGTCCATATATTTTTTTAAGACTTTATTTATTCTTTTGAGAGAGAGAGACAGAGCACAAGCAGGGGGAGAGGCAGAAGGAGAGGGAGAAGCAGGCTCTCCACCGAGCTGGGAGCCCGACGTGGGGCTCTATCTCAGGACCCGGAAATCACGACCTGAGCCGAAGGCAGACACCCAACCATCTGAGACACCCAGGCGCCCCTAATGGTCCATATTTATAAGAACAAACAAGGTATGGGACAGACATGTTGCCTACTCTGATGAGCAAATGCCCCAACCAAGGGTAACTATAGTGACCTGTTTGAATTGTTCTTTCAATAGATATATGAGTGGACACCAGCTCCCACAATAAGTCCAACTGCCTAATAAATCACTCAGAGCACCATAACCTAATACACACATATCTTATAGTTTCCTCTCTTTTATACTTCTGAATTACTTTCCCTTCACTTCCTAAAACACACCATGCTACTTCCTACCACAGGGTCTTTGCACATTCTTCTTGCTCAGACTGGAATGGAATATCCCTGCATCCAGGTCAGACTCTTTTTGAATGAACTGTCATAGAACTAAGACCTTTCCCTTAGGAGTACTTATCTATAAATGTGTATCATATACCTATCATGTCTATCAATGTGTCTTTCTCACTAGACTGGAAGCCAAATATTACAAAGGCTTATTAAGCATTTGCAGTGTATTTTTAACATATTTTAAAGGAATATAAAGTAAAATGCCCTTGTTATTCAAAAAGTGCTTCTACTAATCAAATCATAATTAGTTAAAACCATGTAACTCTACTTAATTTCGATGACATGCCTTTATTCTTCAGAAACAGTGTTTCTATAGTTATGCTTACATTTTTCATTTGGTCGGTATCCAAATACAGCTCTTTGCAAGTTCTATATCATATAAGCTAAAAATAATATCTGGGTATTTGTTTCAGAATAGAAGGAATTCTAAACTAATGTGATAAATGGCATTCCCCCAATTGCACCCATAACAATTCCATTTTGAATAAAGAGTCAGCTCCAAGACTAGACAGAGTCAAAAATGTCTACCTTAATGCACTTTAAATTTGTGATAATTATAATTTCAGGAATGGAATTTCCTTTGATTCTGTGTACTTTAATCAACAGATGTAATGGTGAATTCTAACTCATTTTTTCCATTTTATTTATTTGCGCAGCATTTGAATGGTGCAAAGTTAAAATAGGAGCCATGGGGGAAAGGAAAAATTATTTAAGGCACAGCCCTCATGTCCAAGTAGTCTTCTAGTCCAGTGAGGGAGAATGCCATGATATATATTCTTTTCCTTTTTGAAAATTCATTTATACCCCCCTTGAAACCCATAGAGATATTATTGCTATGTCAAGTAAGAGTAGAAAATCGTTATTACCTAGAAAGCTAAGAATTCAATAACATTACAATTACATTATTAATGGTCAGGATTAAATTATTTCCTTTCTATATGTTCCTTTCTAGTACAGTCATGTCTTCAGTTAGAACCACAGAAAATAATTTCTCAATGGTGAGGATTAGATTCTAAAGAATATCAAAAAGAGCAATAAAAAGCGTTTGAAAATTTGATTCATTGACCCATCCTATCAGCACTTTTTTTTTTCAAGTAAATCTCCCCAGCCACCCCACAACTGGCTCCACATCTGCAAGAGAAACAGAGATTGTGCAACCTGAAACACACCATCAAATAGGTCAAAACTAGGGCCAGAATATGGTTACTCATTTTCACCAATTCCTTGGGGTGACGGTGGGAATGGTGCTAAGTAATCACAGGCAAAGATGAAGAGCTCTACCATCATTTGCTGATTGTGACAGTCTTTGTCTAAAAGAGAGAATATTTTACTTTTGGTTAGAGATGGTTTGGCAAGAACTCAACTCTGAACTCGCAGCTCCACGGATACTCATTAATTTTAATTGAATGAATTGGATGTCCAGTCTAGATACAATTTTTCAAACCCAATTAATAAGATACTTAAGGTGTTGGCAAAAGTCACTGCAAGGCTTCCAGCTATAATTTTAAGAATTTGAAAGATGGGCAAGATGCCTGGAAATTATAAAGGAGTCAATGCAGTAATTCTAGTTGAAAAGGGGGTTGGGGGAAGATGATACCCTATGTCCTAGAAAGCTCAACTTATTTATATACATGTGCACAGGAAATTTGAATTTAAAATGTCACTTTTAAAAACACCTGGATGAGAGCAGAGTACTAGGGAACAAACAACACTGCCTAAGAAAGAAAAAGCATATGTCAGATTTATTTTATTTCGCACCCTGGATAGGATCCAAAATTAACCTCTTATTCTAGGAACACCGTTTATCTTTTCAAATATTATCTACCTTGTCAAGAATTTTAATATTTTGTCACCTACACCAACCCACCATTTATGTTTAATCATGCCTCTCCAAGATAAAATTTATTGAAAGATTGATGTTACATACTGCAGCTTGCCTGTTGATAACTTCTATTACACTGTATGGTAATGCTACATGTTACACTATCTAAAATCAATAGGAGCGTCTGGGTGGCTCCGGCGGTTAAGCGTCAGACTCTTGATTTTGGCTCAGGTCATGGTCTCAGGGTGGTGAGAGCGAGCTCTTCCACCCCTGGTCTCCCCTCCTTGAGATTCTCTCTCCCTCTGCCCCTCCCCACTGTTCGCACGTGTGCAGGCATCCCTGCTCTCTCTCTCTAAAAAAAAAGAAAAGAAATGTAATTCACATCCATTTCCTTGTTCCATTTGAACTGTGCAACATTGTTGGTTACAAAGCAATGTAGGTATTGCTAAAGGCTATTTTAAGGAGGCACGGCTTCTCTGGCTGCAGTGGTGGGGATACAATGAAGCTAGTTAGCAGAAGGCTGGGGAAGGGGGAGGAGCAGGGGTTGCAGCTCAGTTCAGAAGGACTCAAGAGCTAAGTCCTCCTCTGCCAGGTACTGATCCAGGACAGGCAATGAGGGTATGACCCGGGGGAAGCCTGAAAGAAGAGGGCACCCATGTGGGCTGAGGAAGTTGACACCCTGTATCAAGTCCAATAGGCACCAAGAAGCAGGGAGGGCAGAATGAGTCCAGCCACGGAGACGGGCAGTAGGTCAGGGTGTGATGCACGAAAGAGGTCGGAGAGGTCACGTGGCACAAAGGCTGAGAATAACATGGGAGTGTAAATGCACTATTTTACCTTACCCCGGTTCTCAGAGTGCTTTCTGAAACTCTCAGAGGATAGAGATGTAGACAGAACCTGCTGTATACACAGGCGTGTGCTAGATTCTGATAAGCTTCCAATAAAAGACTGCATTTCACATGTATATGTCTGAGATTGAATCTAATTAGAATCCATTTGAGAATCAAAGCCAGGCAGTGGGTAGTGAGCTCAGCCCTCCCCCAGAGCCAGCCCACCCATGCTAAGTGGAAACCAAGGCATCTCCAGAACCCAGCAGCAGGGAAATGGCTCCCTTTCTGGAAGGAATCCTCTCTTCTTTTCCTCCCCTCAACTCAGCTCCTCTCAGCTCCATTTATTTTATCTCCTTCATCAGGCTTGCTCCCCTCACCCCCCCACCCCTGCCATATGGAAGAGAGAAACAAATGTTCTCTACGCTGCCAAACTTACAGATGTAGACAAACTAAATGCCAAAGGAAAATGCTCTGCTCTAAGGGCAGTCGATTCGGCAAAGGGCCGGGTTCGGGGCATAAAGCTTCTGCCTGTGGCCTCTGGTAATATTGGAGAAGGAGAGACTTGAATAAAACCTAGAAGGGTCACGTTTATTAAGTGATTTTTTTTATATAGGTCTCACATGGGATAAATTTTGCTCAGATGTCTGATGTGTCCGGATTATGACGTCACATATATACATGAAGGGGTCAAATGCTGCTTAGAAACGTGTGGTAACCGGATGGGCTTCATCAAACACCGGAGCGGCCAGGAGACAACCTCAAACTTGTAGGATCACTAGAACTGCGGAGTTTGTTGCTGTTGTTGTTGTTTTTGTTGTTTCCTGAAGGGTAGGCACCTGATCGCTGGTGTTTATGAAAGGATGGGGCTGGAGGACCGGTGGGCTCTACTCTTCACCCCAATTCCTTCCTCCTCCAGGCGTTGTGTTCTTCCTGACCCCTGTATCTTGCACTCACCAGTCCTGAGCTTTGTGGGGTGCCTTCCCCTGTCACTGTAACAGCATTCAGGTAGTTCTCAAGGGTCTCTGAGGTCAGCCTCGCATTGGGTGACTCACTAGAAGAACTAGGGAAGTCACAGGACACTTGCCCTGTGTACTCTCAGCTACGGTTTATTGCTGTGAAAAGAATTCTTCAGCAAAGGAAAGGGAATGTGCTGGAAGGAGCCATCAAGAGGATGTGGCCGCCAGGTGACTTGTAGAGTCAGAGTCCCGCCCCACCTCCTCGAAATGCACATTCTGTCCACATTTCCCAGAGCTGCAGCCATTTCAAGGAAGCAGCTTTGAGAGAGGAAGGTGTTGTTGAGACCATCTGGACAGAATCCATGACTGAACCTAGTTCAGGAGTTTATAGAAATGGTTAAGAAAAAAAAAGAAAAGAAAAGAAATGGTTAAGAGTCTAGCAGGAGGCAGGTGTGAAGATCTACTCATCTTGCAGCCACCCAAAACAAGCCTCATGTATGTAAGTTCCTTTGCTTCTTAAAAGTGCTACCTACCAAAAAAAAAAAAGTGCTACCTACCCATCTGTAGCCACCTCCCTTTTTCTTCAGTCTCTACTTGTCCTCCGTGTACAGGAGCTAATTCCTGGTTTCACCCAGAGAGCTCCTGAGGTTTGTGAACAAACAGAAGGGCCAAAGGACTAGAGAAATCCATACGCAGGATCCCTCTGCTCTCTTGCCTCCAGCCTGAAAGGGGTCACACTAAGCCTATTTTCCCCAGCAGTGAAAATGCAACAACATATTTGCATTGTTTCTGTCTAAGGGAGCCAGTTTAAGAATCAGAGTGCAGGGCGCCTGGGTGGCTCAGTGGGTTAAAGCCTCTGCCTTCAGCTCAGGTCATGATCTCAGGGTCCTGGGATCCAGCCCCGCATCGGGCTCTCCGCTCAGCGGGGAGCCTGCTTCCCCCTCTCTCTCTGCCTGCCTCTCTGCCTACTTGTGATCTCTCTCTCTCTGTCAAATAAATAAATAAATAAATTAAATCTTAAAAAAAAAAAAAGAATCAGAGTGCAGGGACTTTTACTGAGAGTTGGTGGTATGGGCACCATCTGTCCATGAGTTCACCATAAATCACATTGTTGTTATAAACAAACCAGACACAGCAAAACTGATCAGTTAGGGACACAGAAACCAGAGAGCCAAGTTCCCTGGTGCCAACCAAAGGCCAGTCCCGCAAGCAGGACCTTTTAAAGTTCAGTTCTACTATGTTAACACTTTCCTGCAAAGGTGATAAAGGGAGATAAGCCTATGTAAGGAAACATTATTAACAAAACTAAAGACCCTTTTAATCTAGGCGGCCATTCAAAAGGGAGGTTTATACTACACTGAGTTCATACTAAAACCCATGTTGCAGTTAATAAATAATATTGAAAGTCAGAGAAGTCAGTAATCATTTTTTTTTCCTTGGACAGCTGGGTTAAATCTCAAGTTTTTATTTGGATTTTGAAGCATGGGTAGAGGGTAAATGAATTTAAGGAAGCAGAAAACGGCATGAACTAGCCTGTGCTGTTCTGCATAAATGTACATTATAAGGCAAAAAATAAAATCATCCATTACTCTAGAAATGGGATCACATTAGGAAGCATATGGAGGTGAGAATTTATAGGTACGATAGGGGACAATGTTGAACAATAAATTTTGGCATTCTGCTGTAAGAGAGGTATGAAGACTTCTTTTTTTTTTCGTGAGAGGGCCATAACGGAATTGATAGAGTGTAGAGAAATGGATCTCTCTAGGATCCTATTATGGTTCTATTTGGTGACTCTGGAGCCTTGTTATGAACATGGGCAGCCATCTGAGCTGAGGCTGTAAGAATTAAAGTGTTATTCTGACTACAAGGCTAGAATTAAAGTAGGCATTAAAATAGAAGACTGACGCTGGGAGGAAAGGAGAAGGTTAAAGGTCAAAAAGAGACTTTGAAAGGATGAAAGTCAGAAACAGATCCAGATTTTGGTGTCCTGAATGCACAATGAAAGAGAGCTGCTGATAGTTATTTGGAGCAGCAAAACTATATACCTGAGATGACAGATAGATAGACAGGACGGATTAGATAGATACAGATACATACATAATACACATATATACACTGGTTATTATTTGTAATAGAACATTCTCATGATGAATGGGTCTCACACAGGACGTATAGAAGGAAATAATGCGCTTCCCACAGACTGCTCAGTAAGATCCATGTAGTGCCATCTCCTGCCGTGACCCTTCATGGGGATCAATGGAAAACAACCTCAATGCATCTACAATTTTCCAAATGGCTCCTGAATGCAAAGCTCAGGGGATCTAACTTAATTAAAAATGAAATCTTGAGGGATAGAGAGTCAGCGTGGTCATCTGCAGTCATCCATAATTACAACGTCTTGGAAATCATCCCATGAGAAGACTAGACAGAGTCATTTCTGGGTTGTGTTCTTTGGTGAAGAATTGGACCGCAAGTGAAGCAATGTGCCTGCTGATAGTTAACTCTATTTTATTTATTTTATATAATTTTAAATGATTTTTATATTATAATATTTTTAAAAATTTATCCAAGATAGCATGATTATTTCCCTTGAAAGTGGGATCCGTATTTTTTTCTACCAGTGTTACGAATCATTCCTTCCTTAACCTTCTCTTCTGGGTGTATCTGTATGCAGATGTGGCCTGTGGTCAAAACCAAATGAACCACAGGCAGCTGGGCGGGGAGTGGGCTCCCGGCAAGAAAGTACTGTCCATGAATGGTTATGTGAGCCACTTCACACGGTTAAACTAAGATCATTCTATTCTCCATCTTGAGAATGTAACCCAAGAGGAAGACAATTTGGTGGGAAGGACTTGAGCACATAGATCATGGGGCATTGAAAATGGGGGAGGCTTCATGGAGCAACGGGCACAGGAAAGTGGGGACCGGGTGAAGATCTTGACATAAGTAGTCAGGAGACACAGACAGAAAGAGGCAGAGGCACAGGGAAAGAGAGAAGTCATAAGTAAAAGAGCTGGAGTTGAAAATGACTAATCGATGAGCTGCCTGGAGTCCTGCCTCTGGGAGCACATTTTCAGAGAACTTTTCCCAGAGTCAGAGAGATGTTTGAGCATTGTTGGAGCGCCAGAGAAGAATCATTGTTTGAGATTGTCTGGGCATAAGAGAAGAAAATAGAGCAGACATGCAAAGAAAGACAAACAGACAGAAGCAAAACTGAAAGAGACCATCGGTGCCTTACTGATGAGAGAAAGCATCCACGAGTCCATAGGTCCCAGGTCTCAGACCCAGCGACATTCTCCTTACTCTATTTATGTCTATGACTTCAATTCCTATGGAATCCTTGCAAAAAGACCTCTGCTCATTTTTCTTGAGGTAGCTCGAGAGGATCTCTCTTCTTGTGGGGAAAAAAAAAAGACAACACTAATTAGCATTGTTTTACTCTGGATAAATGAAAATAGAACTGTGTGTTTTATTTCCTTGTGAAATATATTATGTAAATTATCCTAGCTGTTACTTCCCTGTGCTTTTCTAGCAAATGCTATCTCACTTAAACCTTGAAAAGACACCCTTTTCACAATGACGAAAGTGAGACATTAGCTGTTATTATTACTATAATCAAAATTCACCTGAAACAAACCCTTTTGAGGAGATCAAAAAGATGGCATATAGTTTAAGCAAAATAACTAAAGGAATAAAGTAGAAAACTATAATGTAGTCCCAAATATGAGTTAAATTAACTTAAATCAAACCTTAATAAATTGCGATACTTAAAAGAATTGCCCGAGCTTGGCTTTATGTGGTGAAACTTAAATATAGAAAGCGAAATCAAAACATTTTTCATATTATGATGGGCTTATATATAATACATATTTTTCAAAATTCAAAGCACAACTCTTTTTTTTCCAACTATTGAATATTTAGCTGGTTAAGTTTTGGTTGTAACATATATGTGTATGAATGTACTTGGAAACGCATTAAACAAATTCCAGGAACAAATAAATCACTTAAGCATCTTAACACATAGTAAACATATTAGTTTTAACCTTAAAGAACCACCCGCTGATTACCTGTTACGTATCAGGCCTTTGTACAATGTAATATGATAGCTTTTATGAGTCCATTTTACTTGTTTGCCTGAGTTGCAACAAGAGTGACAAAAATGAACAGATAAAGGAGAATTTGTGAACATATGAAGATGAGGGAATTTGCAAGCCCATTTGCAAAGTCCCTACAGGGCATATATTTTTGAAATCCAAATTGTTCTGAAACTCCATGGGTTATTTTCACATATGTAGCAAAGTGGGGAAAACATAAAACGTCTGTGGGTAGAGAAAGACTCAGTCTTGCACTGGCTCACATGCTTGGCCCATATCCTTGCTCTTTCTCCAGACTTTTCAGCATCTTTCTGTTTGATCACAAAAGGGTTTGATGGTATTCTCAGCTATTAATCCAAAGAGAAGTTGTTCAGGCTGATGTCCAAATGTCTAATATGTTAACTAGATCTAGAAGATCTAAGGGAACTTTGGGAGCCAGGATAATTTTTCCCCCACTGAAAATTCAGATCTTTAATATCAAACTGGAGACAATAAAAACCCAAACATAATTATTGAGGTCTCATTTAAACCATTATTTTCAACTTCTTTCACCTTGAAATTGAGGCCAGCTCTAAAATTGAGCAGTAAAATTAGTGGTTTGACCTCCCTGTTCTCTCTTTCCACTTGGCACTGCAGGGTATAATGCTGGAGATTATTGAAAGGACACAGTTTGCGGGCAAGGGAGGAAAGTGAAGGAGAACAGCGGTTCTTTTATATTCTTTAAACTTGATAATTAGGTCAAAAATATAAGGACCGTACTCAAGAATATTTCATTAACAGGGTAAATTGAGAACCTAAATGTATCATTCCAACATGATTTAAAGTTATATATTTTTTAAAAATTCATGTATATCGCACTAAGCTGGTCGCTAGGAACACTCTTAATTAGAGTTTGATATTATGAAGGTATGTCGAAAATTAAAGCAAAAATACGATATATCCCACCTCTTTTCATCTGGAGTGATATTTGAATGTTGGTCAAATCAACTAGTCTGCTACTGTAAAGGAATTGGGACGATTTCTACCACGTGGAAGTGGACAGAAAATAAGGTAAAGACACAAAAATAAATAAAATAAAAAGACGTGAGGTTTTCTGAGCGTCTAATACAAACCGGGAATCTCAACAGGGGTTTTTCCAAATGAGGTCTAACAATTTTTATACATATTTTATTGGGACTAATTATCCTCATTCAAAGATGAGTGAAGTGAAGCTCAGAAAAACTAAGACTTGCTCTAGATCACACAGGTAGAAAGTGGCTGAGCCTTTCTGAAATCAATATTCAGGCCTATCTAGGCCAACGAACCAGTTATTTTAAAGCCGCCAACTTTAAGGCAAAGAGCAGCTCTGTTTTTAAGTCATTGTTACCAGAGAAATAACTTTGACATTCAAGGATCTGTGAAATCAACTTCTGTTACTAAAATATCGATTGGGAAAGTGGAAATCGGGAGCTACGAGATCCCACCTACAACTCTGATAAAAAGCTAAGGTATTTTTTGAAATACAAATGTACTAAATACGTTTAAATCCATGAGTTCATTATGGTAGGGGAAATATGCATTGGGTATCTTTCCTATATGAGTTGTACCTAAGGTAACCAAATAGTTGATATGAGGAAATTTCTTATTATAGAAGTTCAATATGTAAATAGTAAAAGAAGTAATAAGGTAATAAGTATTGATAGAATTAGGATATCACTGGGGTGCCTAGGTGACTCAGTTGGTTAAGTGTTTGCCTTTGACTCAGGTCATGATCCCAGGTCCTGGGATCGAGCCCTGCATCGGGCTCCCTACTCAGCTGGGAACCCGTTTCTCTGTCTGTCCCTCCCACCCCTGCTCCTGCTTGTGCTCCCCTCTCTTACTCTCTCTCTCTCTCACACACACAAATAAATAAATAAATAAATAAAATCTTAAAAAAAAAAGAATTAGGATATCACCATTCGGTAACCCAGAATTAATTAAAAGATTATATCAGTTCTTTATTATGATATAATAAATCTTCATTTATTTAAACATACATAGTAATTTAAAAGAACAGTCATAGTAACTTAAAAGAACAGTCAACTGTTAGTTCACAATTCTTTGAATATAAGTACACAACGAGGCAGATCTGCTGTTTTCTCCTGGATCACATGTATGGAATCAATCAAATATGCTGGTATAGAGGGCCTCTCTCACACATTTATCAGTTAATACTGGTTGAGCTATCAGCTCAGTATCTCTCTCTACTCATCATCTCTCACACTTAAAGATGATACCCTGAACTCCTTCAGCTAGTTGGTACAGGGCACAAAAGGGCAGGAATGGAAAGTTTCTCTTGAGTCCTAGGCTTCAAACTCCCAAATTCATGTCCACTGAATTATGTCAGTCAAAGTAATTCACAATACCAGAGTTATGAGCTGGGGGGATTTGAGGGGGCGGGGGAGTGAATGCCATCTTTTAATGGGAGGAGTGGAAGAGTCCATTGCAAAGAGAGCAGGGCTCACGGGGATAAGAATTTGTGACCATTTTTTGAAATCTAGCAAATAATTCAAGACGATGATCACCACATATAGCTAACAGCTCAAAAAGTGAAACAAATAAACATTATGAACCTCCTAATAAATACCCAAAAAAAGAAATCAAAATCTGATCAAGCCTCTAAAAATCTTGAATAGGAAATTCAGGGTACAGAAGAACAAGCTACACAAAGTCATAGGCAAATCCAGATTGTGGTAAAGTTTATAGCACAAACAATCAGGTTTCTTCCAACCAGTAAAGTATGGATAAAATAAAAATAAAACCAAAAAGGCAAAGATTGGAAAAGGAAAAACAAAAGTATTTTATTTGCCGATAAAATGACTCCCTACATAGAAAATTCAAGAGAATCTGTCTACAGAGTATTATGAATCACGGTGACTGGAAAGAATATCAAGAGAAAAATAGTATTTCTCTACAAAATAATAAATAGACTAATTAAGAATGCCCTTTTACCATACCAACAAAAATATAGTGTTCTTAGGAAGAAATCAAATGAAAATTGGCCAAGGATTCTATATACTAACTTTAGAAAAGCTAAAAAAGAGGAAGTCTGTATGATCAGAAGTTAGATTGAGATTATTTTTTAAAGATTTATTTATTTATTTGAAAGAGAGAGAGAGCAGGGGGAGAAGCAAAGGAAGAGAATCTGCAAGCAGACTCCCCACTGACTGTGGGGCCTGCCGACACAGGGCTCCATCTCAGGACTCATGAGATCATGACCTAAACCAAAACCATGACTAAGACACTTAACTAACTGAGCTACCCAGGTGAACTGATTGAGCTACGCAGGTGCACCTAGATTAATTTTTTAAAAACAAAACTTAAAATAAATTAACGTTTCTGATTGAATTGAATTGAAAGCAATTTCAACTCAAGTCTGAACTAAAATTTGAGTGGATAGTTTTAAAAAGAATATGAATGTGCAAAAGCCCACAAATGGCCTAGAATAATTTTTTTTAACAAATGTAATTGAGGCAACTGGATATCCACATGAAAAAGAATGAAGCTGGACCCCTTTCTCACACTATTCTCACAAATTAACACAAAATGGATTATCAGTCTAAATATAAGAGCTAAAATGATAAAAAAAATATTTTAAAGAAAATCATAACAATCAATCTTTGCGACCCTGGCTTAGGCAAAATTTCTTAGATATGCCACAAAAATTTAAATTATACTTCTTCAAGATTAAAAAAAAATTTGTGTACCAATGTGTATCATCATGAAAGTGAAAAAATAGCCATATAATAGGAAAATATATTTGCAAATCATATATCATTAACCTTAAACACATATTCAGAATATATAAAGAACTTCTACAACTCAACAATAAAAAACAAATAACCCAGTTGTTGGGTTTGTTTTTTTTAAGGGAGTTTTTTTTTTTTTTTTAATGGTTGAAAGATTTGAATAGATTTTTCTCCAAAAATGATCTACAAGTGCTAATGAGCACAGAAAAAAATATGCTCCGCATCTTTAGTCACTAGAGAATGCATATTAAAACCCCCAATGAGAAACCACTTAATACCCTCAAGAGTGGCTAAAATCAAAAGACAGACAATAATAAATGGTAATAAGACCAGGAGAAATTAGAATGCTTATCCATTGATGATGATGGTATAAAAGAGGTATAAAGTTGCCTTGGGAACTAATTTGATAGTTTCTCAATATGTTAAGCATAGAGTTATCATACAATCCAGCAATCTCACTCCCAGGTATATACCCGAGAACTTAACACGTGTCCATGCAAAAAATACACATACAAATGTTCATAACAGCATTATTGGTAATAGACAGAAAGTGGGAAAACCCAAATGTCCTTCAACTGATAAAAGGATAAACAAACTGTGGTATATCCACACACTGGGGTATTATTTGGCAATAAAAAGAATGAGGACCACTCCATGGACAACATGTGTGAACCTTGAAAACACTAGGCTATATCAAAGAAACCAGGCACAAAAGACCACATGTTAAATGATTCCTTTTATATGACATGTCCAGAGAAGGCAAATCTGTATTTTTTTTTAAGTTTTTTGTTTTGGTTTTTAGTAACCTCTATACCCAACAAACTCAAACTCACAAACTCACAACCCCAGATCAAGCATCCCATGCTCTCCTGACTGAGCCAGCCAGGTGCCCCAAAGCAAATCTTGAGACGCAGAATATATAGATGAGGGGTTATAAGGGACTGAGGGTAGTGGAGGTGGATAATGACTACTAGTGAATATAAATTTCTTTTGGCGTGTCGAGAATGTTCTGAAATCTGAGAGTGCTGATGGTTACCCAAATCTGTGAATATAAAAAAAAAAAAAACCAGCCCGCCGAATTGCATATTTTTCAAAACTGAATTTTATAGTATGTGTAATATATTCCCGCAAAACTATTATTAAAAAAAAAAACAAAACTAAAATCCGCCTGCAACATCAAGGTTACTTTCAATTTAATATCTTTTTAAAGAGTAAATAAAAAATGCTGAAAGTTATATAAATTTTTCAAAGGCAATTTGAAGATATGCTAATTTCCTAGAAAGTAGAATAAAAAACATATTATCATTGCAGAATTTTTAGACCCAGAGTAGGGCTTCCTTATCTTTTCATTTACTGAATTGTGCACTTTACAATTAGCACTCATTGAACTGAGATAAATTGTCTATTTTTGCAGATGAATGAACCAAAGTAAAGTGAAAGAAATTGGAACTTTTAAATGATGTCCAAACTTTAAATTATAAAATGATATTACCCATTTTAAAGAAATATCATTTCATTTTCTTCTCATGTTGGTCCACATTCAGACTACTGAAAAGCCTAACAAATCCAGGAAATATACTGATGATTTACATTTCAACGGACAGAAAAGGGAGAGAATTCTCCATGCTGATTATAAAATGCTAATTGTAACATTCATCCTTTATAATTATACAAACTTCTAGTTTTTGTTTATTAAATTTGGACAGATTCTTCTCACTTTGATTTATTAGAATGTTTTAAGCAAGGATGCACTCATTGCAATTTTTTTTTAACTCACATAGTGAAGTTTAAAATAGATTTCCACTTTGTCTTTTTAAGTTGTAAACAAAACTCAAAAAACAAGTTGTAAATAAAGCTTAACACAGGATGACGGTATTGCTGGAACTAAATGAACAAAGGATTAAGTGGATTGGGATTGTCTTTGGGATGATTTATCAGTTTGCTTAGAAAAAACTGGACTATTTTACATGTGAGTGCACTATATAAAAATCATGAACTATAGAGCTACATAAACTGAAATGACTGTCAAGGTTAACTTCATTTAAATTCTTTTTTGAAGCCATCATATCCATAGTTGTTTAATTTGTGTCTATATTTAAACAAATTTAGTGATGCTCCAAAACCATGTTTTGTTGATTGAATATTTTTAAAAAATAATTCTTAATTGGTGAATGTTACAATGAATAGAATTTCTCTTTCTTTCTTTTTTTTTCCTTCTTTCTTTCTTTTTTGTTTTTTATTCCTATTTGTCACGTCAAGTTCAAAGGTCCTTTGATAGTCTGAATTTTTGTTTTAAAGCATCTACTTAGTGCACACATTACATTTGACTAACATCTTGCCTTGGATCAAAATAAAAATTTCCATCTTTATTTTGTTTTGGTTGGATAAAATATTTTAGGCTCACACTTTCTTCCCCTCAGAATTTTAAACATCACTCCATTATTTTTTCACACCAGAAATTGCTGAGTGGAAACCCTTTTATGATGAAAAACAAAACACGAGGAAAACAAAAATATTTTCTCGAAATGAGAAACTTCCCCACTGATCAAAAAAAAAAAAAAAAAAAAGACTTCAGTATATATTATACTTGATACCAGCAAAGGAAAAGGAGAGTAAGGATAAATTTAATAAAAGATATTCAAGAACTCTATGGAGAAGATTATAAAACTTTATAGAATGACCTAAAAGAAAGCCCAAATAAACAGAAAGCTAATTTCTCAAATTGCTCCATCCTTGGATAAAACAAAAAGTGGTTTGGAATTCCAAATGCTCCAGCTGATTCTTCTTCCTGGACACTTGGCTCAGCTGATGCTGACAAGTTGTTTATTCCAGGATGAAGGAGATTAACATGGGGTTTGATAGAAGGTACAGACTGCATAGTAAGACTTTCTTAAATTCACTATAAAGTTGGTTCCAAAAGCTCCAGCCCTCCCATACTCTGGATTATTTAAAGAGCTGGTGTATCTGATACCTCCCTCTTCTCCAGCAGGCTGTGTTAGGGCCCTGGCATGTCATAGGCATATCAGAATATGCAATGGTGATCTCTGAGTTCTGTCCAGCACAGGGTCCACTGAGTGCAGAAACCCTTTCACCAATTTGTCTTTTTTTGATGCGACTAGCAAAAAATAGGGGCTCGAAAAATAGATGTACAAAAATGTATTGGATTTGAGCCCTGGCTTCACAACTGCATTTGAGGGTTCATTACCAAATATGCAATATCAAAATGTTCTCATTGATATAATAGGGTCCATGATCCTGCTCTCCCTAGGCTCCGGCGTGGTTTGGAGAATCAGATGGGACCATGTGTGAAGGTGAACGAGAGACTACAAATCACTCCCCAAAGCAAGAGGCACGGTAGTACCAACTGTAATCTTTGTACTTTATGTACTTGGTTTTACAACGTTATCAGTATTGATTTTACTAAAAACATACACTCTAGCAATTAAAAATTACATAAACATATGCCTAGTTTTGTATAAATAATTCTTTTAAACACAAATTACTTCTAAACTTTTTTAAATGTATATGTTCTGATTCCTTTATATCATGACTTCCCAAGGGTGACACTTATATTTAGAAAATTATATAGTCAGGGGCACCTGGGAGGCACAGTCATTCAAGCTCCTGACTCTTTGTTTCAGCTCAGGTGATGATCTCGTGGTCGGGTCATGATCTCGGATCAGGAGATCAAGCCCGGGGTTGGGAGATCAAGCCCTGCATTGGGCTCTGCACTCAGCATGGCATCTGCTCAAGTTTCTCTCTCCCTCTCCCTCTACTGCTCGTGTTTGCTCTCTCAATCTCTCTCGCTCTCAAATATACAAATAAACCTTTTTTATAAAAAAAGAAAACTACATCGTCATACGTTCAGTAAATATTCACAAAATAAATTATGAAAAGATAGAATAGCAGGAGTGAAGGGCCTTTGATGAAATAGGTTGAGTTTTGCCTTCTGTATTTCGTAATTCATAAGCTATTATATAAAGAGAATCAGATGTTTGTGTTGGTTGCAAGTCATGAAATTTCACTGCTGCAAAGGAATTTGAAGCACTAGCTTAGAAGAAATTAATATCTTTATTTCCATTAACCACTAACAACAAACCACAGTGGTAACAGTAGTACTTATGAGGGCTGCAAATAGAAATCGCGGGTATTATCATATCCTACTATGGACTTCAGACATCTCAAGATGGGATTACTTTGAAATTAAAGCAGTTATTAAACCTAATGTTAGGCCTTGATATTTGACGCATTAGTAATGAGGCACCTATATTATTATATAACAAACTGTTATGATAATTTGATACTGATATTTGTAATTGCTCAGTTTGTAATTTTATAAATTTTATGCATTTTATTACATTATTTTGAGCAAGGTCCATAGGTTCATAAATTTGTCAAAGGAGCCTATGACACATATTATTTTAAAGATGATTAAGAACCCTACCTTTGAGAGTATCTAATTGTATTTCCTGTCCTCTATGACCTTCCCCTTGAAAGGGGCAACCAGCAGCATCCACATCATCTAGGAACTTAAAAAGGCAGAGACTCCAGGCCTACTCTAAAACTCTTAAATCAGAATCTGCATTTCAACAATATTCTTTGGCGATCTGGACATTTTTCAGTGTGTTATTCCATAATGTTAACATATTTCCTATAGCAAGACCCCCTTTGGGACCTATATACTTTTCATGACATTATCTAGACATTAGTCAATTTACCAGGATAAAACAGAGATAGAGAGAGAGGGACAGAGACCCATTCTATTGCCAATAAACAATGCATTTTCTAAGTTTAATGAGACACTAACACTACTTTTCTCAAGTAATTATTCATTATATTAAATCCATGGATGAAATTGTATTTCTAGGTTCCAAGAGGTTTTTATGACTCTGGAATTGCCAAAAAAATAAACACATCTTCCTTCTTTTTAGTCCCATTTTGGAAATTTAAAATCCATGAAAATATGTTTATCCTGGAGGAAGGGAAGAAGGAAAAAGAAGCAAGTCACTAGGGAGCATTGATGCATTTGATTAGCAATAGCGTTTATATTTAAAACCTGTGAAATGCAAAATAAGACAGGAAAGAGATTGCTAAGGAAAAACTGAAATTGGTGGATTATTTATCATCCCGTTTATTTACCATCCAGTTCTGAAATTTCAGCAGATATTTTAATATAATAATTATTTTAAAGTGTTCTTAGAAGTAGTAGAAGTATTTGCATGATTTTTCAACAAAATCCAAAATGATCCTGAACTTTTGGAATGCAAAGTTCATAAAGTAAATGATGCAATATCTTTCTTTGAAAATCTTGACTCAGTAATTTCCTGCCAAAAACCTTTTTTAGCAGTACTGCCTTCCAAGAATATAAATAAAATGATTAAGCGCAGAATACCTTTAAAATATGAGATAAGGCAACATGTTTATGAAATGATACTTTCGGAAATAAAATTAAATGTCAATTTTTATTATTCTTTTGCTGCAATACGTATTGACTATGACGTCAAAATTCTGAGTAGCTCATGAAGAAATGAGTGGATAGGGTGGGGAGATGGGTGAGCCTACTGGTGAGTATTAAGGAGGGCACGTATTGCATGGAGCACTGGGTGTTGTACGTAAACAATGAATCTTGGAACACTGCATCAAAAACTAATGATGTATTTTATGGTGACTAACATAACACACACACACACAAAAAGAAAAATAAAAGAAATGAGGGGGTAAGCAAACACCAATACAGCAACTCTGTTTTTTAGATTCCATGGATTAAAGTTTTAAGGCTATATTCAGTCAATTACTTTTTTTTAAGATTTTATTTATTTATTTGACAGAGAGGAGAGAGATCACAAGTAGGCAAAGAGGCAGGCAGAGGGAGAGGGGGAAGCAGGCTCCCTGCTGAGCAGACAGCCCGATGCGGGGCTCGATCCCAGGACCCCGAGACCATGACCTGAGCTGAAGGCAGAGGCTTTAACCCACTGAGCCACCCAGGCGCCCCTGGTCAATTACTTTTCTTATAAAACAAAGCACAGGGGCACCTGGGGCGGCTCAGTTGGTTATGCGTCTGCCTTTGGCTCAGGTCAAGATCTCAGGTTCCTGAGATCAAGCCCCACATCTGGCTCCCTGCTCAGTAGGGAGTCTGCTTCTCCATCTCCCGCTGCCCCTCCACCTGCTTGTGCTCTCTCTCTCTCTCTTCCCCCCCTCTCTGTGTCATATAAATAACTAAAATCTTAAAAAAAAAAAAACAAAGCACACACACATGCACGTGCACACACACACAAACACCCACTATTTAAGCAGTAGACGTAAGTAAAGACTTTTTTTCTGACTGCAAATGTACCACTAGGAAAGAGCATAGTTTTATGTATTATGTATTAAGTACTTCCTGGGAGCCAGACACAGTTCTGTTAATGTCGCTTAGTCCTTATAATAACTCTGTGACATCGGCCCTAGCATTTCAGCCATTTTACGGACGAAGAAGGCAGTGGTCGAAGAGGTTCTAACCCAGACCGTCAGAGAGCGACAGTCACAGTGTGAACTTGAGAGCCTGAGGCTTACCCCCACATGCTTCTTTGTTCCAGTGGGAAGAAGTCCCGTGTGTCCAGACGCTTGCCTGGCCCCCAGGGTAATGACACCGCCACACCAATCACACCAGCATCAGCCCTCTGGCTCCTGGGCCCCCCTGCGCCTGCCTGAGCCTTCCAGGAGTCAGAGTTGTGGGAAATTTCCTCCCTGCCTTCCCACCGGTGCGCTGTTCCTCCAGAGATTGAGAGTTTGCTACTCACCTGAAAGAAAGAATTCTGTCACCATGCAAGCTAGAGAGAGGGAAAAACAAGGAAATTGAACACCACAGGGTACTGGCTGGCTATTAAGGCATGTCATAAAAATCCTTTGAAACAATTCTTAATTGGTTTTTTACTGAAGTGGAGAATGAAGTTCTATGAAGTCTACTCCTGAAACCAATATTGCACTGTATGATAACCAACTAGAATGTAAATGAAAATTTGCAAAGAAAGAAAAGCAATGAATTTAAATACCTGCTGATTTTTTAAAAATCCTTAAAATCCATAAACCACTTGCGGGCCAGCAATGACCTTTGGTTCTGGCCAGAGGTGTCAAGTCATTCTTTTCTTTTTCAGGAAATCCCTTAATGACTTGGCACCACCATCTGTGAAATAGGGAACTAATCTGATTCTGTCCTCTCCCCAAGGGAAAACCCTGGAGAATTTCACATCCTTATCTTCAAGTATAATGGCCTGGGGCACTTTGTAGAACTTCATTCTCCACTCCTGAGAGCATAGTCTTAAAAGAAAAATTTTCCTGGGGCGCCTGGGTGGCTCAGTGGGTTAAAACCTCTGCCTTCGGCTCAGGTCATGATCTCGGGGTCCTGGGATGGAGCCCCGCATCGGGCTTTCTGCTCGGTGTGGAGCCTGCTTCCCCCTCTCTCTCTGCCTGCCTCTGCCTACTTGTGATTTCTCTCTCTCTGTCAAATAAATAAATAAAATCTTTTAAAAAAAAAAAAGAAAGAAAAATTTTCCTGAGAGAGCAATAATCTATCAGGTCAGAAACTAAGAGTAACTTTTCCATCATAAGAAAAACTGAAAAATATAGGTAAAAGTGATGAAAGGTACTCATTTCAAAATGGAATTATGTATGCATTGCCAACTTCAATTACCATCAGTACAGCTGAATAAGTGGACATAAACAATGAGTGAATTTAACTGCAGTTCTTTCCAATGACAGAACTCAAAATTCGGTCATAGGAAATGGGCTCACCTTGAAATGGAGCCATTTGGACACTGGCAATGATACAAAAATAACTAATCTGAGAAGCAAGAGTTTGCCCGACTGTTAAGAGTAACTCCAATAATGGCTTCCTTGCTATCTCACAGCAGGCATTCCCCCGCATGCCCTCCTGTAGGGAAAGTCTCCATTGTAGTCTGCCATCTTGGATTTCTCTCTGGATCCCTGCCCCTTTCTTCTGAGTGCATTAACGTGTATCTCATTTCTGTTGATAATCAATTATGTTGCAATAATCTCTGAATGCTTCCTATGTTTTCAAGATTTTGCAACTTACCAGGACACAAGTGTGTCCTGTACTTGTACTTGGTGACAAGTAACGTTTGTGCTTATGTTAGGACACATGCCATTCAAATTTCCCATCAAGGAAGCACTTCTTTCTGTTGATGCTGTTTCGTCAAAGCTGACAGCCACTTCAAGGATGGCCTCAGCTGCAGAATCACCTAGTCCAAGATTTTGGCCTTTGTGGGATGGTCCCCATCTGAAGACTTATGAGACAGAGGTATAAAGGCTGGACTATTTCATCCAACATGGAACAACTCTCCAGGCCATTGTAGCCTCAGAGACACCTGTGAGAATGACCAAGCTTTTATCAGTCTCTATTGCACCTTTACCTCTCCCTCTGCCCAATCCTGTTTCCTTCTCTTGTCGTAGGTGATGTTGAACATAAAGGCACTCCCTAATAAGCATCTTGCCCCCTTGCCAACTTCTTGGTTTAAGAACCTCTCTGAGGAAGCTTACTTGAGACACTGCTGCTTAGAAAACCTAAGCAGGCAAGGATGGTGTTTTGGTCCTTTTGTCTTTTGGTCTTTTTTGTTTTGTTGTTGCTTTGGGTTTTTGTTGTTTTGTTTTGTTTTTTCATTATTATTCTTCCTCCTAATAAATCCCCCCTACCAGTCTATTTTAAAAGTATTCCAGTTAGTTGACTATTTAGTTGATGGTTAAGTACTACTCAAGAGTGCCTTTTAATGAGATTGTTGAAGATGATATTGCCTTGACAACCCAAAAGAATGAAGCAAAAATAATAGAAAAAAGAAAAGATGTAGGGACCAATATTTTGATCCAGGCAACTTCTTAGTATCAATTCTATTATGTCATTAAGGAACATATAAACACCAGGAAAACCAATGCTCAAGAGGTCTCTGATCTCAAAATTAACTTATGGAACCAACCAAGAGCAACATAATAAAATGCAAAGGTATACACCAAATGAATTTCGCTATTCGAGGATCTACTTGTCTTATTCTCTAAGAATTTGGAAGGAATTACGGCTAAAACCAGTCATTCACTAAACTCTTTACTACCCTAACCTCTTTCTAAAACATGTTCTTGAGGATATTCTATTGTTTGTTTGGAAATTTGACTGGATCACTGATGAGAGAATGCTTGCTAGACTTCTATCATTCTCATCAATAGCCTTCCCAGAACTGTCACCAGTAATGACCAGAAATTCGACCAAGGGGGCGAGTTACACGGTTCCATAATTTGACCTGTACCAAACGCCACTTATATACTTTACAAAAATCATATAAAATTTACTTGAAGTTAAAATGATTTTGGATTTTTTCAAGAGCTTTGTAAATATTTCCAGTATGTCTAAATTTTCCTTAAATTCAAATATGTTAAATTCTCCTTAACATCCTAACAGATCTTTTAAACTCCAATCCTGGGTAATCGTGGATCAACCATAAAAAGCAAACTACCCAAAACTATTGTTTTGTTTCAATTTTTCGTTTATGAATTCAAGGCCATAGGAGTGGAGGGAAATTTAATTTATTTCTGTCACTGTTTGTTCTTCCTCTGAATAAGAAATCCTCCTCTTAAACCGTTCCTTTCATCTTTTTACTTTTTCTTCTCTTTTCTCCTCCTTGTCCTTTTTGCTTCTTTCTTACCAGGCCACAGGAGTTTGTGGTATAGCAGAGGAGCTGAAATTTTTTCATAACCCAATATTTTCTTATACGGGTTTTGAACGAAAACACATGCCTGCCTTTCTTTCCGTGCCCCAATTAACTACATATATTGTAAGTTCCTAATTCAATTAAGCAGTGCACAGGTGGGTCCTAAGTACGGGAAAAATCCCCAAAGATTTGCCTAACACTAGATTCACAAACAAGGTCTATTGCATGTACTTCTTTGAAAAGGCCACTAGAGAATATCAATAACTATAACTGGTGAATATATTTGAAGTTATTTGTAAGCAATGGTATCATGATAGTGTAAAAGAAAAAAAAAATCAGCCTTTGGGATGTCTGGGTGGCTGAGTTGGTTAAGTGTCTGACTTTGGCTCAGATCATGGTCCCAGGGTCCTGGAATCGAGTTCTGCATTGGGCTCCTTGCTCAGTGGGGAGCCTGCTTTTCCCTCTACCTGACACTCCCCCTCCTTGTGTGTGCATGCTCTCCCTCTCTCTGTCAAATAAATAAATAAAATCTTAAAAAAAAAAAAGTCCCCCTTTACTGAGGCTAACAGAGTTCATAGGGTTCTGTTGCAGCTCCTCTATAATCTATGATAAAATTCAAATATAGCAAATTCAGAGAAACTTTTCAACCATCTGACACCAAAATTATGTTTATTATCTTTACAGGAATATGATTCGTTTTATATTGTATTTTATTTATTTCTTGAGAATTCATGGACAATATTTAGTAATGAACTTAAATAACTTAGGGGATGTTAATAATGTATACAAAAGCAACAAAATATTTTATCATACAATCATGTGTGTACTTATGTATATTTTAAGTTTGTATCTTTAAGTAATATAGTTTAAATACCAGAAGTATTTAGGACTTGGTCTATTATTTCAAACTGATATCTATCCAATTATTTTTACTAACAGCAAATCATTTACTTTAGCGTAGTCAGCCCCAATGTCTTATGAACTATCACAGAAATATGCTTCCTTTTAATATTTATTTTAAGTAATCTCTATACCCAACATGAGGCAAAATAAGCTTTCTTTTTTTTAGGATTTTATGTATGTTTGTATTTATTTATTTATTCAGAGGGAGTAGGGGCAGGAGGGAGAGGGAAAGAGAGAATCTCAAGCAGACTCTGCACAGATCTTGGAGCCCAGCATAGGGCTCGATCCCATGACACAGATCATGGCCTGAATAAATATCAAGAGTGGGTCGCCCAACTGACTGAGCCACTCAGGCACCCCAAAATGTGCTTCCTTTTTAAATAAAAATTACTCTTGAGAATAATTAGTATGTCAGACACTACTGAATAGCATAATGAAAAAAGACCAAGGCTAGAAAACCAAGGATTTTATATATATAAACTCTCAACCTTAAAACTGTCTCTTCCTCTTCATCCTTTTTTTTTCTACCGGCTCAAATATCCTCATCAGTACAATTTAAAATTTTTAAATGCATTAAATGAGTTCTAAGTTCCCTTGGTTGCTTCCAAAAATGTCATTATTCCAGTGCATCATTTTAATCTATTTTAGGATATTCTAAATATCTATTGTTTTGTAGATCTATAAATAAAATATGTAAAGTAGACAGTTATTATTCAGTGTGTTACATGATATCCATGCTCTTCCATGAAACACATCCTGACTATCTAGAATAAAATGTTTTCTCTTATTATAAAAAATAACAATGTTTCTTTTATTTTTATATTGAAAAGAATGTGTGATCAAGCAATAAAAATTCATTACATTTAACCACTTAATTTTTCATGCAATAACTGTTAAAACACTGAGCTTTTTATACTGGCTAACACGTGAGTCAAAAGATTTTTTGTTAAGTTCTTTGATATTTTTGAAAAAAATAAGTTGCATATATATAACCGAAGCCACTTAACTTTCAAAAATATGTCTAACAGATGTTTTCAAAGAATACATGCTATAAGCATTTTTCAATGTAAAAAAAGTGAAAAGTTTGCTTTCATGTGGCCAAAAAAAGAGGAACTTTATTAAATTATTCCACATAATAGCATTTCAGTACTTGAAATGTCAAAATTCCAAGGAACAAGACAGATTTTTTCCCCCTATGGTTATTTTATTTGCAGCTGATAGACTAAAAATAATCAGTTGGACATGCATAGCAACAGGAAAGCATGTTATATATCATTAATATAGTATTTTTAGTGAATTTAGAGATAGAATTATATTAATTTCACTTGGTTCTTAAAGGAAAACGAGTTCTATTAATAGAATATTTGTTGCTGAAGAAGTGAGTCATATCTACTCCCAAGGTAAAAAAAAAAAAAAAATGTATGGAAAAATTAATCCAAAAAGTATTGAAGACATTTTTGAGGTTTTATTTTGGAAACAGAAACAATATCAAGCTGATTTGTATATAAACCCAATAAAATCCAATGATAAATAACCAGCAGGTGGAACAAGCAAAATGATGTAATCATGAAACATGTTTTTTTTATTGTTTTGTTTACTTTGTGTCTTCCACTGCCCATTTACAATGTATATATTGCATGTAGCTTCCCTCTGCTCATGCATAAAAACAGGGCTGGGCCCAGTGGCGATTATGTTCCTAGTTTGAAGAATAGTTCATTCTATGCTCACTTCCAGTCATTAATATAGTCTTTTCAGTAACTAGAAGGATCACTCCAACAGACTAATAAGCACAGTGATAAAGGAAGTGTTAAGTCCTCTCCCACCCACCTCAGAAATCAGCCAGCTTCAGGCTGAAAAGCTTGGGAAAGGGAAGGAACTAGTCCATACTTGAAATCCTCTCCTTTTGCCTCTCCTCCTTATCACACCCACCCTCAATTTTGTTCACCCTCAGCTTGGTCCTCGGTGGTCCAGTCTGACCTCTGATCATCTCTCAACTTGGATGGTTACATCTTTAACCAAGTGACCATATCTCTAATTCCAGGAGCTGTCTAGACTATTCCACACCCTCTACAGTTTTATACAATCCTATAAAATCCTCTACAAAGCCTTCAACCTGAGTGGTTTCCAGAGTTCTCTGAGCATGATCCTTTCAGGAGACTCTACTTTACAAAATCTTAGACATCACTATATAGCTTATATTACTTCAGTTAGCCCCATAAAAAGTTACCCCAAAGGGTTTGAGGAGAGGGAACTGGAAGAAGCAGGAGATTGGAGCTCATGGCACCACTTCCTCTGAAGATCTTACAAAATCCCCACTCTCCATGATTTAAAATTACACACACATACAGAGAGAGATAGAAAGAGATGGATATATTATTTTTTTTCCCAAATACTTTTATTTTTTCAGTTTTATAAGATTCATCGTTTATGTACCACACCCAGTGCTCCATGCAATACGTGCCCTCCTCAATACCCACCACCAGGCTCGCCCATCTCCCCACCTCCCTCCCCTCCAAAACCCTCAGTCCATTGCTCTGAGTTCACAGTCTTTCATGGTTCTGCGCCCCTCCGATTTCCTCCAATTCATCCCTCCCTTTCCTTCTCCCAATGTCCTCCATGTTTTTCCTTATGCTCCACACGTAAGTGAGGCCATATGATAATTGACTCTCTCTGCTTGACTTATTTCACTCAACATAATCTCTTCCAGTCCAGTCCATGTTAAAATAAAAGTTGGGTATTCATCCTTTCTGATGGAGGCATAATATTCCATTGTATATATGGACCATATCTTCTTTAGAGATGGATATATTATTATGTACTAAGTTTATTATTATGTAACTATTATTATACACTGAGTTTAAGTTATACATACACACTAAGTACAAATGTTCAAGTGCCCTGGGACAATTTTTTATATAATATCCACCCCATGGTGATTTGTATTTCATACACTTTGGAGCCTAATATCTTTCTCATTTAGCCTAGCCAAAACTAAAGCAAGGAGACCACTTCTAACACACTGTATCAGTCACCTATTACTATAATAAAGCTGCATGACAAACCACCACAAAACTCTATACTTAATATAATCATGTTCCCGTTTATGCATGTATGCTTTCTGGGATTGGGCTGATTTTTGGCCTGGGCTCCTCAAGTCTTGGCTGTTAGCTCCAGGTAGATGTCAAGTCTGTTCCTTGTGCCTCTCCTCTTGGGACCAGCAGACCAGCTGGGGCCTGTTTTTGGTATGACAACAGCGAAAGTGCAGGAAAGCCAGCCCAGATACTCAGAAGACAGTTCAAGGGGCGCCTGGGTGGCTCAGTGAGTTAAAGCCTCTGCCTCCAGCTCAGGTCATGATCTCAGGGTCCTGGGATCGAGCCCCGCGTCGGGCTCTCTGCTCGGCGGGGAGCCTGCTTTCCCCTCTCTCTCTGACTGCCTCTCTGCCTACTTGTGATCTCTCCTCTCTGTCAAATAAATAAATAAAAAATCTTAAAAAAAAAAAAAAAGACATTTCAAGTGCTTGCTCATGCAATGTTTTCTAGTATTAAATTGGCCAAAAGAAGTCTGCAACAGGGAAATATCTCCATCTCTAATAGGAGGGACATCAAAGACACACGGAAAAAAGACATAGGGAAGAATGAAGTATTGTGGACGACAATTCAACCTACCGGTAGTCTCTGAAAGTTGTGATCAAATATCAAGGGTCAACTCAGTGTTCTATGTCATTTCAGCAATATTCATGGCTGCTGTCTTCAGGGAAGCTCAACTGTAGAAACCGAGGTACTCTATTACTATCTTCAGTTTCCCATGATGCCGTCATTAGTGCAGATGAAAACCTTCTGCTCTAGAAATTACTCTGCTATGTTTTCATCTTGAATCCTATTTCCTCCCTTTCTCTTAAATGTTATTCTCTACATGATTCACTGAAGCTAGCATGTCCTTAAGAACCTGTGTTCAAATTTAATAAATTTCTCTGTTAAAGTAATGTTCTATCTTGCAGTGCAAGTACATAGCATCTCTCAAATTCAGAATTTAATTAAAATTACTGTTGCCTGCATAGAATTATTTTTTTAGCCTCTAACCACTTGTTATGATCCATATAGGATACTGTATGTCTTTCCTACAAATCTTTTGTTTTCCTTGTACCTCTTACCCATATTTAACTATGTACTATTTTAAGTCCTGGACTCAGTCGTTATGTTATCTCATGGCAATAATTTGGACTATCCTTTTTTTCAATTGAATTTTAAGTAGAAATTAAAAATTCATATAGTGTGGAGAAACTATGCACTTCATCCTAGTTCCATAGGTATTTTGCAAATGTTTACTATTATAAATGTTTAATTTGAAATAATTGTAGACTTACAAAAATTTGCAAAAATAGTACAGAGATTTCCTACATACCCTTTATTCAGATTCTTCTAATGCAATAGTTTACATTCATGGTATTGTTTTTAAAAGAAGGAAACATTGATGCATTATTTTTTTTTAAGATTTATTTATTTAAGAGAGACCTCATGCACAGGGGGATCATGTGGTAAAGATAGTGTCTCCTAGTTCCACTGTAAAATTAATATATTTCCTTTCCATCTCCATTCACTGGAAATGGGTCACACTAAGCCCAGGCCATAGTCAAAAGGAGAGTAATTAAGCTCCACCTCCTGCAAGGAGGAATATCAAAGTATCTGTGACATGGGTTAAAACCATCACAGAGGTGCCTAGGTGGCTCAGTCGGTTAAGCATCCAACTCTTGGTCTCAGCTCAGGTCATGATCTCAGGGTCATGAGATCATGTTGGGTTACATGCTCACCTGGGAGCCGCCTGAGGATTCTCTCTCTCCCACTGCCCCACCTTTCCTCCCCTCTATTAAATAAAAAAATATTTTTAAAAAATCAATAAACAATAAATATTTAGGGGAAGATACTCTGAGACTATACAAATATTCTCTTTCTCCCTAAAAGTTAGCTTAATGATTTTAGCATTCATCAGGAGATCTTGCCTGCTACAACTGCTATTGTAACGTTCTTGTGATGATTTTTATTTCCCCTATTCCCTCTACATTCATTGAATGGAAATCTTTTGTAAGGAAGACTTGTTCTTGCTCTTCTGTTTATTTCTTTATATAGTCACTCAATCATTAATTTAGGTCAGTACAGACTCATGAATATTTATTTCATTTTGGGGGTTAAAATCCAAATACTATCATTATGTAATTTGTCACTTAACTTGTTCCACATTTAGTCACTGACAGCTCCTTCAGGTTTTTTCTAATGTCCTTTGGATATGCCCATTCTATTTTCTCTTCCCTTACTTTTTTTTTCTTTTTTTAAAAGACACTTTCTTACTTTCTGGTACCCCAAGACACTCCAGGCTTATTCTGTATTTTCCCTGACTCAACCCCATTTCTCCAAGAAGCTCTTCTCTCTTGAATCTAAGAATGGTCTTTAGAAGTCAAAATCATGTTTAACTCACTGTTAAACATGATTAATTTTATACAGAATAATCATTTTCACAAAATCATGACATTTCATTAATTTCGTAGCCTGCTCGTTTTTCTTTTCCATTTCTTTCTGTCTCTGTGCTACTCAGTCTTCAATATTCTCCCCTGATGTGTGATACCAGAGCACACTAATACATCTTGTTAAAATACAACAAAATGGAGACCAGGCTTGAAAATCGTCAAATCATTTAAGCTATGTAAGCAAAACTATATCTAATTTATTTCATGAACATAAACAAAACTTAGGTCATTTCTTATAAATGCCTATGTAATCATAAAAGAAACTTGAGTCATTTTCCTAAGGAGATACACAATAATCACTTTTAACTAATGCCATGCCATCTGGACACACCTATTGCAATAACAAAATCATTCTAAAGGTTCAATAACTTCCTCATTTTCACTTTATGAGATATCCTGTAACGTCATGCCTCTGAGTATCAACTCAATTTTGGATTTGAAGACCTTCAGTTTGTGAACTGTTCTTTTATGTGCAATAAACATTAGTAAATACAATGTTACTGGTCTAGTTTTAATTTGTATTGTTTCTAGATATTTGACAACCTTGCTTTTGGACTTATTTATATTTATATTTCTTCCTTCTAAAAATTCTGTACATTCTGAAGGGCTCATCCTTACCCACATGTTTGCTTTTTTACCTATCTTAGCTTAGCACAATCTACAATGTTGACATCCTCCTATTCCCAAATTGCCTATCAACTGATCTTTCCTTTCATGCCTAAGCAGATTCAAATGTACTATTTTCCATATCCAACCTCATACGTCTTCAGTAATACTCCATTTATTATCACTAGAATTGCCATGGTGATGCAAAAGAGGGCTATCAAACAGTAGTTTGAAAGAGCAACTTGCAAAGGATTTTTCTTTCCCCTCCCCTTCCTTTATATTCTTGCATGATGTCAGCTATCAATAAGAAAATAATAAATCTGCCTACAGCTGTATGAAAGCCTTCTGTATATAACCCGAATCTTCAAGAAAGCTGTAAATATTAGAAAGAGACAAAATCCTGGAATTGTTTCACATATAAATGTCACATTATTTAAGATACAGTTTCAAATACCACTTTAACAAAGAACCCAAGTTAACAATGGTTTGAACTAGATAGAAATCTATCCGTCTCTTACATAAATTTGAGATCCAAGAAAAGACTGAAGTTCTTCTTCACCAGGTCATCAAACAACCCTGGTTCCATCCGACCTAAGGTTGCTCTGCCATCTTTAGTGTCATTCACATGATTCTAGGTTACCCAACACTCCAGAGGGCAAAGAAGAAGAGGGCAGTCTTTCCCTTCAAAAAGCACAACCATGTCTCTTCTTCCTCACCTATAATCTTCCAGAAATACCAAAACCTCTATTTTCTCTGTGATATGTCTCCTCTCCTCCATACTCACTCAGGTTCCCCTCTCCTTAACTCTCAAAACCTCATTCATGAGTAATTTTAATATGCTATAAATCACACTCCCTGAATGTAGGAATTTTGTAGCATCTTCACTAGTAAGTTCAATGTTCTTTGGCAGGACAGATTGATATGTAATATTAACCTGCACTACACATTTCAAAGGATGTGAATCTTAGGAAATTATAGAAAAACTGTAACTCAACATATGTTTTGCTCCCTAATAAATTTTACCAAAATTTAGGAATTCTCTTGATTCCACCAAATTATTAAAGTATTACTATAGAACGTGATTATTTCATGTATTATTAATAACAGTTTCCTTGTGATGTGTCATCAGGTCATCATCATGTTGAAGGTCCCCCTGTGTTCACAATGAAACAATATTGTTGACTTTATTTCTCTATACAAAGTGGATCAATTGTTTCTCATTGTCTGGGCCTTGGAACTAAACTCTTTCATCTGGTTTTCATACTTTTGAGTTTAGAACTTGGCTACTGGCTAAAAATTCTACATGGATATTCACGCAACCACTTTTTCCAGCCTCTAATAGTTATTTTCTATGTCTGAATTTTTCTTTGGACTGCATTGTTTGCTCACTGGCAGAAGGGTATGCAAAATTGTCCCTGTGGAATGTCAACTTGTTTTTTAGCAGCCATCCTACTTCTAATTTCACATGTCAGTCCACCAACTAAAAAATGCACGCTTCCCTACTGAACCAAGAACACATTCCCCTTTCATAAATCCCAGGGGTCTTTTTTCCATTGATCCTGGAAATTTTTGTTTACTTGCTTGCCTAATTTTGTTTTTCCTGTTTTCTGAGTTGCCAATGGCCTTGCCTTCTTCTCCAAAGATGTCCTGTTGCTTAAGGTAGCATATGAAATAGGAAGATAATGGTAATGTTTTTCCCACCTATCTATTGTCCATTATCACTTTCATATGAACAGTCAGAAAGGTTTTCCCCCTAAAAATGCTTTCTATTTTTCTGTATTTTGATGTACATTATGAGTCAAGGTATCATACAATGGGAATTAGATTTATGTAAAGATAATCTAGTGGAAAACATGGTTTACTTCTTACTTATGATCCATTGTGGAATTTTAAGCATTCAGCATTATTCAGCCCCTTGTTGGATTAAACTAGAAATCACATTCATCTTCAATTTATCTCAAAACAAAACCATTTATTTATATCTTTACCTTAGCGTTTTCTTTTGAAGTTTAACTTTCCATATTATTTTTTCATAAGCATCATTATGTCCTTAAACAGCTACATACATATCACTTTGATTTTACTTTCCCAAATAAATAACAAAAGGTTTGAACCAGAAGGTCCATATATACATACATTTGCACTCTCTGCCTGTCACCTCTTGCTACTTCCCAAAGCTTATCAGGAGCTGCTCCACTGTGGTTGCTCTACCAAGCTTGTCATGTGTCATTTTTCAGTTGCCTTTCATAATATGGCACCATTTTCTGTATTAACACTTAACTGTCAAGGTATTAGACAATATAATCAGATTCCTCCAACATAAAACTCTCACTTCCACATCCAATTTACATCAGCAGTATCAGATGGGGGGCCTGACGCTTTGCCTAGAGAAGAAGAAGGAAAGAGGGAAATAAACATGAAAATTAGACATCCTGTGTCCAGCCATAGAATTAATGTACTTGTATTCTGAAGCACATTTGGAAAAATATGATTATCTCTTAGCTCTTTCCAGGATCTCTCTGCTGTCCATAGTTCATAGTCCAGTAGAGTTATCTGCAAAATGGAGGACTTAGATCAATCATCTAATGGTAATTTAAAGATGTTATTTTGCTTACTGGAGTCTGCAAAACCTATATAATTGGTGCATATAATTTCATAAGTCTACAGTCACCATCAATGTATCCTCTTTTCAAAGCCATAAACACCTTTATATTATCATGGTTGGGTGGGAGATGCAACATCATTTGGATGAGCATTATAAGAAAGTAGAATAAATCAGCTTGCCTCTGTAACATCTGCTTGTTGTCTTGGAAATCTCTCCCTAACTTCATGCGATCTCCTAATGTAATGACCTTCACTATAAGCATCAAGGTCTTTCCAGGTATGTGGCACCAAATATTTTGAATCATCCCCATATCTAAAATTATCAGACCTAATGAATATTAAGGCTTCCTCGATCCTACACAAAATCACTGGGAGAGTACAAACACTATGAGAAAATAAGAATATAGGAAAAGCCACTATCACACACATTAGATAAGGAAATAAAAATGGATGTTCCACTCTAGTGGTTTAAAATCTTAGGGAACTTATAAGTTCAAACTTCTGAGACTAAGAAAGGACTCTCAGAAAAATGCCACAATCCAATTAAACCATCGAATACTGACTATTCTCAATAATAGTATAAGTCAATAATCTCACTGTCCAGGAGGAAATGATACAGAGGTGACAAGCAATGGATGCTTTTCAGAGATTACTAAAGTCAACTGACAACACTTTAGCATATATATTAAAGTTTCATCTTACTCTTGATTGAGAGAAAGAACAGATTTGGGGTTTTGTGGGATTTTTTTTCCAAAATAAAAACTCAGTGCAAGACATAGGAAAAAGAAAAACTAGCCTCTGGAGAAGAGAAGTATAAAAATATAAAAAAGGGGAGGGTTTCGTGGAAGCTTGTAAAAATGAATAGAGCAATGAAGCTAAGCAATAACACAGAAAGATGGTAAATTTTGATATATCATATTTTGGCCAGCAATGGAAGTTGGTTTACTGGGGAAGAGACAAAGATGGCCCTGGGGAGTAATAGAAGCAAAGAAGCGGAGAAAGAAAATATGCTGTGTATAGTCTCATAGTTTGGAATCTGAGTTTAATTTTTAAAAAGTCAGGTTTCGTAAGACAGGGATGTACAGAAACAAATAAAATTTTCCAACATACAATTGAGTACATCTGAAACTCTGCTACTTTTGTTTTTTATTAAATCCGATCTTGAGTTAGATATTTAATTCTAGATTTCACTACACAGTACAAATTTTTAAAGCGAAAAACACTCCCCTCAGCATTTTCTGGAAGGCTTAATAAATGTATATAAAGGCACTGTGTGGCTATTCTTATTAATTGAATGAGGATGTATCCAAAGAGAAATTCATGACTGTGTTATCCAATCAATCACTCTGGTTTAGCATGGTCAAGAAATAAAATTTGTGAACTTTCTTAATACAGAATAACCATTCTTAGCGTTCAGATTGCCAATTGTTAATAGCTATACACAGTAAGTGTAACTGCCACTGCTTTTGCAATTTCTACATCCCTCACTTTTTTCAGCTGCAAGCGCCACCTCCACCTTAAATATATATATGTTTTTAACCTTTTCTCTTCTGCTGACAACTACAGTTCCACTCCAGTTGCATGTCCTATTTCAGGCTTGGAACATCCAGCCCTTGCTTGAGGCTCTGTGCTGACAATAATGGCCAGCCATGTGCAGGTGTGTATGTGATAAATATTTACTCCAATTTAGATAATAGGACAAAGACTACCATTCCTATACCATCTGCCATCATATAAACAGAAGTTCCTTTACAGAATGTTTTTTAAATGTTCATTGTTCATGTGAACTTCAAATCATTATGCAAATTATTATTCAGGGTTTTATAATATTGAAAGTCAAATGTCATAATCTACTTTTGTACCTAACTATACACCATGAGTATTATTCCATTTTTTAATAACTTTATTTCCGTATCATTTATGTTCATTATCTATTGTTACATAGAAAATTACCATAAAATTCAGGAGCCTAGGGGCTCCTGGGTGGCTCAGTCAGTTAAGCCTCTGCCTTCAGCTCAGGTCATGATCCCAGGGTCCTAGGATCAAGCCCCACATCGGGCTCCCCACTCAGTGGAGAGCCTGCTTCTCCCTGTCCCTCTGACTGCTGCTCTGCCTACTTGTGCTCTCTCTCTCTCTGTCAAATAAATAAATAAAATCTTAAAAAAAAAAATTCAGCAGTCAAAAGCAACACGTATCCCTTATATCACAGTTCCCATGAGTCGGGAATCTGGGCACATGTTTTCTGGGTGCCACTGACTCACTCCACTTTTCATTAGCCTGCAATTCAGTTGTCGGTCAGGGCTGCAGTCTTATCTGAAGACTCAACTGGGACAGGATCCACTTCTGAGCTCAGTCACGTGGTTGTGGGCAACATTCATTATCTTTTGGGTTTTGGACTAAATATCTTAGTTTGTCACAGGCTGTTGACTAGAGGTCTCCTTTGTGGTCTGTGGAGTACTACACAGGGAAGCTAACAACTGGCAATTGTCTTCCGTCAGAGTAAAGAGGATGTTCAAATGTCTCTTTATAACCTAACCTCAAAAGTGACACTCTTTTTTTTCCATCCATATTCTAATTGTTAATAGTGAGTCACTAGGTCTAACACTTGAGGGAAGTAGATTACACAAACACACGATGATCAAGAAATGGAGATCTCCGGGGGCCATGTTAGGGCCATCTTACTGTGGCCAACTGTGATGTGGTAGGCAACCCCCAGAGATGACCCCAGTTAACCACTGATTCCCCAACTTCACGTGATAGACAAAAACTGAAATGACCCCAATGACTCTGGCCTGCGCGACCTCCTCCCCTTTGAGTATGGATATGATATGACGAGATACCAATCCTGTGACTATGTTCGATGAGAGATTTGAATATAAAGTGGGAGATTATTGGCATGGACCTCTCAATCACATGAGCCGTTTTAAAGCAGGGCACTTTCTCCATTTGGTGGGAGAAGAGGAAGTCAGAGAGAGTAGAAGTTTGGGAGAGACTCCAAGCAGAGGGGATTACTTATTGTTGACTTTGAATATGAAGAGGCCACATGGAAAGGGACAGAGAGCAGCCTCGAAGAACTGCAAGGAGCCCCGGGCTCACAGCCAGCAAGAAAGCAGGGATCTCAATCCTCTGGCCGCAAGGAAATGAATTCCTCCAACAACCAGAATGAGCTTTAAAGCAGATATTCTCCAGAGCCTCCCAACGAGAACTTAACTCAGCCAACATTTTGATTTTAACCTTGAGATAGCCGCAGAGCAGAGAACCCACTCACATTGCGCCAGACTTTTGACTTCCAGACAATGAAATGATAAATGGGTGTTGCTTTAAGCCATTTCGTTTGTGGTGATTTGTTATGCAGCAACAGAAATTAATCTAGCCATGTAATGGACGTTACCTCCTGCGGCCAGTTCTCCCTAAAGATTCTTGGGTGTTAAAATAATCTTATACAAATATAAGCATATGGGTAGTAGTGGTGTCCTTTTGGATGTTTTAACAGTACGTATTACTGTTACACACATACACACATGTATACACACACACGTGAATATATATGTGTGTACATGTATGTGACAATATACTGTAAATTATACAAATATATATTTAATTATTTTTTTATTTACCTCTGAGGATTGCTTGTTCATTTACTGCAGCTTGGCCATTCCTTCAAGTTCACAGCTAATAATCTAAATTAGTATTTCTCTAAGCTCTGTGGGTGGTTGACAGCAAAATCAAAAATATTTTCATAATAATACAAAGACTTTACTTGCTTTCTTCACTCTCATTCTCTCCCAAGTGGAGTTTCCCAAAAGCTACATAAGGTGTGATGTCACAACAGACTGAATGTAGAGATAGCCATCACTGTCCAGGTGTCTTCTATTATGTCAGGCATTAAAGAGATTTGCAAAATGAAAAACAAACAAACAAACAAACAAAAGTGAAAATACTGCCACTCCTCTTGCTGTTATTTTTCATTTTGAAAAACATAGTTCTTTTCTATAAAAATATTGTTTATCTTAACAATAGTATCTTTTTTGTAATGGGTTTACTATTACTTTTAAAAAACTTACTATTATTATTTAACTTTTTTTAATTTAAAAAAATTAAGATTTTTTTATTTATTTACATGAGACAGAGAGAGAACCCGAGTGGTGGGAGAGGGGCAGAGGAATAGGAAGAGAGGAAGAGGGAGAAGCAGATTCCCAACTGAGCAGGGAGCCCAAGCAGGGCTCAATCCCAGGACCTTGGGAGCATGACCAGAGCCAAAACACTTAACAGACTGATCCACCCAGGTGCCCCTGTAATTTAAAATTTTTAATAAATTAATACATACTAATTTTGATGTTTCCTCAGTATTATTTGTTTTTATGGTAAATATTGATAGCTACAACCTATAAATGGAAGCTCTTCAGGCTTTCCACAAATTTTAAAAGGGTAAAGAAATGCTGAGACAAAACATTTAAGAACTCCTAATTTACACCTTTCCTTTTCATAGGGGCTTTATAGTTCACTGAGTGGATGAGCCACGTTTTATACTGGGGTGTTTTGTTGATTTTGTGACTATAAATTCCTACCTCTTTTGTCTCAAAGTATTCTAGCAACGTGTAGAACCTAGAATATACATATCTTTGACCCAGCAGCCCCACTTCTGGGTACCTAGGCTAGGGTGAGCAAGTTGCCATAGGAAAAAAGCAAGGAAAATTTAGTAGCTGTAGTAATCAGGGAAGGCTATGCTGATCCTCCGGTAACAAAGAAACCCAACATATCAGGGCATGTGTTAATGTGTTCTTTGTTTGTTTGTTTGTTGGTTTACTTGTTTTTTCTTCCTTTTTTTTTTTTTTAAGTAGGCTCTACACCCAGCATGGGACTCAAACTCAGGACCCTGAGATCAAGAGTCGCATGTTCCATCAACTGAGCCAGCCAGGCACCCCTAACTCATGAAAAGTTTAAGTTGCATTCATGCAGCATGTCCACAATGAGGCAGAGGGGATTTAGCTCCACAGGGACCAAGAAAAAATTTAAAAACTATTCAAAGTATTAGACGATTTATTTGTAAATGTATGAGGTAAATTGGGCAAAAAAATAAAACACTAACAGACTTATGATTTTAGGACAATACTCAAATATAACACATTAGTACTGTGATAAAAATCTAGGTTATTTTATGTGGAAAGGATTGGAAAGAAATTCTAGAAAAATATTTAGGGGCTTTTTAAAAACAATTTAAGGTAGAAATCTATATTGTCAATTGCTTATTCTCTTATTTCATCAACCTAAATAACTTTTCTTTCTCTTTGCATATTATTCTGCAAAATGTACCCATACTTGTCTTTATATCAGTTAAATTTCAAGAGAAATATATTTTAGACGGAAGGCTTGGGTGATGTTCAAAAATAACATTTTTGCAAAGTTGCTTTGACAAATAATTAAATTTGAAATGTGTATTTGGGCATTTGCTGCCTAGCAGATTTTTTTAAGCCAATAAAATACAAGTAAATTATACAGATGACAGATCTAAAAGTTCTTAACTTTTTTCATCTAGCAGTCTATTGCAGATACAAGGAAAAGTGGTTGACATTTTTTTTGAACACTGGTAAGTTTTTCAGAACATGAGGTTTTCAATTATTTTTCAAACGAAAATTCCACTTTTAAAGTTGAGAAAAGATATCAAAGTGTTTCCTGGGAGTTTGAGTACATGAATTAGCCACTCAAATCTGAGTTATCCATGAGCCAAATTTACAGAACCCCCAAATAATGCTAGATTCCCAAATCAACTTTTATATCAAATTACCCTTATCAAGGGAGATTATCTATCCCCTTCTCCATTGCTGGGGAAATGTGGAGTTGTTGTTCAAGGACTATAAGGCTTATGTTATGGAAGATGAGTAACTTACAAATGCCTGCTGTACAACATTGTGCTTTTGGTAACAACACACAACTTCACACTTAAAAATTTGTTGCAGGTAGGTCTCATGTTTGTCTTACTCCATTAAAATATATATAGTTTTCTAAATCAAGGCTACAGAAAAACTTTTTCTTTTTTTCTGTAACGCAACCAACACATTTCTTAAGGAGTGTTAGGGATTGCAATCCAGAGGACACAAAATTGACCAAAATCAAAATTGAGATCTGAATTGTGAGTAGGGAGTACAGGCTTCTAAGGGCAAAATCCACAGGTTACATAAGTTGTTTTGAAAAACTTATGATTGGTGTTGGCAATCCTGATTATCTAATACACCATTGGCTACAGAGAAACTATTTGAAATTTACAAGAACATACAGAATTCTGTACCCACAAGTCCCTCTTGCGGAATCCACTAGATAATGAGCTTCTTCCAACCATGATGTAACAAAGAAACTTCTGGCAAAAGGCCTAATAGTGAGCAATTTAATTTATATGTATATAAGATTAAAAGTGGTATAAAGGTGGGAAACTAGCATGCTATAGTAGCATGTTCTGACAAGGCAGTAATAACAGAACCAAAAATAAGAGCAGAAATAAAGAAGAAAGAGGCAATAAAAAATATGGTAATTGATTGTTGTACAAGAAATAATGTTAAAGAATGTCATTAAATGCACCCAGGTAGGAAAACAGTAAAAAGCAAATAATTCATATCTCATAGAGACAGAAACATAGCAAATATAACATAAGACCTATCTACTGACACTACCTCCTTCTGGGTTCCTGGACCCAATTCCAGTGCAGGGGGAAGGAGTTGCCCCTACACAGCATCAAGCAATTCTTAGACACCAGCAGCGTGTCTGAGAATTAAACCCAAATCTGATGCTATCTGTCTAGAGAAGCATCAGATCCCACAGGTTAGGGGCTCAGTCCTACAAGACTGTGCGCTTCCCCCACCACACCCCATCTTCTAATGGAGAAATCCATCAGAAGCATAAGAATCACCAATGGAGAAATAAAACAACTTCTTTTCACTGTTTTATAGTTACAACTCAAGAGAAGACAACTCTAGAGAATAAAAGATAAAACTAAATAAAAGAATTTAATAAAGTGGCAGTTTATAAAAATGAACATATAGAAATCATACATACAAACAATAACCGATTAGGAGATGCAAAGGTAGAGTCAACCCCATTGACAAAACCAAAAGGGAGTATCAAAGTTAAGAAGAAATGTACAAAATGTATGTAAGGAGAACTTTGACACATATGAACAAGGATAAAAGTTGACTTTAGAAGAGTATGGGTAGCTCTTGGATTGGCTGTTTCAACATAATAAAGACATTAATACTTTCTAAATTTCACACAATTCTGATAAAAACACTGCCACTTGACAAATGCTGAAGTAATATTTACTGTGCGCAACAATGGATGCTAACATTAGTGGAGTTAAAGTATTATGAGAGTTGTGACATTTACATAGTCTCAAAGTATTACTCCACAGATCTTTACCAATTAGAAAGAAAAAAACAATTTTGTTAGAGTGGTTAAACTCAACAGACACCACCAAGCAATAAAAGGTAATCAGTAATAAGGCAGTGACATCGTGTTCTTCCTGATATCATACCCTGAGAAGGGTACATATCACTTTGTGGCATTCACGCCAAAAATGCATCATCTGAATTTAATTATAAGGAAATATCAAACAAATAGGAACGGAGAAACATCCTACAATTAACCAATACTCTACAAACTTGTCAGGATCATGGGAGACAAAGAAAGGGAAGCATAGTTGACATTGAGAGCCACTCAGGAGGCAGGACAAGTGAATGCAAGACAGGATCCTTGATAAGAATCTGCACCAGTGAATGGATATAACTGGATCAATGGTCGAAACTTAAATAAAATCTATAGAGGAGTTGAAAGCACTACATCAAGGTTAACTTCCTATTGTTACTAATTGCACTACGGTTAGGTAAGATTTTTAACATTTGGGAAAACTGGGTGAAGGGTATAAGGAAAGTCTTTGTAACTTTTTTGTAAGTGTGAATTTATTTCAAGATAAGGAAGTTTGAAAATGGCCTTATTTTGAAAAATGTATGAGGAGGATACAACAAATACACGTGGAACTAGGTAAGAGAAGAACAATGAAATAGAAACAAATTCAAACACATGGAAATTGAGAATATGAGGAAAATGCTATTCAAATCAGCGGGGAAATGATTATTTCGTGGTGTTTGGGAAAACACACACTTGCTGTTTAGAAAGGACAAAAACAGATCAGTTACTATAGGATTTAGACTTGTAAAATTAACCGTAATTACAAAAAGTATTTATAAATGTGAGGGGGAGAAAGGTTTTCAGAGCTGGACAGAAAATCAAAAATTAAAACGGAGGGGCGCCTGGGTGGCTCAGTTGTTAAGCCTCTGCCTTCAGCTCAGGTCATGATCCCAGGGTCCTGGGATCGAACCCCCCCCCCCAATCGGGCTGACTCCTGGCTCAGCGGGAAGCCTGCTTCTCCCTCTCCCACTCCCCCTGCTTGTGTTCCCTCTCTCACTGTGTGTGTCTGTGTCTCTCTCTTAAATAAATAAATAAACAAACAAATAAATAAATAAAATCTTTTAAAAAATAAAAAACAAAATATGGAAAACAATCAAAAAATGAAAGACTACAAGAAAAAGAATTAGCAGCCAGATAGAAGATAAATACAAGACCACAGAATAGGAACAGGTGGATCATGGAAGAATTAAACGGCAAATCAATTTATGAAATGATGTCCATATTCATAGTTAAATAAATGCAAATCAAACTAACATTGAGATGCTGGTTTTAGATATCAACCTTGCCAAGGTTAAAAACGATCATAAATCAAAGCGTGTTTGAGGTGCTGGGAAATAGGCCCTCCTTTATATGACGGATTAATTTGTCAACAGGGGTGACCATTTCGGAGGACAATTTAACATTATCTAGCACAATTTTAAAAGCACGTACTCGTTCTTTCAACAGTTTCCCTGCTAGGAAGTTTTTGTCTATTCTCGACAGTACCCTAAGGATGTTTATTTCCTGAGAGCAGAAATTCCCTGAGCAGAGGGATTCGGTTTATTTCCTGCCAAGGTCCTAGAAGAGCCTGGCACATACTTTTTTTTTGTTGAATCGACGAATCAGTCAATTGTAGCATGTCTTGTAAGTCGAAAGCGAAAAAGCAGCGTTGAATAAATAATCAATGATACTTCATGTAACATCATACAAAGGTTTTGTTTTGTTCTTTAATGAGAAAGATCTGTATGACTGATCTCCTAGATCTTCAAGTTAAAGGCAGAGCAGTATATTAACTATTTATTGAAAAAGCTTTACTCAATAGTGCGCCATCAATAACATTTCTTTTTACTGTTTCTTCAACCTCTAATGTGGGCTGTCTTCCTCCGCCTTGGATTAAAAACTCAAACAGGTCTTCAATAACTTGTCTTGTCACTCACAGATAATGAAAAGGCCTCAGGTCATTTGCGGACAAGCCACGCTGTTGTTTCTGAAATAAAATCCCCACTCCAAAGTCATACTAGCTAATTGCACCATTTTTCCATTTGCAACTCCCTCTCTCTTCTGTCTGGAAGTCTGGGGAGTCTACGCAGCAGCGGAGGGGGAAGAGCAAGGACCCTTCCCCCTCGCCAAAGCCCCAAAGCTTGCTCCTTCTCCTTTCCTCTCCACTTCCCCTGAGGCGCCTGTGCCTTCCTTCCTCCCCAGCCGCCAGGAGGGAGGAGTGAGGGGCGAGAGGCAGAAGCTGGTGCAAGCCCAGGCTGTACCCGAACTCGGCAGAGGCCCCTGCGGCTATTCTCTCTTGTCTTCTTGGAGGCTCTCTCGTGCTCGCCTGCACACGCGCAGGGGCGGCTCCCACGCAGAGCTTTGCGCGCTCCTCCCCCTGGCAGTGAGTCCTACCCCTGGAAAAGCTTTTCCTGAAACATCTCCTCCAGCTCCGCACCTCCACCTGGGGGTCCAAAACGGTCTATTACTTGCTCCTGTTTGTCAGAGAGACGAATGAGACGCCTCATGGAATTAAATCTTCATATCCAGATGAAGTGCAAGAATGAAGAAGTTTATCTGGGGCATTTCAAATCATCTAAAAATGGTAAAAGTGGTATAGGAATTGCCGTGTACTGCTGAAATACAGGAAGTCTCACTTAGATAAGTTCCTTTGGAGCCATTTTTCCTATTTCAGGCTCAGCCAGGTTAAAACAATTGTTAAATATAATGTGTTTAGACAGGGCTGGCATTTGGGGCAAAAATCCACATAATAATTTTTTTAAAAACTGGAGAAATGCTGTACTTTAGCTATCCATATTTATTCTAAAATACAGATTTTGCTTTGTAAATTAATAATAAGCACCATGCTTTATATAGCTTTACATTTTTATACATGGTATTTTGATAAGGGTTTTATAAAAATAAACACAAGCACATTTTAGAATGCCAAACATTGAAATTTGGCATCCTATCTAGTGGATATAGCTACAGACAGAAGTGTAGGATGGTATATGTTAAAAAAAAAAAACACCAACTATTTTCAGCAGCACTGCAATAACAAACAAAAAATTATGTCTGAAACTCTTCCTTCTTCTGAACAATCCCAGCCTAGACTTAAGTCTGATAGATTGCGTGTGTTCACCTGGTGACAGGTGTATGAGACCTAGTAGAGATTTAAATTTTACTTACACTTACATTTTTCTTTCATTTATAGAACATTCTTAACAACTAAGGGACAGGTTCAATTAATTAATAAAAGGATTGATCGAATTTAGCAGCATAAAAATACATAGACCTAAAGTAAAGTCTTTAGCAAAAGAGTCAAAAGAACAAAGTTAAGTAATTTACAGATATTTAAAATTTTTTAATAATATTTTTCTACGAATTCCAAATTTTATGCGATGAATATCTACCATTTTCTTCTAAGGATAACATTTTCAAAGATTTATTTGATAGCTAATGTATAAGCAATAAGACCAACACTCATGCACCTTGAAGAAAAATATTACAATTTATAAAAATGGTAAAAATGGTAAAACCATAGGAAAGTGTTTTCCTCATATTATGTTGCTATTGATTTAATACTAACTTTTAATTTTTTTAAAGTAATCTCTACACCCAATGTGGGAATCGAACTTACAACTCGAGATCAAGAGTTGCATGCTCTATGGACTGAGCCAGCCAGAAGCTCCTAAAACTAACTTTTAATTTTAATTGGCTCTAGCATTTTAATGTAAAATGTGCTTCCTACTTAAAAGTAATGTAGAACTCCTATTTCTAGCAATGTGTCTGTCAGGTGACATAATCCAGAAAATCCTTTCCAGAAAAACTGTGTCCTGAAATGCTGGATGGTATGTTCAAACATGATTTTAACTGCAGAGCTAAGGAAGTAGAAGAAACTATCATGTATCAAAAATGTGTAAGAATTAGAAACAAGAAGTAGGAAACTGAGGGTGATGTTACCGCAGCCATACTGTGACTTCATAATTAAAAGGCTGAAATTCAGGTGCCTCCGAATGTAGGTGACATATCTTTGGGCATGCAGAATGAGGACTTGGAATTGGAACCCCACAAAAGTTGATGTCTTAAGGAATGGTACCCTGAGTGAAAGGATGGGTTATAGGAAGAAAAGAAGTCAACCTCCCGGAAAAGGAAATAAGACATTTTTTTTTCCTCTAGGTAGAAAAACAAAATAGAATCATAGAGATTTCCTTGCCCTATTTAAGCTCTCACATCAGTCTCAATACCTGATGCAGGTTGCAATGTCCTTTGTGATTGGAGAGCCAAACAGGCCTCTTGGAGGAACACATTCTAGTGTGGCCATATGGGGTTCCCATAGATGAAACTCCAGAAAGTAAGATCGCAATAAAAAAATATTAAATGCAAAATGTGGAAAATGTTTTCAAAAATAAAAGTGAAAAATGTTTTTAAAAAATACTATCTTACTGGGGTTGTGAAAAATTGAGCAAATGTTTGCTATGACCCGTAAGTCATTCCAGCATCAACTCTAAGGTTGAAAGTCCAAAGTCTTATCTGAATATCATCAAAATCAGGGACACCTGGCCGGCTCAGTTGGTGGAGTTTGCAACTCTTGATCTCAGGGCTGTGAGTTCAAACCCCACGATGGGCATGGAGCTTACTTAAAAATAAATATCATCTACATCAGATATGGGGATGACCCCAGGTGTTATTCATCCGAGGCAAAATTACTCTCCATTTGTGAACTTGTGAAAACAGACAAGTTACATGATTCCACGCGCAGACGTGGGATAGACCTTCCCATTCCAAAAGGGAGAAATAGGAAAGAAGGAAGGGATTGTGGGTTCTAAGCAAGTCCAAAATATAGCAAGGCAAACTAGATTGCTTTAGATCTTAAGGCTCAGGAATAAACCTGTTTGGTTCAGTGTCCGTCTTCAAGGCCCTCCAAGGTGACAGCAATTCCCCATGGCTCTATGTAGCTACGCAAACCCTTCACCTCAACAATGTGCCTCCCTGTGTCTCTCCATGAGGGCCTTGCTCCTGAGGCACTGGGTGGAGACCTCCTGGCTCCCCATATCCCCAAACCAGAGAGGCAGTCCCACCCTTTGAACCCAAGGAGGCAGCCCTCCCCACTGGGCCTGTGCTGGGAATAACCTGATTATTCATGAGCCCCACTTAGGCACCATTCTTCCATTTTCCCAAGGAATAGTGAATAGGAATAGTAAATAGGAATAGTGAATTTCACAACCAAGTAGATTTGGTCCTTCTAGAATCCAAGAAGCCCAACAGCCTGCGTACATTTTGTGCCACTTGCTCTGCACCTTAAATCAAAGGGACAGTGTCTCTGCTGGTATAACCTCATCTCTGTTTCTGGCTTCTGCTGAGAACAACATAAAAATAAGGAGGGATAAAAGTTCAGAAGAAATACATTTAAAACTTCAAAGTACCCATTAACCCTACTTCGATTCAGGACTGTTTTTAAGATGCAAAGAAATGGAATTAGAGGGAAAAATGGAATGAAATAAAAGTGAGAAAAATGAATCTGGAGCAACAAATTACCATTATTTGCTGATGCTTGACTATAAAACCATCTACACAGAAAATGCAAAAGTTTCTAAAAATAATAAGATAACTGAGCAAAGTTGTTGGTTAGACGATAAATATACTAAAAGTAATAGCAGATTAATTAGAAAAGTATAATTTAATTTTTTAGAACAAATACAGAGATAATTTCTAAAGATTTATTTTGAGAGAAAGAGAGGGGGTACAAGTGGGGGGAGGGGGAAAGGGAGAAGGAGAGAAAGAATCTTAAGTAGACTCCCTGCTGAGCGTGGAGCCCAATTCAGGAGCTCAATCTCATGACCCTGAGGTAAAATGACCTGAGGTAAAATCAGGAGTTGGACACTTAACCAACATAGCCACCCAGGCGCCCCTAAAAATAATTTTTTTTGAAGATTTTATTTATTTATTTGATAGAGACACAGAAAAAGAGGGAACACAAGCAGGGGGAGTGAGAGAGGGAGAAACAGGTTTCCTGCTGAGCGGGGAGCCCAATGTGGGGCTTGATCCCAAGGACCCTGGGATCATGACCTGAGCTGAAAGCAGACGCTTAATGACTGAGCCACCCAGATGCCCCTAAACATAATTTTTAAATGCCACTTACGACAGCGATAAAACATAAAGTAACTATGAATAGACATAACAAAAGCTCTGCATGCATCTTATGGCGATAAATCACACATTTTAAAAGTACCTGGGTGTCTCCATTGACTGAGCTTCTGATTCCTGGTTTCCACTCAGGTCATGATCTCGGGGTCCTGGAATCGAGCCCAGCATCAGGCTCCGCCCTCAGTGGGGAATCCACTTGAGGATTCTCTCTCTCCCTCTTCCGCTGCCCCTAATCCCCATGCTCCACTGCTGTGCAAGCTTTCTCTCTCTCTCTTGAAAAAATAAATCTTTTAAAAAATAAGAAATAAAAGTACTAACTTGAAAGTTGCCATATGCACAGATTGGAATACTAACATCTGTTAAGATATCAGCCAAGCACAAATCAATTCATAATTATAAACAAACTTCTGAAAAAATTAGGATGTGGATAATATTTTTATGGCCTTTAGATAGGAAATGTTTTGTTTTGTTTTGTTTTTAAGAAGACTCAGGTAAAACATGAGCAATAACAATAAAATTCAAGACATCTTTGCCTAAAAAGACATCTTCGAAAATGTAAAAATGTAGCCTGCTTGTAAGAGCACCTGACTCCAGGCTCCCAAGCAGACCAGGTTTGGCCACCCTCTGCTGACAAAATCCAAAGGCAGAGAAAGGAGCGGTGGTGAATCAAGAAAGGAATTTATCTCAGTAAGGCCAACATCAACAAACAATATCAGGAAGATGGCCCAAGTGTGGAAAATACTCAGAGGTTTATATAAGGAAAATGTGGAGCAAGAGTGGGTGGGTCCGTGCAGGTAGGCAGAGAAGGTTAAATGGATCATTGTCTTGGAGTCCATCACAGATGGAATCTTGCTGGCTCTGGGCAGTCCCTGCTGTCATCTAGGGAGGCTTTGTACTCAGTCTTCTACCTGAGCTGAGGCACCAGCTGGAAAGGAGAACCCAGCTAGAAAGTTCCAGGTCGAAATGGAGGCAGCCAAAGTCCTCTTTCAAAAACGGAACTTTCAGACTAAGATATTTGTAATGTGTACTTCCGCAAATAATTTATATCTCAAAATAATAAAGAACTCCTAAAAATAGAATAAACAATCCAATAGAAAAAAAAATAGACAAAATATTCATCAGTCAATTCACACAGAGGAAATCCAAATGCCTGAGACACATTTGAAAAGTTGTCCCACCCCTCAGTAACCAAAGACAAGTCCAAACTAGAGAACCATGATAATTTAATGCTAAATAGATTGCCGAAGATTCCATGTGTTAGTGAGTATAATTTGGCACTCAGATCTCTATGTCGGCTGTTGGCAGTATTAATGGGTACCTTTTCTTTGAGAGCCAATTTGACAATATCCAGAAATTTTTAAATGCTCATATACGGTAACCTCAGAAATTCTGGACATTGGTATGTGCTAAAGAATCTCTCAGTCATGTGAACAAGTGACATGTATACAAATGCTCATAACAGTTTCGCTTGTCTTTGGAAAATATCAGAAACGATATCAGTGCTCATCAGCAGGTGAATAGATAATAAAATATGATATATTCTTGCAAAATGATAACATATACAGAAAGTTAATATATTGAAGCCACATGCACTCATAGTAATAAACATAATTTGAGAGGATAAATGGTAGAATACAGAAAAAATTATAAAGCTTTAATATATGCAAAAAATAAATGTATATATGAAAAACTAACACCAAAGGTAGGATCTGGTTATCTGTAAGGAGAGAGAAGAACTTCAACTGTCCCTTAATGTTTAATTCTCAAGTTGGACCTGAATTATTCAAATTGTAACTCAACATAAGTAAAGATAATACAACCTACATAGAATTAAAATTTAATAGATAATTGCACATCTTTCTAAATATATAGAATACATGCAAGAATTTAAAGTTATTTGAAATAGATAACCTTAAGTTGTAACTTTATCTTCAGATGTAAAATTTTGTAGAAGCCACCAAAATTTTAATCATTATTGTTATTTTCTTCCAACAGAAGTCATGATCTCTCATCTTTTTTCCATGGATATTCAGGTATCAAAACAGCAAAATGACTTCACTGTGAACAATATTGAACACAATTGAAATCAGGCTCTACTCTAGCTTCCTGGAAAGTAAATAAAATGCCCCATGGTTTTGATAATTGCAAAATGAGAATTACACATTCCTGGAAACCAATAAATGATTACAAATTAGAGCCATTTTTGTATGCAAAATAATATAATTAGGTATAATTTTATAAATTAAATTAACATCTATGAATTATATAAATACTGATTATTTACACACTGGCTAAATTTGATGTTTAAAGTAGTATGTGAGAGAAAAACCTTTAAGATATTAATTAAATGACATAATATTCACCTGAAAGTCCATTTATAGTTTTTTAGCCAAACATGGTAGATAGAAAGCTGTTGCTTTAAAGTCAATAAAACAGGATACCTGTGTGGCTCAGTTGGTTAAGCATCTGCCTTCAGCTCAGGTTGTTGTCCTAGGGGCCTGAGATCGAGTCCCCTGCCAGGCTCCCTGCCCAGCAGGGGTCTGCTTCTCCCTCACCCTCTGCCTCGCCCCCCTGTTAATGCTCTCTCATGCTCTCTCCTCTTCCCCCGCTTGTGTGCTCTCTCTCTCTCTCTAAAAAAAAAAAGCTAGAAGCAGAACTCAGCTAAGCCTGAGAAAAATGCGAGGAATGAATTAGTAAAGGTTAAAGCAGAAAGTGGCAAAAAAATAAAAATTTTTTAGTAAGATCAATACAAAATTCCAATAGTTATTTCTTTGAAATCAAACAATAAAAGAGAACAGATGATAACCAATCAACCAAAAATTTTTCCAGAAGAAAAACAAACATAAGTTCACATATTATAGTCAGATTCATGTATAAAAATGTATTCAAAAAACATAAATTAAAATCAGGAAGCTACATTCGACAATGTACTTTTTACTTTAAAAAATTATATGAACAAGTCACAGTTTATTCCAGGAAGGCAGAGATAGCTAAACATTTAGCAATCTATTAACATAGTTAATCATAGTAACACATTAAATAGAAAAAAACTCATGAAAATAATCATAATAAAACCCTCATAAGAGGTGGGGAAATTACTTGGAAAGACTCAACACACATTTATGAGAAGTTGCAAACCAAGAAACTAAGGAACTTCCTTATGACAATAAGTGTATTCATTAAAATCTATAGCCAACACCGTACTTAATGGGAAAATGTTGGAAGCATTTATTTTGAAGTCAGAAACAAAACAATGGTGACCACTCTGGCCAATAGTATAAACATGAGAAGAAATAAAGACTATCCCGTACAATAACATTTTAAAATTGATAAAATATTGGAGACTGGAAAGAAAAAAATAAAACCATCATCATTTAGAGAAAATATGTTTATTTAGGAAAGTACTAGAGGCAAACTGAATCAATTCTATGTTTCAGCAGTGCTGCTGGTTATAAGATCAATATGTAACAATAGGTAGCATTTGATGAATCAACTGTAACAATTAGAAAATTTGTTTCACAAAAATAAATCTCATCCATAGAACAACATAAAATAGAAGGTACCTAAGTGTAAATCTTAGCAAATGATGAATAAAACTCCCACGGAAGAAATTATGAAGTCCAAATGTAAATACAGATGAATTTGACATCAAAATTTGTACTATCCTGTGATCCTAGAATTAGAAAATGTCTATTTTAAAAAAATCACACTGCATGCCTTGAGCGAGTCTGTAATGTAGTTTTTTGTGGCTGGTATCAAAACATTTTATTTGTGTTTGCTCTTAGAAAATCAAGTATGTGCTAAGATTGAAAAAAAGTAGTACTCCAAAGGTAACAGGTTAGATATTGTCTAATTATAGTTAATATACAAATTTAAATATGAAATATGTTATTTAATTTATAAGTGGCATGACTAAAGGATCTTAAAAGCAGCCCGGGGCGCCTGGAGGGCTCAGTTGGTTAAGTGTCTGACTTCTGCACAGGTCATGATTTTGGGGTCCTGGGATCAAGCCCCAAGTCATCAGGCTCCCTGCTCAGCGGGGACTCTGCTCCTCCCTCTCCTTCTGCCCTTCCCCCATCCCCTCTGGCGCTCTCTCACGCACTCTCTCTCTCAAATAAATGAATTAAATCTTTAAAAAAAAAACAAAAACCAAAACAACAGCCCAAAGACTGCAGAATGTTTTCTGCTGACAGGCAAGCCCACAGGCACTAATTTCAGTTGTCTTTCAGACTTTATTACAGCAAATTCCTAGATCAGACTGACAACCTTTCATGATGTTGGGTTTATCTCCAGCATACAAGTAGTGTGTCCACAATTCTTTACTGCTTGTTTTAATGTTTTTTCTTTGCTTTTTTTTTTTAAACGAAATTCCAAAACCATAGATTTTCCCAGGTTATGCTTGCTGTGGGCTTGGCTACTGCTCTGAGGCACTTCACAACCTTTTTTTTAAAAAAAAAAAGACAAAACACTCTCTCTAAATTGAATTCCACACTTAATGAACAAAACTTCACCGGTCCTAAGTACTTAGGCGTTAGCTACAATTTTCACAGAAAATATATAGAGTGGTTTTTATGCATTGGTTTAAATGCATAAAAGGGTCCAAAGGGAGGGGACGAGACTTTGGATGGGTCATTTCACTCCCGGTCAACAAATTTTTGCCAAGTGCTTCCTGAAGGAACCCAGTGAGAAATTCTTCGCCTCTGCTGAGTGTCATTTTAAAATACATTACCTTAGAGTCAGACTCACCATTGATTTTTGTTCATTTAATTATTTGTTTAAATATTTATGTGTTCACATTTCATTGAAATGAAGGCGTATTTGTAAAATGACATCTTGCTACAGAAAGAACCTGTGCATACAGAATTGTGACTTTTTCTTGAGTAGGCTTTATGCCCTACATCGGGCTTGAATTCATGAGGCGCGTGCTCTACCAGCTGAGCCAGCCAGGTGCCCCGGAACTGTGATATTCTTAAGTCAAAAGTCAACTTGGACTAAAATCATGCATTATGGAATTCAAATATCTAAAGTAAAGTCAATTCCAATATTGCCATTCATATTTCCCCCCTCTCGATGATTAAGAGTTAGAATTCAGAGTTCAGCTAATGGAAGCTTTGGGGGGAATGCAGGACAGATAAAATCCCATGAGGCTCCTTCACCGACAGGACTTGCTGAAGTCTGCAAACCATTCCCCCAGGAGATCTTTCCTGAGAAAATTGCTCCTCATTCGCTATTCCTGCTATCCCTTGCACAATTTTTCATCCAAATAAAGAGAAATAAATGTTCTATTTGACTGGCTAATCCCAAACAATAAGAAACAATAGAAACTGAAATAAATGAACTCTATAAAGAAAGAAACAACAAATATGTATATGGTTTCAGACGACTGACATCTCCAGTTTTCAACAGTCTAATAAATGTTTTAATGAAAATATTCCATTTTCACTGGAAATGGGGTTTCTACAGTTTTATATACTTGCAATTCTATCAAAAACAAAATTCATGATTTTAGACTAAAACTTAATATAAATTAGAAAACAAAGTTTCTGTCGATATACATTTATTTACATATATGAATACTAATGCAGCTCTTTACACCAACGGATCATGAACATTTAATGTGTGGTAAGCCATGGGATTTTCAAATTATTTAAAACCAACTTTGAACATCTTTGAAAAGAATAGTCTTCATAGTTAGAGTGTGTTTCTTATTGTTTGTAGAAGAGAACAAATTCACTCCTTACCAGTATGGCATGTAAATTTTTTAACAAAGAGGTCTCTCAAACACTAACTCTTTTTAAAAATGTTCAGAATGGCGAATACTCAAAATACTCCAAAAAGAGTTGGGATAACTGACTTTTGTATTTGCATAAATGACTTTTTAAGATTCCTTTGACATCTTCCCCTGGTAATGCCTTAATGTGCTTCTGCCCTAAATAATAAATTGATGTTGACTTTTACAAAAGTTCCTTAGTCTCAAATGCTCTTGCTCAAAATTTATTTTTCTAAATTTTTTTTACTAACATATAATGTATTATTTGCTCCAGGGGTGCAGGTCTGTGGACCATCAGGCTTACACATTTCACAGCACTCACCATTCTTGCTCAAAATTTATAAAAGATATAATGGCTTTACTACTTCTTTTTATGTTCAGTTTTCCTAATCATGTAAATATTATTTTTTTCAATTGAAGTATTATTGACAAATAACATTGTATTAGTTTCAGGTGTATGACATGATTCAATATTTGTATATATTGTGGAATGATCACCACAATAAGTCTAGTTAAAATCAACCACCATATATAGTTACAAAATTGTTTTTCTTATGATGACAACTTTTAAGATTTGCTCTCTTAGCAACTTTCAAATATGCAAAACAGTATTATTAACTATAGTCACCATTGTGTACATTACTTTCCCATGACTTATTTATTTTATAATTGGAAGTTTGTACATTTTGACCCCCTTGACCCATTTCACCATCACCCACTCCCACCTCTGACAACCACTAGTTTCTTCTCTATATCAAGGAGCTTGGTTTTTTTGTTTGTTTATTTGGGGGGTTTTGTTCTTGTTGTATAGATTCCACGTATAAGTGAGATCATACGGTATTTGTCTTTCTCTGACTTATTTCGCTCAGCATAGTGCCCTTAAGGTCCGTGCATGTAGTCACAAATGGCAAGATTTCATTCTTTTTTATAGTTGAAAATATCCCATTGTGTATATACCACATCTTTATCCATTCATCTATCAATGGGCAGTTAGATGGCTTCCATATCTTGGCTATTATAAATAATGCTGCAATGAACATAGGGGAGCATGTATTTTTTGAATTGGTATCTTTGTTTTCTTTGGATAATACCCAGCAGTGTAATTGATGGATCATAAGATAGTTCTATTTTTTAATTTTTTTTAAGATTTTATCTATCTATTATTTAGAAAGCACAAGCAGGGGGAGAGGCAGAGGCAGAGGGATTGGAAGAGAGAGAATTTCAAGCCAACTCATGCTAAGCACAGAGCTCAATGTGGGGCTTGATCTCACAACCCTGAGATCATGACCTGAGCTGAAACCAAGAGGCAGACGCTTAACTGACTGAGTCACCCGGGCACCCCTTATTTTTAATTTTTTGAGAAACCATATGGTTTTCCATAGTGGCTGCACCAATTTCCCACCAATAGTGCACTAGTGTTCCCTCTGCTCCACCTCCTGTCAAAACTTTTTTCTTATCTTTTTGATGATAGCCATTCGGACAGATGTGAGGTAATATCTTACGGCAGTTTTGGTTTGCCTTCTCTGATGATCACTGACATGGAGCATCTTTTCATGTTATCTGTCGGCCATCTATAGGTCTTCTTTGGAAAAGTGTCTACTTAGATGCTGAATATTATTTTTGAAGCTGTGAAAAATAAAACTTCCTCTTAAGTAATTTATTATTTTTTCACAGGTAACCTGTAACCAGAATGAGAGCTAAGTGCACCTAAACCGTGCATACTTAACACGTAGATTTGACCCACTTATATTTACTCTATTGATGTGGCTTTTTAGTTAGAGACAATTTTGGTTTTCTCAAGAAAAGAAAGAAATGAGCAATATTCTCTTGTGATCACGTGATACCTATGATCAATGGTATTTTATCTGGTATGTGTGACCTTTTTATTACAGCAGCAGGAAAATATTGTAAAGTATTTTCACGAATCATAAATCTTAAAAATCAGAACATTCGTATGCCAGAAATAGTGACAGCACCCTCCAGTGTAGCCCAAGCCAATGGAGTTGGCTTTGGTGTGGAACCATCACAATGATACAGAACTCACTCAAAGGGAAGCTTATAAGTATCTGGAATATTAATTTAAAACTATTACGATCAAATTGAAGATATATTAAAAAGTGATGGAATACTATATCTCTAGGTGTTTCTGAAGCAGATGAATCTTGTGAAAATTCAGGGAAGAATCTTCGCAGAATCTTCGCATGAAGAATGTGAAAAAAAGTTTCATTCACATTATCTTAAAAAATGGTGCTTTATCTCAGTAATCTTTTATTTTACAGACCATTTATGAATCCTTTCATGTCTGTGCAGAATTACAGTAATATAAACCTGGGATTTTTAAAAAAATAAAATACTAAAGCCATAACATTATTAACAAAGACATTAACAATTCTAATTTTTTTTTAACAATTCTAATTTTAAAACACAGTATTCTGTAACTTCGTCAAATTAAAATGGTATAATAAAAGCTAAGGGTAGGTATTCTTATTTTAATGAGAGTATTTTTCGCATAACAACAGTATAGAACCGAGTATAGAAGTAAACATATAAATGATTCTGATGGATAAGCTGAGATGGAAATTGAGAAATATAAAATAAATAGAATATAAGCTCTGTGAAAAGAGAGTTAGTCATCACTTAAAATGTGGAGCAATGGTATGTTTTGACGATGTTTTTTTGTTTTGTTTTGATGATATTAAGAAAAAGATACTTTTAATAAGTAGATGTCTCTAATAAAAATAGCAAAAATGTGTTTACAGAATATCTATCAAACATTCTAAAATGATAACAACAATTTCACTTTGGTTAGCTATGTGGAACAGAGTGATATGTTCCACCATCTCCTAACAGGACACTGGTGGTCAGTTTCCTAAGACCACACTTCGGATTTACATCTGTACTGCCCAGTTGTTTGGGGTACACAGTCTTGATGTGACTGCCAGCAACTATGAAGATCAATTAAAAAACAGAAATCAATTTTTTGAAATACGGAAAGGAGTGCCTTCCAAAACGTATGCTGCTTTAGTGATTGTGAATTAATTGGTCTTTTTTTCCACTGTGAAAAACCAGACTAAATCCATGCTTTTCTCTAAGGATGCTGAATGAGAAGTGTTCTCTTTGTAAGTACGTATTTTAAGCCAATCTTCTGGAAAAAAAAATTTTAAGTGTAAAACCTCCATCGGTTCAAGTATATAGTTAATTTCCTCCATAATTTCATTCAAGTCTTAACCTTAAAAATATTCTTCTTACATGGTATTTTTAAGGTGAAGTTTCAAAGAAAAAGTAGGGGAGAAAAAAACTATCCACACGAGCATAAAACTTAGATTTTTAGTGTTTTCCCTCATGCTTCTTTTGTGGAAAGGAATGAAATAGAGGTGGTAGAGTGTTGTTTTTCTATTGAGAGCTTGGGTGTGAGATTTATATATTTGTTTCCTTCTTTTGAGCAGTTGCAATAGAAGGAAAGCTATCAAGAAAAAACTCTTTGTGCAGGGTTTCATGGGAGAGAATTTAATCTGAGTACCAGATAGCACTGGGCTTGCAAGTGTCTGACATCCCTGCCCCAGGCTCTTTGTAAGTAATCTTCCCTTTCCGGTTCAATGAAATTTAGCACACAGCCTTACACACCCCTTATTATGAAAGGGAGGAAGGGGTAAGTGAAAAGCATTTTCCCACCTACTTAGATGCCAAAGGTGAAATCACCAAAATAAAGCAAATCCTGACTTCCATGCAGAAAAAAATGACATATTTTACAGGTAAATTTTGTGATATTTAGACTCCCATTCTTCATAAAATTAACACTGTAAAGCAAATCATGGATTGAGATTGTTTACTTTTCTGTGAATTATCTAAGTTCTGTGAATTTTCCCTTATAAACATGTATGAAATTAGCAGTATTGGAATTTTATCTTTAATAATATTTGCAGGAAAAAAAATATTTAAATACCTGATCTCTTAAGAGGGGGGAAATAACACAATGGAAATGGATCCAGAACCATATATAAAATGCATGAATGGCTTTCGGAAATGACCCTAACTAAATGTTTCTGACTTTTTAAATGGGGCCCTTAAACAGAAACTGTTCTTTGCCTGCAAAGACAAGAATTTCTCTGATATTTGTTTTAAAACAATTTTTACTGGTTTATTTCAACAGCAGGTTGAAGTTTCCTAAGAAATGTCTTTTCAGCTAATGATGTAACCTAGTTAATTATTTGTTATCAGCTTTGATTGTTTATTAAGACACATACTAAAAGGCCTTCTGAACCCAGTTTCAACAGAAGTGTAGAGGAAACTTCCCCATACCACCAAGCAGTTGGTGGACACTAGCTTGGTGTCCTACAATTTAAGTCAATTCTGACACTCTCTACTCACATGGCATCAAACCTCACAGGTGAAGGGCTCATTCCTGCAAGACTGTCCCCTCCTGCCACTTTGGATTCCCAACCCCAAAAGAGACAGAATGGTTATGGATCGGAGATACCCAAGACATCCTCCTCGAGTTCAACAAATTTGCTAGAGTGGCTCACAGAGCCCAGAGAAATATTTTACTTGCTAGATTACTGGTTTATTATAAAAGGCTAGAACTCAGGAAGAGCCAGCTGGAAGAGATGCACAGGGCAAGGTCTGGGGTAAGGACATGCAGGTCCCAGGGCCTTTCGGAACATGCCACTCCCCGCAGAACTCCACATGTTCACCAACCAGGAAGCTCTTCAAACTCGTCCTTGTTTACAGAGGTTTTATTACATAGATATGATTGATTAAATTGATTGATTAACTGGAGGTGATTGATTCAACTTCCCCTCTCCCCTCCCTGGATGTCAGGGGGTTGGGACTGAAGGTTCCAACCGGTGGTAACCGCTTGGTTCGTTCTCAGGTAACCAGCCCCCATCCTTGGGGGCAGAAGTCACCTCATTAACATATCAAAAGACACACTTAACTGCTCTCAACCCTTAGGACATTCCAAGGGTTTTGGGAGATCTCCTCTTCCAAGGAGATTCCAGTTTTGGGGAACTGTGAGCCGAGGACTGTGGACAAAGACCAAATATATATTCCTGATAAATCGCAATATCCCATGTACACATAGTCACACATAAACACCACAGATGTTCCCTCAAAATAACCTAAAACCATAATTTTATTGATAGGAAAACTGAAGCATAAGAGACATTAAAGGACTTGAACTTGCATCTAGATAGCTACGAAGAGATTGAAATACAGTAAAGTTCTAGTACAATGTTTGCTTCATCGTTCCGTGATAAAATGTGGCCTACCAATGCAGTACTTGCTATTTTGGTAAGTGTCAATTGATAAGTATTAGTGAGAATAATCACAATAATTCGTTTTATGCCTTTACCTTTTGTAAGGTAAACTATATCACAAACCTCCTTGAAATGACAATGTAGATTGTTTAATGTCAGAGGTGGAAAACATAAGACAGGGAAAAATTGCAGGAAAAGGAAAGCAAAAAACTAAGTATTCAAGTAAGAATTACAACTTAAATCTCTTGAAGAGAAATTTAATTCTGAGCTTCCTATAAAATAGTGTCACTGTCTATTAAATAATTTTTTAGTATCGCCACTGTGCAAGAAACTCATTTGCCAGATTCGCTTTCCATGGATCATACCCATTGTTCTTTATTAAGGCTTCATACAATAATAGATGCAAGGACCATTAAAATAAACATTGTTTCTGTCTCATTAATTTGTTTGATAACTCCTTTTACGCATACCAGACTATGTGACCTTTCTTTAAAATGAAATTTTAAGTGCACGAACCATACTGACCCCTTTCACAAATACTGGCATGACATTAATGGAATTAATGGAATTGTTCTGTGGTATTATTATCATTGTTCCAGAGTATTCATACAGCAGCACATTAAGACAAGAGGTTACAGAGATCTAAAAATAATAGTTAGCAATCAGTACAAAACCATATTTAGATTCCCAGGTGTAATGCTGCAATATCTTCTGAATCCAATTCCTGAAGGGAAAGGACACATTTACAGCAATTAAACGACACTCCCTTTTATCTCATGAAAGGGTGAAAATCTATTCTTACAATCAGCTGCAATTATTGGTCCATTACCCTATTTTCCTTCTGGGGACTGTTCATGATCTTGGACCTTTAAACACATGAGCTCCCCAACACTTCAGTCTTAGGGGAATAGCCATCCAGGGTAAAGACAACCAGTCGTGAAATAAAGATAGCGCTCTCAAGAGAGATTGCCTCGGACTATTCAAACAAATATGTAAAATTAATAAAACCATTCCGAAAAGGCACACCACAAGATATATAAACAAACATGGACTGATTATATCAACAGAAGCAGTATTGTGGAAAGTCGTGAGAGAAACGGTAAAAATTAAGATTTAATCATTCACGCATAGAAAATACAGGGAGTGCCTATTATGTGCAAAGCACTCTTGTGTACGGGGGCTGCAGTAGCCTCAAAGTTAAAAGCAGAACTCTACCTGCCAAGAGATTTAGTGAGGAGGTCCGAGAGGTAATGACTTCAAGGTGAGATGTGATTAACGTCCTATAAGTGGGGCAAACCATGCTGGACAGTTATAGCCACTTAAATCACTCCTGGCTGGAGTAGCCAGGGAACATTTAATAAAAAAAGGAACATTTCATCTGACTTTTATCCTTTCTGGGGGAATCTCAAAGATATCTGGACAAGTAAAATTTATGCCAAAGCATTTTCTGATCCAGGGCAGGGTGGAAAGGCATCCCTAAGACTTGTACACCTCTCTGTTCCAGGCTATTATGAGAAAGTATTGAGACATTAATCTTAAGAAGGTTGCATAGCTACAATTCTCAAGCCAATAGGTGTCTGGTGGTAAATAACATGGTATCCTTTGGTGGACAGAGGCCAAAAGATTGTTCTGTCCTCATGATATGCTGTATTACTTGACCCACCTTGGGACGAAAGTGAGAACGATTGCTTAGAATCATTTCTTACCTCTCGGAAAAGTGACTGCATTTTCATGAAAAAAATTGAGCCATCTGGGTGGATGCTGTCTGGGTTCATGTGAGTCATAGCTATTTCCACATTTCCTGAAATGTAATCCCACTGGTTAAAAATTCCCAAGATGGAAAAACAATCCCAGATATCACAGCTATACATTTTGTTTTTACCCAAAAGCTTCCTCTCCAGATATTGATCCAACTGGCTTCTCATGTCTCCCCTGAGCCAGCAGCATTCCAAATCATTACAGGGCACAGTAACAATGGTTTACAGCACATGTGAGAAAGCAAGCATTGTTAGGAAGGCTAAAAATTCTCTTATTTTCATGGTAATATCCAGCTTGCCCATTTGTTTTACCAACAAATATTCTGGTTACTCAAAGGTTAGTTAAAGGACCCTTTGCAACATTAACTTCTTACTAAAGTAAAGACAAAAGAAGATGGGGCAAATCTTGCTTATGTATTTTATTTATACCAAAGTAAAATACAGATCTCATTAGAAAGACTCTAAAGTGCTAACGTAAAAACTCTTCCTTACAATACTCTCCACAATAAATAAGTTTTTACTCCCTTCCTGAACTTAGGTCAGGAAGAGACATATTTTAGATTCTGCTTTAGTCTCTTTCCATCACTGCAGAGTTCAAGTTAGTTTTACAACTTTAATTACTAATGTTTATCATATGTAGTAAAAAATATTTCCACTTAAGTCACATGTTCAAATTATTGCACCACTTAATTTAGACTTTATTCTCCACAGTTTACTGTGGGTTTTTTTTCTATACCCATTTTCAGTACTTTAGAAGGAAACAATGCAAGGGGGGAGAAATAAGGGACTTATTCAGTGATAATCAATTTTCCATTACCTTACCTAACATGATCATTATAACTGAACATCAAAAATTTCCTGAACTTTCTTTCTCTCACTAACATTGTGTTTTCCCTTTTTCCTGTGCAGAAATTCCTATTATTCATTCAGGATTCACCTCAAATTCAAACTCTGTTCAGTATCTTTATAGAAATTAACTACTATGATATCAGAGCATGTAATTTTGCCACAATCATAACACTTATCAAAGTTTAGTTTGCCACTATCACTACATTTTTAATTATTTCTACATATCTACTAATGTTTATTGACTCCATTATTCATTTTGTATTGTTTAACAAGTACTATTCATTATTCTAGATTCTGTAAAGAAGAGATGAGTCAGAAGTGGATACGGTGCTCATAAATCTTTCTGTTCAACAAGAAAGATTGGACATGTATATCAGTATCTTTCATATGGAGCTGAGCATTTAAATTAACAAGAGAGACCCAGGTTAAGTGTTATAGGAGCTAATAAACAGGAAAAAGGAAGTATTAGGTGATGATGAAGAGTACAGGATACCACAGAGCTAGGAAGTTTGGGTTTTGCTCTGAATAATAAAAGGAATAAGTGAAAGTTTTCAACAGAAGAGTTAAATGATCAGATCTAGCATTAAGGAAAATTTACCTGCTGGCAATGGTTACATTGAATCAGACAGAATGGCTGGGAAGTGGGAGAGTGCTCTCCTACCTGAAATTGAGTGAGAACTTAAATTAGGGAAGTGTCAGAGAAAGTAAAGAAGAAGAAACAGATTTAAGATGATTTTAAAGGTAGGCTTAGTTGCACCTAGGCACTGACTGATGGGGAGTACGGGAGGTAGGGGTAGGAATCCATGGTGCCCCCACGTTTTGGGAACTGAATGACTGAAAGATTTGGAAAAGGAATCAGACGTACTAGAAATGAAACGTGGAAAAGTTGGCAATTTCAGATGAAACACCCAAGAATTAAGATCAGTAAGACATGCATCCAAATTTTAGGAGACGTGAACACATTTCCATTACAATAGATGAGCATGAATTTAAAATTTACATAGAGAGATGTGCAACCATGCTGTAAGAAGACTTCGAATGAGACACATGGAACAAAAGACAAAATTGAGCAAAGATACCCTTCCTGTCAAGGGAAATTATTATAAGGGAATTTGTAACAAATTGTGGTTACCCCTGGGCTGAACTCTTGGATATCAGGGATGCATAATATTGACTTTTGAGAGGTCTTTATAGCCCAGACTTTCCAAACATATTTATGATATTTGATTATTCCTCTGTCTGTGCCAAGAATTTTATATATGTTGTTACAGGGCAAATTAAGAGGAGTCAGTTGATGCATGCTTCAGAAGTTTCTGCTCCAATGTTTGCTTATTTCTTTGCAAAAAAATTCTTAGCAACATAATATCTTTATGATAGCATTACTCATAATGATGATGGAGAGGCTAATTATACAAATGGACAGTGGCTAGACCATGTATGACAATAGAACTCTGAGTCACAAACTACGGAAATCAGCTCAGAAAGCCAAACACCAACTCCAGCAACATTCAACCCAGAAAGAGTGGACCTTGGTCACTGACTACCAGCTTTCTTATTCTTATGTCTGCTTCCAACTGGGGACCAACTAAAGAAAGCAAATATGTTCCCCAGCCGATCATAGGAGATGCCCCGCTTCTGGTCAACCTGCCTCCAGCTTCCCCATGCCAGCCATCTCCAATTAGAGCATACCTGACATCTTTTTTTTTCTCATTATAAATCTTTCCCACTCCCCTGCTTGCCCTTGAGTTTCTGCCAAATCCAAGTGATGGTGGCTGACTCTGCTCCAGCAAGCTCTGAATAAATACCTTCTGTTTTTGTTTTTGTCTATTTTTTTTTTTCATTTGGGTGGACTTCGTTTATTTCTGGGGTTTTCCTGGAGAAATGATCTGTACTGCTCATCCTTGGCGCCCAGCCTTCAAACAGGGGTAGGACCCAAAGAATCTCTTGGTATCTTGCTGTTCATGGTTTGTCCGGTCTGCACCAACATGGTAAGTCAGCACCAGGTCTGCAATCTGCTCTCTTTGTGTTGAGCTCTTCAACTATTCTCAAGATACTTGTATATATTATAACAGAAGAGACTGGAATAAAGATTGTCCTACCCAAAGGAAAAAAAAAGAAAGAAAGAAAAGAGTGAAGATATTGAATTGTTCAATCAAGGACATCAATAATATTGTTATCCCTCACTTACTGGTGGTATCTAACCCAAATATCATCAATTCTTTTTGAGCCACTTATTTCATTGTAGTGGATTGTATCTTTTTCAATGTGCCTAGGTATCGGTACCATGAAAACCTTTTTGGCTTCACTGAGCAAAGATAACAATATACCCGGATAATTATGTTCCATGGGTTCACTAAAGGCCCCTCTTATTTTTCCCAGGTCCACAATCAAAACATAAGAGATCTAAATTTCCTTTTTGTTTCAGTTCTGGTACAATATGTAGACGGTCTCCCACTATAACGAAAGAAAAAAGAAGCCTATAAAAAGGATGCCGTTTACTTGGTCTCAGCCTTAGATGAAAAAGGAAATAATGTTGCCAAAGATAAATCACAATTTTACCAATTTTACAGTCCATTATTTAGGTGATGACCTATCTATGGAGAAAAAAAACCCCATTCAGTTTTGATAGAATAAAGACTATTCATACTTCTTCAACTCTTACAAAAGGACAAATGGGAGGATTTCTAGACTTATCTGGATATTGCAGATGATGGGAGTCAATGGTTTTCTGAGGCTGCAATACCTCTTTATGAATTGACTAAGTCCCCAGTAAGGGAACCTCTGCTTTGGGACCGAAGCATGGATAGGTCTTCTGGAACCCAAAGAAGTTTCTTCAAAGGTTTCCTAACTACAAAACACTTTTTTTGTCTATTTGTGTATGACCAATTTGGACAAGCTTTTTTGCCCTTTTGGTGGTTTATGGGAACCATCAAAAACTCATCACTTACTATAGCCTTACCTTTAACTCAGTCGTGAAGGCTTATCCTTCTCGTCTTAGGGGAATAGCTGCCAACGAAAAACTGGCTAGTAACTCTTTTGAACTAGTTCTAGGCTCCACACCTGATCCCATGGTTGTCAGACAACTGACTGAGAACATACAACACTTTTCAGCTAGCTAATTAGCTCTATAAGATTGTGTTACTTGTGATACATGCTTCCATATGTTTATTACAGATCAATAACCAAATTATGGAAGCATGCCCATTGAGAGATGAATAAAGACTATATATATAATATGGTATATATATATAGTATATAGTGTATATATATAGTATATAGTGTATATATATATAATCTATATATATATAATGGAATATTGGAATGGAATATTATTCAGCCATAAAAAAAGGGAAATCCTGCCATTTGCAACTACATGGATGGAGCTAGAGAAAAACAAAAGTCAGAGAAAGACTAATACCATACGATTTCACTCATATGTGGAATTTAAGAAAGAAAACAAATGAGAAAAAGGAAAAAAAGAGAGAGAGAGAAACCAAGAAACAGACTCTTAACTCTAGAGAACACACTAATGGTTACCAGGGAGGAGGAGAATGGGGGATGGGGGAAACAGGCGATGGGGATGAAGGAGGGCACTTTTTGTGATGAGCACCAGATGACGTATGGGAGTGTGGAATCACTATATTGTACCCCTGAAGCCAATATAACACTGTATGTTAACTATACTGGAATTAAAATAAAAAACTTAATGAAGGAAAAGAAAGGGAAAAAATGTGTGTGTGGATGGGTGTGAGTCTGTGTATGTGTGAATGTATGTGTGTGTAGATATTCATTTCATCCTCACAAGCCCCTATGAGAGAGTTACTATAATTATCCTCCTTTTCTGAGGCGAAGATAGCTTAAATTTGTCCCACTTCATGCTGCTCATAACTGGTGAGAAGATTTGCACCCAAACAGTCTGGCTCCAGAGTCCTCTCAAGCATATGGTACTGTGCTTAATGCCATTGCATTAGATCTCCAAATCCCAGCATTCCTCCTCCTTGTATTTTATACTCTGTATAACTAACTGTAGGTACTCTGATTTTTCTGCAATTAATTTTTTTTGGAAAAATTTTCGCTATAAATAACAAATAAAGGATTCTTTTTTAAAACTACTTTTAACTTTTTAGCCATGTGAAAAACCTGTAACATTAAAACTAAATTATTCGATTTAGCAACCCAGTTTGGTTCAATTCCATGCTAATCTGCATACTCATGAAGGTGTTGATTTATTGCATCACCAGTGTATATCCGTTCTATGCATCTTTTTGCACGCTACTCAAGAAGTCTTTATTCTGTTCAGATCCCTCACATTTTATAATATGTAAATAATATAAAATTTATAATTGTATATATTTACATATAATATACTTATTTTAATATCTTGTAAAATGCATTAAATTAAATTTACATAATTTATGGTATATATACAATATAAAAGTAGATATAATTTATAATATACAGATAATATAAAAATTAATGTCGCATTAATTTTCTTTGCTTCAATCATGTTTCTCCTACTAGAAGCTAAAGCGGCTAGTGGTTTGACCACTTTGTACTTCTCCAGAATTTATTCTAATCATAGACCTTAGGCTTTTATAAGATGTTGTAGCAAAAAGACACTACATTGGAGCAGGACCCCAAAGTTCTCTCACTAACTGCCTTCTTTTTCAAAAAAATTTTTTAAAAATTTTATTTATTTATTTGAGACAGAAAGAGAGAGAGAGAGAGTGAGCATGGGGGGCGGGGCAGGGGCAAAGGGAGAAGCAGACTCCCCCCTGAGCTGGATCCCAGGACCCCAGGATCATGACCTGAGCCTAAGGCAGACACTTAACTGACTGAACCAACCAGGCGTTCCTAAGTACCTTCTTGTCCCTGGGAAAATTCCATCCTTCTCTAGGCCTCTATTTTTTTTTTTTTCATCTGGAAAATGAAGAACTGGGGATAAAGGGGCCTTAACGCAACACAAACGATGGGCCTAAAGCCAAAACAACACCCTCCCAACCCATGCAACCAGCACATTTTCCTACCAATTTTCTATTAGTCGGCAACCTGTGATTCTCACTGCTGACCCATTCATTAGGCTTTTGCACCTACATAACCATCTTGGTTTAAATGGGAAAAGATGAGCTCTTTACAAAGGATTTCAAAAGAACAGGGTGTTCAATCAGCCCAGGAATCTCGTACAAAGGAAAAATGACTCTCAGGTGAATGTTCCTAATTAGATATTAAAGATAAGGGGGAGTCGGACACATTTCTGCCAAAAAAAAAAAGCCTGGTATAATCATATCTGGAAACCATCGTCTCTATAGTAATAAACTAACTTTAAATATGGATTTATAACAATTACCATGTTGATATTAAAATTTTATTTATCAAAATGAACTTGTACCTTGCTAGTGATCCAGTGGGCATTATTATAGGTATAAATTTTTAACATTCATTTTTCACTAGTATTAAAGATTGCAGAAACCTTTTCTGAAAGATACTGTGTCACTTAATGCTCATTTTTAGTTATTGTGACTACTTTACCAATGTGTACTAGAACTATAAAACTGCATAAAACCTAAAAATAAATGTCATGTGAAAAAAAATCTATTTAAAAACTGTCAGTTTTATAAACCTTGGTTTAGTATCCATGTTAATAATAAAAGTCTGTGTCAAATATTTCCTTTGCTTTTAGCAATCACATTTGCTATAGAATTGAGAGCAAAAGTACAATACTAACTGGTTTACGATTTGTTCCAAGTGTTCCTGTTGATTGTGTTTCTTTCCGTGGTAATTTATACTATACTACGTGGTAAAATAAAAAGATACTAAAATCCGGCAGCTCTTCTTTTCTGGGTTGGATTTTTTTCAACTAACGCAAAGTATACTTAAATTCATTTAAAAAAATATTTCCTCACGCAAAATTTTTAAATCATTAAATGTGATCTAATTCTCATTTTATTTTTTATTTTTTTCTAATTATCATTTTATATCAAGTTCAAATATATGAATGCAAAGCATGATCTTCCAGATTTTCACCAAGTTTTGATCATCTGGAACTCCTTATTCCCAAGCTAATTTAATGGATGGCATATAATAGGTGATAAATACATTAGGATCTGGTAAATCATTCCTTGATAATGACACAGTCATGATACTGATAATTTTTGTACAACTTAACATGCACTTAATATAAAGCACTGTTTAAAGCATTCCAGTTATGGAATCCTCCTAGCATGATGTGATGAGGTAATACTATTGCTATTCTCTAAAAAATGAGGACACTAAAGTCCAGCAAGAATTTTTTTTAGTAAGTTGTCTGTGGTCATGCAGGTGGTCTACATAGCTGAGCCCAGATTTCGGCCTGGGTAATAGTAGAATTAAAGGCAATACTTGATGTCTCTATTGTGAAGCCTATTTATCTGTGTAATTTAATTTAAGCCTCACAAAAACATGTAAGTTAGATGAGGTATTACAAAAATCAGGAATGTTAGGTTCAGTTTGAATAAGTTATTAAAAGGCTCATCGAGAATTGGAACATCTGTCATCTCAGATTAGTTCATTCTAGTTTATTTCAGGTTTAAAAGAAAGATCTTGACGCAATGAGTTTAGGAAAACTGGCTTTTGTATTTGTTTCAACACTTGCTTAATGGTTCCAGTGACCCTGAGGCTTTCTGGTCTCTGAATTCATTTAATTCTCCATCATTTAAAATTCATTTAATTTCTCCATCATTTAAAACATACATACAGGGGTGCCTGGGTGGCTCAGTGGGTGAGGCATTTACAATCTACTCAGGTCACGATTCTGGAGTCCCGGAATTGAGTCTCCCATGGGGCTCTCTGCTCAGGAGGGAGTCTGCTTCTCCCTCTGTCCCTCCCCCAGCTTGTATTTCCCTCCCTCTCAAATAAGTAAATAAAAATCTTTCTAAAAAAATAAATAAGACACACATCCATACGTGCACACACAGGCAGATCTTTTCTAAAGTTACTTTCCAGTTGCAAACACTTTTTATTTGTATTAAAACTGCAAGCTATGTTTATAAATAGTAACAAAGTCACAAGATAATTCCTGATTATGCCAACGAAGCAAATAATTTAATTTTTCTTTGGATTACTGAATATTAATGCATGTTGTTTGCTTTAAATATCACCTGTTACAGAAGAAACATAAAATATAATTTAATTGCCATATTAAATTCCTAAAAGTGTGCTGTGACTCTTTCAATTTCAACATAAACATCTCCTGACATGGGGGCAGATTTTTCTTTTAATTATAAGTTGCCCATTTGCTCTCCCATCGGTCCAGGAGAATCGTTAACCATAGTGCAATCGTAGCTTATAGAAATAAGTTTGAAATTTTGGTTTGTAATTCCATCATTATAACTGTTGATATAAAGCCACAATTGTTTCCAATTTTGTAACATAGCTTCTTTATATGCCACGTTTCATTCTGTTACTCAGAGACCTGTGTTAGAAATTCCCAGTGGGGGGAGCCTGGGTGGCTCTCAAGTCATGATCTCAGGGTCCTGGGATCTAGCACCTTGTCGGGCTCTCTGCTCGACGGGGAGCCTGCTTCCCCCTCTCCCTCTGCCTGCCTCTCTGCCTATTTGTGATCTCTTTCTCTCTCTGTCAAATAAATAAATAAAATCTTAAAAAAAAAAAAAGAAGAAATTCCCAACTGCCTCTCGCGGGGGGAGAGGATGTTGTCCATGGGGAAACAGCTCGAGCACAGATCCAGGCTGCACTCATGGATGGGACTGGAGGAGATTATACTAAATGAAATAAGTAGAGAAAGTCAATTATCATATGGTTTCACTTATTTGTGGAACATAGGAATAGCATGGAGGACATCAGGAGAAGGAAGAGAAAAAGGAAGGGGTGGAAATCTGAGTGGGAGAGGAACCATGAGAAACTCTGGGCTCCAGGAAACAAACTGAGGGTTTTAGAGGGAAGGGGAGTGGGGGGATGGGTGAGCCTGGTGATGGGTATTAAGGAGGGCAAGGATTGCATGGAGTACTGGGTGTTATAAGCAAACAATGAATCATGGAACACTACATCAAAAACTAATGATATACTGTATGGTGACTAACATAACATAATAAAAAAAAATTTCGTAAAAAAAAAAAGGCTGCACTTGAGAGTATTTGGATCTCTATCTTATGAATATTCATTGGGAAGAAGACACTCTTTGGAAACTGCAGACATATAAAGGAAGGGGTAATTTAAGGGAATAGATACCAATTTTGTTTTCCTACAGGCCCATTGAGTTGTACTTTTGCAGCCAGGGTGTTATACTATATATTTTTGTTAAGATTTATTTATTTATTTTAGAGAGAAATTGTGGGGGAGGGGCAGAGGGAAAGAATCTCTAGCACAGAGCCCTATGTGGGGCTGGATCCCACCATCCTGAGATCATGACCTGAGTCAAAATCAAGAGTTGGATGCTTAACGGACTGACCCACTCAGGTGCCCCAAACAGCTTTATTGAGATATAATTGACAAACTATAAGATATACCCATTCAAGTATACAATTCAATGGTTTTCAATATACAACAAAAATTTCATCACCTCAAAAAAAAAAACCTTGTAGCAGTCCCTTTGCATTGCCCTTCCCTACACCCAAGTTCCCGCTTCAGGCAGCCACTAAACTACATTCTTTCTTCTGGATTTGCTCATTTTTTCCTTTTTAAATAAATGGAATCATACAACATGTGGTCTTTCATGACTGGCTTATTGTACCTACCATGTTTTTGTGATTCGTCCATGTTGTAACATGTACCAGCGCTTCACTCCCTTTATTGCTGAATAATATTCTGTTGTATATATAGACTACATTTTGTTTGTCAGTCTATAGGCATTGGGTATTTCCGCTGTTTAATTATTATGAAAAATGCTGCCATGAGGGACGCCTGGGTGGCTCAGTTGGTTAAGCAGCTGCCTTCGGCTCAGGTCATGATCCCAGGGTCCTGGGATCGAGTCCCACATCGGGCTCCTTGCTCGACAGGGAGCCTGCTTCTCCCTCTGCCTCCTCTGCCTCTGCCTGCTGCTCTGCCTGCTTGTGCTCCCTCTCTCTCAGACAAATAAATAAATAAAATCTTTAAAAAAAAAAAAAAAAAAAAAAAAATGCTGCCATGAATATTTCTGTACAGGTTTTTGTGTAGATACATATTTTCATTTCTCTTGGATACCCAAGAGTGGGTCTGCTTTCCTAGAGTCTTAGGCCTCTGGATTGAGTTGCTAGATCGTACAGTAACTCTATTATTACTTTTGCACACAAGCAATATATGAGTGTGTATGTCTCTCGATGAGTGTGTACACCATGTGTGGGGGAGTGGTACCCGTGGGCATAATGGGCTGTTTTATGAGATAATGGGAATAGAAGAGAAGTCAATGGAAATTAAATATAAATAGAGTCATATACACGAACAACAAATGTGTTTATCTGATGTTTCTTTATACCCAAAATAGACTTACAGGCATGCATTTATAGTTTGTGATATATTTTAAAAATACTAAGTTAAAAGCACAATTTCTAACTTAAGTCACCTAAACAATATCTCAACTTTAAATTCCACTTATTCCTCATTTTAATGGAAATGACAATTTTGTGACAGTGAAGGCTTTCTTATTCTTTTATGCTACATGTATGTTTGGTATTAGTCAACAATGATGCCATTGTTTTCTTCAGCCCACTCACAATCCATTCCTGCTCACATGCTTCGGTGGCTGAGAAAGACCAGCCTGCCCATCGGCTGTGGAAGATGAACTGGAAAAATGTCAGAATCCATTAGCTCCAGAGAAGGCCTGGCATAGCAAAGATTGAGGGAAGGAGAGCGCACCTCACCTCAGAGCTTGTCTGTCAGCGGTTGCCAAGCCTCACTGAGCGAATATTGTCTGCTGAGGACGAGGAATACTTGGAGACTGGCAAGGGGCTAGACTGTGGATGAGGAGTTAGGTGCATTAATATGTTAATAAATTCACCACATCAGACAGGAGGTCAATAAATAAATTATATAACAATCCCATTCAAGTTACATTTTCAGCAACAATAGGCAGGTTTTTAAATGATACACTTCTTTCAATCCTTTCATTTACCTGTTAGTTGAAAATGCAAATCCAAGTCACTGATGCTTTTAACTTAGCTTCTTCTCTCTCACGGTGTTCTGCAGAACTCCATTTCTGTTCACCACCCACTTTGACTCTATTTTCCTACTTCAACCCCCAATTCATATTTTCCCAGTTATTGTTACATAATATAGGAATGGAATTCATGAATTCTAAGTATGAGAAAATTATACTTAAAAAACAGGGACTGATACTTGCCCCATGAGAGATTATTGGTCCAATTGCTCAGTTATTCTGATTAGTCTGAAAGAAACCTATGTTATCAGGACACCTGGGTGGCTCAGTTGGTTAAGCTGCTGCCTTCAGCTCAGGTCATGATCCTAGGGTCCTGGGATTGAGTCCCATGTCGGGCTCTTTGCTCGGCAGGGAGCCTGCTGCACCCTCTGCCTCTCTGCCTGCTTGTGCTCTCTCTCTTTCTTTAACAAATAAATAAATAAATTCTTTAAAAAAAAAAAAGAAAGAAACCTATGTTATCTGCTCTGACTGCTATAACAAAAACCCACAAGTTGGGTGCTTAAACAACAGAAACATATCTTCTTAAATTCTGGAGGCTGGGAGTCCCAGATTATGGTCCAGAGACACTGGTTTCTGGTGAGGGTTCTTTTCCTGGCTTATAGACAGCCGCCTTCTTGCTGTGCCTTCTCTTGGCCTTTCTGTTGGTCAGGTGTGGGTGTGCACCTGTGAGAGAGAGAGAGAGACAGAGAGAGAGGTTGGAGAGAACTCTCTAGTGTCTCCTCCTCTTATAAGGACATTGATTTCATCACTTCGAGACCTTCACCCATGACCTCATCTAACCTTAATTACCTCCCTAAGACCCTATCTCTAACTACCACCACATGGGGTTAGGGCCTCAACCTATAAATGAGGGGGGCACAGTTCAGTCCATAACCAAACCTAAGAAGTTTTGAGTCATTATGCATAAACCAAAGTTGTGAATTTTCACTTTTATCGATCATATAACATCAGGACTATATATAGTAGCCATCTACATATTCTAACTATGTGCTGATTATCTACTTAATGAGACTTCCACACATGCTGATAAAGTAGTATTCATAAACCCACATCAGCATTTACTTAAATACATACAATTTTTATTTGTCAACATCTCAAGAAAGTTGGAATAAATAAATAAGACAAAGAAGGTATTTCCAAGAGTATCATTAATTTTGAATTTTTAAAATAAATAATGTTAGTCCTGCAAAGCAGCTATTGATGAAGTTATCAATAATGTTCACTATTATTCCATATTTTTATGTATGAAGTATATATATTTTTAGTTGCTTTCTACGTTGCTTATTGTTTAGAATTGTAATCAATGTGTTCTTATTTTGCTTTTTAAATGATGGGCAATGATGGGGCACCTGGGTGGCTCAGTGGGTTAAGCGTCTGCCTTCAGGTCAGGTCATGATATCAGGGTCCTGAGATGGAGCATCAGGCTCCCTGCTCAGAGGGGATCCTGCTTCTTCCTCTTTCTCTGCCTCTCCCACTGTGCTCTCTCTCTCAAGTAAATAAAGTCTTTAAAAAAAAAATAAATGATGGGCAATGAAAATGACCATTAGAAGTTTCTGTGTCTTGTGGAAAACGTGGTATTTGCAAAGATAAACCATATCTGATATGGAGAAAATGTCTACGCAATTGCTGCTTGATAATCAAGACAAACTGGTTTTCGTAAAGCTGTCATCAATATTCAGAAATATCTGTTTATGCATGCACTTTCCTTTTTTCAGCAAATTTAGACCAGCAAATTTAAACCACTTATTTACAGAACTTCTGGTGATATTTTGGTTTCTGAGTATGATGTGGATGCATGAAATTTTAGGCTGAAATTTGTGCTATTAACAGTAAATCATTATTATTTTCATAATAACCTTCTACCGTTATGACCACATTTTAAATTTTTGCATAATCTTTTTGGCTGATGGCAGCTTTTATTCAACAAGTGACCTCTATTATTCAAGAGTAGATCTATATCAATAATGAGATATATGTCAGTATTGGTGTGGTATTCTTAAAGCAGACTTGCATTTATCTAATTTTTTTAGTTAAAAATAAATAATTAAAGCATAACCTAGGGTCTGAGGTTTCTTCCTAACTTCTTTTTTTTTTTTTTTTAAAGATTTTATTTATTTATTTGTCAGAGAGAGAAAGCACAAGCAAGCAGAGTGGCAGGCAGAGGCAGAGGGAGAAACAGGCTCCCTGCTGAGCAAGGAGCCCGATGTGGGACTCGATCCCAGGACCCTGGGATCATGACCTGAGCCGAAGGCAGCTGCTTAACCAACTGAGCCACCCAGGCGTCCCTCTTCCTAACTTTTGACCTTGGACAAATAACTTGTCTTCTTTAGGTTTCAGATGCAAAATAATGCAGTTTACCCAAATGATTTATAATATCCTTTTTAGATAAGACATTCTAGGACAATCATGTGAAATTGAAAACTAATTTTCTTCAGGCAGCAAGCATTGTAATCAGATTGATTAAAAAAAAAAGTCTGTTTAATGTCAATCTTGACAAAAAAGTGATTTTTAATTCAACCCTTCTTCCCTTCCAAAAAAAAAAATCATGGGCACAATCACTTAACCACACACATATATTGGATTTAATTAAAATGTCAGTCTAAAACAAACAAAAAAGAGTAAGATTTGATCCGAAACACACTTGCAATATCTCTGTCCTGCCTCCTATGGTGTGAACAGGAATTGGGGAGGGGTGAAGCTCCAAGGGCTCCCCTGTTTTCAGCGCTAGGTAAGAGGCTTGGAGTGCCTTCCGATAATTTTCTTGTTTGGCAACTTCGGATACTTTTATGTAAGTATGTCGTTACCTGGGATTTTGCCTAAATACAGTGGCAAAATGGATGGCGGTATTTCTCTCATGGAGGTGCTGTCAGGATCCCATGAGAAAGGTGCTTAAAACAGTACAGATTCAGGTACACAGCAAATGCAAGCTGAAGTGGGTTCTTTCGACGCTATGGTACCAGTGTATTTTCCGAAATGGCCACAAAAATGGACTCTAGCCCACAGCTCTTCTTAGGGTGGGACAGGCACTCCTCCCACAGACAAGAGCCAAGAGCGGTCTACTACCTCTCGCTAAAACTTCTGACTCCCCAGACCCTCCGAGACAGCGGAAGTGACGCCACTTTCGTTCTGAGGCAACGTCATTCAAGAGCACAGCCCCTCCCCGCCCTCGCGCACGCGCACGCGCACGCGCACGCTCTCGCCTCCTTCCGGGCTCACCCTCAGAGAACCAGCCACCATCGTGTGAGGAAACCCAAACCGCACAGAGGGACCAGGTGGAGGTGTCCCTGCTGTCCGTGCCCGCCAACAGTCAGTGTCAAACCCGCGTGAATAAGCCTCAGATTGTCCCAGCCACGCCTCCACTTCTTCCACCAGAGACTTCACGCCTGGAGAGGAGATGAGCGGTCCTGCTGAGTCCCCTTCACCTCCTCACCTGCGGAAACTGCAGCAGGTCAGTAAAGGATTACTGGTGTTTCAAGCCACAAAATATTGTGACAAGTAGCTGTGCAGAAAAAGAGAACTGATACAACTGATTTTTATTTTCTAAAGTGGTAAAAAAATTTTTAAGATTTTATTTATTTATTTGACAGAGAGAGACACAGTGAGAGGGGGAACACGAGCAGGAGGAGAGGGAGAGGGGGAAGCAGGCTCCCCACTGAGCAGGGAGCCCGATGCGGGGCTCGATCCCAGGACCCTGAGATCATGACCTGAGCTGAAGGCAGACACTTAACGACTGAGCCACCCAGGCGCCCCTAAAGTGGTAAAATTTTTAAAATGGACAATTCCCCATCCCACCAACACTCCTGCTACTTAATAAATGTTGACTGACTTGAATTAGAGCAGTTTTCATTTCCCAAGCAGAGACTGGAGGATTCTCCATGCACTGTGACCAGATAAAACTCTGGCTCTAATAGTGGGTCCCAAAAGGGGGCATAAACAAAGGCACAATATAGTACGACAAAAAAGTCATAATATAACCATCTTATCTTTTTTGTCAAAGGTCATTGGAGACGCATTTTATAAAAATCACATTTCTATGTAAATTGTAATTGGTGCCAAAAATACTCTAATATATATGGTTCATTTCTTCAATTTGGGGGGGTATCCTCACTGGGCCTCAGCCAGTACCACTGTAACCACCTGAGACCGCACATAACATAGTGGGATCCACTTTGTAGCAAAGGAGGTGAGGGAATAGGGCCATTTTCATGGTATTGACCAGGCTTATCGCATTCCTCACCCCAGAGCCGATGGGTCAGATGGACTGATGGAGTACCAGCTCCGAGGTGGTATGTCCCAAGGGTGGGTGCTATTCTCCCAGGACACGGTCTAGACTTGAGTCAAAGGCTTTTATATACTGCTGTGTCCCTGGGAAGAAAACATGGGTCAGGAATCAAGGAGTAAAAACAGGGTAGTCTCGGCTTACAAATTGCTCTTTCTGTCCCCGTAATGCTGGCCTCTTCAGGCTTAGGAACTCTGGTCCCCAAGAGGGAACACTTCCACCAAGAGTCACAGCCAGCTGTCACTGTCTCCAGGCTCTTTGGGGACGAAGGGAAATGTAATCATTTCCTCGCTTTGCCATGACAAATTACTGAATACCTGGTGGCTTTAAAATCACAGGAAGGTGGCTCCTCACAATTCTGGAGTCTGGAAGTGTGGGATCAAGATGTCTGCAGGGCCTGGCTTCCTCTGAAGGCTCTAGGAAAGGATCTCTCCTTGCCTCTGCCAGCTTCTGATGGCTCCATGCAATGCTCAGCTTGCAACTGCATCTCACTGACTCTCCCTCTGTCTTCCCGTGGCCTTCTCCCGTGTGCATGTCTAGGTGTCCTTTCCTCTTATAGGGGAACAACCATTGGATTTAGGACCCACCCTAACCCTATCTGACCTCACCTTAAGTTCATTGCTTAGATGTGCGAAGACTTTATTTCCCAATAAAGTCTCATTCTGAACTTCCAGAGGATGTGAATGCTTGGGAGACACCATTCATCCACTACGAGGATGGGGCAGAGGCCACTGACTTTGATGGTTAGGGGTTAGGGGAGTCAGCAGATGTGTTACATGCTGAAACTAGGAGTAACATCGTAAATATTAGAAAATGCCTAAATATGTAAGCTGTAGTTTTATTACTGTGTTGTGAATATTGATATTTTCTCAAATATATTTAATTCTATTTTTTTTCTATTAAGATATAATTTACACTCAGTAAGATTACTTTTGGGGGTACAGATCTATGCGTTTTCACACAGTCATTTGGAAAAATTTGTTAGCTCAAAGAAAAATCTAACTTCCAGGATTATATAGGAGCACAGCTCTGTCCTAAATCATCTTGGTAACCCATATGGTGTTTACTCTGGCGGCTCATAATATTTCAAGGCAGGAGGCTCATATTTCATATTGGTGAGGACTGCAAAAGCCATTTTCCAAATGAAAGAGAATTGGTGTTAAAAACTGCATCCACACACGGGGTCAGGCTTCCAGATAATACTGCCTCCAAGATAAGGGATAGCATTACAAGTTCCCCTCCTACATTAGCAGAACGATGAGTTTGGATGCCATAAATACACTCCCCTTTGCTCACAAACGGGAACTTTGTCAACAAGTTGCTTGACCCCAATATCTTCAAAATAATGGCACTGGTCATGTTAGCGATGTGCCCACAGTCTTCAATGTAGCCTGGAAACAAAACCCCTTCCAATGCAAAGCACTAGAACCAATTCACCTAAAGTTAGTCTTAGAGGCAGTTAGTCTTATAAGCAGCCACTCTGCTAGCCACGGTCTAAGCTGTATTTCTTTGCTCTGTGATTATTCGCGGGGCCAGATATGGAGTAAGGTTTAAAGAGTGAAGTTTCAGGACGCCTGGGTGGCTCAGTGGGCTAAGCATCTGCCTTTGGCTCAGGTCATGATCCTGGCTTCCTGGGATCAAGTCTCCTTGCTCAGCAGGGAGCCTGGTTCTCCCACTGCCCCTCGCTTTGCTCGTGCTCTCTCTATCTTGCTCTCTCTCTGACAAATAAATAAATAGAATCTTTAAAAAAATTTTAAAGACTGAAGTTTCTTTAAAATAATTTTGTAGGAAAAAAGTGTGAAGGGAGTGTTACTAGAGAATGCATAGGCATTTTTTTTTTCCTCTTTTAACTCTGAAAACCCAGAGTTTTATTTTTCAAGCCCAAAGAGAAATGAAATAAAACAATACAAAAGAACAAGATCATGTTTCAAAGCCCTGATCGCCATGAAGTGGAAAATCTACCACCTACGTGCCTAATTACCCTGAGTATTGTACCCTTCCTCCCAACAATGCCATGAGGCAGTAATGCAACACTATGCACAAATTCCTCATTACCCTCACTCAACAAGTATAGGTAGGCTGTTTATTATTGCATTCAGGGACTTTTCTGGTTTCCAGGAACACAAACATAAATACATGGAACATATTGCTGAGAATATTAAATGTCTATATTTAAAAATTAGTTAACATTTTTAATTTTTAAAATTAACAAATTAGACAGGATTTTCCTGAAGATAGCAAGAAACACTTTGCCAAGGAAAAAAAAAAATAGAACTTTGTCCTGGATCCTAAGGAAATGGGAGTATTGGCCCAGACAACCAAATCAGGGGGAGCAAGTTGAGGAAGGACATTCTATACAAAGAGAAATGATGACAAAGGACAGGAGAAATTGTGACCCTGTAATGCAAAATCTTTTTTTTTTTTTTTAAGATTTTATTTATTTATTTAACAGAGAGAGAGTGCAAGCAAGGGGAGCAGCAGGCAGAGGGAGAAACAGGCTCTCCAACCGAGCAGGGGGCTGCTGTGGGGCTTGATCCCACAGGACACTGGGATCATGACCTGAGCCGAAGGCAGATGCTTAAACGACTGAGCCACCCAGGCATGCCTGCAATGTAAAATCTGATAAGAAACTCTTATACAGAATATCATATTTGGGATGCCTGGGTGGCTCAGTCGGTTGAGGGGTTGCCTTTGGCTCAGGTCATGATCCCAGGGTCCTGGGATTGAGTCCCACATCGGGATCCTTGCTCAGCAGGGAGCCTATTTCTCCCTCTGCCTCTGCTTGCCACTCTGCCTGCTTGTGCTCTCTCTCTCTCTCTGGCAAATAAATAAATTAAAAAAAAAAAAAGAACATCATATTTTACAGCAAACATTTAGAAGTATTGAAATTCAGTGCAATGAGATTCAAAAAGATGTGTACGAATTCAAAAGGGAAGACACCAAACTGTGATTATTTGTTAACAATACAATTGACTACTAGAAAGTCCAAAGGAAAGATCCACAAAGCAACCATTAGAACTAATTAGAGAATTTAGGCAGGCTGCTGTTTCATGCTGCTACTGTGTGATCCGCGGTTGTTGGTAACTGTTCTGTTTTCTAATTTGGATCCTCCATTAGTTCACTGTCTTCCCTCAGGACATTACCTGATCGCTAAAAGCTCAATTTTCCCCTATAGAGTTCTATTTGGATATCACCATTACTCTAACTTTCTGTACATCATGTAACCATTTGTGGGATTTATGAATCCATATTTCTTTTACATAAAAGTGAAATTACCATGCCCCAAATTATAAAGATATGTGCATCACTACTTGACTTTCCCAACAGTTTCGACTTTGTCTCTTGTGCCAAATAGCATTTGTTAATGGGGTTCTCACTAGGAACCATTGCTCTGCAAATTCTGCATTTCACTGCGAAGGGAGAAGGAAACACATGGAGTCGAGACTCAGTTTGACAGAACTGAAGCAGGTATCCACTTCCCATTGAGCAGTGCTATCCCATTCCCAACAGACTCTGTTCTAAATCCCATGGGTTTATCAAAATGTTTCAATTGGGTGAATGAAGGATGGGCTTCAACATAATCCATAGGGGGAATATTCTTATGTAAAAAATCACATCCAGAGATGCCCTGCCTTGTGTCAGGGGTCCCAAACTGTGCTGTGCATCATGTACAGAATCCCTTGTTCTTTCTTTAGAGGTTAGTGACCAATGACAGAGAGAACATAATCAGATCTCTGTTCAGTATATTCTCATATATACTGTTAGTTTACTAGGGCTGCCATCACCAACTTCTACAGCCTGGGTGACTTAAACAACAGATATGTATTTTCTCATAGTTTTGGAGGCTGGATGTCTGAGATCAAGATGTCAGCAAGGTTGGGTTGTATTCTTCTGAAATCTCTCTGCCTGGCTTGTAGATGGTCATCTTCTCTCTGTATCTTCACATGGTGTCTTTCCTTTATGTATATCTGTGTTCTAATCTCCACTTCTTATAAGGACACCAGTCATATTGGATTGGGGCCAACTTTAATGACCTCATTTTAACTTTAATTACTTCCTTAAAGATCCTATGTTCAAATATAGCCACATTTGGAGGGGCTGGGTTTAGGATTGTAACATACAAATTTGTAGGGTTGGGGGTTGCAGCACAATTCAGTCCATACCATACACCAATCAAGCCTCTCCCAAAAGTCTTGTAATGTACATGAACTTGTCATAGACTGTCATCATGTTGACTGATTTCAACACATTCTGTACACTTCATTTTCCAATCTGCTGGATGTTTCCAGGTATATTTTGCTCATGATCTCTGGAAGAGAATGAACAGTGATTACTTATTAGACTAATCCCAACCTATTTCCAAGGTACAATGAATATATCATAAGTATTTTGCATTGAAGATGCAAAGTGACCTCATCAGTGACCTTGGATTGAAGGTCCTCAGTGACCAATCATAAGTGTCCATCCAGATGAGCTAAATTGAATTTGTCTTCAAGTTTCAAAGTTTGGTGTTTTGGAGGCATTTTAATTCAGATGAATCACCATATGAATTTGTTATGTTTTTATACCTATATTTATTTATATTGACAAGAAATGAAAGGATTGAAATGAAAGTGGTCTTAGTGCTGGTTTCCCATATCCCCAGGGCGATGCAGTATTGGCGGATATCACCTGCACACGCAGGAGGACTTCAAAGTTATGAAACTCAGAACATGTATTGGCAGCTATCCTACCACATCTCTCCAGAAAGAGAGAGAAAGACTCTGGCTTTAGAGTGTAAATAGTCTCTAGGGAGAAGAGGAGAAAGTCTCTAACTTGGAATGTAAGCAAATGACTCTGGGACAATATAGAATCTCTAACTTCCAAATCATGTTTTCCATTCAAGCCAGGTCGCCAGTGACTTTTGTTCAGAAAGCCTTGATTGTGCAGAAATATGTAAAGATTCTTGGAGGATTGTTTCCCAGTGGCAGTGCTTCCCCATGTTACCATCAGCCCCAGACAATGATTGGAAATATCATAAGGTCCCAAAGGAGCATCACCTTACCGAACCCATAGCAGGATTCCAACACCTTTGCTGCCTCTTCTTCTTTGGCCCACAATTTAGTCAGTTTAGTTTATGTTATTTCCCCACAGAAGGAAGAGTTTTAAGGTCCAATCTACTGCTACAACACAAGGAATAGGTGAAACATGGCCACTGTCTTAGTCAGCTTGGGCTATGATAACAAATTACTATAGTTTAGAGAACTTAAAAATAAACATTTATGTTTCACACTTCTTTAGGCTAGAAGTCCAGGATCAAGGTGCCAGCATATTTGTGTTCCTAGTGAGTGTCCTCTTCCTGGTTTATGGATGACTGTCTTCTCACTGTGTCCTCATACGGCAGAAGGAGAGCTAGCTAGCTGCCTGGCTGCTGCTTATGAGGACACTAATCCCATTCAGAAGAGTAAAATCTGAAACTTGCCCCCATACATGGAAGACAGGGAAAAACCAAAGAAAAAGGCAGACCACTCCAGATGGGTGGGTGACAGGTTTAACAAGCAAAGGGACTTACATATGATGCCTGCCTGTCTCAAGGGCCGCAAGACAAGTAGATCTCCACACTTGCCCACCAGAATCGTAAAAGTGTATATAGAGGCCTTAGCTGTGTTTGGTTATGTATTCAGTCCATATGGTCATAACAACATACTCTCTCCAGCCTGCATCTTTGAAACGGCTCCTAGTGTGGTAATGGTGGGCAGAGCTTACATTCCAAGACAGGGAGAAGATGAGGAGCCTCTAAATGCTCAGTCCAGCTCTTGGGTTAACCAGTGGCCATGTCTTCTCAATGACTTCCCCCTTTCCATGACCTAAATACTGTTCCTTATCTCACCCTTTGCTGCCACAGTGGCTTTCTTGCCACTTTTTTTTTTATTTTTAAAGATTTTATTTATTTATTTCAGAAAGAGAGAGAGAGCGTGCATGAGCAGAGGAGGAGGGTGGGTAGCAGGAGAGGGAGAAGCAGACTCACCACTGAGCAAGGAGCCTGATGCAGAGCTCAGTCCCAGAACCCTCTGTTCATGACCTGAACCAAAGTCAGAGTCTTAACCGACTGAGCCACCCAGGAGCCCCCTGCCATTCTTTATATTTGCTATGAACCCTCTTCCTTAAGGCTTTACTCTTGCTGTGCTCTCTGCTTCTAGGCGGATACACATATCCTGATACGAAGCTTTTTCTCTGAACTGTATTCAAATCTGCGTTCAAATGTCACCTACTAAGAGAAGTGTCTCCTGAATTCTCCTTCAAAAGCAGGACTCTTTTCATCTTTAGCACCATTTCCTTCTCTATTTTTCCTCAGGGACCTTATCACTTACAAACTGGTGATATCATATAGAAAAATGAATTTCTGTGTTGACTGTCTTTCTCTCCCTCCAAAATACTCGTTTTACGAGGGAACTAATACTGCTGTATCCTCAGTTTCTAGAACATGGCCTGTCACTGAATTGGCATTTAGTAACTCTCTGATGAGCTGATGAATGAATGAGTGAATTAATGGTCCAAGGAAGTGAAATTGGAAAGTGATGGCTGAGAGACAACCAAGCCCCCCGAGTGTCATTGCAAGCAATCGGTAGGTGGTAGCCAACTTGAACAAACCCAGAATTAGTAAATGAGGGCCTTATTTAGAAACACAGAGGCGAACACACTAAAAATAGATGAAGGAACTGTACTGTTTGGTATATTAGGCACACTGAATCAAAATTTAAAATCTAGGCTCAAAAACTTTTTAATGAATTAAGGAAATTAAAATGCCAACAAAATTTTATCCAGAAATACAAAGTTTCTAAGTAGAAGGCATATTAATGACCTATTGTTAAATTTTGCTGAGGGCTTTAAAAAGATTTTAGCTTTAAATGAAAATTACTTTTTTTCAATATGGACTGAATTATGGGGCACTTGGGCGGCTTAGTCGGTTGGGTGTCCGAGTTTTGATTTAGGCTCAAGTCATGATCTCAGGATCGTGGAATTGAGCCCCACCTTGGGCTCCACACTCAGGGCAGAATCTGCTTGGGATGCTTTCTCCTTCACCCTCTGCCCCGCCCCCCACTAGTGCTCTCTCTAAATAAATAAATGAAATCTTTAAAAAATACAATAAATAAAGTAGATTGAATTAAATAAGCATAAGCACAATTTGGTCGATTATTCCTGTTTTAGAATAATAGCTATAGTTGATTTATTTATTAAAGTTGATAAAACTTTAGTTTTTTCCAAGAATTTAGTATACTGATAGTTCAACAATGCTGATAGATAAAAGTAATTTATGCTTAATGAAGCAGAATCAAATCAATTCGAAAGAGTGAGAATTACAAAACCTAATGTTTACATGTCAACTTGAAAAGTCTCTTTTTTTTAATTTAATTTTATTTTTTCTATTCTATTTAACGTTGATTCAATTTCCAGAAGTTTCTCCCCATTGTGGACCCTGATTTATAACAAAGCACTGCCAGGTCAGTTTCAAAAGATATCTTTAGCCCCTTTGGTTCTTCTTACCACTGAACCCTTGCATTCCTCTGCTATTGGGAAAGGCAAAGCCTCTCCCCATTGCAGCTGCTGTCCAGAAATCTACCTGCTGTACTTCCTTGTTTTTTTTCCCCAATTACTTTTATTTTATTTTTTCAGTGTTCCAAGATTCATTGTTCACGTACCACACCCAGTGCTCCTTGCAATACGTGCTCTCCTTAATACCCACCACCAGGCTCGCCCAACCCCTCAACCCCTCCCCTCCAAAACCTTCAGTTCGTTGCTCAGAGTGCACAGGCTCTCATGTTTCGTCTCCTCCTCCAATTTCCCCCAATTCACCCTTCCTTTCCTTCTCCCAATGTCCTCCATGTTTTTCCTTATGCTCCACACGTAAGTGAAACCATATGATAATTGACTCTCTCTGTTTGAATTATTTCACTTAGCATAATCTCTTCCAGTCCCGTCCAAGTTGATACAAAAGTTGGGTATTCATCCTTTCTGATGGAGGCATAATATTCCATTGTATATATAGGCCATATCTTCTTGACCCATTCATCTGTTGAAGGGCATCTTGGCTCTTTCCACAGTTTGGCGATTGTGGCCATTGCTGCTATGAACAAGTCTCTTAAAAAATTGGTATGAATTTTAATAATAATATTAAAACTAATTTAAAATTAATGATATAGGAGGGTTTAATTGTGTTAAGCTGAAAATTCCAGAAGAGTACACTAAATTATGAGAGGGTACAATTAATGAGAAGCAAAGTCACCAGCAAACTTGGATTTTAGGTGGTGGCCAGGGATGGCAGTCCCAAGAGTCACCAGCAAGATGACTCTACGTAGGGTTCTGGGTGGTGTCAAAGGTCTGGTGGACACAGCTGACTGTAACTGGTGCTTCATTTTCATGTCCAGTGATATGAGGATGAAGTTAGCTTTCCAGGAAGGTGGGGCGTTAGATTAGCTGGAGTCACTGACGCACATCTCTGAAGACACTAGGGGCAGCTTCCAATACTTAGGAAACCCAACATTCCCTTCAAGGCACTGGAAGGAAATTTCACTATACAGAGCAAATGGGATAGGAAGCAACTGGTCCCATGAACACTTATACTCTAAGGACTGGGAGCAGTGAGTACAGCCCTCTTACAAGGGATCACCGTGTAGGATCTGTGGCCTTCCAAGCAAGAACTTGTTCATGCTATTGTTTTAACCTAAGGAAAGGACTTCACATTTCTTTTCACTGAATTTCAGTTTGTTAATTTTAGAACACTGTGTTCTTGATCTGAAATGGGTTTTGAGAGTCTCTGCTCTACCTTCCAGTTCTTTGACTTTCTTGCCTTGTGTGGCCAACCTGATATTACGGTTTCTATGCCTTCATTTAAATTTATCAGCTTCAAGTATCCAATAAGGCAAAGCCACTTACAAATCACTAGGAGGCCTCTTTTCAGGTTGACATCTATGCACTAAACAACCCTACAAATCCATTTCACAGCAAAGTCAAACTGCTCCTTATCTTTCATACTTTTTTTTGTCTGGAATGGTTTGCAAAACATTTTATTCTATGTCCTGTAAAAAGAAAGGTAGAAAAGTCCTAAGGAAGCTTCCTGATCTCTACTCGTGCAGGGATTCTGTTACAAAAGGAGATAGGGATCATGATTTTGCCCGCGTGTGTTTGTACATGTGCGTGCACACACAGGCATGTAGTATGAAAATGAAGGCACTCAGGCCAATACAGATAAGCTCTTGCTTGGACATGGCTAAAAGGCCAGAGGTCAGGGTCATTCAATAGGGCAGGAGGCACTGCCTGCTGAGATACCTGAGACTATCATGACATCTTTTTTTTTTTTTAATATTTTATTTATTTATTTGACACAGAGAGAGAAATCACAAGTAGGCAGAGAGGCAGGCAGAGAGAGAGGGGGAAGCAGTCTCCCTGCTGAGCAGAGAGCCCGATGCGGGGCTCGATCCCAGGACCCTGAGATCATGACCTGAGCTGAAGGCAGAGGCTTTAACCTACTGAGCCACCCAGGCACCCCGACTATCATGACATCTTAATGCATTAATATATATCATCACTCTGAGTTCTCAAAGAAAGGTTGAACTGTGTTTCCCATGCTCTGCTTAATAAAAGGAAAAGAGGTCTTGCAAACATTTTGCATAACATAGATGAAGTTCGGAATGTTTTTCAGAATCTTGACATATATTGCAAACTAGTCACTAAAAATGTTATAATATGCAGTTCATTCGCATTTCTCCATCCTAACCTATACCGAATAGTAAGTGAAGAAGGCTGAGCAAATTTGATAGGGGAATATTGGCCTTGCAAAGCTGTTTTAATTGTTTTGTATATCAGTATAAAATTCATCTTTATGATGATATTTTCCATATTTTATATATTTTCCATATTTATATGTAGGTATTATAAAAATTCCATAACCGCACACATAATCAATGATTTTAAGATTAAATCAATATGTAGCTTATTCATAAGTTAGGAAAAATAAAGTAATAAACATGCATCTACCCACCAACCAGCTTAAGAAGTGCGACCTGAGAAAAGGCCATGGGAACTCCCTGGGTAAACCAGTAAGGCCCTCCCTGGGATCCTCTTATTGCTGGTGATACGCACTGACTTACCTAGGGCACCATTTGCTTTAAGGATGCCACTTTCCCTATAATCAATTTCCATATATGCTTTTTTCCCTAAAATTTATATCCCCTATAACATGACTGTGGTATAAGAAGAGCTTTTCCTTCTCTATGCCCTTTCCAAATTTCCTCCTTTGCCAACCTTACAACAAAAGGCATATCACTTATTCTTTTTATCATGATGAAATGTCCCCTTTATCTCAGCAAATTCTCTTTCTTTTAAAGTTTTTTTTTGAATCTGATATTAATATATTCATTCCAGCATTCTTTTATTTACCTTTGGCATGATAGATCTCTTTTCATCCTTTAATTTTGATATAGTTGTGTCTCTGTATTCAGCCTCCAGTAGGCTAAATACCTAATGCATTTTTTTATTATGTTCTGAAAATTTCAGATAATATTTTAAGAAGACACTGAGTTACATTATTTTTCCTCAAAAAGAATTGAGTTTTATGTTGGCAGACAGTAAATACCAAAGGAATACATTGATCCGCCAGGCCTTGTTTTAGACTTTCTTTAAAGAAAGCTATTACAGTTTTGTTTTGTTTTGTTTTTTTCCCCTGTATTTCTAGGTTGTAGCCATCAACCCTAAAGTGTGGGTAGCTTTTTGTATTAGTTTGCTACGGCTGCCACACAAAATCTCACAGACTGGGTGGCTTAAACGCCGGAAAATTTTTTTCCTCACAATTCTGGAGGCTGGAGGTCCAAGATCAAGGTGTCGGAAGGTTTCCCTGAGCTCTCTCTCCTTGTTCGCAGATGGCTGGCCGTCATCTCACTGTGTTCTCACATGGCCTTTTCTCTGTGCGCACACATGCCTGTTGACTCTTTTTCTTCCTATAAGGACACTGGTCCTATTGGATTAGGGCCCCATCTCTATGACCTCACTTAACCTTAATGATTTCTTTCAAGGCTTTATCTTTAACTACAATCACATTGAGGGTTAGAATTTCAACATATGAATTTTGATGGAACACAATTCAGTCTATACAATCTTGCCAGATGGCTTTTCTGAGATCTCAACTCAATCTTTGACTTGTTCATAAAGATTCTCCATCCTGGCTGGGCCGGACCACCAAACTCTCCATAGTACTGAGGACATTCCAGAATTGCTCAGCTCCCTGCCTCCCAGTAGTTATTCTCTGCCTCATTTCTTATGGTGTCATGGTGGAGACCCAAGGGGGATCTCTATGTAAACTTCTGAATTTCTCTCTCCATGGCTTCCTTCTTCTCCAGTACCTTCTCTCCTAAGTCCCAGTCACCTTAGTAACCCAAAACTCTAATCTCTTCCTTCTCTGTCTAGTAAAACTACTGTTCTTTCTTGCATTCTATATAAATGCACCATATCCCAGAAAATGTTCCCAGGGAGAAAGCCTACATAAAATTAGGCATCCTTTGTGTGCCTCCTCTCTCTCAAGGATAGTAGCCTTACATTGGATGTTGTCCAATGGCTGCAACTTTTGTTTCCTATATTTAGTACATGGCGTCCTAGGTTTTATAGATATTTTAAAAACTGTTTTGGTTGTATGTCACAGGTTTTGATATATATGTTGTTTATCATTTATGTGAAAATAATTCAACTTTCTTAAGTAGATTTATTTTGAAATAGCATAGATTAAGTTCCTAAGAAGATGAATTTTCTATTTTCTATTTCTTTCATTATTTATTATTATTATTATTACTTTTTAGAGATGGAGGGGGGAGAGGAGAGGGGCAGAGGGAGAAAGAGAATCTTAAGCAGGCTCCATGCCCAACGTGGAGTCCACCCCAAGGCTCAATCCCACAACCCTGAGATCACGACCTGAGTTGAAACCAAGAATCATGCTTGCTTCACCAACTGAGCCACCCAGGCACCTCTAGTTTTTCATTTTTGATTTAATTCCACTGTTGCCTGAGAATTTACTCTGAATGACTCCAATCATTTCAAACTTGCTATGGCTTGCTTTATAATCCAGCATATGATTAGCTTTGTCAGATGTTACCCGTGCACTCAATATTTTGTGTATAATGGGTTAAATGAAACTTATTATTAAAATTAACTTCAGTTATATTTTTAAATTCTGTAATTCCCAGTGGATTATATTCTCATAGATTCCAGTTTTCAGGTGAATTTCTCCAACCTCTCTTTTCTCCCATCTCTTCCTACATTCTTATACTCTCTTGAACATATTATTATTACTTTCCATATGTTAAGTATATGCTAATTCCAATAGCTGGATTACCTGTGGGTCTATTTCTATTATATAGTTTTTGGTTGGCTGTTGGTCATTTGTTCCTATTCCTGCATAACAAATTTTAAGTTGGACCCTGCACATTAAAAAATTGGAAGTTTGCCTGAACGGGTTCACTTTTTCCTGGTAAGTACATAGATGACCTGGTTATCTTTAATCCAATCAAGGACTTAGCTGAATTGAGCTGAGGCCATAGTAATTGACAAATGTCCATCCACGTCTGTTTTTCCCAGCTCTTAGGGAACAAACATCTAGGGATTTTTTTTTTTTTTTTTTATGATTTTATTTATTTATTTGACAGAGAGAAAGAGATCACAAGTAGGCAGAGAGGAAGGCAGAGGGAGAGGGGGAAGCAGGCACCCTGGTGAGCAGAGAGCCCGATGCGGGGCTCATCCCAGGACCCTGGGATCATGACCTGAGCCAAAGGCAGAGGCTTAACCCACTGAGCTACCCAGAAGCTGCCCCGCTTCTAGGGATTTTAACTGAGAACCTGATGGGTTTCCCCAGGCCATTACTCAGGAAGATCATGAATGCAAATTCTTTTCCTCTCTGTACAGCAAGACTGTTAAAATTATATTGTGATTTTCAGAGGCTTTTCGTTTAGCTTTTTAGCCTTGTGCAGCTTCAGAAATTAGCAAAATGTTGAAAGGAAAACCAGCCACATGGATCAGGCTCAGTTCTCTGCTCCTCCCTTCTCACTGGGATCTTGCTCAAGCTTCAATTTGAAGCCCTGTGAGACCAACAAGACCTCCACTGGCATCTGTGTCTCAAACAGTGGCCCTCTGCCCAGGAAAAGAGTCAAAACTCAGCCTCTTTCACTGCTTCCCAAGTTGGCAAAGGTTTCCAGGGAAAGAGGAGATACATAACATCAGTTCAAGGTCCACATCCTCTTCTGTCTGGAATCTTGGCTCCTCTAGTCCTTTCTGCTTCAGCACGTTTCTGATACTTTAGAGAAATATTTTTGTTTTTTGTTCAAGAATCCTAATTGTTTTTAGCAGAAGCGTTGGGCTGCCACAAGCTATTCCATTCTACCCAGGGGTAGGAGTCTGGTCTGTTTTTCAATTGAGATGTTTATAATGTCAAATAATTTGAGAAAACAATCTTCATTAAACCTTTATTTATCATGGGGAGAAATTATGTAATACCAGCCAAAATGTATAAAATGGAAAATCCGCTATATAAAGAATGATCTAACCTTAGAAAAGGAAGTGGAGTCATGAAAAACGGAATGGGAAAAATCACAGAAATATAATTTTAACTGAATAAGAGGATGTGCATTTGTGGATTATAATTAAACCAAACTGTTTTGGTTCTGGATGATGAGATCATATTTTTTTTCATCATTTTCTGTGTTTTCTAATTTATTTATGATTAAGACTTTGTTTCTTTTATAATAATCAAAACTAAATGTTCATCCAAATACTTACACAGACATAATGTTCAATTATTTGGAAGATTCCTTAGGAGTCCTCCTTCACTGACACTACTGAAAAGATGAAAATAAAATGAATGTGATTGCAAGAAACACAAAATATATCTGGTCATGTACATATTCCATGTACACAGAAAAAACCAGAGGATATAGGAGTTATTTGGTAACATTATTATCAACAGATAAATGAAATGGATATATTGTACAGAGCAGCCATACAAGGTAAGCAGCAGACTTGTGAAATGGTGTGCTTTACAAAGCATGTAAAGAAATATACCATCATGAAATCCAACAGCTAGGAAGGCCACTTGACCTGGTGTGGATACTATGTATCTGTGAATTCTCAAAAACTCAGTGAGAACAGTAATCACAACCAGTGTACAAAATGAAGATCGATGTAAACTCTTGTCATTAGTCTGTACGATATAATTATTTGCATATGAAAATAATTTGTTGATGCTTGTTAGGAAAAAATGAATACGAAAAGTATTCGTCGGCAATGTGGTTTTGCCTCTGAGTCTTGATGACTGAATAAGATATGTGCAATCAGATAATACGAGTGCTTGGGTATAGCAGGAGAGCTAAAACAGCAGAAGTTAGAGGGCGTTTTAATGTCATCCCTAATAGTAACCATAAGTTGTGAATTGCTCACTATGTGCTAGGCTTGGTGCCATTTTTTTTTTTTTGTAACCATAGATTGATTCATGATTTCTCACAACAGCCAGAGAGGAAAGATTTTGCTTATTTTATAGGTAAGAAAATGGGAAATCTAAGAATTTTAATTATTTATTTATTTATAAATATTTTATCATTTATTTGAAGAAGAGAGAGTGAGAGAGAGAAAGAGAGCATGAGTGGGCAGAGAGAGGGGGAGAATGAGAAGCAGGCTCGCCACTGAGCAGGGAGCCCGATGTGGGACTTGATCCCAGGACCCTGGGATCATGAACTGAGCCAAAGGCAGACACTCAACTTACTGAGCCACCCGGGCACCCTGGAAATTTAAGAATTTTAATAAGCAAACTGATTTCAGAATATGCACTCTATACAACTTTAAGAGGAACATTAGACTGAGTGGAAATGAGTTATTCACTTTTGGAGATAGTATAAAAGTCCATCAGTCACACAGGGAGGACTCAAAGCTTTGAAGTGACTTCCTGTATCAGTCAGTGATGACACAAGTCTCATCTCATCTCATTCACTGATTTATCTTCCCGTGTAGGTGGTTTTAGAGCCTATTCCTGTACTCATTTCAATAAAAAATTTAATTTTCATAGAATCTGCGTTTTGAGGGAAACAAAGTGACACAGCTGTAGTAGCAGAGGGGAGCGATTATAGAGAACTCAAGAATCAGAGGTTGTGTTTGGCTGCACATAATAGAAACCAGCTAGTGAGGCTTGACCGAATGCAGGTTAATTTTTATGCCATAAGAAGCTCAGGGAGCACAAGTCCCAAGCTGTTGGTGCAGTGGTTCCAGGAAGCTCTCAGTATCGTGGGCTCTTTCTCTCTTAGGTTCAGCCATCTTTGATCTGTGGCTCTTATTCTGATGGACTGTTCCTGTTTGCAGTGCAGCAGGTTCAACTCCAGCCTGCAATGTGCATTTCAGAGTATAGGAAGAAGGGAGGAGCCAGCAGGAAAAAAGCGCAAATGGTTCTCTGAAACCTCCATCAGACCCTCACGTTTGTCTGACAGATTACACATAGCAGCAAGAGAGGCTGGGAAGTAAGGGTTTTATAGCTGGCCACGTGCAGCTTGGGACAAAATTTGGGTCTTGTACAAAAGGAAGATAGGGAGGATAGACATTGGACCGGCAATCAGCAGTGATTTGGGCTTTAATCAAAAACATTTCAGCTTAATCAGAAGAATGAATTGAGAAAGTAGTGGATAAATGAATCTGAAAAGCCAAATCAAAGTTCTACAGCAAAACAACACAATAAGCTGGTGATGTGGACAAATATTTAGAATTAAGGGAAGAAGCTCAATCTGAGTTTGTAAGACTGAGGAAAAAATCAGCATTAATTTGTAGATTCATCCTATGTGTGCAGACAGATTTTGAGACCTGCGTATGTGATTAGTTACTATTTTTTACAGGCTACCTAATTCTAAAGACTCGGTGATGGGATTCAAACTTTTGTTAATAAACCCAGTTTTTCTTCTTGGAGCTTAAAGTATAAGTGATCATAACATACACTATTGATTTTCTTAAGTGAATCATTTAGGTGCTTCATTCTTAAACCTATTAAAACCACATGACCCACTTTTGTAATAAATATCGTATACTGCCCACTTTGCTATCCTGAGAAGAGGTTTAGCTGGCTTTTAAAGAACTATACAATACCCAACCTAAATATAAAACAGAAATAAAAGAATAAAGGAAATGTATTTAAAATGAAATATTATGTTTTTCTTTCTTTTTTTTTTTTTAAAGATTTATTTATTTATTTGACAGAGAGAGAGAGATCACAAGTAGGCAGAGAGGCAGGCAGAGAGAAAGGGGGAAGCAGGCTCCCCACTGAATAGAGAGCCTGATGTGGGGCTCAATCCCAGGACCCTGAGATCATGACCTGAGCCGAAGGCAGAGGCTTTAACCCACTAAGCCACCCAGGCGCCACTGAAAGATTATGTTTTTCTTCTTGGCCACAACTAGACTAGAAAAGCTAACCTTGCCCCTGTATATAGCATCATTGTGATGGTAATGGCTATAACAATAGACTAATAGGGAGTGTTCTTTTGGTGAGATGTTGCTCTGAATTTTGTAAACAAGCCTTGGTCAATTTCTGATCAAAACAATGGTAAATCTTTCTGTAATTTTTATCTCATGGCATTTCCATGCAAAAATACTTCTTGTAAACATGTAAAATGGAGTAACGTTGCAGGCTTACATACTTCTGAATAGGTTCTGAACACCAGCGGATGACTGCGGCACCTTCAAAAGTCATGAAGGATACGGGCAATTCTTCCTCCTGAAGGATTGTCTCATATTGCAGAATATTTAGAATGCATGGCTCGTGGCCACTAAATGTTAATGACAATAAAAAAAATACCTGTTCACACATTTCTTAAATACTTCCTAAGGAAGCAGTAATGATTCCATTAAGAATCATTAACCTAGATGTTTGGTGTAAAAACTGAAATTTTGTTGATGAATTTAATACTAAATCAGCTTCTGCCTTAAAATTTATCTAGGAAGACTAGATGCATTTGATAAGAACTCCCCTGTTCCATGCTTTGGATCTCATTTTATGCAGTTGCTTCTTCCTATTCCTGTCCATAGGCCTCAAGCCAGTCAATCTGGGGAGTCCGTTTCTTCATTCACTAGAAGAAGCTCATTAAGTCTATAAACATTGCCGATACGTTAAATCATAGCATAAAGTTTATTTCTCCTTGCTGCTAATATTTGTTATCAAGGTTCTCTGCCCAGCTCCATCATTTGATGTCTTCTTTCTGTATATGCAATTTGTCAATGCCTGTTGACTTAGACTTCTGGCCCACTGTCCAGTTTTGATCAGTAATGCTTGACCTTCTCTATGCCTGACCAGTCTACATTGAATTTAGATGTTTTGGTACCGGCTTATGATTTTTGATACAAATCGGGGCCTTCACTGGACACCTCACTGGTCCCTGACTCCTTCTTTTGGTCTAACTCCTGCTTCCATTGTATCTCCAAGAACTCCAGCTTTCACCAACCACACCCTCTCTGTCCCTCTCCTTGCTCTGCTTTTGCCTTTAGGGCCTATCCTCTCACCATGCTACCGCTGTCCTGGCATAAAAAACAAAATCACAAAAAAAAAGAAAAAAAAACAACAACACAAAATCACTTGAAGGGGCAAAAAAAAAAAAAAAGGAGAAAATATTGAGGAAAAGGAATTGAACAATAGAATCATCAAGGCCCAAAAGCCAATAGACAATCAGAAACAAATAATAATATTTGGGTGTGGTTACCTCCTCAGTGTGCTTCCTCTTCTCTTATCCCATGACCCCAAATTATAAACTCGCTGAGGACAAGGATCTGTCATTTTGTCTATAGTTTGCTATTGAGTCTCTAAATTTTGCCCAGTGTCTGAACCACAGTAGACATTTAAACATCTGCTGATAAATGAATGAATAAATGAGTAATATCATCCCAAGTGGCAGCAGTAGTAAAAAGCAGTTCATGTGAAAGTAGGAAGTTGCCAATCAAGTCATTACATGACCCACACATTGATCTTAACTAAAATGGTTATTTTTTTTTTCCCCCAAATACTTTTATTTTATTTTTTCAGTGTTACAAGATTCACTGTTTATGTACCACACCCAGTGCTCCATGCAATACGTGCCCTCCTCAATACCCACCACCAGGCTTGCCCATCCCCCCACCCCCTCCCCTCCAAAACCCTCAGTCCCTTGTTCTGAGTTCACAGTCTCTCATGGTTCTTCATAAAATGGTTAAATCAAATAGTTAACTACTTTGAAAGCCTTCAAAAACAGAGTACTATTGTACAGTAACAAATGCATATCTTTCATGATCAGCAACAAGCAGTGTTTAGTAGCCCCCCAAAATGTACATATAATGTATACAGTGACATTACTTCTTTTTTAATTTTTTAATTTTTAAAGATTTTATTTATTTATTTGTCAGAGAGAGAGAGGGAGAGAGAGATAGCAGGAGCAGGGGGAGCAGCAGGCAGAGGCAGAAGCATGCTCACCACTGAGCAGGGAGCCCTATGAGGGACTGGATCTCAGGACCCTAGAATCATGACCTAATCAACCAACTGAGCCACCCAGGGGTCCCGCGATGACATTACTTCTAAAGAAATTCTAAAGAATTTGATTTAAAATTTAAGTTGTCAGTTTTGAAAGAGTGTTATTACTTTCCCTATTTAAATGCTGGACAGCAACAACACTCACTCACATAGCTTATTTTCCCAAATTAAGAAATTTCCATTTGTTTATCAATGGGTAATTCACTTTAAAAAGATAGGAATATTATCTTTCTATTTAAACCTCAACAACAAAATATAGTGCTATATTTAAATTGCTTTGGATCAAACATTTCACTCTCCTAAAATTGGCATATTTCGAATTCTAAAATAGAATATGTGCATTTATAAAAATATTTTGAATTATGGGGTTTGATGCTTAAAAATTAAGTAAAAGTTACATGTAAAAACTTATTTGTATCAAATTTTGATAAGTGATTTGAAAAATCAAGAGATATGGCACTTAGTATTTAGATATGCATTTTGTATCCTATAACTCTTTTTTGATACATAAACAGAAAAAACACAATAAAGATTTCTCATGTAGTGTTGAGTGCTCTAATCTGAATATAATAAGCTAATACTTTTCTGGTCTCCAAGTGAGTTAGGGAATTCAGAATGTTCCTTTGTACGGGAACTTTCAGAAGCAGGAGGCAAAAGATGGCAGCAGTGAGTCGTTCCAAGACCTAACACTACACATGATCATTTTACTTTATATTTCAGTATTATCTAATTGTGCATTTAATAATATCTTATGTTACGAATTATTTTAGATGAATAGAAATCATAAATGTTCCAATGAAATTGGTCACAGAGCAAATCAAAGTAGTTCAGGGCATCACCGCCCTTCTTAAATACCCACCTCACCCACGCTCTACGGAAGTTTATCAGGACTGTCTGTGGGTCATTTCCAAGGATTACAGCTAGTGAAAAGGGTTTGCCATTCCTCGTTTCGAAAAATAACTCTAAGAAACTTTAGAAAATTATTTTCTCAGATCTATATAGGCATAAGAGACACATATATTTCCCATGGATAATAACAATGCATATACTTGAATCCAAATGTAACCAACCTCCCTTTAACACCTTCCCCCACCATGACTTCCTGAATTAAAAGATGTGAAGAGGAAGAGGAGGACAGGTTAAAAAAAAAAACACAAAACAAAAACAAACCAAAAAATTCCTTCCCCTCAAAAAATCTGACCAAGGGTAAAATGAGACCAGAACATCCTTTAAAATGCAATGTGGCCTAATGGATACAGGGCTGCTAATTTGTCTTGTACCAAGTACTCCACAGTAATTGAACTGCCTTTCTGAGGACTGAAATAAAAAATATAGTTTAACAGCTGCTGAAAAATGGCCCTGCAGTGTCTTCTCTCACAAGGATCAGGAAGGCGTCTTTAATATGGAGCCCGCTTTAAAACTTGCAGCCAGGCCCGAGCACTGCTTCTGGAGGTGACAGGGAGCCTGTATATACACCTCCAGTCCTGGGGCAGGAGGATTAAAAAGGAACATTTGCACTGTCGTCAAAAGTCCTTGTCTTAATACCCTGCTCCTTGCATTTATTTCTACCTATTTAACCTGTCTAAAACTTCTTTTCCTTTGCTTTTACTTCAAATTAGAGTTTAACAGAGAATAGCCCCGGATAAATATTCAAGTCATTTAACTTTCTTGGATAATCTCTTCTGACAGAAAAGAGCAGCAGTTTGTTAGGGAGAATCATAAGCCCCCAAATCCTTCTGATTACGATTTCCTGTATTCTTTCATGCTCATCTGTGTCTCAGGGACTAGTTCTGGGGAGGGGTGGAGTGGAGATCACAGTCTCAGACCGTCTGGTATCTACAGGTCAGGGGTAGTGAGCTGGGGCACAATTAGGAGGAGCGTTTGCCATTGCCCGCCCCCCCCCCCCCCCCCACCCCGCAGGCTGCACTCCCCTGCCCAAGTATTCCGAACGCAGTAGGGGAGAGCCCCGTCAAAACAGAGGGACACGGGTGAAGGCCCAGAGGACTTCCTTGGCACATGACATGGGGCTTGTTTTCTAACAATTCTTTCACCGTTCACTACGGTGATTGTACTTGCTTTATTTCACAGCAAGAGAGGCAAAGAGAAGTCTCAATGGAGTCAATGAGCTGTCAAACCATGCGGTGGTACAGAAAACCAATCTGAAAGTGGAGACGGCAGTGCAGGAGGCACAGGTGGAGGTTTCCATTTTAGCCTGGGAAAGGGGGAAGAGGAGGAAGAGGAGGTGCAGAAGTAGGAAGACACAAGATGGGGCGCGGGAGGAGTTGAACTTGTCGTGGCAATCTATTCAAGTTCCTGAGTGGACAAAGGTCCTTCTTGCAGTAAGTTTACATACGTTCCAGATTGAAAACCAGAGGGATTTTATTTAAGAAGAAAGTCTCTCCATCTGCGAAAACATATTTTATCTAAGTACTGGAGGTGACCAAAACTGGACTGGCGCTGTGGGGAAGAGCGCAGACGGGTGCCCTGCCTTCCCTGCTCTAGAACTACCACCTCCACCCGGTAGCATGCACATTCAGCCTGCCCCTTACCCCACCCCAACGCACCCCCAAGCTATTCTAGAACCCCCTTCACCCCTGCCCCTTTGTTTGCAGGCTGACATCTGCCCCGCCACAATAAACTGTCAGCTTCTTGCACGTGAACGAAAGAACCGGCCCAACCCGGTGTTCCAGGCCTTCCCCGCGTCCCTTCCAGCTTTCTCTTGGTTTCCAGCATCCACCCAACACGAGGCCAGGCAGTGCATTCGCAAGGATGCTCGGCCCTCTCCCAACCCGCGGCCTCCTCCCCTCTCCCCTGCTGCTGCTGCTGCTGCTGTTGCTGCTGCTGCTGCTGCCGCGAAAACCAGGAGAAGTGGAATGCGCACGGCGAAGCGCCGCGCGGTCGCGGCGGCACTGGGCATGCTCCGCACCCAGGGCAGGTTTGGGCGGCGGGGCGGACGCTTCCTCACTAGCCGGGCGCCCGAGCCGGCCGCCGAGGCATAGGTGGAGGCTGAGGCTGCCGCGCGGCGCGGGAGGAGCCTCGCCCTCGGCGGCGGCGGCGGCGGCGGCGGCGGCGGCGGCGACACAGGTGGCGCGGGCCGCGCGCGGGGCGCAGCACGGGAGCGCTCGGCGCCGGGCGCCGCGGCGGCCCCAGGCTCGCGCCCGCGGCGGCAGCCGGCCGAGCGGAGCGGCGGGCGCGGCGGCGGGCGGCGGCGGCGGCGCCCGGAGCCCCGAGGAGCCTGGAGGAACCGGGAGCCGGTGGAGCCCGCGGAGCCGGGCAGGGGGCGCTGCGCTCGCCGCGCTCGGAGGGGCCGCCGGGCCGGGCGCCGCGCACTCGCGTCGGGAGCCGCCTCTCCCCCGCGGTGCTCGCCCCTGCTCCCCGCCAGCATCGCCCGTCCCGCGGCCGCGCTCAGACAACAAAAGCGGAAGATGCTGCAGTTGGGCAAGGTCAGGACCTTGCCCTGAAGCCGGGCGGCGGCGCGCACGCCTTTTCCCGGACTGAGGAGCTGTCGCTGGTGGCGGGTGCATGTTCTCCAGGAAGCAGTCGGGCGCCGCGCCGTTGGGTGAGTTGCTTTCGCTGGGCTGCTGGGGCCAGGCGCATCCTCCTCCTCGGCGCCGTCCTCCTCCTCGCCCTCCTCCTCCTCGCCGCCGGTGGGGGTTGGTCCTCTGCTCCCGGCCGGCTGGCGGCTGCCGCGCGCTCCTGCCAGCCGGGGGAGAACTGCGATCGCGCCCGGTCCCCTCTCGGAAGACAGCTCTGCTTGGAATGGGGACCGGGGTTAGTGCCTTTCTTGGAGCGGTTAGCAAGTGGCTTCTTGCGTGCTCCCCCTCCCTACCACCCCTCTCCCCCGGCGGAGGCGTATATAGGGCAACACCAACAATACTGTTCCCCGCCACCTTCAAGAACATACCCGTTGCCTTCATGACGTCCCTAATATACGGAGAAGACGGGGTGGGGGTGGGGAGGACTTCCCTCTAGTCTTTTGCCCTTATGTTCAATGTCATTATGATGTTTGGCTAGAACAAAATGGAAATACTTAGTCATATGCGTCCATGGTTGTTTCTTCGGTCTCCCGCTGCTTGCCAGACCCAGAGCCCCTTTGGTCTATATTTAGCGGTTTCAGAGGAAGCCTTTTCAGCTCGATTCACAGGTTTCGGGGGCTTCTGCGTCCTGACAATAGATAGCGAGGCTCTGGAAAGCTCCGCCTGAAACCCAGGTTTGGAACGCTTGTGCATGTGTGTGGGAGATTGCGATGCGATATTTGGGTGATCGGTAATTAATGGCTGAAAGCAAAGCTGCTTTTCTTTTTCCCCCGACCTTCCTCTTATTCTGGTGTGTAATGTGTTTTCATCGATTGCTGCTCAGCTGGTTCGAGCCACTACGTTCAAAATTAAGTCACTGGAGAGGTGGTGCAGCCTCCCTGGTCGTGTGGTAGGAAAACAGTCTTAGGGATTTTTGGGGGGTGTGTATGTGTGTGTGTGTGTGTGTGTTTCCAACAAAGAACAGCTACTTCCAAAATGCCTAAAGTTGTGTTGAGATGTAAATGGAGGGGAAGTGAAGGGTGTGGATATACAGAAAAAGAGGGGCAGGTTGTGGTTCCAAGATGTTTTGTTCCCCTTGTGTGCTTTGGTTGAACTGATCTGATTTGCTTTGGCCCTGAAAGGTGTTGTTAACATGCATGCCTAATGTTACCAAGCAAATACGTTGGTGTAGAAGGAGGGATATGTTATAAGCACACTGTCGGGCCTGACATGCATAGATTTTCACTTTTCGGAACTGTGTGACCAATATTTAAGATGCTTGCAATTTTCTGCAATGACTTCCATGAAAATAGGGAGGTGGTCAAACTGCCTAAGAGTTCTCTCATTGTGCATCTTTCCCTCAGTAGCGCGGAGTCCGGTGGTAGTCCACTTCATCTCTTTGCAGTTAGTAATTCACCTACCCTATTGAAAGGCTTTCAAGCTGCACCACTTCTAAAATCCCATGGAGAAGTGTTTGATATGACTCATGTAGAATTACAGGGATGAACCTATGCATGATTTTGGGGGCTCATTCTGGGAGAATGAGCAGGCATCCTCAGATAGGGACTGGATGCTTTCAACTGCCCTAAATTCTTTGCCACACGCAGAATTCATTTTTAATGTTTCAGGGGAAATGTTAAGTGGCATCCTTACCGCTCTGTGGGTCACAGGATCTCAGGACTTGAATGAAGATGCTTGCATTCGAAGTTAGATGGTGAAATTCGAGAGGCCTGTAATTAGACAACTAACAAGTCTCAGCGTTGGCAGGAAGACTAGCAAGCTCCATAGGGCTTGAGCCAGCTGAACAGTGTGATTGGCTCTACCTATACTGTGTTAGTTTTACCTTATTCACATTTAGAAAACTTCCCAAGAGTGCTTTGAACACACTGTTCTGCTCGCTGCATTGTTTTAATATAAAATTTCTTTCGAAAAGAAGCACTAAGTAAGGTAGATGTTCCTTTCTCTTTTTTTCCTTTTAAGTCTACTGTTCAGTTTTAAACATGACTCTTTAAGGACAAGTAGATATTGTTCTGTGCTTATGTTTGTGTGCAGAGAGCTGCCAAACAGCATGAACAAAACTACATGTGTTGTGTATGTGAGTTTTATGTTATATTGTGGATTGAAAGTGATAGTACCTGATTGAATGGCAATTGTAGTAAGCACATGAGGTTGTTGCTCTAATAAAATTGTCATAGTCTTGCGGAAAGGAGTTATTTAATTTGGTGAATGTTTGTGTAGTTATACAACCTAATCATTATAGATGTCACTAATGTTTTCATTGTTTGTAATAAAAGTCATGCACTGTCAAATTACAATATTTCCATCAACTCCACATCTTCCACAGTAGAATACAAGCCAAGACTTTCTCCCAGTGAAATGGTTCATCAGGGAGAAAATGAAATTCAAATGAAATTAGTTGGAAAATGCAATTTATAGTTTTGTTAAATAATTTCTAAGGATAATGTCACTTTCATAATGACCTTTAAAATTAAAAATTAAGTTATCGTATTCTCAAATATAACATTAGTTTTGATATACAGTTGAAAACTCAGTACTCTCCTGAAAATATTATAGAACTTGTTACTTCCCATGGTGCCTTATCAGAGTTCTCTTTTATATGGTATGCATTTATGTGGGATTGTTGGTGAGTTCTGTAGAGTAATTTCATCAGATTTTCCTTATGTAGGAAAACAGTAAAGCTACATTTAAAATGGCTTTTTGTAATTTGTCCATAAAGTCGGCTATACTTTGTGTGGACCAATGTATCTGGTTGTAACAAGCCAGTTGGACTAAAGTGGGAACTGTTGCATTGCGAGCTGCCAGGAATTTTTTTTTTTCTTTTTTCTTTTTCTCATGACTATCCACAGAAGATTTGAACACCCATTTATGATTGTTTCTCTGTGGGAACATTATTTTTACTTCTGTGGTGGGGAATTAGTGATGCTAGTACACTCTCCCTGAAAGATTTTTTTTTAAATAAAGATTTTTATTTTTAGAAGATGCCACATAGTTGAGAGTATTTCAACTGGACCACCGAATTCAGAGAATGAATTACCTCTGAATGACCATTTAGAGCCTGAATACCAAGAGAACTCAGGCAGATATTTTTAAATCAAGTATTGTCACGGAAGGTGTGGTGCAAGGGGTCTTTGCTGGCTGATTCACAGGTTAGAAATACATTTTCAAGCCAAATTCTTCAGTTGGCTTCCATGATGGTTTTCATCACCCATATTCCAAAGGTGTTCTCGGGACTTTGATGGCTTTGTGATAAGTGTTATGTGGATGTGCGTGAAAAGTTAATTTGAGTGGGAACAGTTCATGATACTTGTTGCTGGCTTCCAGTTTATCTGATTCTATGCCAAAGCCACAGCTTTTTGTATTAATGTAAAATATTAAATGTGTCATAGATAAATAGTTTCTATCACATTGTCTGCCAGTCTAACCCACTGATTAATACACTGCCTGGTTGGGTTTCATGAATCTAATTATGTTCACAAACAGTGCCTCTAACACAAGAAACTCACAGAAATATTTTATCGTACTGTGCTTTTAGTCCATTAAAAATGTTAGGACTCATAGCAAAAATGTGTAGTGATGACACTTCCAATTGTTTATCTTTTGATCACATAGCTGTTAAGTATGATCTCAAGCTCTGCATCACAAGTTAATTGATTTGTAGGAAATGTCTTAGCTATATTAGGATATTGAAGTTATATTCTATATCAATTAGTTTTTGACAAATTGCTAACAGTACTTCCTAGAAGCTTTTCATCTTAGACACTTATTTACATGTATCCCTTGGTGAGGTTCCTGAGAAGTTATCTGCAAGATGAATTACATCTATTGGAACTTATTATTCCATTAATTGTCATTTCATGTCAGAAATATATTTCTAGAGGAAGAAGTTGGGCTTCGACCTACAGAGACTATATATATATATATATATATATAAAAATACATATTCTATATATTATATATACAATACATATCTAAAATAATGAAATATGTTTATATTATAGTGTAATGCTATTTGGAATTCTGCTTTACGTAGGTGCAGACAGAGATGTGGAGAGAGTGCTGGCTTTGGGTGGATCTCAGCTTTGTCTCTTTTTAGCTGTGTCCTTGGCCATTTATGTGATACTTGGACTTAAGCTCAGTTTGTTTTTTTTCAGCTGTAAAATGGGTACAAAAGGAAAGGACAGAATATCTGAAGAGATTGATTTCAGGATAAAGTATATAAGAGCATAAGTGGCTTAAAAATTATAAATATTTGCACAAACACAAGAAATATATATCTGCATATTAAGAGGGATACTTGGTACTTCATTTGTGCATTATTAAATGTTATATAGGTCTCCACCCTCTCTAACAGAAGCTATTAAATGGATCTATTCTCTCCCTATTCCTATTGTAATATTATTTTATTATGTAGATTTGCATATAAAGTATATCGAGTTTTCTGGTCTACAGCATACCAGTCCTTTACATATTAAAATATATATTAGTTAAGCTAAAAGAAAAGTCCATTCTATCTCCCAGCACCGTTATTTAAAAAAAAGATTCTAGGGACACTTGGGTGGCTCAGTCGGTTAAGCGTCTTCCTTCAGCTTGGTCGTAACCCCAGGTTCCTGGGATGGAGCCCCGCATTGGGCTCCCTGCTCATTGGGGAGTCTGCTTCTCCCTCTCCGTCTGCCTTTCTCCTGGCTTGTGCTCTCTCTCTTGCCACTCTCTCTCTCTCTCCCTCTCAAATAAATAAATAAAATCTTAAAAAAAGTAGAAAAATATTGTAATCAAAGAGTCAGAAATTATAAAACTTTGATATTCTCCATTAGTGTTATATCATTCGCCCGATTAATATAAAATTTTCTATGCGATTCATACAAAGAATATTATAGACAGTTGAAGAAACATGACCTCCTTTTCTGTGAGGTCACATTTTAAACATGTGCTCTGTTGGGAACCACAGGGCCAGGAATTCCATCAAAATATCATTGTAACAAAAAAGAAAGAAACCTTAAAAGGCTAAATTTATTATGTAAAGAGAAGACCCACTCCCCTCATTAAAATCAACTTTTTGAAATAAAAGTGTGTGCACTGGTACCTTTTTGACAATACATGGGGTAATTTTCCCTTGCTACCTCTCTCTGAGTACCTTCAGTAAAGTGCCCAGCTCCTACAAAGGAGAACCTTGATCTTTAGCAACATAATTTTTACAAAAATAACGTTTGGGTGTCTCATAGAATTTGTTACAAAATGTAACCTGTGTAACAAGAGACCAATTTATCTTAAGCCAGAAAAACATTTTGACAATAAATACGGTTATTTATATTCAAATTTATGTGTTGTTGTGGGAACTGCCAATTATAAGTTACCAGAGTAAAATACGTGTTATAATAAAAGACCTTTCTGTTTTTTGGCTCGAAGTAAGTGGTGAGCCAATTGTGTTTGGTTAAATAAATATAAGTGTCAAAATTTCTGCAGATTTTACATGATAATGTATTACTAAATGGGATGCTTAATTTGTGGCTTACATGATGAAGAATAGATAGAATTTAAGTCTCTCTTTGAAATTAGCTAATACACTTGTCCTGCATAGGTAAGGGCTAGAGTTTTCTCATTAATAACATTTTTTTTGCTCAATAGATGTGATTATCATAACTGTCTTTAGAAAGCTGATGCAGTGGGTATATATTAAGAAAATACATTTTGTACACATGTTTTTTATAGCTTATTCTTTTGGTTTTGGAGGTTTCAAGTAATCTTACAATGCTTATTGTAATCTTTTTTCCTTTAAATGTGCAACAACATAAATCACAAAGAAGGCATACGTTTATGTTAAATTATAAAATGTGCCAAAATGTGGATTTTTGGAGTCCTTAGGAAACCCAGTAAGTATCATCCTAGAACCCTTACAGTTTCTGAAAAAAAGTTGGTATTTTGAAAGAAAAAGAAGTAAAGGGAGTAGCCACCATGGGTGAAATGATCAGTTTTGATTAGACGTAGCTGGATGTGAGGCCAGATGACATCCCAGGACCTTGTCCTTCTCCCATCCTCTCTCCCCACAGGGACAGAGCTGTCTCTGAGCCCTAGATCCTAGCCTTGTCTCTCTGCAAGCAGGAAGATCTCTAGAAGAAGGAAGGAACTAGTCAAGATACTTCCTTTATTTTTCAGAAACAGAGAAAGTGAAGGGTTGGAGAGAGGCCAGGGTGTCACGTGAATTAAGTTCCCTTTACCTGGAAAAATATCAGAAGTAGGCAAGAAGTGTTCCTCATTGACATGGTTTATAAAGTATTCTGGTTGTAGAATTCTGGATATAATAGCTTCCACAGTATTTTGCTTAGAATTTGAACTCTTTAAATATTTTATGGTATTTTGACACTATATCAGGAATTAGCATGAGAGTGTCTAATGTCCTGGCTGATTTAGAGAGAGTATGGTCCATGAAATTCAGCTGATTTATGTATTGCCAGCTTTAAAATAACTCATTCTCCGTGTTCCCTCCCTACTCTCCACGTTAGACTTTGACTGCCAATAATTGGTTGGCCTTGTAAGTGGTGAGAATTGGGCATAAAAGGGACAGTGTCATAATCTGACTTCCCAAACCATATATAAATAATGACCCATGTGAGCTGTTATCTACAGCACTTTCTATCCCAATGTAGATAATTCGAGTTTGGTTGGCATTTAATGTTTTAACTTTTAATAGGAGTGAAAATGGACAGCATCAGGAAAGAAGAAAAAAGTGAATTTCTAAGTCAACATGATGTTTTATTTGACTCCGAGCATGACTACTCAACCTTAGAAAAGCTCACTTCTTAAAATACATTTTATTCTTCTCTCTCAAATATTTTGTTTGGACTCTCAAACATTAGAGTAACCCAGCAGTCATTACCTTCAGAAATGCAATAATTTAATTTCCAGGAAGAGCAACTTCTTTGGCAGCAAACCAAGTCTCCCAAATCCAAGAAAGCCAAAATTCAGTCTCTTGTCTCTCACACAGTCCTCACTGGTGCTGATTCTGGTGTGGTTTTTTTTTTGTTTGTTTGTTTTCTGGGATTTTTTTTCCTTGGTTTTTGTCTTTTTTGAGTCACTGGATAAAGAGGTGGAGAAGAGCTCCAGAAAAGCAGAACGGTGAAGTGGGCATCATCTGAAAAGTCTCAGAGACAGTAGAAATCATGTCATGTTTACCCAGGTTGTGGAAGGTGGTACAGGAAGCTTGGGGCTTGTAGTATGTGGATCAGACTGTGGTTTGAGTTGGGTTGCAGGAGAGTAATAACATTAAGTGTACTATAGCTGCATCAGTAGAGTATGACACCTCTATCCAAAAGAACATTATGCAGTTAGGGGTTATCTCTTCCAAGAAATTGGGAAGTGTTCATGATACCAGAGGGGAAGAAGGTTAAGCAGAAAACTGTATTGAATATGATACCCAGCACACATACCCATAGACACAGCCCTACAAACACAAGAACATAGCGTCAATGACAAAGTTTCAAGTGTTTTGCTCTTTGTATATTATCTGCCCACCAAATACATAATTGTTTGTTATGTGTTACACCATTACACAGAAAAAAAAGCATGCCTTTAAATTTTGAAAAGAATATTGTATTTCTGCTTTGGGAAAAATTTCATTAATTAGCTGAATGCCTGACTGAAATTAACAACATACAACCTTTGAGTGTATATTACATATATCCTGTTCAGTGCTACAACAAGGTTTTCTCTGTTTTTAAATTTAAGAGATATATTGAGTCAGTTTAGCAAGTTGGTGTCTTCCTGAGAACTGTGCAGAGTATTAGTGAAATATTTTTTCTTTTTTGAATGTTTTATTCCTTTTTTTTGTTTTCAAAAGTAATGCACGATCATTAAAAATTTGAAAATACAGGAACAATGAAAGGAAACTAAAGTTCATGCATGATTGCAAGTCACAGAAATGACTATTTTTAGTAGAAATGCTAATCCATATACATTTTTAAATTTAGAAGATTCCTCATATTCTGTTTTGTTACTGTTTTACATGTAAAGCTGCTTTTTTCATATAATTTGTATTCATTTTTAGTGTCTGTTTTCCATACCTTTACGTAACATCATTTACTTAACTTCCTATTTTGGGAGATTGACGGCATTTTCATTTTTTGGTGGGGTATATGATACTGTGATTAAAGCTAAATAGTTTTCAGCAGGCTATTTTCTCTAGATTACTTCATAGAACTGGATGTTTTCAAGGCTGTTGATATATGTTGTCAAGTTGTCCTGCAGAAAAGTTATATAATTTACATTTCCTTCGGGGAGAGAGGAGTGTGCCAATTTCCCCGTGATTTCAACAACTGGGTATTATAATTAAAAAAAAAAAGACAAAACCCAGGCAACACATTCCAGTGGGGGGAAAATTGTGTTTTCCTGTGATTTAATTTTTTTCTCTATGAATATGGCTGAGGTTAAATATTACATAAGTTTATGATGTACTCGTAATTCTTTGTAAATTGTCTTTTTGTATCTTCTGCGTATTTCTCAATTCGTTTTTGCCTCATTTCTTATTGATTTGTATTATTTGTCTAAAGTAGTTGTATTACCCTTTGCCATGTTTTATCAGTTTATTCATTTTATTCTTATTTTAAAAACATAATTCTGAAACTTATAGTTAAATGTGTTCCTTTTTCCTGGGGGGATGGGGGGTCCTCTTTAAGGGAGCATTTGCTTGTTCCCTGATTTTGTGTGTACCAGTAGTAAATATGGCAATGGAGCAAACGGTGGAGGGAGTATTTAATAGTCATATCCTGACTTGATTGAGTTCATGTCTTTTCCATTTTTTAGCAAGTGGATAAGTTACTATTGAGTGTCAGTATTGATAATGGGGAGATAATTCCTGTGTTTTCAGGTTGTTCTGAAGGCAGATTAAGAGACTGTGGATCTCGGGGCGCCTGGGTGGCTCGTCAGTTAAGCCTCCGACTCTTGGTTTCAGCCCAGGTCATGATCTCAGGGTTGCGAGATCAAGCCCTGTGTCAGGCTCCATGCTTAGCATGGAGTCTGCTTGAGATTCTTTCCCTCTCCTCCACCTCTGCCCCTTCCCCCACTTGCACACACACATGCTCTTTCTCTCTAAAATAAATAAGAAAAATCTTATTTAAAAAAAGAGGCTATGGACCTCACCTACACAGCAAAGAACTTAGTGTATTTGTGAACCTCAAACATTTTAGCTATTTTTACTGTTAAATAATAAAGATGACATATCTTTTTCTCTAATTCTAGCCTTTGCTTTCTTCACATGAAGCATAATTACACACCTGCACCGGCTCAGGGGCCCATATGTGACAGGCCAGGTGTTTGCCCCACTCTGGGGCTCACAGGTGGAAGCCGTGTGTGCTATAGCCATCCTCCATGTGGCCTCGCCAAAGTATGTTTCAGCTTGTTTGGGAAGAGTAAGTTAGGATGTCCTTCTTAGGCAAATATGTGATTTTCTATTTCACGGATCTGATATAGATACATATATATATTTTTAAAAGATTATTTATTTTAGAGAGAGAGAGAAGAGAGAGAGCAGGGGGCAGTGGGAGGAGAGAGAGCAGACTCCCCACTGAGCACAGAGCTCCATGCGGGGCTTTGATCCCTGGACACTGAGATCATGGCCTGAGTTGAGATCAAGAGGCAGATGTTTAACCGAATGGGCCACCCAGGTGCCCCCATACATGTATTTCTGTATCATATCCTATGTGTACCCCCTAGGTCCATCATGTACCTTTCTCTCTGGTCACATAGGACCATGCATCTCTCCACCCCCACTCCAGACTGATCATCTGTCTTTGTTTGTATCATTGATCCTCAAATCCTAAGACATTAATTGGTACATAGTAAATATTCCATGAATCATGATGGGCCATACATCCAGTATTGTTTTCATTGTCCAAACTGGTTCATAAACGAGGGTTTGTTTGGTTGCTTTTGGTGCATTTTGGGTACTGGGCCACTGTGACATTCTGGAGGGAATGCTGACTTAGGATTCTGAATTCGGGGATCCAAATCATGAAATCAAGTGCTTTCTCTTATGACCTTGCACCTGGACCTATTTTGTCATTTGCTCCTTAGGGTCAGTCAACATTTACAGTATTTTTGTGAATGTTATATGATAAATGCAGAAATGCTTTGGGAAGCATTATCATAACAAGCACTTAAGTATGAAATAGATTCCCTGAAATTTGTGCTGTGCCTCAAAATCAGGGTATTTTGTTTTTGATAAGCTGGAGTCAAAAGATTTTCTTGTCTGTAAAACTAAATCTCTGACCTCCATTATTAATATGGTTATGAAATGCTCAATCCCCTAATGGTTGTAAAGATCCTGCTACATTCCATGCCATCGGGTATCACTTAGAGGAGGATTTCTCTTTTATCCATCATTGGAAGTAATTCCTGTTATTGCCTTATACCACTTCAAAAATCGTGTCATACCAAATTGGGTCCAAAAAAGTTCCATTTTTTTATCTTTTTGCACAGATATGTGCCGCTTAAAAGAGTAGTAAAAATGAAACCCTATTGTTCCTCAGGGATTGAAGTCTGTAGAAATGTCCCCAGAATATTATTTTTTCTCCTGGTGGGCTGCCGAGTCTGGCGCCTGGAAGGCTTTATCAGAACAGTTTTAGAAGTGTGAACGGTAGCTGGCTTCCATTTTTTGAGCATATTTCCTTAAATACTTTGAACAAAATTTCAGAGAATTCTTATCACTCTAACTATAGGCTGCCAATAGGAAGAAATCGTGTGTAAAGTTACGAAAAAAGCTTTAATTTGTTCCCTGATCTCCAAACTTTTGAAGGAAGTGCAGAAGGGAACTTGGTATCCCCTCAGTGAGTGTGTTACTCAGTGAGGAGTAAAGTTTTAGGGACTCAGGCAGAGAGGCTAATCGTGGTTTTGCTTGTGCTTATAGTAACTTCAGACACAGTTCTATTTTTTTTTTTTTAATGTAGCTTCGGGCAGGTTGCTTGATGAATTGTAGTGATTCTGTGTTTCTTGATGTAGCAGTTGAGAAGTTCATGGGGTGCTTGTCGCTTGTACATGTGAACCCCTGAACGAAACAGAGTGTAAGAGGATTTGAGGCAAGAGGAAACTGACCCCCGGAGAAACTGACTCTTAGGTGACATCCTTCATTCGTCCACAGATACGGATGGTGGAGACAGAAGACTGTGTTCTGGTGACTTCTGATAGAGGGGTGGCGGTTAGTAACGCTTGAGAAGAAGTGTGAAAATTTTAAGAAGTGAGAGGGAGCAGGAAGCTTAAACTAGTTTTGGCCACAGAATTTTTTGACGGGCCGGCCAACTGGTCATGGAGGAATCCATTCCGTCAACAAACTGGGCTGAGTATGAATTTTGAAGAAGCAATATGTTTTAGAGAGGAGCAAATAACAGGCTACTCCAGGGCCAGATGATCCACCCCCTCCGGGTGGTTGAGCCATTTTCTCCAGTTGAAGAGTAGCTACCTTTGTCCTGCTCAAACCTGGGTTTCAAGCTCAGGTTGCCATGCCCCCTTATTTCCCATCATTTCTCTGAAATCCTTCCCTCACCTGTGTGTACCAACTCTGTTAAAACGTATTCTGCAATTGCAACAAAGACTCAAGAGCTTTCAGTACTAAACATAAAGACTTAACATTTTCACGGAGGACTACTACGGGTTTATGTGGCTTCCTGGTGACTCGTCAGAATGTGCGTTTTCTCCCAGTGGTTCCACCTCCAGGATGGCAGGTGAGAGAGTGGCGGCGGGGGGAGGGGGAGCAGCAGTGTGACAGTCTGATGAAGTGCTATCTTGAGTTGAACAGCATGTGGGAGGAAATACAAGCAGAGCTAGTCCTTTGAGCTTCATAGCACGGTAGTCATTACAAGTGCTTCCCCATGTTTTATCTTTTGAAAGTGCGGCTGAGAATTTTGAAAACAATAAAACAGATTTTAGAACCAGTAGTAGATTTTGTCATTTTTGCTTGTTCTCAGAAGCTCCTTAGGTGATGCTCATCTGAGTTTGAAAATACATGCTGTTCCTTGCCCGTTATTCATGCGTCCTGGGAGCTAATTGAGATGTGGCCGATTCAGGATTTGGTGGCTAGAGGTTTTTTTAAAAATTTTTTTAATTTTTAATTTTTTTTATTTAGCTCTGATCCAAAGAAGATGCTTTTGAACTCAGAGTTATTTTCAGTTTCTCTGTTTGATGCCCTTGCTTTTTCTTCTTCTTACTTTTCAGAGCAAAGCACTTTGTGGACTATGAGGGATGATTCTCTTTCCTCTTTTGGTGTACCGGATTAGTTTTCAATATGTATGCCCATGATTTACAGTCCAGAGCTGCCTGTGCACCGTACGAGTCATTTCAGAGTTTCTGCTTCCTAGTTTTCCTGTCAGCAGAGCGTTGTTACCCATGTGTTTACGGCTCAGGAATCTTTAAAGATGGGGATCATTGGGCATTTGGGAAGAGGTTGGACTGCTTCCACCTCCATTAGGAGGCAGGACGGTGCAGCCAGGTGGGTCATCCTGGAATACGCAGGGGGGCACCCAGCACTTGGCGTTGATACCGGTGGCATGTGGGAAAACTTGGCCATCATCATGTTAAGATGCTAAGCTGCACGCGCATGTTAAGCTGAAAAATACAGATGCAGTGTGAGATTTCGGGTGTTGCGATGTGCGGGCGTGTACGGCAACAGAGAGCATATCTTGATGTCAGAATTTGTGAAGCTGCTTGTGCCGCACCAGGAGAAGATGGTAGAACATTTCAGCAGCGAGTCTCTAGGCTGCTCTGTAGCCTTGAGTAGAGGATGTGGTACCATGCTCAGTGGCCATAAATATTACCTAAACCCAAATGTAAGAACGTGCCACATTCCCCTCCATCACCGAAGTTAGGAAATATGTCCAATGGCTTGTCTGCTGTGATGGCGGAAGAACTGCACTAAATGAAAACACTACACGGGCAGTCTTCCTCGCTCAGGCTGCCATAGCAAAATACCCTGAGCTGGGGGGCTCAAAACAGACATTGATTTCTCAGAGTTCTGGAGACTGCAAGTCCAAGATCAAGATGCCCGCTGACAGTTCCTGGGCGAGCTCTCTCCTGGCTTGTAGATGACCGCCATCTTTCTGTGCGTTCACATGGCATTTCCTTGTGTGTGTATCTTTCTCTCTTCCTCTTCGCATAAGATCTCTAATCCCTTCAGGAGGACCTCATCTCATGACCTACTCTAACCCTAATTACCTTCAAAGCCCCAGCTCCAAATATCATCACATTAAAAGAGTAGGGCTTCAACATAAGCATTTTGTGGGGACCCAAACTTTCCATCCATAGCAGAGACCACAGGGTAAAACCAGCAAGGTCCCAATGCCCAGGAAGGCCCAGCTCTGGTGGCAGATTTGAGGTGTTTGATATTGAAGTAGTCCCTGAGTGAAAGGGAATCACTGACTGATAATGTGGGTCATTATTTAAGATATTTGAAGTGATTTTTTTAGTTCACTTTAAGTGTTTTTCTTTGATTTATAAATTATAGAATGTGACACAGAACAGTATGTTAGACAGAATACCTGGGTACAGGGGCACCCGGGTGGCTCAGTGGGTTAAGCCTCTGCCTTCGGCTCGGGTCATGATCTCTGGGTCCGGGTCCTGGGATCGAGCCCCACATCGGGCTCTCTGCTCAGCAGGGAGCCTGCTTCCCCCTCTCTCTCTGTCTGCCTCTCTGCCTACTTGTGATCTCTCTCTGTCAAATAAATAAATAAAATCTTTAAAAAAAAAAAAAAGAATACCTGGGTACAAATTTCCATATTTATTAACACATGGTACTCCAAAAGTCTTCTTTTTTTCCCTAATTAATTAATTAATTAATTAATTTTATTAAGACATAATGTATTATTTGCTCCAGGGTACATGTCTGTGAATCCAAAAGTCTTTTTTATAATATTTTAAAAAATTACATGGACGGTCCTCACCTTGGTTGAACCTTT
>CM052895.1:126084330-126122320 GCA_028534135.1 Potos flavus
ATCTTAAGAGAAAGTATTAATGAACATAGGCAAAAAAAGGGAACATGATCATATATGATTATCAGAAGTAGATTTATTTTTCTCGAGGTGAATTTATATTACATTCTCCATTATATCTAAATTGAAGATGCATTCTATGATTTGGAATATTGTCAACTGAAAGAAAAGTAAATTATTTTAAAATCATGACATTATCTAAATGGGACTCTTGGTGTAAGCCCTTGAATGATATATGTTAGAAATTTTGTGACTTAATAAAGAATATATGTTAATGTATCATGAACATATTAAAATATCAGAAGCCAATTTATGTGACTTCAAGAGTGATATTTTCCTAATTGTATATTTACTTTTATTTCATCTCATACAGGAAATGCCTGTAACTTGGAGTTAATATTAACAGAAAAATAAGTTTTTGCTTTTATAAACTTTCATATCTCATGTTTGGACTCAGCTATCACAAAATCCTCTTTTAATTTAAATTAGCTATGCCTTTAGTCAAATTACATCTTTGAAAAATATAAAGCCTCCACATAGAATATTAGCTTAAAGTTGTTAAACTAGTAGCATTAGACCGAGGAGATTCCTCTTAACTAACAGGAGTATTTTAAGGTGTTTTTTTTTTTTTTAATTTTATGTTGTTGTTACCCATTTATGCAAAAATACGGATTAAATTGTTTCTTATTGTATTGGCTACATCCATCTGCACCTTTAGCTTTTGAATTGCTCTGTAAATCGTCTGAAAGTAATTGACACAGTTTAGTCTTGGGGAGAAATTGGGGGTTTGTAACCCAAAAGGTGTCATCTGGGTGTGTGCCCAGATGCTGGTCTCCTCAGGAGCTCAGTGGAAGAGGCATTCTGGCTCCTTCTCACACGTTTGCCTGTTGACATTCAGCATGCTAATAATTTCAGCTTTTGGTTTTGAGTCTTATTCATAAGGAGAGAAATGGTACTTTTATCTGATTGTTTCCCAAGGGCAGTACACGCCTCGAGAAGGTTTTTGTTTATGAGTCATTCTGGGAAATCCAGGCCTACATGGATGTATCCTTGAGAATATTCGGTAGAACCATGTGAAATTGCTGACATGCAACTTTCGTTGACCTACAAAAATGGCAGTTGAAACCTAATCTTTAATCTCATTAGTCAAGGAGCTAATTAATAATTGCAAAGTAACATATATACTTTTTCCCTCTGCCATTCACCATTTAGTAGGTTAATAACAAATAAGAGATTCAAATTCTCTTGTGTTATCAAGTACTCAGGGAGATGTGCCAACTCTTGGGTCATGGGGGAAACCACTGATTGGATTAAAGTTGGCAGGGCTGGAAAGAATTAACTTAAAACCCTGAGAAACTTACAGAACTGTCAGCTGGTGTGTTTGGCCCTGGGGAGTGGGATGCAGGCTGTCACTTTCTGCCATAGACAGTTACTGTTATCTTCATCATCAATTCTATCTCCTCTGGGTTTTTTGTTGTTCTTGTTTTTGTTGTTGTTGTTGTTTTGCTTAGCCTAGCTCTAAGCTGGAATTTTGTTTTTTTAAGCTATATAGGATTGATTGATTTAAAGGGCAACATAAATGAATGTTCTAATACTTTCATGAAACTCTTTTCTAAGTTTCAATGATTTTTTGTTCTTGAACTTTAAAATGTCATATGATCATTCTAAATTATGTTAGAATTCATGTAAAAATGTCATTGATTTATATAATTGAAGTTCCTGAGTCTTGTCCAAATGTTTACTTCAAACTGGATATGCTGGTAATACTAAATTGAGGGGCATTAAAATATAATTTAGTTTCCAAGAATATAAGTAAGCAGTTCGTAAAAATTGTCAATTAAAAAAATCCATCTTATACCCTTGATATGATGGTTTGAAAATGGCCCTTGACTTTTGTGACTTCTTCCCCAAAAACAATAGTCCCAATCTAATCATGTGAAAAATATCAGGCAAATCCCAAATGAGGGACATTGTACAAAATATCTAGTTCAGTATTCCTTAGAACTTTCAAGGTCATCAAAAACAGGGAGAATCTGAGACATAGTCAGAGCCAAGAGGAGCCCAAGGAGACATTAAGACTAAATTTTGTATGATGTCCTGGATGGGATCCTGGAATAGTAAAAGGTCATTAGGGAAAAATTAAGTAAATCTGAATAAATTATGGACTTTAGTTAATAATAATGTATCAATACTGGCTCATTGGTTGTAATAAATATACTAATGTTAAGATGTTCATAATAGGGGAAATCGGGTGTGGAATTCTCTCTACCATCTTTGCAATTTTCTGTAAACCTAAAAGGATCCTAAAACATAATGGTTGTTCTTCAAATCTGATTTTTAACACTATAAATTTTTTAAATGTCTGCTCAAAGATTTCAGTAAATATTTCAGTAAAGGAAAGGATGATTTGTTTGATTTTAACAGATTTGGATGATGTCCTAATATCTTGAAATAGTTATTCAAATTGATTTATTAACTACTAAACAGTAAATCAGCATAAAATATTTTTTATCATCTATGTTGTGGATTTATGGTTAAGGTGAGGGAAGGAAGGGAATTTCTCAAAATTACAAAAAAAAATTAGAAAACTTTTTTATTTGATGATGGCTTACAGTCACAAAATATGGGTATTTTACACAAAATTTGCAAAATTTCTCATTTAATGTATTTTGTTTAGTTTATGGCTTTTATAGGAGTTAAGGGCATTGTCATTATATGTTTTGAAAATGTTTTAACAAATGAAGATAGTTTAACAATTTTTTTTATTTTAACAAATATTTTAACAGGAAATCTTTGCTGCCTTCCGTTTACGAAACCAGAAACAAATGTAATTAATATTCTTTTTATGAATTATCTTACTGATAACTTTAAGGCCTTGTCCCTGGTTCTCTCACACAACCTATACAATCTCAGAATGTACTTATGTACCTAGAGTTAGAGTTGCCTGATTCACCAAGTGAAAATACAGGATGCATAGTAAAATATGAATTGCAGATAATCAATAGTTTTGTTTTATTTTCAGGATAAGTATGTCCTAGATATTGCACGGGACATACTTATACTAAAAAAAAATTGTTGTTTTCCTGCAGTTCAGATTCAACTGGACCTACTTGTGTGGAATCTGTTGGGCATAAGACCTGTAGTTCTCTTGCTTTAATAATATTGACAATAATAATTATCATAGTTCTTGAGCTTTTAATATATGTTTCAGACTCCAACACTTTTCTTGTTATAGGAGACCTTCTTTAAAAAAAAAAAAGATCTTCTTTTGGGTTTATTAACTCTTCAACATCACTATCTTTTTTTTTTTTTTTTTGAGAGAGAGAGCAAGCAAGAGAGAGTGCATGCATGAGTTGGGGGGAGGGGCGGAGAGAGAGGGAGAGGAAGAATCCTAATTAGGCTCCATGCTCAATGCAGAGCCTGACACGGGGCTGGATTTTACCATCCTGAAATCATGACCTGAGCAGAAATCAAGAGTTAGACACTTAACTGACTGAGCCACCCAGGCACCCCTCAGTGTCACTGTCTTAAATCCACTTTCTTGTGCTAAGCCTTTTAGTCTTAACCTCAACCCAAAGTGAACTCTTACAGAACTGTTGTTTTTCATTCGCTATGGAATATTTCATATTTTGTCTTTTATAGTAATCATCTGTTAACTTGTCAGACATTGATCTTGAAGAGAGAATTTGCCATAATCTTCTGGGCACTTCATACAAATGAACATAATGTATTAAAATTTTTATGATTGAATAAGGAGATTGTGTATTCATTAGGATAAACTCAGTTATGCTGCTTTAACAGACAGCGCCCAAATTTCAGCATCTTAAAAAGAGTAAAAGTTGGTACATCTTCAGCATGGGTTGGCGAAAGGTGAGAATGGAGGCTTGGATAATCCTAGGTACTCTGGGACCCAGACCAGTGGGTCAGCATCTTAGTGAATTCTTCCATGATCATAGAGGTAGGGAAAGCGGAGTGGAAAATTGAGTCACCTATCACTCAGGGCTATATCATCAGCCGGAGTGAGTTATGTGGCCATGCTCAAGTTTACGGATGAGGGAAGCCAGTCCTACCATATGCCCTGAGGACAGGGAGAATTGGGATACTGGTGAACAGCCCTAAATACAGCATAGAAAAAAATATTGGCAGAGTCTTTGAAGGAGAGTTGGACAGCTTAGAAATACTTCAATTTTAGGAGTTACTCATGAGCCTACAGCTTTTATTGGTAAAACAAATTTTGCTTTGGAATTCTGGTACGTAAAATAAAAACTGAAGAATTTGTATAAAAGTAAGAAAAAAATAAATGTCAAAGTCTCATTAATGGCCCGGAATAGGGCATGAGTCATGATTGGGAATAAATATTATGATAATGTGCTCAAATGAAATCGTAGCCCACTCCAGAGTGGCCTTGCTGTTTTTCAATATTTCCATGAAAATGAACTTTTCTGGAAATGCTATTCCCAGATGTTAAGAGAAGGCAGATCAAACTTTTTCTATATATACATACATATGTACACGCACATATATATGTATATGCAAATGTATGTATATATAGTTTTTTTAAAAATAAACTTGCAGACCTGATTTTTACATTTCATTTTGGTGGGAACAGCAGAGACGCTTGCCAGTTTTAAATGTCTCTCTTTCTCATCTCCGTTTGTTTTCTGTTGTGTACTGCCGCCCTGTCATTTCCCGGGCCCTCCTGTCCTTGCTGGCGCGTCTGTCTGTCCCGAGGACCCCAGGAGGCGGTCAGGTTCCGCGGCTCCACTTGGCTTGCGTCTGGCGCTCCCCGCGGTGCGGCACCGTCTCCATGGAAACCGCAGGCTGCTGGGCGGGCAGCTCCGCGAGCGGTGCGGGTGGCTGGAGCTGGCCGAGGCCATCAAAGAGCGGGGAGGCCTTGAAGAGCCCTGGAAGAAGCTTCCGGTGTAATTGCGGAGACAGGACCGAAAAATGTTATTAATTTGAGACCTCCAGGCTCGTGGCGAAACTCCCAGGGGGCCCGTCTCTGCTCACATCTTGCAGAAGGGCGCGCCGCGTGCACTGGCTCTAGGTGATCTCTGTGGGGGTCCCAGGACATTTGAGGAGGACCGAGGGAGGCCCCGTGCTGGGCAGCGGCTCCCATGGAGCGGACTGCCATGGCTCTCATGAAATAATAATTTGGGAAAGACGTAGACACCGAATGTCCCAGTCAGTGGTTTCCAGGCTACAGACTTGAGCTCAGGGTGCTGCAAATGAGTTCTAGCCACTTTTGCAGGTTTACAAGCGTGGGAGGAGGTTTCTGGTGCAATTGTACTATTTGAGATCTGAGTGGCAGAACGGTGCCAAACATTTGGTTCTTCTGTCTTCTCGAAGCATCGCCCTACCCTGAAGATGGGAGGTAAACAGAAGTACAAATTCCTTCTGTTTCTTGGATTGCAATGAATCCTGCCCTACTTGGACCTGCCCTTTTCTCTGGGGAGCTCATCCCTGGGACAAATGAGCAACCTTTTACAGGAAATACACATAGTGGTGTGGAGAGAGAACACAGAAAACAGGAAATTCTTTAGGGATGAGAACTGAGGAAAATATATTTATAATAGTTTTTTATAACGCTGTTATACTACACTTGTTAATACCCATTGATGCAGTTTTTCAAGTATAAAATGAAAAACAATTCAGAAAAAAATGTAATTGCATTTTTGAGTGTCTCTTATTACTTCCAAAATTTCTATTCCTTTGTGTGTGCTTCTGTGTGTCTGTATAAAATAACATGTTAAGCTGGTCTGTGAGGCACTTTTAAAAGAAGAAAGCTTGGATAGAAGATAATTTTCTTCAGTATTTCTTTTTTTTTTTTTTTTTTTTTTAGATTTTATTTATTTATTTGTCAGAGAGAGAGAGATTGGCAGGCAGAGGGAGAAGCAGGCTCCCCTCTGAGCAAGGATCCTGAGGCGGGACTCCATCCCAGGACCCTGAGATCATGACCCTAGCAGAAGGCAGTTGCCTAACTGACTGATCCACCCAAGCATCCCCAGTATTTCTTTTCTCATATGCAAGATTCATTTATGTGATTCCACCATACGGAAACACTCAGAAGTTTACATGCTGCTCTTTGGTGCTTAACGTATTTTTAGTTATTAGGTGGATTTATATGTAGTTTTATTAGAATTTGATGTTTGTAATTTGAAATTGTATTTTTCTTGCTTTTTCCTATAGCACCTTTTCCCAAACGCAAAAAAGCATTAGTCCTTCTCATTTGATTTTCTGATGTCTTCGTCTTAAAGATCAGTGATACTCTCAAGAGAATATGATGATAATAATGATGAAGAAGATCATCATCATTATTATTATTGAGAGTGAGGATTTTTCTTCCCAAACCTTTTATTTTCCAGCTGTGGATTGGGCAGCAATATGAAATAAAAGCTTCTTAATAATAATAATAATAGATACTTTAAACATTGGAGATTATCTACAAACATATTCAAATATTGGTAATACAGTTTAAAAACTATTACCATATATTTTGAAATCTGCTTCTTTTACAAATTAAATATGGTTTATTTCTTATATACTTGATTTATAATGATAGTTGAAAATTATTTTCAAACGTTGACTTTGAGACATCATAATACATTTTGGAAAATGTAACTGAATGCCAATTAAAACAGCAAATAGCAAAATTCAAAGAGTGTAGCTAGTGTAGTTTGTGCATTTAAATACATATATTAGAAAAGAAGAATAATTGATAATTAATGAGCTAAGTGTTCAGCTTAAGAAATTAGGGAGAAAAAGGCAACGAGCAAAATGAAAGAAAGCAGATACAAGCCAGCTATTATAAAAATGCATACTATAGTCATTCCTCAGTATGCATTAGTGCTAAGAATTTGTTTTATCAGTCACACACCACTTATGTATTTACAACAGAAGGGATTTAATATAGGAGAATGGTCACATATTTGAGAGAAAAGCTGAGAAGTCAAACAAGGAGGCAGGGAAGTAATGCAGAGACTTAGCCTCAAGGAGCATGACTCCCATCAGCCTGGGTCCGTGTTGTTCAACCGGGGACTCTGCCGTCCCTCTCCCCCACCAGGAGACACTTAGCAGTCTTTGGAGACATTTTGATTGTCATGACTGGGTGGGGGGTGCTAGCAGCATCTAGTAGATAGAGGCCAGGGATGCTGCTGAACATTCTATGATGTGCAGGACAGCCCACGTAACGAAGAACTACCTGCCTCTAAAAGGTCAGTAGTTCCGAGATTGAGAAAGAGTGGCCTTGAGAGATGGGAGAAGAAAGGCAGTGCCGCAGGATCTAAGGCCTGGATGTCCCAGAGGGAGAGGACCATCCAGCAGGACGTCAAGCCATGGGAGGGGATGCAGCCGCTGTCAGAGAGGCTGGGGGAGGCAAGAGGAAGGACGAATGATATTCTGTCTCTTCCCTCCTTCCTTTCAGCCAGCCTCTTGGCAGGGCCTCCCAGTGGCCGAACTCAGCCGGAAGCCTGCTGTTACAGATGCTCAGAACACTGCCTGCAGGGCAAGCCTGGGATGCTGGACAGAGTCAGGAAGGTGGAGGGATGATTCTTGGCACAGGGGAGGCGCCAGCCAGCAATTCCTGTAATTCCCAATATTAACAGATGGAGGAGAGACCAGTGATCCTTTCAACTGGCGTTTAAAGATTAGCACTTTTCAAAACTAGGTCGTAATTAATAATCTGTAGTGAACGAAGAATTAGGGAATATTCTTCACCTAAATAATACTGAAATCCTAGGCGTATAGTATGACTTTAATCACAAAAACAAAAGAATATTTGCTCTCACCACTTCTTAGACCTCAGATATCCCAGTAAGACAAGAAAAGACAAAAGAAGCAAAGGATTAGAAAAGAAGAGGAAACATTTACAAGTTTTTTGCAGATAATGTGAATGTTTACATTAACTAAGGATTAACTGTCAAAACTATGAAGCTCTTTCAACAAGTTTTCTGGGTAAAATATCAGCATGTTAAGTAAGGCTTATTTCTTTCATGCTTGATTTATAGTGATAATTCAAATTACTTTTAAAAGTTAACTTTGAGACACCATAATAAACTTGAGAAAATGTTTATAACTCAGTGCTGGTTAAAATGGAAAAAGTGTGAGGTAAAGCAACGCTGGCTTTGAATGCTTGCTCAGTCCATAGCATTATCAAATGCTCATGAATGTATGATGTGTTTTTCAGATCGCCTTTTATCCAAATCCGGCTTTTGGGCTATCTCTCTCAGCTTTACTTGCCATGCAAAGTTATCTTTCTATTTTGTTTAAATCTTTATGTGCATTTTAACATGCATATGCGTGTATGTATTTACACACCCACATACACACAGAGATTGTTGAAGGAATATGATTATATTGATTTCAGCTCTGTGATTAAGTGTTAACCTTTTAAATGGATTCTTCCCTAGGAAATGCATTTGTAATCCACATTACCTTGTTGAAAGATTATGTATGTAATCTATAAATTCATAAATCCATATATTTATAAATACATGATTATACACGTGACATAGTCTTTCTGTTCTTTCAGGGGAATAGAAATAGCAAACTCTTGCTTATCTTGTCTTCTACTTCACCGAGTTAAATATTTTATATAATGCTATTCATGATATGGCTGTTATAAAAACGGGGAATTTATATACTTGAAGGTTTGGTGTGTTTAATTTTTTATCAAGTATGCTCCCTTAAGACCATTGTGGAAGCAAAAACATACCTGATGGAGAGCCAGCATTTGGCTTTGATGATCTTGCTTTCTTGCTAATGTTCATGGATTGGAAACTCAGTGTGCTAGTGATTCTAGTAAAACCCAGAGTCTGTTCAATTCACTAATCCCGAGTGCTGAGGTGCTTTGGCAGTGTTTTTTCTCTGCGAAGCTCTGAGGATTTTTGATTGAGTTATGTATTCTTAGAGCAACAGCCATAAGAAGCAGTGCCCTTGTACAAGTTCAATGGTGAATTTAGGGGGTTACAAAGTGAAAATTGAGGCTTCAGGGTAAAGGGCGTATTCGTGAAGCTGGAGAACTCCATACAACAATAGGCTAATAGCTAGTGTCTATCAAGTGTTGGGAACTTAGTAGAACATAGGTTTCTATCAGAATGATTTCACGACGTGGAAACCTTTGTTCCTAAATGGGTAAAGACTTAGCAGTTCTACAGGAAAATTATTTCCAAATTATTGAAATGAAAGATAAAGCCATGAATAGTGTAAGAGGTTAAAAATATTTTGTTTTCCACTTGTGCCAACAAACCCCTTTGGGATTTGATAATTTTTAATTTTTTCAAACTTGTTTGAAAGTATCTATTTAATCACCAGTGCATACATGTTTTTTCATATCTAACTTAAAAGGTGTCTGGGTTATACTTCCCTTTGAAAATTAATGATGGAGGGGTGCCTGGGTGGCTCAGTTGTTAGGCAGCTGCCTTCAGCTCATGTCACGATCCCAGGATGATCCCAGCATCCTGGGATCGAGCCCTGCATCAGGCTCTCTGCTCAGCAGGAAGCCTGCTTCTTCCTCTCCCACTCCACCTGCTTGTGTTCTCTCTCGTCTCTCTCTCTCTGTGTGCCAAATAAATAAATAAAATCTTAAAAAAAAAAAAGAAAATTAATGACGGGATTTACCTTGATTTAGCACAGGTTATCTGGGTGAGGGATTGTGGTTCTAATTTCCTAAAGTAAATGTTATTACACTTCATTGGCTCAGTGACATTTGATATTAATACCATGTTTTTGTGTGTTGTGGAGGTTATGATAAATTTCTCACAAAGAGGTCATAAGAATGAGAGAATTTTATCATTAAAGGTTGCTATTGTAACTTAGAAATAGGATAGGGCTTTAGCGTATGGTTAATGAATTCCAAAGTTTGCTTTCCCCACCCCCTCTTTCCTCTTAAAGCAAGTCCATAAAAGTGCTCAACAACATTCTATTCACCACTGACTAGCAGAGCTTGAAAATCTATGTCAGTCATGATATGACTGTTGTGAAAATGGAGAATTTATACTTTTGTACGCAAAATGACAATTTAACCAGACTTGTGATCCTTTTCCCACAAGTAGGGAAAAAATACCAAAGTTGTTCTCTTTGGGACCCAGATAGCATTAGCAAAAATGAAAATGCAAGAAATCCGATTTTTACAATTTAGAAGAAAATAGCACTGTCAAATAAAATGAGAAATGTGGGATCTTCTATGTAGGTCTTACATTTGAGCTATGGAAGTGTTTCCCTGCAAAGGGAAGAGTCTTGTATCGTCACAAAGTGCTGGGAGGTACAGGGGGGAAGGTAGGATGTACGATAACCAACCTGGATTAACAGTATGCACCTTGAATGTTAGCCAACACGAAGCTAATAGCTTTTTAAAACACACATGAGATACAGAAAAGAAAATAATTTTCACGTACATCATAATTTAAAACAATGCTTTAAATTCTTGTTTAAGAATTTAATCTGAATAGCAAATTTAAGACTAGTTATCAAATTTAGGACTAGCTATCAAATGTAAGACTAGTTACTATTACCTGAATATTAAATTTAACCTGAATATAAAATTTATATATAAATATTTAAAATTTAAGACCAGTTTTTCTCCACATATAACACATACACTCTTAAAAATAATAAAACACCTTCATATTCTTCCATATAAATTAGTTAAATATTTCTCTAGAAATCTACAAATAAGTAGCTTTAAAAAAGGAAGAACATCTTAAGTCTGTGTTGGTTTTCCCATCACCTGTGCACCCCTGGAGGGGGTAATAGTAGATGTTCTCCTATGGGGCACTCTATTGCCTGCAGTTCTTCCTTGCCACCAGTGGGGGCGTCTCACCTGCTGGTCCTTCTAGGGGTGGAACGAATTCTGTTGAAGGTAAATACCCTACACAAGGCTGCTGTCAAACTGCTCATGTTCTCCTTCTCCTCCCTTCTTCTCGAGCAGGTGTCACAGGGGTAGCCTCTTTTCCGATCCTTACCCAGTTGCTGGAAGTTGTGGAGGGGTTGGCTGTGGCCTCCAGTCCAAGCTGACTGTCGGTTCTAGCAGCAATAAGGCAGGGGCTATATTTTCCATTCTATCTAGTCTCTCTTAATCGGTTCAGAATGGGGAGGTGACTTATATACAACATGTTTATATGGATTTTAACTTTGTGATAAAGTGGTAAATTCATATGTCGTCAATAAAATCTCCGGCGACTCAATTTGCCTTAAAAGATAAATTTATAGGGGTTAGTGAGAGGAAACCTCTTTACCCACCCTCCCCTAAAATGTTTAATCCTTTCTCCTTCCCAATAATGGAATGGGAATCTTCAAGTGAAAACTCTTACTTAGCATAATTATCTCTTACTTTTAGCTCATCTTGGTGCTCAAAATGAATTGTGAAGAGTTGCTTCATTTTAAATTACTAAGATGTTAACATCACAAGGAGGGACCGCATAGTCTGTGGAGATCATGTAGACACACAAGTAAAGCCTCTAGAGGGTGCCAGAAAGTCTGTCTTTGGTACAGTTGATAAGATAAACTGTCAGTTAAGTTTCTAAAGATTTCCCTGTCTTTTTCTTTTTTGTAAAGAAATACAGTTAGTTGTAAATCCGATGGTCCTGAAAGAAACGAAACAGTAAACAGAAAGAAGGGAATCCATGAAATGAGACCATATTGAATCATTTTGTGTAGGTTTGCTTCAAAGTGATAAAGGGAATGAGCGCTTTGGAGGTTTTGAATGTAAATGTCAGAGTCATGAAACCAACACTACAGTTAAATGACTAACTTAGTCTAGTCCTGTTACTTTATGGTGTCACAACCACTTTACTCACGGGTTTGAGAATAAAGGCTATTATTTGGCCATAAAACTTTAGGGATATTGGTTTGACATTGACAAGTTTAGTTAATTGTTTCAAATTACCGTGGGCTCAACTGTGCTTGTATGTTACATGCAATATTAATATTTTTGGTGCAAAGTGAAGAACATTTTTAATGTTAAAATATTTCCCCCACGTTTTCAAATATTCTTTTCCTTCTTGGCAAGAACACTTCGAGTGTGGTGTTGACTGTTCAGTTTCTGGCTACTCAACATTTTCATTTTAATTTTGGCTGCAAATAATCTGTGGGGACTTGGGCATCACATTCAACATTTTAGGGGCCTCACATTCCTTGTCTCTAAAATGGTGCAGTTGACTGCCTCTAACATTAAGTGCTATTTACAGTCTTTATTTTATTATTACAAATGTAGGACTTTTGAAGTGCCAGGCATCTTTTTTAGCCATTTACGTCATTAGCTTCTTGAATCCCCCTAGCAACCTAGGAGGTAGGCACCATTTTTATCTATCGTACAGACGAAGAACCTGACGCATAAGCTATAGAAACACGAGAGGTGTTTTCAGCTGCTATAACAAACTACCACAGACCATGTGGCTCAAGCAACAGACATTTGTTTCTCACAGTTGGAGGCTGGGAAGTTTAAGATCAAGATGCCCATAGATCCAGTGCCTGGTGGGAGCCAGTTTCCTGCTTCATAGATGGTTTTCTTTTTGCTGTGTCCTCACATAGCAGAAGGGGCAAGGGAGCTCTCTGGGGTTTCTTTGTAAGTCCCCTGTATGAGGCCTCCCACCTTCGTGGCCTGATCACCGCCCAAAGGTCATACCATCACGTTGAGGGCTAGGATTTCAACAGATGCATTCTGGTGGGGGACGCAAACTTTTAGCACATTGTCGGTGACTTAGATGGAAACCTCATTGTTGGGTCTCCACTGAGGGTTCATTTCCCACTAATCGATGTTAGGGAGTTCTGTCTTGATCAGTCAATAGTAAATTCTACCTCTGTACCTGACTCGGAATGTGTGGGTTTCCCTCTTGGCACCAGCTTTCATTTTCCTGCCAAGTCTTGCACGAGCATGTCCTGGGGCCAGCTCCGCATGACTGGATTGAGTCGGCACAGGGGGAGGTAGCAACAGGCAGGGAAAAACATCTTCTGCTCCTCACAGAGATGCGGAGGTGACAGATTTTTCTTGCTCTGCCTTGAAAAAGCAAGCTTAGCACCCTTCCTGCATTTTTAGCACTTTCTTTTTTACAGGGCATTGAGCTCCGGGAACTTTCTGTTTGTCATCAACTTAATATTTAAGTCAGGGACCTTTGCAGAAGCATATTCCTGGTCGGCAGCTCTGGGTCGCCAGTATTTCCGCCTGCACAGAGAGGTCACGAGAACTGCTGTCTTCCCGTCTTCACCGAGAGAAATGAGCACCGAGGAGGGTCAGCTTACACACGGAGCAGGGTGTCCCCACCTCAGCGCTGTTGTTCCTGTGAGCCGGTAACTCCTCATGGTGCGGGCTGTCCTGGGCCCTGTAGGAAGCTGGGCGGCAGCGCTGGCTTCTACCCACTAGATGCCACTAGTACCCCACCCTGCCATTGTGCCCAACAGTCATATCTCTAGAGCTTGCTACGTGTCTCCTGGGGTGGAGGCACCACCCATGGATGAGAACCAAGATGTAGATTAATTGGGCTTCCGGTGGACCCCCCCCCCCCCACGTCCCCCAAGCAACCCCATGCTCTCCCACTGGCCCTCCCCATGAGGCTGTTCGGGATGATGCTGCAGATTCCAACATGGCCGCTTTTCCTATTACAGTCACCCTGCGTGTATTTGCCAGGTGGTTATTGTGGCCCATCAAGGTCTCCCCAGTGTTCTCACGGGGCACACATCTTGAGGTATTCATCCCCCAAAGGATTAGCTCCTCTGCCAGGGAATTGAACCAATTTCCTGCTTCCTTATTATTTTTTTCCTCATTTTTGTTCCTCATACCTCAGTGCCCCTCTTCAGGCACTTGAAAAGGGAATATGCTTTGTCTCTTCACCCTCAGGTGCACCTCTTGGGCAAGATGCTTTTTAAAAATACTTTTCTATTGTGGCAAAATATATAGAATATAAAATTTCTATATATTTTAAATCTATATAAAATTTAATATTTAAATCTATATAAAATTTACATAGAATATAAAATCTACCTTTTAAAGTATTTTTAAACGTGTAGTTAAGTGGCATCATGTATAGTCACAATGTTGTAGGACTATCATAACTATCCGTTTCCAGAACTTTTCACCCTTCCAAGTAGAAGTTATGGACCCATGAAACAATAACTCCCTCTGCCCTCCCCCTCCCTCTCTTTCCCTGCCAATTGTGGGCAATCATCTACTGATGGACACTTGGGTTCTTTGCACCTTTTGGCTGTTGGGAATAGCTCTGCTATGAACATGGGTGTACCTTCTTGAGTCCTTGCTTTCACTTATTTTGGGTACATGCCAGGAATGGAATTGCTGGGTCATAGAGCAATTTTAACTTCTTGAGGAACTGCTGTACTGTTTAATGTGGTCACTGTACCATTTTACAGTCCCATCGGCATCGTGTGAGTGTTACAATCTTCACCAACCCTTATTGCCCATTTTTTAAAATGATAGCCATCCTGATGGATATGAAGTGGTATCTCACTGTGGTTTTGATTTGCATCTCCCTAATAACTATGTTGTTATGATGTTAACCATGATGTTGACCATGTTTTCATGGGCTTCTTGGCCATCGGTATAGCTTCTTTTAAAGAAATGTTTATTCAGGTCTTTTCCCATTTTTGAATTTTGTTGTTATTAGTATTAGATTGGATACTTCTAAAGAACAGATAAATTCCATGGTCTCGATTCTGAATATCTCATCATTTAACATTAGAGGCCATTAGTTGGCTTCATTTAGTTGATGTGGATTTCATCTCATATTAGAAGGTATCATAACAGCTCTGTCCCGTCATGAGTGTTTCATGAGACTGCTCTGAGGTGGGAATCCCCACCAAAACCTGATCACAGTGGGACACGCGAGGGCCTGACGAGCAGTCCAGCTTCAGATCTTAGTGGTGGCCAATGCGATCATAAAGCAGCATCCCAGGGAGAGTGACCTCAGGCCCACAACACCTGCTGCTCATACTTCTTACTGTGGCGGTGCCTGCAGTGGGCATCTGGCCTTTGTTTAGATTGGAGGGCTTATACCTGCATCGCCACTTCCCTTGAACCCAGTCATCTGTGATGGTGTACACAACTGCATGGTAAGCCTTAACATGAGTCATACTTTCCATTTCATGGTGAAAACTGAACTAAAATAGGGGTCATCCTAAGCATTTCTCATAAATGTGAGGGTGGCAGGGTTTTCAAATGGAGCTGGAAATCCTGTGAGAACGGAGGCAACCCTTATAGTAGGATAATGATGGCAAAGTGACTCACGGGAGGTCACGTGTGATTGTGAGTCTCAGAGCCAGTCCCCACCTCAAGACTATGTTCGTGCTGCTCCTCCTTCTGCACAACTGGTTTTTCTGGGTTGATTAAAGATGGCATTGAGGCCCTTCATATGGCGCCCGTCCCATGATGGTTGGGGAAAAGAATCTGATTGGGATAGATCATGAAACAAGAAATTTTAGATGTCCAGCACTGCATAGATTCAAGCACTATTTTTAATATATTCTTATAATTATTATAAAGTGTAGAGTATCTTCTGTCACCACAATATAAGTTGGCATTTTAATAGGTATATTGATTGATCTGTGAAAGTTCGTGTCTTAGGATCACAGCTCTGCTCCTGATTTTCTGGGTGATGTGGGGGTCCATGTCTGACTCTTTGAGACTTGCACAGGTACTACTGTTGAGTGAACGAATACACAAGGAGTCTTTCTGTCACTAAGGGCAAAAATGATTGGGCTTTCAGGTTACTCTAAGCTGTAATACAAAGTAAGTCCAGAGGTGATGATTGTTCACCTAGAGAGTAACCTTCATGTTTCTGCCAGGGTGACAGAGCATCCTGTTAATGGAACGGAATTCGCATCTCCATGGAGGAGAAAGAGAAAAAAAAAAAAAAAAAAAAAAAAAATATATATATATATATATATATATACACACACACACACACATATATATATATATGATTGATTTATTTATTTAAGAGAGCGCCAGCAAGAGCAAGAGCAGGGGGAGGGGCAGAGAGAGAGCAAGAATCTCAGGCAGACTCCCCGCTGAGTGCAAAGCTCATTATAGGGCTTGATCTCAGGACCCTGAGATCATGACCTGAGCCAAAATCAAGAGTCAGACACTTAACCAACTGAGCCACCCAGGCACCCCTGAGAGAGAGAAGATCTTAAACAACTCATTAAAGTTCTGATTGGCTGATTATAATAATCTGAGATGTTCCTCTTCATCTGTAATGTTTTCTGTGATTTTGTATTTTTTTCCCCAAATAAAAACAAAAACAGCAATTATTTCTTGCCTCAAATAATTATTGGACTTTTTCCTGAAATCAGTACAAAGTCTGAGCAAAGGGCAATTTTCCTGGCTAGAATCAACATGATATAAAATTAGCACTGCAGTCTCTAGCAAGTTCATTCTTCTCCGGAATAACTCAACTTGTTGAAACGATCCTGGCTTCACCATATATTTTGCATGAGCCAACCAGCTGGATATACTAGGCAAGGTCATTATGCCTTGGCAGTCCAGAAAGCATTAAAAAGAGAGCTGGAATCAGAATCATGTGGTATTACATACAGACTTGTGATATTAAAACGAAGCTGAGTAGAGAAAATATAATGCCGTATCATCCATTTGTCACAATGATAGATGCGCTTGCAGATATCCAGAAAAATTGTTACAGCTTATCTACTGCTCCTGATAAGGTGTCAGGGAGGCAGAGACTGGGAGTGAGTTCACGATGACTGGAATCATGTATTGATCAGGACCACACAGAATAGCACGCAGTTATTGATCATTCTAAAGATCCTAAGAGAGGTCTAACGGCACGTGATTTCTCTCTCTCCTTGTGCATTTTTCATGAGTGGTAGTATAACTTGCTATTAGGCCAACACAGGAAGTATTACTCCATTGTGGCAAAAGCTTTTCTATTTGTCCACAGGGAAAATGCGGTAGAATGTCCATAATAAACATGTATTTAGGACTTAGGATGTGCCAAGCACTGTGCTGGACACTTAAATACAAAATCTCCTTAAATTCTCCCAATGGGTCTCTGAGATGCTTTTGCTTTTTAATTTCCTGTGTCATAGAGATCAGCTAGGGCCTCCTGATTTTCATATATGATTGACTTTGGGCCATATCCCCATTTAGATGGCCGTCGAGATACGGGCATGTTCCACTGTACAGTTTCTGTAAATTCTGGAGAGGTCACCGGCTCAGGCTTTGCTATGAGCCAAGTCCCTTGTCCTCATGTGCTGTATCAGTTACAGCCGACTGTGTTCGTTTTCTGTTGCTTTTGTAACAAATTACCATAACTTGTGTGTCTTAAAGCAACACAAATCCATTCTCTTACAGTTCCAGAGGTGAGAAGTCCAACGTGGGTCTCCCTGGGCTAAAACAAAGGTGTCAGCAGGGCTTTGTTTCTTTCTGAAGGCTCTAGGGGAGAATCCATGTCTTGCTTCTTCTGGCTTTTTCAGGCCACCCACATTCCTTGGCTCGTGGTTCCTTGCTCCAGCTTCAGAGCCAGTGACAGCAGGCTGAGTCCTCATGTCACTCACTTTCAACTTCCGTTCCTGCTTCTTTGTTCCTTTTTTAGGACCCCGGTGATTACTTTGAGATAATTCAGGATAATTTCCCTATTTCCAGGTCAGCTGATTAGCAACCTTAATTCTGTCTTCAACTTTAACTTTTTTTTTTTGCATGTGACATAAAATATTCACAGGTTCCAGGGATTAGGATGTAGACATTTCTGAGGATTTTTTTTCTGTCTCCCATAGGGATTTAACCTGCAAGTGAACATCTAAGTCCTTTTCTGGCCTCTATTAATAAGCTATTTATCTTAATTATATCAGGAGTTTATTTAGTTTGTTGAAGGTTAAAGAAGTTGATGATTATACCCCCTCTCTTCCTCTTTCTCTCTTTTCCCTTTCTGGTTTTGTTGATAAATTACCCTCCTTTTTGAAACCAGATAGTTCTTTCCTTCTCAGCTCCTAGAAATCTCTTTAGCCTAGTAGCAGATGAGCTACAAAACAAAACAAAACAAAATAAAATAAAATAAAATAAAATAAAAATAAAGGAAGTTCAGAATAGAAAATCTATCCTGACAGAAACATCATGAATATGCTTTTTGCCATCTCCTATTCATCCATTTTTCAGATTAACACCAGTAATTGGGACTGGACAGATTAGTGATGCACCATAGACCACTGGTTCTGATCTGGGGATGATTTTGCCCCCAGGGGTTACTCACTACTGACTGGAGACATTTTGCTTGTCACAATTGGGGGGTGGGGGTTGGTGATGTTACTGACATCTGGTTTCTAGGGTCTGGGGATGGTACTCTATCCTTCCACCCACAGGAGAGCCGCTACAGCAAAGAGTTATCTGATCCACACTGTTAGAGACCCTGTGGTTGAGGAACTCTGCTCGGGACTGTGATGGCTACACCGGGGATCTGGGAAGGCCCTCCGTGTGCCAGTCCCAGCCCTGCCAGGCAGCTATGGTTCCAGAGAAGGAAGAAGACACTTTGTAGAAGCTTCTAACTTTTATTAGTTATAAGATTATTGTATCTGTTTGAAGTGAATCATGTTCAGGGGATTTGGAAATATCCAGAATGCAATGTTTTGCCTATGTTTGGTGTGGCTTCCAGATTTCTTGGTAGCATGGTGATGATTTCTATGAAATTACTGCAATAGACGTTTCTTAGAAGAGCAGCATCATTTGTCTGCCTTTAAAGTTAAACGACTATTTGTCTCTCTGAATTAAACCTTCTTTCCTTGAATTAGAGGTCAATGAAGGCCCTTGCTGGTGGTGGCCCTGGGTCAGCTCTTGGAACCATACGTCTCATGAGGGAGAAGTGTCTTTCTGTGAATGATGAAGACAAATGAAGTCAAGGAATAATTAGCAAGTGGAGATGCTGACCTGAGCAGTGCCATAAAAAATAGCCAATATTCACGATCCATTTATAGTGAACCTAGGGAGAAGGCCCAAAGCAAGGAAAGAACTGAAAAATGTTTTAGGTGGACCATAAAGTAAACCTTAGGTAAGTGGATATTAGCCTTAGGTATATTTCTGCTGATCTCAGATACCTTTCATACCTATTTCGAAGAGAATGTTGAAGGGAAGTCTGGAGTTTAGAGGTGTAAAATCATCTCTTTGTCTCAGACAAGCATAAGTCTGACTGTCTTTCATTGTGTATTATCTTTTGTATAACATGCTGCCTTTAAAAATGTGATTATAATATTCTCATATTCAGTTTGGACAGAAGTGGTGCTTTGATAGAAGAAGGAAAGTGTGGACAGAGATGACAATTTTATGCTGATTATGTACTTACAGCACATTAGTATTTACCTAGCAATTGTTAGGTTGAGCTTCCAGTGCTCAGATCTTTTTATTTTCATAAAATTCGGCGCTAAGGTGAAAGACCCTGTCTCACTTCTTGCTTTGTCCATGTAACACAGACACAAGCACCTATTGTCCTAGTAATTGAATTTACTGCTGGAAGTTATTAATAATTTCATTGTCCTAGTAGCATCCTCCCATGTCATGTTCTTACCAATCAAAAATAATTGGTTTGGAAGCTAGGGAAGCTATTGTGTGTGGGATCCCGTTGTGATGTATCTGGCCCGTAATTTGATTTATGCCCATTGAGTAAAATCCTTTGAGATCTATAACCCTGTAGTTGTGAAAGGGAATATTTTTCAAGATATATCATTTATGCTAGGAAACAGCAATTGCTTGGCAATCAAGAGTTTTATTGAATATCTCTTTGTATCACAATGTGCTGGGTACTTTGGAGAATGTGTGTGAATATCAATATATGATTTGTTTGTTCTCTTTAAGAAAAAGCTTTCAACTCTATTAGGAAGACATGATTTAAATGTGAGCATTTTCATATAAGTTCAAGGGTTAAATGAAATATGAGAAAATAGATGTGATCAGGTCGCACGGCTGAAATGGGGAGTGCGGGGCACTACGGAGTCTCCCAGTCACATCTGAGCTGTCCCGCGGAGTCTCAAAGTCTCACTAATCTTTGTGCTTTATTTTAGCCCTAAACTTTCTATCGAATGGATACAGAAGACCTTTTATTTTTATCTTACGCATATTCACTCTGTGTCATTCATATTTCATTTTGGTATTTAATACTGCCCTTGCTTGTATCACCTTATATTTATTCAAAAGTGGATTAACGATAAATAGAAGGGAGTTTGAAAATCACCAGGAAGCAAAAAATGGAAGAGTTGGTTATATATCAGAAGAAATAGGTTAAAGTATAAACAAGATACAACGTTCTAATGATCATGATAAACGAAAACTCCTTTTTGAGGGAAGGGTGGGGAGTAAGAAAGAGGAGGTGGCAGTAAAATGATTAATTTTTAGTGACTCTTCAAAATGTCAGCTAATTAGGATTTTAAGGTATCATGCTAGAACTTCTATTTTGTACTAATTTTGAAAAAGATTATTTGAGAGAGAGAGAAGGAGAGAGACAGAGAGTAAACAGGTGAGGAGAGGAGCAGGGGGAGAGGGTCAAGCAGACTCCCCACTGAGGCAGGGAGGCCAGTGGGGGCCCATCCCAGGACACCGAGATCATGACCTGAGCTGAAGTCATATGCCTAAATGACTGAGCCACTAACATTTGTACTAATGTTAAGAAATTTCTTCAGTTTCCTAATGCCCCACTTTACCAATGTGCTTTCAGGGTGAGCTCTTTGAAGAGATGGAATATAAGTTTATTTCAAAACCATAAAGCCTTCAAAGTAGGAAAAGGTCACGTTAGTGAATACTTGGACAAATTCCATTATTCGAAAGGAAACTTCAAAATGTAACCAGCAGTCCTTAAAAATACCATAGCAAACATGAATTACCTTAGCAAATACGAAGTACCTTCATATTTACTAGTTTATATTGGCTAAAATAGAACAGTCTTTGAGAAAAGCTTTAAAACAATTAGTCCATAGTTTTATGATATAAATGTAGATATTTGGTTATATCAGTGGTTGGAAGAAATCTTAATTTTTATTTCTGTTTAATCCCATTTCACCTAATTATAGAAAGTGATAAATGCTATGAAAAAACATAGAACGAGGTCAAAGGGTTTTGGGTATTAAAAGATAGGGTGCATTATCTGAAATTCTAAATAGGGTAGTCAAGGTAGGCAGCAATGAGAAGGTATCATTTGACCTGAAGTTTCAAGAAGATGGGGAGATTGGCCTTGTGGGTATCAGGGTGAATGAAAATCCAGGAGGCAGTTGATGAGGTCCCTGGATGCGAGAATGCCTGACGTGCTCAGATAATAACAAGGAGGCCAATTGTGGCTGCAGACAAGAAGGATAAGTCATAGGAAGTGTAGTCATGGCATCAGATCGGCAATGGGAGGACCAGTGCAGCATATTTATAGACCACCACGAGTGCACTTCGGCTTCCACTCTGCCGAGTTTGGGGAAGAGAAGTGACATGATTCAATTCACATTTTGAAAGAATTCTCTGATTGCCCTGCAAAATTATGTGGGGGCCAGGGTGGAAGCAGGGAGCTCAGGTAGGAGGCTCTGGTGGGATCCAGACAAGAGATGCTGGTTTGGACAATGGTGCACAGAAGGGGAGAGAAGTGATCGTATTTGAGTTATGTTCTGAAGGTCAGAGGACTTGCTGGTCCATTGGACAAGGCTGTAAGAAACAGAGGGATTAAAGATGACACAGCAACTGGAAGGATAGATGGGGTTGCTATCCAGTGAGAGGGGAGAGAGTGAAATTGGCAGATCACTTTTGTGATGTTATTATGTCGTGTTATGACATGTTATGTGGCAGCAGCTTATCGGACCTCGAGGTAGAGGTGTCCAGTAGGGAGTAGATTCTAGAAGTCTGGAGTGGAGCACGGAAGTCTAAGGGGAACCTAAAATGAAGCATGAGAGCATCTATTGGGTATTCATATTTTGTAGATATGGAAGTGGACTACATGTGTGTTGAAAATGTCTTGTGTGTGTGTGTGTGTGTGTGTGTGGTTTTCCATTCAAGTAGTTTTCTATGGTTTACAGCTTCGAGGGCGGTAATAGTAAGAATGTTCCAGTACCTTTTAGAATACTGTTCTTTTTTTTTTTTTTTTTTGCTAGTTAGATTGTGATTTGCAATAGAGAGGTTTCTTAAGAATCTTTATTCTTTAGCAACAAAGAGAAACCTCATGTTTTTTGGAGAGAAAAATTCTATGGTAGTAAAATATAAATGATAATTTTGGCAGACTCATTGCCATGCTCTGTACTTAAATACTTATAGAGATGTCAGGTTTTATGTGAGATCTTGGATTAGTGGGGATTGCCATTCTTCTTTAAGAACCATGCATTTAAATGCCACATCACAGTAGCCGAGGTCACTGCTTGACCTAAAATAAAATAAATTAAAAGTTCTAGTTGGTTTCCAAATTACTTGGTTTAGCCTCTTTATAAATGTGTTATAAAATAAATTATAGCACTTGTTACAAAAATAAATAACCAAGCAACCTCTAATTTCCTTAGGATGTAATTGTTACAAGCAGTAAAGTTATGTGTATGTTTTTTGCTTTTTCCTGTTTTGTAACTGGAACGCATCTTATATGCATTATGAAATTTTAGATGCAATTACCAAAAATCCAATTAAGATGCTAGAACAGTAAAATTTACAGATGAGCTTAAAAGTACTTAGCTCTAATAGGGAATTAGTTATAAACCTCTGTGTTAAACATTACTGATCATGTATCTTTTGAAATGTTACCAAGTATGATATTAAAACCATAGCATTCACAATGGAGCTCTAAAATGTACTAAAAAGGGAGTTATCCAACAAATGTGATTACAGAATTGACTAGCAGTGAAAATATTAGTAAATCTGTAAAAGGAGTTTCATAGCAGGAAGTGCGAGTGCTATTTTGCCTAGAATATGTAATGCTTCTTACCAGAAGAATTGAACATGAGATTAAAATAGTTGTATAGCCAGTAAGTCTTGGTTACAAACCATTCTTATTTAAAAGAAAAATCTCTGTATTTTATTACAAATACCCCATCTATACATTCATGTTCACTAAGGATTCAAAAGCATCACCGTGCTCTATAATACTTAATGAAATCACTTGCTAGTTAATTCCACCGTGAGTGAGCAAGTATAATAGAGTAAGAACACTGCTTTTAAAAAAAAAAATCAGCTGTAGAGCCAGAATTAGTTGCAAGAGGTAGCAATTTTTTCATTCTCAGTACTTCTGCAATTTCTATTTTCATGGGAAATTGAAGTGGAAATGCTGAGATGCCGATTGAATCACTGCTGCTCTGGCTTTTCCTGGCAGATTAGAAACCCAGAACAGACAAAGCAGAGTCCAGACTTTGAACTTCAAATTTACTGGCCAGTAAGATTGTTGAGTTTTTACATCTTTTATTGTAGCGTAATCTGATCGAGCCGTGGATATTTTTAGAGACTTAACCTGGTTGGTTGTGATTTATATGATGAACCAATGTATGGTTGACATTTGTGTAAACACAGAGCAACAATTCAAACTAGATTGGTTGTTTTTTTTTTTTTTTCCCCTTGTGTGATAGTTCCCTTGTATATATGGCGAATAAAGAAAGGACTTGGGGAAAATCCGTTTGCCTATTTCTGGTAGTCTCTACCCCTACCCTATACAAAATACATACGCCACCTGCCCTCATGGTATTTGGTAAGGGGAGGCAGCTGTGTTGATGAGAAAAAGGCTGAGCGGGGAAAGAAGCACAACGAACATAATCATCAAAGGATGGAGAGTTCTGGAGAGAGCATGTGCAAGGACTCTAAGAGAAAACTTGGACCCTTCCGTGAATTGGAAGAAGGCCAGTGAGATGCAGGAAGGTGACCGCCAGCCCTCCAGGGCCCTGTAGAGATTCAGGAGGGCCAGGTCGTGCCAGACCCTGTTTTCTCCCAAGAACTGGGAATTTACTCTTCCTGCAGTATCATCATGATCGCTGGGTCTGGTGATGGAGGGAAGGATGTCTTCATTACTATGGGCATTGTGGTTTAGTATATCTGGTTTAGTCTATCTGGTTTTGTTCTGTTTTTCCAGACCTCTTGCCGTGTGGAGGTCTGCACGGGAATCTTAGCCGGCGTGGAGTTGGCGTGAGCTGCAGGACCGGGTGTGGTGTGTTCAGTGTGACCCTTGTGGCACAGAAGTGAACTGCATCACTCATGGATGGAAAGAGAAGTCAGCGGTTAAAGGAAAGGGAAGATTTCCCATTAGGGAAGGAGCATGGGCCAAGTCTTAGCAGAGGGTCCTGAAGGAGATGGATGCTATTGGAGTGGGTCCGAGTCCAAGTCTAGGGTCAGGTTGGATTCCCAGCCTGTTAGCTTTGCCACCTTGGAGACACCCTTCACTGTGGAACATCACAGAGCCTACTTCATTAGGTTTTTCTAATAAATGAGATAATATATGTAAAGTACTTAACCCTGGGGTGACGTTCTTAAGCTTATTGAAATTATTAGCTCTCCTTGTTGCTCCTACTACTTTTATTATTTGATTAAGTTGGTAACAAGAAGGGTGGACAGGCACAGAATAATTAATGCCTTGGAACTAAGAATATGCATCCATGATAAATAGATCAGTAAGCGGGATTCACGATTCATGCAGAGTAGACAAGATTAGAAATGTGAGTAGATAAGATTAGAAAAATAGGACAAATATTGATATTTTATTGCTTATATCATAACCTTCCACAAGCAAACAGCAATTCTGGGTTTATTTACTCAACAAACATTTCATGTTCTCGATGTTACCCAACCCTCTGCCCCCTTACCTGACTCCTGTTAACTGGGCATTTAACTGCCTCTAAAACTGTGGATCCGGATTTCTTGGTGTGTATCTATAAGATATCCTTATAGGGAGATATTCAATAGAACCAACCATGCCACATGTTTATGTGTTGTTATTAGAGTTGAGAGTTGTACTCATAAATGTCTAAGAAGAACTTTGATTGATGCACTGGTAACTAAGAAGGTCGAATTAAATGTGGAGACAAGCGTGAGAAACAAGCACGAGCAAATCTAGTATTAAGCTGAGTTTGAGCCACATTGTCTGTGATTTCGTTCCATCACAGTCGTTTGGAGGGAATCAGTCCAGCCACCAAGTACGTGCTAGAAGGAGTCCCGGACTTGTGGTGGGCCCCTAAAACAGGGGTTCCCACAGAACCGACAGTGTGCAAATTTCCAGCAGGAAAGCTCTCCCTTTCAGCACTCTGCTGACCACCAACAGCAGGCCTTGTCAGCCTTTTGTGGATCCTGGTTGGAAGGTTTGTGTTGAAATCATAATATGTTATATCGTGTCTTCCTCCTTTTCCTATATGCTTATGTACTATCTCAAAACACGTAAGAGGGCAGACAAGCATAATTTGTCTTATATGGAGATGATATTTTTTCATTAGTAGTACAGGTAGTGACTAAATACACACATTTGTAGCTCAGCTCAAATTTATTGAATATGACACTAAGTAGGTTAACCCATACTTAATGTATATTAGCTCTTCTGCTCGTTGACCCCAGAGATCAAAGATACCCTTATGAGTCAAGAGCTTTTTACATTATTCTGGGTCCAGATGACAAGATTTGCATTATTCATTAGAACATAAGTATCAAACTCGTTGGCAGAGGGTGGTCAGATCATATTGTTCTCCCTGGCAATTCTGTGTACTGGAAGAGCATCTTCACCAGGGTTGACAAGCACACCGCCCCTTTGGCAGCTGGGTCCCCGCCACACTCTGCATTTTCTTGTTTCTCACACAGACTGGATGTGCCTCAGTGCCTTTGAATGTGCTACATGTTCCCTACAAACAGCTTTGACAGAATCGTATACCTGGATATGGCTGGCCCGTCCTTATCATCTTCGGCTCCACGCCATTGGAAGGCTCATTTCTGTATCTGTTTTCTTGTACAAGATTTTGGCATTTGAAAGTAGAGAACATTGACATGAAAACTGGTGCTTTTAACATTTAGAATGAGCTTTGGTATTTAGGAATTTAGCCCCGATGTCTGTAGTATGGGAGTGTTTTTTTAAGTATAACTCTCAAATGAAGGATGTGAAATTTTAAAAATGCACGTTCTCGTATCAACAAATTGGACATCGATATATCTTTACACTGAGTGATCGCCACTCTAAAAGCAGATTGTTTGGGAATTTGATCAATTTGGGAATAAATAGTCTCAGGTAACATGAAAGGGACTTCCATCATCATGTTTGCATTTTGGTTTGACCCCCGAAAGTGCTGTGATTTGGTTTTTGTTCCTTGTTGCTAGTAACTTGCCTTATAAAGCTCCAGTGTATTGCCGTCCAGACATACCTTCTGAATATGTTACACGTAGCTCAGCTTCAGCCATGTTCTCAGTAAATGCATGATGTCCCATGCCACGTGCGAGTCAAAGGAAGATATGTTTGGGGTGTACTTTCAACCTGGGACTGTATCTGACTCCCCTGGTGATTCATTCTGCAGATCTAGTCACTGCTGCTCTTTTACGCTCTATCCTAACTATGCTTTGTAATTTTTACTCCCATTTCATGTTCCACCCCTCTCTTCCTGGTATGGGTTGCCTGCTCTTCTGGTCTCTCTTTGGCCTCTTTCCTCTCTGAGACTCAAATCGCTGCTAACCCTCATCCAGAGCCAGGTTTGGTGGATGTAGGGAAACACAGCCTTTCTCAAACCCTCAGTAACTGTACAGGGAAGGTAATAAAGACCAGTTCCTTAGGGTGACTCTCAAGTCCCAGTTACGTGTCCAGCCTCCTCCCCAGCAGCATCCCTTGTGACCTCCTTTCCTGCTGCCACACCTGACCCGCTGCTGCTGTTATCATTCCTTGTGTGCTTTTCTTTCAGAACGGGGCTCACTTTTTCCTTATTTGTCACAGTAGGAGCTATATTCATCTCTGTGTTTTTCTTAGTCTTCCTGGGTCTGAATACCTCATCACATTACAAACTCCCAGGGGTCGAGGTCCGTGTATTATCCTTTCTGTCTCTCCTGGTTTAGCATGGCGGCTCACACAGAGTTATTGCTGGGTGGATCCTTGTGAGCTGAAGGTCTTGCGTGCTGCCAAACCAAACACTATTTCTCAGTGAACACTGTAGTCACTCAGTGTTTTCTAAAGATATTTTCTTGCAACCAAACACTCCCAATTCATCACTTCGCTAAAGCCCTGAAGAGTCAAGTTCGATTCTCTATCAATATCTTTTCTCTCTTGGGAGTTGATGGCGGAGGGCAGTGGTTCTCCAGCTTCAGCTCGTGCTCCCAGCATCTGGGGGCTTGTTATAATTCGGACTGCTGGGTCCCAGACCAACAGTTTCTGACTCTGGTTGGGGCCGAGGCCCAAGAATGAGTATGTCTGACACATTACCAGGTGATGGGGATCTCCGTGCTGAAGTTCCTGAGTCCGAGAATGCTCGCTCCGTGGAAGACCTCAGCGTTCGAGTGAAACATTGGCATTGAGTTGTGTGTATTTCATAGACCCCTTTGCCTTTAGGTTTTGTCTTTCCACCTCATGAGAGAAGGGGCTTCCCCACCGCCTTGCCGCTGGCCTTCACTTAATTGGCAGGGAAAATGCTTTAATCTGCTGGATGCCTGTACTGAACTGTGTTTTGTTTGTTCGCCTCTGCTTGGTTGCCCAAAAGAAGTTCTGGTGAGCACAGGTTGTGAACAGAGAGTAGCTCACTTAATTCTCACAGCAAACCTAGGGGTTGTCTTCATTTTCCCGATGCAAGGCAGTGAGGCAGTTGGTGTGAGGCCATAGACGCAGCGAAGTCGGGCGAACCAGGGGTCGAACCCAGGAAGCCTGGCTCCAGGGTCTGGGCCCTTCACCACTGTCCTCTGGTCTCCCTCTAGGTCAAAGAAAAAAAAAATGCCGATGTCCTAATTTCAACATGGGGCTTGATGCCTTCTCCACAAATCCTTTTGGCATCTCCAGTTAGTCCCTGGTTTAAGATTGCCTTCTGGGCATCAGAGGAGTTTTACGCTTGAATGGGAAAACCTTAGTAACCATCACTCTTTAAGGGCGTGTGTCTTAATCTGATTTATTTTGGTCTGTGAGTGCAGCTGCACGTTACAATTACGGTATATTTTTATCACTTGCTTTATAAAAAATGACAGCACGCAGCAAATGGCCCAGTTCAGAAGGGAATAGTGGGTCCTCTTATCATATGATCTTGCACTTCTGATTTTATAGTTTTACATGCATCATCATATTTGGTCTTAAGCATAAAAGCAACAACAAGAGGCTGTGAGACATTACCCTGATTTTATAGAAAAGGAACGGAGTCTCAGGGAGGCTGAAGAAATTCTTCAACATCAAGTTGCAAGAGTGGGATCCAGGCCCAGCTCTGGGATTTTAATTCTCAGTTTGGTATTGATTTCACTAGATATTAGGAATTTGTATTAAATTGAATTTACATTAAATTTTGCAAATTTTAGGTGAGGTTTTGCAAGAATCGAGTATAATATTTAGGTTAGATTTTTGAGTACTTACCTATTCAACAAGTGTTTACTTAGCCTCTTGTTTGAGCTAGGCATTCTTCTAGGTGCATAGAATATATTAGCAAACAAAACACAGAGACAGCTGTTACTGTGATGTTTATACCATGTTGGTGGGAGACAGTAATAAGCAGTGAACATAAATGAGTAAATTTATTGTATGTTAGAAGCTGACAAGTGTTATAGAAAATGAAAAGTAAAGCAAGGCAGAGAAGAAAGGAGAGCAGGAAAAGGATGTCATTGAAATTTTACATTGGGTAGTTAGGCAGAGGGGCAGTTAAGCAAGAAGTAGAGTTCGTGAGGAGGTTACCCATGGACCTGGCTGGGAGAAGACTGGTCCAGGTGCAGAGAGCCATGGCGGGACAAAGGGCCACATATGGGAGTGGGTTCTAGGAATGGCAGCAAGGATGATATGGCAATGGGGAGACTAACAGGGGAATACGTTAGAGAACTGATGCTCACGCAGGTTTTCTAGGGCCCCATATGCCATTGAAGGTGTTGAAATAAGGATTGGCATGATCTGATGTAGATCTAGTCTGGTACTGTATTAAAAATAGACTGTAGGGATCTACAGTGGAGACCATATCAAGCCAAGTGAATGCTGATGGGCACTCAGACAAAGGACAGAGAACAGTAGAGGTATGAGAGGGGACCAGCTATATAGATCTGGGAAACTGAGGCAAGTGAATTACCTGATGGATTGGGTGTAAGGTGAGAGAGAAAAAGCTGAGTCAAGAGTGATTCCCGAGACTTTGACCTGCACAGTTGTGAAGGATGGAGTTGGCACTGAATGAGAAAAAGGATGTGGATGGAGCAGGTTTGAGAGGTAGATAAGCTTAAGAGATCAGTCTTGAGTTCCCTTTGGATGCCTCTTGGCATCCAAATGTCAGTGTTGCAAAGATGGGGGAAATAGGCGTGGGGTCCTAGCTGGATATGGTGACTTGAGATTCTTAAGCATCTGTTGCTATTTAAAGCCCCAGGATGAGATCCCCAAGGAGGTGAGTGTAATAGAGAAGAGGATGTAGGACCGCTGAGCCCTTATACAGGTGTTATTAGGGGGTCAGGGAGAGGAGGTAATGAATGATAGTGAAGTAGGAGGAAAGTCAGCAGAGTGTGATGTCCATGAAGCCTGATAAGATTGGTCAAGACTTTGATGGTAAAGAAACCTGAAAACGCTATAAAGAAGGCAGTGCTGAGGATTGCCATGAGTTTAGCAAAAGGGGGGTCACTGGGAACCCTACCACAGCGGTTTTAGTGGAGTGATGGGAGCGAGAACTGCATGGGGTATCTCCTGTAAAATGGGAAACTCTGGGATAGGTTGGGGAACAACTGGATCTTTCAAGAAGTTGACTCAGTTCTCAATTTTGAGATGCTTTGATTAGGTTTCCTAGGTTGGAAAGTGATTTGATGATGTTCAATAGAAAAACAAGTTCAAAAAGAAAAAAAAAAAGACATTGTAAGAAAGATGTAGAGAAACAGATGAGACAAAGATACTCAGAGGGAAAAGGAAAGAGACACATTGCAAGGACTCTCAGAAAGATCATGGGGACGTTCACCCATGAAAGTGCATGAAAGGGCAGACATACGATCCAGTCAGTTTCCTGTTCGTTTCTAGCTGCCTTTTTTCTTTCTGATGAGTAATTAATTGGGTCTTCTGTGAACAAGTAATCACAATACATGTTTTGTAGCACCCCATTACGTTTCTTAACTGCCTGTGTTTCGGAGGTATTCTCTGAGCTGTTTCCAGAGAGGGTCAGTGCAATTCCAAGATCTAGGAAATATGGTTTTCAAACTCCCATTTAAGCAAAAATGTTGAAGGTTTTAAAATTTAAATGTACAGTATCTTTTCACTAAGTGTACATTTTTGAACTCAATTATTTTTGTATTACCCCGGGATATGTGGACCTTCTCCCATAGCTTCTCTTAGCTGAGATACTGTTGCAGGCCCCTTTAGGACAATGAGCTCTGAGCCCTTTTCTCTGCACGATGCTGTATACCTGGAAATGCCCCACCTATGTTTGCTCAAAGAAGTTTCTCACACAGGCTTCTTGTTCTCTATTGATTCTTGTTATCATTCTTTATTGCCATTAGACCATCACTTAGTGTCAGGGGAGGAAAATAATGGTTCAGAATTGTATGGATCAAGCGTTGTTTATTACTGTTCAACAAGGATTCCATTATATTTTTTTTCCTAACTTAAAGAATGTACTTTCCTTTTTAATGCCTTTTGGACTTTTATAATTATAATCACCTTTGATTGTAATGAATGGCTTTACAGGGAGGATATTGAGGTTAGTTGCTGGGTGACATTCTTGGGCTGAGCTTGGGGCCGTTGCCCTTGGTGGGCACTGCAAAATATGTAGTTAATGACTGAAAGCTAATGAATCAAAGAGGTAAAGGAAAGGGGGAACAAACAATGAATACTATTGGATACAGTTCAGGAGGGAGCAAGGTCGAGTATGCAAGCTAATTCTTAATGTGGAGAGGAAGACCAGACAGAAAGAGGGAGGTAAAGAAAGCTTATGGCTGACTTGAGGTGGGAGAAGACGTGCTATGATTGCCTGACTAAGAATCAGATTCACTCAAAATATTTACTTGTCCTTTCTGGAAATCATGAAATGCATTCGGCTGCCCTCTGTCCTAACCAATTACGTACCACTGATTAAAATATAAATAGCTTGTTCTGGTTAGGCTTTTGGGTATGAAGACTTAGATTTTTGAGATTACTTTTATGATCAGCACCCTATGAAACATACTGTGTTTATCAAAATCACAAATGGTATTGTCCACTGCCAAAATGAAGACTTGGCAGCAACATGTAGGCCAAGCAAACTCCCAGAAATACAAACGCTATTGCTGGTTGATTCAGTACTACAAGTAGAATACAGCACTTCTGTGAGAAGGTCCTGGTTAGACTCTGTTGATGACTTTAAAAGTGGGATCCCCACACAGGCTCCGTGTTGATTAACAAGGCAGCCGAAAGCCAACTGTTCCTGTTGACTGTGGATGGATGAAACCAATTACCATCAGGCCCCAGAGTACAGTTAGGAAATCCCTTTAAGAAATAACTAGAACTGAAGAAACAGAGCACCATTTCTTTTAATCATGTAAACATGTTTCTTCTGAAAGGTAGAGTTTAAGCCAAGATCTTCTTGATGGCATTTAACTATTGTAAAAAATCTGCTCCATGGTAAACCATGTGTCCAGATATTTGTTATATTTTATCATTAAAGGTGTACATTGTCATTGGTAAATGTATTAGGGTACTCCTGAGAAACAAAACACATACACACATGCACACACACACATACACACACACACAGAACTGACCTTTGAACAACATGGGGGTTAAGGACACTGACCCCATTGCAGTAAAAAATTCACATAGTGTGATGATGTGGGCGGTAATTTATTTTCCTAAACAGCATCATCAAACACACTGTACTGATGCTATGAATTTGAATTATAGTTATTGTGGTTTATTTTATATTTTTAAAATTTATATCTGTAATTGCTATAAATTTAAGAACAGTTAGACTAGTTGTATGTTGTATGTGTTCAGAAAAGTTGTATGTTGTCTGTGTTCAGGGAAGTTTACAATACATATATCCAATTTTGAATTGGAGGTCCTTTTTTCTTTTTTTTTTTTAAAGACATGCCATTTTAGACTACGTCATAGGTTTTTTTCTGTCATTGAACCTGACAGCGTTTGAACACAAGGGAGCAGTTTGGTGAATATTTTACCATTCTTTTTTGACCAAAAGAAATTAAAGGTAGAAAGGACAGAAGGCAAAATTTTGCCTTGTACAGGATGAAATCTGTGAAAATTATGTGTAGAAGTATAGAAAAGTTCTTATCACTAGAAGAATCTTAAATTCTATTTGGTATCTTATGATCTATTAAAGATAAGCATTAAATAACAAAATTCACAATGGCTCACTTTTAATATAATTGATATTGTTATTGAAAGTTGTTTTTTAATTTACCACTTGTAATGCACAAGTAATTCATTGAGGAAGGTATCTATGGATTTGTCGACATAGTTATGCTTTTCATTTAAAACCTTCAGTAGCTATTTCCACATTGTTTATTTCTGATTACCCCTTAAAGACACAGCAACTTTGCCTTCTGCACAGCATGAGGCAAAAATTTGATAAATTGTTCTTTGAAATGTTAAACTTTTTTTTTGTCACTGTGCTTGTATTTTTTCTCAAGCTGACGACATATGGCGTATTTCTAATTTTTCTACTAGGATTTCTTTTTTAGTGACTGACACACTTGATTTAAAAAAAATCACAAAATTCTTCAAGGAGGAATGGTAAAAGAAATAGTTACTTTTTATATAAACCTATTTGCAGTTTGGTTCTTAGCATTTTACTAAGCCTGTTCATCTATCTGCCACTGATTTTGAATTATACTTCTCTGTATTAGCTATTCATTCATTCATTAAACAAATCATTATTGTTTATGGCCATAATGTTGGTAGGCTGTATTTTAGGTACTGGGGAATGTGTCAATGTACAAAATGAAGTTTCCTTTTTTCAGAAAGCTGCATGTTCTAGATGTTCTCATTTAATTTAGTTGATTAGCTGTTTATGCTTACTTAATATAGACTCGATGCAATTTTTAGGCATCTAAACCTTAAATGTAGAGATAAACATCGCTTAAATTTCTTCTTGCTCTCATAGTTTACTGAATTTATTCATATTTACATTTTCCATATTTATTTATAAGTGTCAAGTCCTAGGTTGTATTGGTTACTGTATTGGTTTGTATTAGTATTATAGGGCTGCTGTAACAATTATACAGACTGAGTGGCTTAAATAACAAATTTATTATCTCACACTTCCAGAGGCTAGAAGTCTGAGATCCAGGTGTCCTTCTGAGGGCTGTGAGGGAGAATCTGTTTCACACCTCTTCTAACTTCTGTGGTCGCTAGCAATCTTTGGCTTTCGTTTGTTTTCTATCTACTACATCATCCCCGTATCTGCCTTCACTGTCATGTGACATTCTCTGTGTATGCATGCCTTTTCTAATGGCATTCCTTTTTGAAGGACCCCAGTCACATTGATTAAAGGCTCACCCTACTCCATAATGACCTCGACTTAACTAATTACATCTGCAGTGACCCTCTTTCCATGCAAGGTCTCATTCTGAGGTACTGAAGGTTAGGATTTCAACGTAGGAATTTGGAGGGGAGATGCAATTCAGTCCCTAACAGTCCCCATGGAGTGGATGGTGACTGTTATTTTCATTCATTGAACAAATACTTATTATGTACCTACTAAATTGTAGCATTGTGCTACAGATAAGCGATGCAGCATTTATCTTTTTTCAAAGACACGTTAAGGCCCTGATTTTGTAAAGCTGATTGGCAGGTCATAATTAGAGTAGTAGTAAGACCAGTGTTGACGTCCCCTGGTTATTTCATGTACTAAAAGTTGGGACAGAAAGCTGGTTTCCATCTTGGAACAGCTCTCCTAACACAGCAGTGACTCCTTGGCAAATCCTTAGCCATCAAACCATCAGAGAGTCAGGTCTTTGCCATGCTCCATTAGATGACCCAGTTCTGGGCACATTCCAGCTCTAGTTTGCCAAGGCAGTAGCTCCCTGGGTACTCAGGTGTAGGATAGCTCCCTCATTTCATCTCACCTGCCTGCTCTTACTTACAGTAAGCCTTGTGAGATGCAAATTTGGACACTTCACATGCAGCTTGAGTGAGACACTAGAAAGACTTATCATGAGGTTTAGTGGTGGAAAAGTAGTTTCCTAGGCAAATATGATGATTAATAAGAAAACGGACTTAGCTCTTGGGATTTTTTTTTTTTTTAAAGAACCATCAATGCATCAAAAAGCTGGCAACAGGATAAACATGGGATGTCTAAAATAGCTGAGATTAAAGTAAACAACAGGTGCTCCATGAATACATCAGTTCTACAATTAAAAACAAAGTGATATAGACATTCTGGGTTATGCTACTTTATGCTAAAACAGATTTCCCGATTTTCAGAATGAGTGAAATAATTATAGCTGGGAGATTGCTTTCATTTTAATGGGAATCTGCAAATGCAAATCCTAATTTGCTTCAGGAGTTGCATTATTAGACTTTAAAATCTGACAAGGAATGTTGTGCGTGCATGCATGCATGTGTGGTGTGTGTATTTCAATCTGTCCATTCCTTAGGAGGATTCATAATGCGTTCCAGATAGATAGCTTTATAAATTTTAAAAAGTCTTTGGGGAACTGTTACACATCCTTCTTGGAAATATGCATTAAAAATATTTCTATAAGGATGTTCTTAAATATCATCTCGGTTTTATTTAGATAAATGTGGGTTTTCTCTGGTTAAATAGGAAGTCTTATTTTTCCCCTTTCCACTTATGTAGAAATACAGAAAGTTAGAGCCAGGGGAAGAACCATAGTACAACATCAGTGTCCTCATTAAGCTCTGAGCAAATGAAAAGCTCAATAATTTGACCGTGATGAGAGCTAGGACTCAAATGGAGTTCTCTAGATTCTAAATCTAAATGAGACAGCAGCGTATGAACCACTTTGGGTTAGAGATATTTCATAATTTGGAGATAGATCAAATTACTCTTCAGATTCTCTGTGTCAGATGAAATAATAAATTCTTTTATTTTTCCTTCAAACACCGGTTCCACTAAAACCAACCAAACAACCCTTGAAAAAATTTACTTTTTGAGATTTCATGGTCCACATAGGGTCAGAGTCCATCTTTTAGGACCACAGATCATCATTCAGCATTTTTAATGGGCATCCAGAAGATGAACTACTTAGAACTAGTGAAATGTGAACCCCAGTTTTGTCTCTTTACATTGGACTCAAGATCAGATAGTTATTTTCTTTGCCATTATCTGCAATAGCATAATGGTGAGATAGATAGTTTTTGCTCAACTCTCTTGTCAGTCTTGATTATATGTTGTTGGGATCAGTACTATGGACTCAGAGAAGCTTCACTTATTTATTTTTTCCTTCTGCAATACTGAAGCAGGCTGGCTGGATACTTTGACAGTCTCAACGTAGCAATATTTGTTCTAATAGATGATGTGTAATTTGTCCATGAGGACATTTAGCAAGGGTAAGTGGCATCTTCAGGAAAGCATTCATCTGCAGTCAGGGATGTCAGTTCTTCTGTTCATGTTATTGCCTGGACTTCCCTCCCCACCAATCATTCTCTAAAGAGAAAATAAAATGAACTGTTGTAATTTTTCTCTGGAGAAAAAGAATCTATTGGGAACTGCTCATGAGACAATGTTTTTTGATAGGTAGTTGGGTTTTCTTCTTTCTTTTCCATCACCGTATTTTCAGATTCTTTTGTAAGACAAGAAATGCAACCTTTTCGTGACTCTTAGATTCAGTGATGAATCTGTGGGAGTGATGACATTCCCTACTGGGCTTTTTGGAAAACGAGAAGATCCTTTGTTTGCCCTTGATCATGTAACAACATTAAGGCCTGGTTGTAATCCTTGGTTTCAGACTGAGCCAAGTTAGTATTTCTCCCATACAGTGGTGCTCCACATTCTGAAAAGAACTACCTGCTTACTGGGGTTGTCTCTAAAGAAGTACTCTTCAGTAGAAATAAAATGGGAGCCACAGGCAATTTACAATTTTTCCAGTAGCCATGTTAAAAAATGCAAATAGGAACAGGTGAAATTAAGTTTGGATTTGAATTAAACCAACATATCCAATGTATTATTTCAACATATTAAATATAAACAACTATTAAAGAGATATTTCACAATCTTTTTTTAACTAAATTTTTGCACTCAGGGATGTGTTTTACACTTACAGAACATATTAATTCAGACTAGCTTCGTTTTAAGTGCTAAAGACATGTTGCTGGCTAGTGGCTGCCGTGTAGTGGATAGCACTTTCTGAACTAAACATTCCCAGTGCCCTTGAATAATCTTGATAGTTTTAGAGGTTGATGCTTGTCCCCTGTCATGATCTAACTGATCTACATCTTATTGATGGTATTCTTATATTGCAGGTATGGTCTCTCCAGGCTAGAGACTCACTTGGTCTGACTTGCTTAAGAGCGTGGGGTGGTGCATGCAGAATCACCTGGGAATCTCTCCAGAGTCTGATTGTGAACATTGGATGGATTCCAAGAGTCTGCATTTCAAACGAGCTACCAAGTGATACTCATAAGTAGCTGGTCTGGGGACCACACTTTAAGTAGAAAGAGTCTTGGGTGATTGTTTGGGGGAACCTGTTATAATTGGTTATTCCAGCTTACACTTACTACTTTTAAAATTTGTAAAGAAATTTTCTTTGTGTATATTGCTACCAAGCTTCTTTTTGCCATTCTTGTTTACTTGATTTGCTATTCCTTAGTCTAGAATTTTGCATTTGTACTGGTTGGTATATTTTACTAGATTCAGCCCATCAAACTGGGCTTAAGAGACCACCGTGGATTCTAGTTCCTTGATTGATGAATTCAGAATTACCTCCTCCTTTTATATAATCCCTGCTACTGATACTGTTTGCTCAGTATCATCCTTTATGTCATTAAAAAAAAAAAAAAAAAAAAAAGTCATGGTCTGTCTGCATTGAAATTGATTTCATGAATTGGTATTTTTCAGGTTATGAGAATTTGGGTAGTAAGTACTTTACCAAATTAGATATTTCTGTCTCGTTAACAAGCCAATGTGGAATCCTGAAAATTCCTTGGTGGTGTTCAGAAATAATGTATCTATGGTGTTTCTTCAGTAAATGGTGCTGGGAAGATTGGATAGTCACATGCAAAAGAATGAAACTGGACCACTATCTTACACCATACACAAAAATTAACTCAAAATGGATTGAAGACTTGAATGTAAAATTGGAAACAATAAGACTCTTAGAAGAAAACACAGGTGTAAGCTCCCTGATATCAGTCATGGCAATGATTTTTTGAATTTGATTCGAAAATCGGAGGCCACAAAAACAAAAACAAATGGGACTACATCGAACTAAAAATCTTCTGCATAGCAAAGGACTTGGTGAACAAAATGAAAAGCAACCTATTGAATGGGAGAAAATATTTGCAAATTGCATATCTGATAAGGGGTTAATATCCAAAATATATAAAGAACTCCTACAAATCAACATTAAAAAAAGCTCCAAACAGTACAATTAAACAATGGGCAGAAGATCTGACTAGACATTTGTCCAAAGAATACAAATGGCCAGCAGGTACATGAAAAGATATCAGCATCATTAATCATCAGGGAAATGCAAATCAAAACTACAATGAGATGTTACCTCACACATATTAGATTGGCTATTATCAAAAAGACAAGAAATAACAAGTGTTGGTGATGATATGGAGAAAAGGGAACCCTGCACACTATTGGTGGAAATGTGAATTGTTGCAGCCACCGTGGAAAACATTATGGAAGTTTTTTTAGAAATTAAAAATAGAACCACTATATGATCCAGTATTTCCACTACTGGGTATTTACCCAAAGAAAATGAGAACACTTATTTGAAAAGATGTATGCACCCCATGCTTATTGCAGAATTATTTACAATAGCCAA
>CM052895.1:126122820-126158130 GCA_028534135.1 Potos flavus
GTGACTTGACTTTGCTGTTTGTTCTGTCTGCTTCAGCCTCTAGCATGGAAACTCCAAGAGGACAGGCATTTGTTGTTTTATTTCTTTTGTCCTGGAGCCTGCCACACAGTGTGTGGTCAGAAAATATTTTTACTGATTTAATCAATTCAAGGCCTAAATTCAGTGAGCCACATTCCAGGTTTAATTCGTTCCTTCACTGCAGTAGCTTCTGAGGCTGGTGGGTAAGGGTGTGCATGGTCTCATTAGTTTCTTGTTATTTTTTGTCTGGGATGATTTAATGCTAATCTGGGAGTCAGATGTCCGATAAGGCTGATGGTCACGTTGAAATTTGATAAGGAACTGGCTCGCGAAGAAAGGGGTTTCTGAAATGAACTAGCAAGAAATGAGAGGGTGAAGGTGACATGTTGGAAGGTTATTTTGCCTTTTCTTTCATTGTTGTTTGTTGTGAGGAGTTGAAATGATTCTGTGAGCATTCGTAGAAAATTGGGTGATTTCTGGAGTAGGTTTCTCAGATCTAAAATTGAGAGGATGTCATTGGCCTTACAGGTTTGTAGTGAGAATTCAATAAAATCATGTATTTCAGGCACTCAGGATGGTGCTTACAATAAGGTTTGTTATATTAATACCATTACCATGAAAATATCTTAAATATTTCTCTAGGACTATGAAAACATTTTTAAAGCTTGTCAGTGGCTGCTGTTGGGATAGGTATGTACATTTATTTATTTATTTATTTAAGATTTAAATTATTTATTTGATAGGGAGATAGTAAGAGAGCACAAGTAGGCAGAGCAGCAGGGAGAGGGAAAAGCAGGCTCTTTGCTGAGCAGGGAGCCTGATGCGGGGCTCAATCCCAGGACCCTGGGATCATGACCTGAGCCAAAGGCAGATGCTTAACCGACTGAGCCACCCAGGTGCCCTAGGTATGTACATTTAAAAAGCAAAGTTTCTAAATCATTTTAATCCATAGCACATGGACAAACAGACAGATTTTGGCCGTTTCTTGCCTTAACGTTGAATATACTTTTTATTGACATTAGCGCCTACTAAACCTATCATTTCCCCTTCTGCCCACTTCCTACTGAATATTAACCTCAGAATACTACCTTTGAAGACTTTTTACCCAAAACAGCCTGGCTTCCTATGCACGGACACCCATGATTCTTAAATAAGATGAAGTGACCCAGAATTATTTTGATGGGCCCAGTTTGCAGCATTTGAATCCATATCTTCAAGTCTTTAAAACTGAGTCTGAATTAGAGAATGATCTGCCCACATAATGTTTGTTTCATTGAAAAATATCAAGCACAAGAGCATATTTATTGTTTTGATTATTCAACTCAGTAGGTGTCATATTTCTCTGGATGCCATACATAGAGAAGAAATAAAACCATCCAGTAAGCTGAGATAATTAATTTCGAGGGACACCTATTCTTTCATAATGAATTTTAAAAATGATCTTCAACACATGGTAGTAAACAATGAATATTTTGTAAAGGAATATTATTTATGATTTTTAAGCAATTTTATTGAGAGGTTTTTGTATTGACCCAGTTGGTATTAAGGAAAGACAGGCATTGTGTATCTGTGAGTTTTTGGGTTTTTGTTTGTTTGTTTTGGGTTGTTTAGAGTTCTGTTTGTCTTAGCAGAATACTTAGATGTAGTTGTTTTTTCCTACTAATCAAAAATACTGTAGTAATCACAGACCTGTACCCCTGAAACAAATAATACATTATATGTTAATTTAAAAAAAAGAAAGGGAAAAAAATATTACAGTAACTTTGATAACTTTTTTAAGAATGAAGATACCAGATTTTTCAGTGATTAATTTTCCCAGTAGAGATTATTTAAAGTGGAAGACTTGACCTTAGTGTTCAGAGAATGATAGCTTATATTTAAAATTCCTCTTTCCCAAATGTCCATCGACTGATGAATGGGTAAAAATGTGGTATATATACACAGTGGACTATTACTCAGCCGTCAAAAAAGAAATGAAATCTTGCCATTTGCAACGTGAATAGAGCTAGAGTGTGTTATGCTAAGCGAAACAGTCAGAGAAAGACAAGTACCATATGATTTTACTCATATGTGGAATTTAAGAAACAAATGAACAGGTGCACATAGGGGAAGGGGGAAAAAAGAGGAAGGCAAACCATAAGAGACTCTTAACTATAGAGAATAAACTGAAGGTTGCTGGAGAGGAGGTGGGTGGAGGATGGGCTTAGATGGGTGATGGACATTAAGGAGGGCATCTGTGATGAGCACTGGGTGTTGTATGTGATAAGTCACTAAATTCTACTCTTGAAACCAATATTACACCGTATATTACCAGAATTTAAGTAAAAACTTGAAATAACATAAATAAATAAGTAAAATTCCTCTCTCTGTGGCAGTTTTGAAACATATCCACAAATTTAGTTATTTTTCTCTTGACTAGGGACTGGCTTTCGTGACTCAATTCTGATAAATGCATTGCAGCAGAATCATCACTACCTAGGCTAGATCATAAAGAGCTTTCCATAGGCTCTCTGTGTTTGTCTCTCTTTCTTTCTCTTTCTTTCCCTGGATACACCCACCTTTGGAGCCCTGAGCCTACATGGTAGACATCTGACTAGGCTGAAGACAGCATCTTGGAGAGACCTCATGAACAGGCTGCATAGATTGAGAGAGGTTCCCCGAGAGTCCAAATGTTCCACCTCCCAGCTGTCTGTGTCTTCCCATCCTATGCATCAGATTTGCGAGAGGCTTCTAGACGCAGTCACTCAAGATCTGACTGCAACCCCCTCCAAGAACCTGAAGGAACCCCACCTAGTTGAGCCCAAGCAACCCTTGGAGCCATGATAGATAGTAATAATTAAAAAAATCATCATCAATTTATACCACTTAATCTGGAGTGGTTTGTGATACAAATAGCAACTCCAGAACACTGTTTCCTGAAAGGTTCTCATGAGGAACCTGAGTTTGGTGACCATAAGTCAAGAAATCCAAGACTGGAATGTGGTCTGCATCCCCCCCCCCCCCCCCCCCATCCAGGCTCCTAACAGACCACATTGACTCTTGGAAGGAAAGACTTCACTTCTCCAGGGGAATAGAGACTAGACCACCATGATATTGGTTCTTCTTTTATACTTTTATAGGTAAATATTCTGGACAATTAAATCAGCTCTTTTAACATTATATCATTCTACTACCTTATTTCTATAATATTATTTGGCTTGTAACTTTCAACTTGGAATTGGAGTAGGATTTTCTTATTTTTAAATGTTTACTTTTAAGATGCACTATTTGGTGCTAATGTGACAGAAAAGATGCTGACAAACATTTTTAAGATGCAGGTTTTAAGGCATAATCCCATATCAAAGACATGAAACGGTGAAAAAGCGTACCTCCTAAGTGGATGCATTCCAGCAAAGAATATTAAAAATAAACAAAATTTCAAAATAGGCTCAGGAAGTGGGGCATGAGTTGGGTCAGTCTGTCCCAGGGCCTGATTTTTATTCTATAGCATAGGACTTAAGTAGTCATTTACTCTAAACTTTCTGTGGCAGCTGAATCATAGTACCCCAAATACATCGCAGGCTCTTTCAAATGTCCCCATGTATCAGAATCTTTGCTGGAAGAGCTGATAAATCGTAAAAAAGGCAGATGTTCACGTAGGGGGCCTGGGTCTCTGCATTTTCACCAAATCCCCCTGCTGACTCTGATACACACCTGTCTGGGGACCATTACTCTGGGATAGGTTTTCCCCCTACAACTGGCAGAGAAAATGCAAAATAAATGTGCCTGCTGTCTTCAAAATCCTGCAAGGACAGCCGGGGGAATCGAAAACTGTGGAGCTGGCAGAAAAGGAATCCCGAGAAGCACGAGTGAATCCCAGGAATTAATGATGTTGGTGGATGCAAAGGCCTGAGTCGCGGAGAATCAAGAGGCTCCTCTGTGGAGAGAGAAGAATGTAGGAGATACGAGGCTCCATCTGGGGTGGTGGCTAAGTGCAGGTTCTCTGAGAAGGGGACATGAGGATACAAGGGAGAGGAAGCACAAGGAATGCAAGTGGTGTTTGTTTTTTTTTAAATTGCATTAGTCGCCATACATCATTAGTTTTTGATGTCGTGTTCCAAGATTGATTGTTTATGTATAACACCCAGCGCTCCATGCAATCTGTGCCCTCCTTAATACCCACTACCAGGCTCACCCATCCCCTCACTCTCCTCCCCTCTAAAACCCTCAGTTTGTTTCTGAGTCCACAGTCTCTCATGGTTCGTCTCCCCTTCTGATTTCCCCCCCTTCACTTTTCCTTTCCTTCTCCTAAGGTCCTCCATGTTATTCCTTATGTTCCACAAGTAAGTGAAACCATATGATAATTGATTTTCTCTGCTTGACTTATTTCACTCAGTATAATCTCCTCCAGTCCCATCCATGCTGATACAAAAGTTGTGTATTCATCCTTTCTGATGGCTGACTAATATTCCATTGTATGTATGGACCACATCTTCTTTATCCATTCGACTGTTGAAGGGCATCTAGGCTCTTTCCACAGTTTGGCGATTGTGGCCATTGCTGCTATGAACATTGGGGTACATACGGCCCTTCTTTTCACTGCGTCTGTATCTTTGGGGTAAATACCCAGTAGTGCAATTGCAGGGTCATAGGGTAGCTCTATTTTTAATTTTTTGAAGAATCTCCACACTGTTTTCCAAAGTGGCTGCACCAACTTGCAATCCCACCAACAGTGTAAGAGGGTTCCCCTTTCTCCACATCCTCTCCAACATTTGTTGTTTCTTGCCTTGTTAATTTTTGCCATTCTACCTGGTGTAAGGTGGTAACTCAATGTGGTTTTGATTTGAATTTCCCTGATGACTAATGATATTGAACATTTTTTCATGTGTGTGCTAGCCATTTGTAGGTTTCACTGGAGAAGTGTCTGTTCATGTCTTCTCATTTTTTGATGTTATTATCTGTTTTTTGGGTGTTGAGTTTGGGAAGTTCTTTATAGATCTAAGATATCAGCCCTTTGTCTGTAGTGTCATTTGCAAATATCTTCTCCCGTTCTGTGGGTTGCCTCTTTGTTTTGTTGACTGTTTTCCTTTGCTGTGCAGAAGCTTTTTATCTTGATTAAGTCATGTTTTGAGGACAGAAGCTGTGTAAAACTGTCCCCCACTCGGTGAGGGGCCAGGGTCAGGAAGAGCAGGAAGTGCCTGGTGGTGGCCCGGGGCTGAAGGTGGGGAGAGCTGGTCACAGACAGTGGCCAATGTAATGCCCAAGAGTAGAGGGCCTGGAATTATGACTAAGAGCAAAAGTATGTTCATTTGATGGCTTTCAGAATGGATTTCTTCTCAAAATATGACCCAAAATGCCAGTAACCAACTGGACTCTGAAGATAGTCGTGACTAGAATTTGTGTCCATTATTTTCTCACACTAGAACATGTTCTTGAGTCTTTGAGCTGAAAAAATAGATTCAAGGAAAGATGAAAAATTCTTTGAGAAAAGCAGAAACAAAAACTTTCTACTTTTTGTCCAAAGGATCTGATTGTCCCCAAAGATCCTTGTACTAAAAAAAAAAGCTGCGGAAACACGGACAGATCCCGTTACTTAAAACCCAGCAGCGAGGTCAGTGGCATAAGTGTTCGGCTCTGCATTGAGAGTCCAGATTGCCCCCTCTTCTAGTGACCAGTCCCCCTTCCCTTTTCATCTGCTGGTTAAAGCAAAACACAAATAACCTGATTTGCTAAAAATTCCATAAAAGCGCTAATTAGGGTCATGAGGCGTTACCAGTTTTGTTCCTCAAATATTGGATCACTGGAAAAAATATCTCTACTGCATATTTACAATTTAAAAAGCCTTTTAGAAAGAAGCCAGTCTTCAAAGGTTACCTGTTGTTTGGCTCCATTTATGTGGTATTCATGAGGGGATTAAACTGTGACAGAACAGGTCAGTGGGCGCCAGTGGTTAACATGAGAGAGAAGGGGGTTCGACAAAGGGATGAGGGCATTTATTGGGTGGATATGCTCTTTGTCTTTATTGTGGGTGGCGACGGCCACACAAACTTATACATGTGTTAGAATTCATAGAACTGTACATAAAAAGTTAATATTGACTACCTGTTAATTTAAAAAAATGTGAAACCTAAAAGGGTGAAAGTGGACAAATGGCAGAAGTTACCCCAAAACTTACTCTACAGAGGGGATAATGGTTCCTTGGGGGAAACTCACAACAGTGAATTTCCAAACTTTGCTGAAATTCCAAAAACAGTGTGTCGTGTGTGTGTGTGTGTGTGTGTGTGTGTGTGTGTGTGCGTAGAATATTTATGTATATAATATGCATGTACATATATACACATGTGTGTGATTTATAGTTGAATTACAATTGGTAAAAATGGTATGTGACTTCTGAAAGTGAAAATCGTACAATCAGTATCATCTAAAGAAACATCTCATAACACTTGTGGCAGGATCACCTGCTCCACAAATAGTTACAGTTCATACATTGTTTTCTAAGAATGAATCTGTGGTGTGAAATGCTCTGTATTCCATGAGAAATAATCTTACAAAAATTCTTCACTAATTAAGAGGGGACAATACAAAGATTAAGTACGGCAGACATATTCTAGCAACTGGTTTTGGTTTTACTTCTACGTAAATCCATAGCTATTCTTCACTGGTTTCTATCTTAAATATTAGATTAACTTAATTTAATTTCAATGAGCCCCTATTAGATATTGTGTCAGAACAGTTGGCTGGAAATGAATTATTTTAAACAGGTAAATGAATTTATCTTCCAGTGGTGGTGTTGTCTTTTTATTATTACCAATTACTGATATTAAATTGCCATTTATTATGTTTAGCATGCACTCTGTATCGACTCTGTGAGTGGGACAGCCTCGCTGGAGGGCGAGGAGGTTCAGTGGTGGGGACGTAAAAGTTGAGTGGGACACTGTGTGTAGGGTAGGATCAGCCCAGAGCTCAGCCCAGAGAAGGTGCTCAGTACATTCTTACTTTTCTGCTCCTCATCCTTCTATGCTAAAATGCCCTTTAGTTCTGTTTCCTACGAGGGAGCTCACCTGAAAAGCGGGTAAGTTGAAAGACCTGTGAAATGAGGAGATTTGGGGGTTCTTGTCCCCTGTATTTGTAGTTCTGGTTTCCAGTGTGGGGGAGTCAGAATTTCGTTCCCTGTGATATAATGAGAGGTCACTCACAATGGTATCCAACCCAAGGCCCTGTAAGATACAAGATTCATGTATTCCAGTTTAACTGAGGCCTTTTTGGTCACTGGTTGTCTTATATTCAGAAATCAACCCTGGACAGCTGCTTGTTTTGGCTTCTCATGTTATCCAGGGAAGAAAAATGAGAAGGTGCAGGAAAAATTGGTAGATTCCGGGGCTCACAGGTGTTGTAGGTCAAAGTAAGCATGGGTGACGTGGGCGAGAGAGTAGAGGGAGAGATCATGGTGGTGTTTTGTAAATCATTTATTTTCAAATGCATAGGTTACTAAGGGGGCTGTCTCAATATTTTTGCAAGCATTTTGGTGGTGCAAATATTAAAATTGTTAGTTTTTTGTCACTGTGCCTTATTTTATTCCCCAAAGTCCTCTTTTTCTTAGACTTTACTGCAGGCTACTCCCTGGCTGCTCAGAGACCAAACTCTGCCCTTCTCCAGGCTTCTCTCTCTCTCCCACAGATGTTTAGTTGGTGCTGGCATCATCCTTTTGATCCGTCATGTGATTAACATTTTTTAAAATTCAAGTTTGTTTCATGATACATTGAGGATGTGGTGTATAATACACACGCCATAAACCTCATATTTTTAGGTTTAAATCCAGTGAGTTTTGACAAATGTGCACAGTCTGATAACCTCCACCCAAAGTCAGATATGAAACATTTATCACTCCACAAAGCTCTGTCTTGCCCCATTGGAGGCACCCCCTCCCCCCAATCCCCAACCCCCGGCGACCTCATCTGATTTCCGTTCCTGTAATTTTGCCCTTTTCAGAGTGTCCTGGAAGAGATTCCTACTATGTACATATATCCTTTCATGTCTGGCTTCTTTCACTCAGCATAATGTATTTGAGTTCTCCTGTGTTGTATTTTGCACCAAGAGTGTAACACAAAATTGCTGTGTAGTATTCTGTATGGATGTAGTCACAGTTTGTCTACTCACTAGTTAATGGACTTGCACATTGTTTCCAGTTATTAACCATTATGAATACATTCACTATAAACTTTTACATACAGATATCAGACACATGTTTTCGTTTCTTGAGTAGGTAGATGCCAAGGAGTGGGATTTTGGGTTCACATGCTTAAGTGTGTTTTAATTTAAAAAACAAACAAACAAAAAACCACCAAACTCTTCCAAAATTGCTGTGCACTTTTCCATTCCCACCACCAGTGTATGAAGACTTCCATTTCTTCACATCCTCGTCAGCACTCTGTGGATTCAATTTATTTCTGTTTTATCCATTTTAGTAAGTAGGTAGTGGGATTTCACTGTGGGTTTACTTTGCATTTCCCTAATAGCTGCTGATGTTGCCCTCGGCACTGATTGCTTCTTCGGTCAAGTGTCCGTTCAAATCTTTTGCCATTTTATTTGTTGTATTGTTCTGCTTTCCAGCGGTAAGAGCTTCTGTCTCCTGGATATAAGTCTTTTATCAGTTATGTATTTTGGAAATACCTTCTTGTTCTTCATGTTCTTGACAGTATAGCTCAGAATAGAACATTTATATTTTAATGAAGTTCTGTTTTTTAATTTTTCTTTTGCCTTTCGTGTCATTTGTTTGAAATCTTTGCCTAACTCAGGCTGTAAAGACTTTCTCTTATATTTTCTTTTAGGATTTTTACACATTAAGTTTTACAGTAGATTTGGGATCCTTTTAAGTTGATGTTTTGTATGTATGGTGTGAGATTCTTTTTACACTTATGTTTACCTGTATGTCTGGTTTCAGCATCAGTTGTTGAGAAGGCTTCCCTTTCTCCAGTAAATTATGTTGGCATATTTATCAGAAAGCAATTGACCTACATATATGAATGGGCATATTTCTGAATTCTCTTCTACTCACTCACTCTCTGTTTCTGTTCTTATGTCAAAAAGACATGGCCCTGATTATTCTAGCTTCACCTCAGGTCTTGAGTGAGATAGTGCAAGTCTTCCAACTTTACTCTTCTTTTTCAAAAAAAAATTTTTATTAATCTTGATCCTTCCCTTTACCATGCAAAATTTTGTGTCAACCTGTCAATTTCTACAGCCATGACTGCTGAAATTTTTATTACGATTGCATTGAATTTACAGATTAATTTGGAGACATATAATATCGTGTTTTCCAATCCATGAAAAAAATATACCTTTTAAAAAATCTCTCACATGGGGCACCTGGGTGGCTTAGTCGGTTAAGCGTCTGCCTTCAGCTCAGGTCATGATCTCAGGTCCTGGGATTGAGCTCTACATTGGGCTCCCTGCTCAGCAGGGAGTCTTTTTCTCCCTTTCACTCCCGTCTGTATGCTCTCTCTCTCAAATAAATAAAATCTTAGAAAATGATAAAAAATTTCCCACATCATTGCTTTATAATTTTCACTACATGAATCTTGAAATTATTTTATGACATTTATCCCTGCATATTTCATATGCTTTGATACTATAAATGGAATTTTAAATTTCAATTTCCAATTGTTTGCTGCAAACATATATATATATATATGTATGTATGTATACACATATATACATATATATATGTATATATACACATATATACATATATATGTATGTATATATACACATATATACATATATATATATAATATTTCTATATTAAGTGTAGTCCTCTTTTGCTATGGCAGTTTATAGGTCTAGTAAGTTTTATGTAGTTTCTTTGGGAATCAGTACATAACCAATTATGTTGTCTGTGAATAATTATGGTTTCATTTCTGTCTTTTGAAACAATGTATCTCTTATTTATTTTTCTTCTTTACTGGATAGACTCTCCAGTATAATGTTAAGTAAAACTGGTAAAAGTGTACATTCTTTTTTTTTTTTTAAAGATTTTACTTATTTATTTGAGATAGAGAGTGCATGAGAGAGAGCATGAGTTGGGGGAGGGAAGGGGCAGAGGGAGAGGGAGAAGCAGACTACCTGCTGAGCTGGGAGCCTGAAGCGGGGCTCGATCCGAGGACCCTGAGATCACGACCTGAGCTGAAGGCAGACGCTTAACCAGGTGAGCCACATTCTTACTATACATTCACTCTTAGGGGAAATCATCAAGTCTTTAATTGTTAAGAGTGATTTTAGGTATAGGCTTTTTTCTAGATCTTTATCAGATTGAGATTGTTCCCCTCTATTATTCTTAGTCTGCAAAAAGTTTTTATTATGATGTTGAATTTGGTCAGGTGCTATTTCATCATCTGCTTCCTGCAGATGGTAGGATAGAGGGTTACCTCTTCTCTTCCTCCTCAAAGAGACACTTTTTGTTTTTGCTATTGCCACCCACCACCCTTCCATCCAACCTGGAGTGGAAGCATTTGCTGATCTTCTGCAGTGTTTTTGTATCCTGTGTGAAACGAGTCTGGGGATGAGGGCTGTGTTCTATGCCTGTCGATTGAATTTTTAATTATGGTACTATGGACATTGACGGAGTGACTTCCCATTGGCAGAAAGTGTACTTATGTATAACTCATTTCTGTTCAAATCTGGATGGATCCCGAGGGACCTGGTGACAAGAGCATCTAATAATATTTCTTAATTTAAAAAATTTTATCGATATTTATGAATATGTTTTCTGAAATTCCAAATATATATGTTTTCTAAAATTCTCTATATATAATGGTGACATTATACATATTTTATAAGACTGTTAAAACTTACAATGAAATGTATTTATCACCAAGCATCCCTTTTTCTCCTGCGTCTAAGGGCAGTGTAACATAGCTTGAAGTTACATAGCTTCTTTCCCTTCCTTATCTGTTCCGAACTCTCCACCAAGCCAACCTGACATATTTTATATTTCTCCGATGCAGCAGCTTTAAACACCTTTCATGTACTTCCCCATCAACAAAATCAGTGTTTTAAAACTTTATCATTTTAAGCATTATTTAAACCATTTTGTCCTACTTGCTGTACGTAGACTTAATAATTATAACTCATCAATTACCTATCTAAAACAGGCAGGCAGTCAAGCAACACAAACAAAAAACTCACTAATGCCTTTCTGTCAATGTATCACGTAGCGGGACTCTACATTTAGCTTGTTTTGCTGGGTGTCCAGTTTGGAATAGGAATGCTTGATGGCTTAGTAATTTTATTTTTGGTGATACCAAAATTTATTTAAATTGCCAGTACTGTTTTTATTATTTTGCTATTGATGTTATCGTGAGAAGTGCTTAAGAGTGCAAAACTGTCTTTATTCCACTTTGTTTAATTTTTTGCTCATGTGTGTATCTGTACTAAGAAAGAGATCTGTGATGAGTATGCTGGTGACAGCATAGCTATGTAATCTTTGGAATTTAGTATTTAGAAGTGCCTCACATGGTGTATTACACTTTTCGTGTAAGTATTTCCTTGGACATCATTCATAATTTCTACCAAAGATTTAACTTTTGAAGTGCCATCCTAAAATACAGCACTAAAGTAGTACCAAATAGCCTAGAAACCTTTTATATTTTATTATGAGTTATGCCTCCATCCACATTTATCACTGGTATGGGAATATTATTCTCCCTTACAAAATTTTTATCATGTAAGTATATAACTTTAATTTGGTTAATGAAAATGAGCCATATAACAGCTAAAAAATTCAGTGGTTTTATAATCACTGGTACTTAGACTTTCATTTTTATTCTCTTCAGATATGAAAATATCCTCAGTGATTAATAATTTGGGCAGGCTACTAGTGCGTTTCAGTAACCATGGCTGAAATGCCTTACAAATAAGCTAAAAAATAAATAATGAGGTTTTTTTCTTTGAAAATATTTGAGAACAAAATTGAGTCAATAAAATCCCTGACTGACTGTAATAATCCTCCTAATGTAACTTAGCCCAAACTCAAAAACACAGTAATTGGGGAAAATTGCATGCTTCATTAGTGGTTTTCCTTAATTTGATCTTTTCATATTCCTTTTGGAGGGCACTAAGCATCAAAGTTTGAAATCTTCACCATGTGTAGCTCTTTAATCCTTCTCACATTAATCAATGTTTTGCTTCTGAACATAACCCCTATTAATTTAGTTCAATATATATTTGAATTGTGATACAAGTATTAAAATTATGCTTAGGATATGAATTCAAGGAAATTAGAATTAAATATAAGTATCAGTAGTTAGAATAATTGAATTGTTTTAACAGCAATATTGCATGTATCATTATCTATTGTTTTATAACAAAAAATGCAAAACATAGCAGCTTACAGCACTATACATCATCATCTTATGGTTTCCATGGGTAAGGAATTGGGCATGGCTTAGATGGGCGCTCTGTTTCATAGTCTTTCACAAGACCTGAATCATGATCTGCAGTTTCATCTGAAGGGTTGACTGGGGAAGGATGCACATCCATTCTCAATCATTAGTTCTTTGCAGAATTGAATTCCTTGCAAGTGTCAGATTGAGGTCTTCATGTCCTCATTGGCTTTTGTCCAGTGACTTCCGTCAGTTCCTTGACATGTTGGCCTCCCTAGTGTGGCAGCTTGCTTCATCACTGTGTGCAAGCAAAGAAGCAGTAGAGAGTCTACTGGCAATACAAATTCACAGTTTTTAGCCTACTTATGGAAATGAGAGCCTATCCATGTTGTCTGTTGTTGGTTAGAGGAAAGTTATTCATAGGGCAGGAATTACACAAGGCCATGAATACTAGGGTGTGAGGCCTATCATAGAGGCCGCCTACTGTATTGAAATTAATCATTTGTTACACAAAACAGGTATTGTTTGAATCTTTTGTTAGACTATAATTCTTTATCCTAGAATTAAATCTCTTTGAAGAATTTGAAAATCAAGCACTGTTCATCATTACTTTTATCATGTCACCAGGATTTGTTCTCAGCCAAATTTCTTCTCAATTCAAATTGTACCATAATTTATGACATCCTTCCAAAACATAGTGTTAGAAATACAGACCTAGACAGTTATTAGGAACTTAATGGAAGAGGTATAACATAGAGGTCAAGGTATGATTTTATTCCAGTTCTCTTTCTGCCAGTTACTACACATCTCTGAGACTCATTTCTTCACTTTCAAATGGAGATAACGGTGATATCTTATTTGCTAGTTTTTAAAGTTTACGTAAAATAATAAATATAAAGCACTTAATGTAGTACTGGTACACCTTAGGTGCTATGTGAATGGGCTTTATCAGTAATATGTATATCATTACTTAAAGAATGATGAATCCTTGCTATTGAGGAAAAACTCTTAGCTCACCCTTAGTAAACTCAGTTTGTTTTTTTCTTATTTTGGGTCACTTGGTTTATTTAAAGTTGTATTTAAGGGAAAAAAGAATTTAAATGACTATTAGCTCCTGAATTGTGGGCTACAAAGGAGTCTTGTTTTATGGAGAAGCTTCCATAGATCAATCACTGTGGTCATATATTCAAATTTAATATTGTTAAGATGTCCACACTATCCAAAGTGATCTACAGTTTTAGTGCAATCCCTATAAGAATCCCAGTTGCATTTTTTGCAAGCACAGAAAAAAATCCTGAAATTTGTGTGGGACCGCAAAAGACTCTGAACAGCTAAAGGAATCTTGAGAAGAAAGGCAAAAGAGGGAGGCATCACATTACCTGATTTCAAACTGTATTACAAAACTATAGTAATCAGAACAGTATGGTACTGGCATAAAAATAGACAAGTAGACCAATGGAACAAAAAAGACAGCCCAGAAATAAACTCAGACTTAAAAAAATCAACTGATCTTTGACAAAAGTGTCATGAAAACACAATGGGGAAGGGATATCTCTTCAATAAAAGGTGATGGGAAACTGGATATCTGCATGCAAAAGAACGAATTGGACCTTGTCTTACACCCTATGCAAAGATCAACTCAAATGGATTAAAGACTTGAGTTTAAGACCTGAAAGCCAAAATTAACAAGACAAGAAACAACAAGTGTTGGAGAGGATGTGGAGAAAGGGGAACACTCTTACACTGTTGGTGGGAATGCAAGTTGGTGCAGCCACTTTGGAAAAGAGTGTGGAGATTCCTTAAGAAATTAAAAATAGAGCTACCCTATGACCCTGCAATTGCACTACTGGGTATTTACCCCAAAGATACAGATGTAGTGAAAAGAAGGGCCATATGTACCCCAATGTTCATAGCAGCAATGGCCACAATCAACAAACTGTGGAAAGAGCCAAGATGCCCTTCAACAGATGAATGGATAAAGAAGATATGGTTCATATATGCAATGGAATATTACACCTCCATCAGAAAGGATGAATACCCAACTTTTGTACCAATATGGACGGATCTGGAGGAGATTATGCTGAGTGAAATAAATCAAGCAGAGAAAATCAATTATCATAATGTTTCATTTACTTGTGGAGTATAAGGAATAACATGGAGGACATTAGGAGAAGGAAAGGAAAAGTGAATTGGGGGAAATCGGAGGGGAAGACGAAGCATGAGAGACTGTGGACTCAGAAACAAACTGAGGGTTTTGGAGGGGTGAGCCTGGTGGTGGGTATTAAGGAGGGCACGTATTGCGTGGAGCACTGGGTGTGGTGCATAAACGATGAATCTTGGAACACTGAAAAAAAAAAAAAAAAAAAAAAAAAGACCTGAAACCGTAGAACTCCTAAAAGAAAACATTGGGAGGAAGCTTTTTGACATTGACTTGACAATGACTTTTTGTATGTGACACAAAAACACTTGAAACACAAGCAAAAATAAAAAGTGGGACTATATCACTCTAAAAAATTTTGTACAGCAAAGGAAACCATTAACAAAATGAAAGGACAACCATATGTCTAATAACCAAATGTATAAGGAGCTCATCAACTCAATAGCAAAATAAACAAACAAAAAATACAAAGCAAACCTGATTAAAAAATGGTTAAGTACCTGAATATGCATTTTTGTTACAGGTCTATGAAAAGATACTTGAAATCACTAATTATCAGAGCAATGCAAATCAAAACCACCATGTGATATAACCTCCCATCTGTTAAGATTACACCTGTTATTATCAAAAATTCAAAAGGAAACAGGTGTTGATGAGGATGTGGAGAAGGGGAACCTCTGTTCACAGTTGCTGGGATTGTACTTTGGCACAGCCCCTACAGGAAGCAGTATGAGGGGTTCTCAAAAAACTAAAAATAAAACTACCATATGATCTAGCTGTTCCACTTTTGGTTACATAGGCAAAGGAAATGAAATCAGTACCTTGAACCTCATTCTCATGTTCATTGCAACATTATTCATAATAACTAAGATAGGGAAACAGCAAGTGTCCATCAACAGATGAGTAAAGAAGATGTGAAAAAAATGTATATACACATATAATTAAATATTATTAAGTCTTAAAAAAAAGTAGGGAAGTCTTGCCATTTGTAGCAACGTGGATGAACCTAGAGGACATTATACTAAGTGAAAGAATCCAGGCACATAAAGTCAAATACTGTATGATCTCACTTATATGTGGAATCTAAAAAAGTTGAACTCGAAACTGAGACTAGAACTTTGGTTGCCAGAGGCTGGCTGGCAGGAGGGAGAGATGCAGGGACACTGGTCAGAGGCTGCCAGTGTTCAGTTATAAGATGAATAAGTTCTCAAGATATATGTATATAGTATGGGGACTATAGTTAATAAAAATATATACTTGAAATTTGCAAGTAGATCTTACATGTTTTCACCATACACACAAAAAGAGGCACATATAGAAAATGAGGCAGTTTAATTCAGACATAATCTTTTCTAAAATTTGTTATGGTTAATAGAGACAAAATGAAATAATAAAGTAACTTACAATAAAGAAAAATATTTGTGGATGTTAAGTATACTATATTCACTATATAGTTAAATACTTGTCAACTAGTGTTTGATGCTAGTTGCATACCATAAAGTAGAACTTAGTATTTCTTTATGGTTCTTTCTTAGGTAACAGTTACATAAAATGGTATGAATGAACTTAAGTGTCCCATTCAGTAAGTTCTCTCTGGTTTTTGTTTTTTGTTTTTTTAAGATTTTTAAGTAATCTCTACACCCAATGTGGCGCTCGAACACACAACCCCGAGATCAAGAGTCTTGCATGCTCCACTGATTGAGCCAGCCAGGTGCCCCCAATTCATTAAGTTCCAACAAATGAATTTTAGGCCTTTAGTTTATATATTACATATGTTTTTAAAAAATCAATATGAAATAATAGAGAACAGTATTTTGACAACTGGTGAAAATTATATTATCCACAAAAAATCTCATATGACTTAAAGGTATAAATAGAGATTTTGTTTTTATAATACGTGGAAAACATCATTAGAGAATATCATAGACATTAGTATTTTGCCCAGTAAATGGTGGTTTATTTGTGAATTGTAAATCCCTCTGAAAGCCTAATTTACCGTGAAGGATAATTTCTATTATGTTGGTAATCCTGGGGCTGTCAGACTATTGCCAGATAGCTCACGAATGAACTCAACCTGGCATTTAGTGCAAGTGCAGAGAGTGAGCATCTTTTAAAACCCACCTCATCCAGTGCCTGAAGTTTTGAGTAATTTCCTCAAATTGTTTAATAGAAATACAGTAACTATCTTAGTGAATGCCCCATTCACAGACGACTTTATATCAAAGCACATTGATTTAGAAAAAATCCAAATGGGAGCAATTCTGTAAATTGAGAAAGTAAATCTTGTATGTAGAAAAGGAGAGAAAAGGAGAAGCCAAGAGAATTTCATTTGAGTATCTGAAGTCCTTTATGAGCACGTCTTAGTTGGGACTGTTGTCCTTAAACTAATTTACTGTGGCATTTTGTAAATACAGGCTATGGTATTAATTTTGGGACAGAACGGATGTTATATGGATAACAGTTTACAAATATAAAAGTAATGCATTTTAATATTTTTAAATTTTTTTTTAGTGGGAAGGGCAGAGGGAGAGAGAGAGAATTTTAAGTACGCAGGGCTCAAGCTCACAACCCATGAGATCACAACCTGAGATGAAATCAAAAGTCAAAAGGTTAACTGAGTCACCTAGGCTCCCCACTGCATTTTAATTTCTACCTGTAGACTTGTTCCATTCCACTATTTTCCTTCTGTTTGGACATTAAGATTTATAGTTCTAGGGAAGGAGTATCAGATATTACCCAGCATGGAGAGTCAGTTTAGGCTTTCAAGTTGACTTCCTTGCTGTTTTAGCATGACAGAGTATTGAATGCCATGGGATGCTTAGATATAAAAGAATTTTCCATGTCTTTATTCCCCTGTGACATATCAATAACCAGGATGGGCAGATTAGACTGTAGAGTTTCACGTCTGAGTCTGGATCAGATGAGAAGGTGGGAGCTCACATTTTCTGCCTTGGTGGGTGGAGATAGGAAAGAGGTGAGGCAAAAGTAGGGGGAGCAGGCAGCCACACGTGTGGTCCTGTGTCCCCTCTTCCAGCCAGAAGTTCTGAAGGAAGGAGGCATATTAGATAAACGCAGGGGAAAGCCAAAGGCTGAGGCCTATTGAGGGCTCTTTATTTAGCAATAAGAAGTGCTGGCTTTGCATGCTACCCAGTACGAACAGTTTCATCAAAGTACATTGCAAGGCTCTTTCCAGAGCACAGGCTTGTTTATAGCTCTCCCATGCCACCATGAGAGCCCCGTAGCAGGTCGTAAGTCAGAAGCTGCCTTGACAGGGTCCAGGAGTCTGTTGAGACTCTTCCTAGACAGTTTGCTAAAGGTGTTGCCAAGGCCAGGCAGTCGAGGAGGCAGCAAAGATTGCTTTGGTCTGTATTGCTCCAAACCTCAAGAGGATTGAGAACATGTGGTGATTTATTTACCTGAGTGTGTAGGGAAGATGAACTGACCCCTCCTAACGCGAGACTGAGAAGAGACTGTGAAGTTTCCCCAGTGTCTAGCTTCTGTAGCAAAACCTGCCGAGGGAGAGCGCCAGCAGCCCTCCAGCTCTCCAGCTGGTGGACAGCCTGGAGCAGGGACTGTCAGATGTTCGGAGAGTCCATGTCCCTGTCCTTGCGCTCAGGTCACTTACCAACAGGGCACCATCTTGGGAAGGAACAAGGGAAGGCCAGACCCCGAAGTACTGAGTATTGATTATAGGCATACAGGTAAAGACTGCATTCGACTGTTTAAATGATTTAATCTGGCTAGAGTCACCTCATTATAGTAAAATTTAATTTTCCACCAACTGATGGCTTCAGCTCAGGAAAATAAAAATAGTTATGGAGAAATAGGAGATATACATGTTTTTAGGCTGCCATGTGGGAGTACATCACTCCAGGATTTTTCTTTGTCCTTTCTGTAGTTAAATTATTCAAAGTATATTTATTGTAACGTGCAACAACTGTAGCCAGTAGGTTACATGGATACACCCAAAGTCCATAAGAAACAAGGGAAATCCTTTTGAATTTTTTTTTTTAAGGATTTATTTATTTTAGAGAGAGAGAGCACGAGCAGGGGGAGGGACAGAGGGGGAGAGAGAGAGCGAGAGAGAAGCAGACTCCCCGCTGAGCGCAGAGCCCAATACAGGGCTTGATCTCAGGACCCTGAGATCATGACCTGAGCTGGGCGCGTAACCGACTGAGCCACCCAGGCGCCCCTCCTTTTGAATTCTTTGCTTCACCTCTCCCCACTCCTCAGTATGTCTTCAGGAAGACTCTAATTGAGAAGAAAGTAGTAAAAACTTTTTAGTTACTGCCTTACAGCTACAGAACCCTGAACACTTCTGGATCCCCTAGAAATCAGATTAATTCCCCAAAAGTATCAGGAAAGAAAATTTACTTGAGGTTTTCCATTTCTTTTTCCTCCATTGAGAAAATAAAGACAGGTTTTGGTTTCTTTTAAATTCCATATTCCTTTTTTTTTCCCCCTTTCATATTCACAAAGCCCGGTTTAACACTATTAGTTAAATATTTATTGAACGCCTGCTGTATGGACATCGTTTGAAGTAGGCTCTTTGAGTGATGCACAGCCCTTGCCCACAAGCAACCAGCCGTCTACGGGGTGAGAAAAAACTTAAGCTCCTTTATAAGCCTCTGCACAGATTCTAAAAAAGAAAAATAGCTCTTGGAAACAAATTGTATCTCTTCCCCTCTGCTCCTCACCTCCTCGTCTACAGTTACCTGCTGAGGAGAGAAGACACGCTGTACCAAATCCCTGGCATCTTCATTTGTAAGTGGACTGTGTGTGTACTCACAGTTAAGGTTTAGCTTTAGCTGCATATGAGCTTTCCCTTTCTGATGCGCAACACACACACACACACACACACACACACACACACTCTCTCTCTCTCTCTCTCTCTCTCTCTTTGGTCCACTCTTATTTTGTTAAACTTGCTTATTCCAGTACTTTCTTGCCACTTCAACCTGACAGGACTTTCAGGTTAAGAATACAGACGCTGCATAACCTCTCTGTGGAGACTTAGCGTGGAGACTCCCGGTCCCTTTCAGATAGAGAAGCTGTCTGATTTTATTTTATTTATTTATTTTATTAAAAAAATTTTTTTTAAAGATTTTATTTATTTGTTTGACAGAGAGAGTAAGAGAGCACAAGCAGGGGAAGCAGCAGAGGGAAAAGGAGAAGCAGGCTCCCCACGGAGCAGGAAGCCTGATGCGGGGCTCGATCCCAGGATCGATCATGATCAGATCATGACCTGAGCCAGAAGTAGGCGCTTAACTGACTGAGCCACCCAGGCGCCCCAGAAGCTGACTCTAATAACTGCACACAATTTTCATGTTTTAAGTCTGGCTTGATTCTGATTTTCCATCATAGCTGCAGGTGGAATCTCCCCCCTCCCCTGACCAGCGGGCTGGAGTTGGGTCGGAGAATCACCCGGTCCGCCGGCTGTCTGCTCCCTGCTTCTCACTCTCTGTGCTCTTGGCTTCTGCAGCGCTGGGCCACGGGGAGAAGGCCTTAGGGGCAGAGCAGCTGTAGGAGTGCCGGCCAGCTGCGGGCCTCTGGTGTGGCAGGCATCCCAAATGCTAGCTGTGCGTGAACCCCTGATCCCTGTAGTTCTCACGGGTGACACACTCATGAACTCCCGGGAGTCTCTGCTCTTGCTAAGCTGCTCCTGTGCACGAAAGACCCCTGGGCACATCTTATTTCTGTAGTCTCCCTGCATCAGCGCTCAGTCTGTGGGGCAAGAGGCCTCCACAAGGCTCAGGCTCGTTAACTTTTGTTTCCTTCAGGAAGCTGATGGGAACTTCACACTTACTTTTCTCACCAAAGAAAGGACAAACGGACTTAATCTAGTCTTGCCCTCTCTCCTCACCTTGCCCGTGATGGCTGCTCCACACTGTGTGTTTTCAGATTTTTCCAGACATGAGGCATGCTCTAGCCCCCAGATGCATGGGTGGCCCCCAGGCCCAGGGACACCTGCCAGGCCCTCAGAGCCCTCTGCACGCGAATACCAGGGTGGACTCCGAGGCTCAAGCAGCTCAGCTGGCCTGCAGGGGGGCAGCGAGAAGCTGGCTGTCCTCCTCTCAGACACTCCCTCGTATCTCAGTGGCTATCTTGGAGACCCCATCCGTGGCATGAGGGGGGGAGACTTCCTCTCTGCTCTCCCAAAGTTAGCACACCCCATCCCTTAGCTAGTCTTGGAGGAGGCGGATAGCTACTCTTTTTGGCTGCTTTCCTTAGAAGACCTGCTCTGGGCTTTTGCCGAAATGCCCAGAGAGCAGGAAGAGCTCCATTCTTTGTCCTGTGTATCAACAAATTGCCGGCACAAGCCCTATTACCTGAATGGCATACTTGATTTGGTTTTAATTAACATTTAATGTTAATTTTAATTCATTGGTATGGAAATGTCTCGTTTTCCTATGGTTTTGAATTAATTTAAACTTCATTTTCATTTCATTCATGGCAATGTTCGTGTCGTTTCTACATCTGGCTGTATCTCACTCCTTAGTGGTATCTGTCCTCTCCTAATGAAGGTTCATTTTGTAGGGATTTGGGTTTTTATATATAACTCGCAGGCATAATTCCTTTAGCAAGTAGGATCCTGGCATCCACAAAATTCTCATTAATGACAATCCTGCACAATTTGAGAGGAGCTTAAAAATAAGTTCTCCAATCATGTTTACTCTTTATAATATAAATCTGCTATTAAGTCTGCCCTGGTCAATTACAGCTTAGCTCCAGTTGATCGTAATAGTGGAAACACCAACTCACTTATCTTGTTTAGAAATCTTAAATGTAAACCTACATTGTAATCTCACAACCAGAATTATAGTAATATTGCTGCTCTACTTTCATTTGATATTTTACTTTGTTTTGATTAAGTGGAGAACCCTCTGTATTTGGGCTGCATTGCAGACTCCTTTATAGAATGAGACCTGGGGATTTCTAGCAAGATCCTTGACATTTGCCCATTAAAGCTACAGCTTGGATATGATTCAAAGTAGATTAGCCTCAACCAGCAGTAGCTCATCATTTGCTGTGTAACTTCCTCTTTTCACCTGGCCGAGTGCCATTTACTTTGCTTTTACACAGGTACTATGCAGTTCTCCATCCCAGGAGCCTATGGTGCTGTCACTACTGCTTGTAAACTTTAAGATAAATTTTAGACAGATCTGCCTTACTGTCATAGAATTGTTTAAATTAGCCGTCTATTATAGTGTTAATACATCCATCAGTGATATCCCACCCATGTGGACTTGAACTACTATCATCTACCACATCTTTTAATTAAATGTGTGTCCACTTGGCTGTCAAGATGTCTTCACTTTTACATATGAGATTTCTGGTTGTTCTCTGTAGGTACGCAATAATGCATTCTGTTTCAAACTATAGACACATTTTACACACATTTTAAAATTCGCATTGGCATGATTTCAAGTGTTCTAGGTAGCACCTAACTGAACTTTGAAAAAGTTGACTTTCATCAATGTTAAAATGACATATGCCAGAATCATAGATACACAAAATAGATAAAATACGTAGATGATGAAAAAAATTCAGGTATGTAGCAAGCATAAATTAAAAAATCCAAAAATTATGACAATAGCTTAATTCTATTAGCAATTTTATGGTAGCTGTAATAGATTATACTTCTCAGATAATTATTCAGATTATTACAGGATTTACCTGGAGCAGTGAATAAGGGTCCCCATCAGTGACTTGTGGGAAAGCATGCAAATTATAGCTCCATTTTAAAACCTTGTTAACATTTTGATTAAAACACTTATTTAAATGTTTGTTCTAAAACAGATGTGGACTATTCTAGAAAGTGGATGCTGACATAAAATGAGGTATATGTATCACCAAAAATATCAGTTGCTAGGGAAGTATTTGGATATGTATGTCAGTTCATATAAGACCCAATTAACAGCAGAACTAGTTGAATATACTTCTGTAACAAGTGGTGGGGTATGAGAGTTATTCAGGCTGTTGAAATGATAAATAAAAGAGGATATTTCAGATTATGAAGACATTCCAGGGTTTGGGTGGCTAAGGCAGAGCTGTGCTATTTCATTTTATTCTAGAAAAATGTAGTACAAATGAGATTCTAAAAGAGCCCAGTTGTAAGTCTTTTATTAAGATGTACATCTGAGTATGTATGTGCTTTTTTTTTTGGTGGTGGAGAGATGGCAATTCAGGTTGCTTTGGCATTATAAAGCAGGAAAAACTCCACCCAGAATTAAGTAATCCTAGGAATTTATTGTTTGACATATCTGAAAAGTCTGCTAGTATTGTGGGTTTCAAGCATGGTTTGATCAGGGCTCCATAACATGTCTATGTGATTGCCTTCACTTTTCCTCTTTCAAGAGGAAGCTTGATTCCACACATCTTCCATTATCATAAAACAAAGGCTACAAGAGTTCTGACTGTCACATTTCCAAATATATCTACTGCAGAAAGGGACCTCCTTTTTCCTGATCACCAAACAAAAATACTCAGCTTTGCTTTTATTTTTCTATCTTAGGTTTTACCCACACGTGAGTTGTTCACTGAGGTCAGTGAAATGACCTGCTTGGATCAGCTTAGACCTGGGTTACTGACCAGTTACTACTCCAGTTTTGTCACAGTGTGGTGATCAAGTCAATTCAACACAAAAGCTCTGAAAAACCCAAAACCTCTGAAAAATGAACTAAGAAAGGAATAAATACTGGAGAGAACCCTACAGTGTCTTCTCATGGGGAGAATGTGAAATAGGAAACTGGAAAGATAAATAGGGGTCATGTGAGCCTCAGGAGAGGTTCCTGGCTTGTAGTTATGGAAGGAAAGAAGGAATTTGGTCTCTTTCCAAATTGACCTCCAAACTGAAGAATATGTTTTTCACAGAATTAAGAAACGTTCTAATAGAACCTAAGAATAGAAATCGGGCTGGAATTGCAAGGGTTACAAATACACAGTAATGATAATGACATGCAGTTCTAATTAATGTAATTAATTTGATTCCTGCCCCTCAGGTGCCTTCTCATCTTTATTCAGATGCTAGTGATCTCAGGGAGGACATCTTGCTCCACTCCATTTAAGAGAGCAACATCTCACCCAGCAATTCCAATTCGTTTTCTCTGCTTGGTTTCTCCTACACAGCTGGACATCTCTAATGTACTAGTTTATTTCAGTGTTTAGTGTTCATTTCTCTCCTGTAGAAGATACGCTCCACAGAGGGTAGGGATATTGGACTGTTCGGAACATTTGATTGTAATAGTGCTTCCATTTGGTAGGTGTCTAGTAAATACATCGAGTATAGATACATTACCACATAGCCTTTTATTATGTTACAGTAGCACTTCAAGTTTATGAGGATGGCCATTTTACTAAAGATTTTTAAAGAAGATAATGGAATAGAAAAGCACCCACGTATCTTTCTGAGGTTACCACGTCTGATGCTGTTTCTCATCGAAGACACTACCAGCTTCTTCTGTTCCTCCAAGGACAGTATGTTAGTTGACTCTGGCTGCTATAACAATACCACAGACAGGGGGGCTTAACCAAGAGAAATTTATTTTGTCCAAGTTCTGGAGGGTGGAAGTCCAAGATCAAGGTTCTGGTCAACTCAGTTCCTGGTGAGGACTCTTCCTGACTTGCAGATGGCCACCTTCTTGCCATGTCCTCACATAGCCTTTCCTAAGTGCATGGGAGCTCACAGAGAGAGAGAGAGAGAGCGAGCATGAGAGAGAGAACACACTTGTGAGCTGGCTGTCTGGTATCTCTTCCGTTAAGGACACTGATCCTATTGGGTCAGAGCCCCATTCTTAGGACCTCATTTAACCTTACTTACTTCTTTCTCTCCTCCAAATACAGCCACCATGGGTTACGGATCAACATAGAAATTTGGGATGGAGAGTTGGGGGGTACAAACAGCCCATTAACAGACAGCTAACCTGTAGATCCAGAAAGAAGCTGGGCTATATTAGCCTTAAATTATATGTGATTTTACTAATCAGACCCTCTCATTATTCAAATGGGAGAATTCATGAATACTTATTCCCCATTATCTTTAAATGCCAAAATGAAAATAGATCAGAAGCTTAATTGACTTTTTAGCACTGAAGCAATGCGTAATATAAAACTAGGACTCAGTTGGACCCTGTCTAATACAAATCGAAATTGGGCGGATCTAGTTTTTAAAAGCACAAAATGGAAACATTTGCCACCTTACATCTTGACTTATGCAAAGAGAACTTCTGATAGCCTATTACATTTGTTTGTGTTAATGCATCATCTTATTTTATGACAGTCTTTAAAAAAAAAAAATCTAGTCTAGGATCAGTCATTTGTGCTACATATGTGCAATCAGGATGACAATAAAATAGCCAAATCCTATCAGCAATCATACTGACCCACTAATTTGGAGATGGTGCTGTAAGTTCCCCAAGCAGTATTTAACTACCTTCTCTGTAGTTCACACTATCTACTCAGTTGTCAGTTAAGCAGCCTTGTTGTGCGGTGGAGAGAGCATGGAATATGCAGTCAGAAGGCCAAGGTCAGATTTTAGCTCAGCTGTCAACTGTGTGAGGAAGTTTGTACTTGGGGTTCAGTTTCCTCCATGTTTCAGACCCTGAGGGTGCCCGGTTCCGAGGAAATCCAGCAAGTATTTGTTGGCTGAATGTAAAATCCTCATATATTCCTAGTAATGTTTTTTAAATGCAAACTTTCCATTTTTAAGACTATTTCTTATGGCTTTTAATGTATAATGAGTACATCTAACTCAACATACACTGTGGTCAAGTCCAGATGATCCACACAAAATAGAATGCCGTGGATGCAGATCTAAGAGCCATTGTCACCACCGAATGTCACAAAGTATGTCTTTCTTTAAAAATAGGTCCTGGAGTACCGACTCCAGGTGTTGGCTCATTTACCCTAGGATTTTAGGCTCACATTTAAAGTGGTATGACAGTACTTAATTAGCTGATTTAAGAGGTTCATTGCTTTTCATTTTAATCAATAGCCTACCTGTATACACACATACACCCACATACACACACCAGTAATTTGGTTGCTCTCCAAATTACAATCGTGCCTTATAATAAGCATTAGAAACAAAGTTGTTTTTCACGTTAATGATTTTTCTGGCACAACACAATTGATGTAATTGCAAATTATATTTTATAGTAAATGAAAAAATGCTCATTTTTAATTTAGAAATCAACATTTGTTAAAAGTAGCAATTCACATTTAAAAGTTTAATGCAATGCACATTTAATTTTCAAAACATTGCTTCAGGCAGTGGCTTGACATTTCTTATAATTTATCAGATTGCTTTTCAAAATTAAGCTAAAAATTAATTTACTATAGTAAATCCTTGAAAAAATTATGAATATCATCCCAAACTCCACAACCATCCTTAATGAGGGCCTTTCTTCTTTTTCATGATCAGTGTCATACTTATTCTTAATTGCTTTTTAAGCTTATATCATAATCTTGGCAATTTAACTCAAATTAACGTGATAGCTCAGTTGGCAGCTTTAGCAAATGCTCAGGAAATATACATAATACCATTTAAAACTAGTGTGCTGGATACTAGATACGGATTTTCTGTATAAAGCATAGTATATTCTATGCAAATATTTCATATAGTAGAGAATGTGAAGTTCCACTTGGGTGCATATGGTGTTACATTCAGTTCTTATATTAAGGATGCCAAGTTTCTCTGGGCGCTTGATATTCTCAATACTTAAAAAGTAGGGTACTGTCAGATTCCATGCGTTTGCTTCAGAGACTGATACTTTCTTTGATTCATTTACTGCATCATTCATGCCAATGTTTATAGCTGATATTGTTTCTTAAGTTCTACCCTTCCGTTGAGAACTAGTGCAAGTTCCTCTCCCCCCCTCCCCGATGACAGTGACTTCCCTCATAGCCTGTGCTCTTCAACCATTATCGATCGTACTGCACATTTGACAAAAGATGCCATTAATTGTTTACAGTTGTTTGTGGTTCTTCCCAACTAAATTGTGAGCCTTCAATGAGCTATGACCCATTCCTGTATGTTGGTATAGAACAGAGTCTACTTTATCCTTGTGTACACCTGGTGATAAGTCAATATTTGGCGATGATGATGAAATGTCACTTGAAGTTGGAGACCTGAGTCTACCCTGCCTCAGTTACTTGTGCCTCCCTTCTCTGGCATAAGATATGCATTTCTATGTTGGCTTAGCTCTTTGTCATTTGTTAGATTCATGCTTTAACAGTGTCTGAAAGAGTCGAGTCAATTCAGAGTTGTATAATGAAATTAGGAGCATGCTTCTTGATTTTTGAAATAACCTTCTCAGTACAGAGTCTAAGAAAAGATGACTAAGTTTGAATCTTGCCAGTTTATTGTGTGACACACATACATTTTTTAAAATTTAGGCTGTCCTGAAAATTCATCTTTTATGTTTTATTGTGTTATGTATGGCTTTCCATCACTTTGAAAGTGATATGATTCCACGGAACGCTAGAATAAGTGGATAGCCCATTTAGAATTCAGTTGCGGCAAGAGGCTTAAAATAAGGTTGCCATAGTTAAAAACTTGATCATGGAAACACCCAGATTTCCTGTCTTATCACCGAAAGTTTGTGCCTTCACAGTTTGCATAATCATTTAGAAATTAGCTCAGTTCTCAACCTGCATCATTCCCAGGGAGTTAAATTCTGGGAATCCTCCTTCCATGAAAAGCACAGATTGAAGTGCTCCCAAGCGGTCTTAGTGGTGATAATTCCGACGGCTTTCACTTCTTATTGGACTTGGGCATTTAGTGGCTCAAGTTAATTCCCTTTGAATCTTCTCGGATGTTTTATTGGTAGTCATCAATACTCTTCTTCCCACTTTCAGTGCCTTTTGTAATAATACATATAATGTGATTTATAACCACCGAGCTTCTGGTCACGTGAATGTTGTGACGAAAATATGCTTTGTATTTCAGTACGAATCAGTTCTGTGGAAATGTTTGTAAACCGTGGTCCAGTGGATCTGTGTTCTGAAGGGTTGGGACAAATAACTGAAGAAGGGTGAAATCATGTTAAGAAATCCCAGTGTCATATTTGGCATGTGCAGGTGATCACTCAAGGGCCAAGTGGTCTGACAAGTTCAAGTTCTCAGTACCTTCCCTGTAATTTGGAGATGCACAAGGCTCTGAAAACCACACGTTCCTTCATGTGCTCATGGAAAAGTCATTAGGGACAACATCTCATGTGGACTGATGTTGTTTATCCCACTTAATGTGAATGCTCAATGTTTTAGCTCAGAAATGTCAACAGGTTTGGTTATGACTACTACTCCAGGCCGTGCTGGGAGTGGTAGATAAAAATGGTAGATGCATGTTTCTAAAGCCAAAAGCAAATGAACATGGAAACACGCCCAATTACAAGGATACAGATAACCAACTAGAAAGCCTGTAAAAGATACAGGTTAATAATGGGTCCTCCCAAGAAAATGATGGGGTCGTGATCAGGCGAACGAAATGTCGCTGTGATTAGGGAGATGCGGAGATGTTGGTTCCTGTTGCTAACTCTGCCGGAAACGGCGTGATTTAGATTTTCCTTAGCGTTAGTGCCTGTAATAGAGAGATGAAAGAAACCAGTGCAGGCGAATCCGTGGTAGTGGGCAGACCACCGAGGAGGGGAAAATATTAAGAACATGCCTAGTTGTAACAGAAATCAACTTCTGGTAGCCCTGGAAAGCGCCACACAACAGTTGGCCTGAAGCTGTTTGAAGGCCCAGAGCTGGAGAGAAGTCCCGAGAGGATCTGATTCTAAACTGAGGAATTCCCAGTGAGGGTTAGGGTTCGTTTAAGCAGTGATTGATCTTAGGACTTACTGCTCTGCGTTGTTCTTGCCCGTTTGTATCTCTGTGCCCCGCTAGACTGTAAACTCTGAGTGTGGCAGTTTCCATCTCTGTTGTTGAGGGAGGGGTTCTCAGCTCCTGGCACGTGGCCTGCCAGGTGGTGGGTGTTCAGGAAATGCTTGGAAATAAGTGAATGAAGTATGTTAAGTTATGCTCCAGTATCTGCAAGTCTGCACATTATGTTTTAGATCTGTGATATTTAATGTGGTGCAGTAGTGTAGGGAAAGGGAGGAAAGTGGCCACGTGTTTCTAGAATCCCTTTGGACAGAGAAGTGGGGTTTATTTTCAGACCGCAGTGCTTATGCCTTCCCATCTAAATTCTTAAATAGCATGGTGCTCCACATCTGATGCGAATTTCTGCTGTAATTCCTATTTTTCTTTTGTACCAAAGTGAAACATAAGGGTGAGAACCGCTATAGAAAGCAGCATATAACCTACTCAGACACAATCATGAATAATACAAGGTAATTTATAGGCTTCGCAGTTCTAGTAATAATGGCTGTGTTAATCTATATTTGATAGGAAAAACAGGCACGCATTTCCTTTTGGTTAAGTAAGCCCATGGGAATATGCAGACAGTACTGGTATGCCTTTGTTCCCCGGGTCTTGGTGCATGGCTATTGTAGACTGAGTCCCAGGGGGAAACATGAAATGCTTTTCATTTGGCTTTGCACACGCAAGTCTATAATGATCACGCAGCTGACAATTCTAAAGTTGTATTAGAGATTAAGTCTGCGCTTTCCTGGGTTTCCAGTCCATTCTCCACGTAGATCACAACTCCAAACTGTGTGTTGTATGGCCCCATTCCTCTGGATTTGGTAACCTCAGTACCATATTTGTTGAAGTAATACTGGGCAACATTGATGGCAGTCAATATTTTTTGAGCACTTCTTTATTTTCTGGTGCTACAAGATGCTCCAGGCTCATCTTCTACCGTCCTTGCTGCAGTCTTTAGAATCAGTCATGTCTCCAGAGAGCCCCCATTCCTTTTATTGAAGAATGGTATGTGCTCAGTGCTCCTGGGGTACCCTTGTTTTAGACCCTTTCTGCTGACTGGGCAAGAAAGTCTGTGTGTATACTGAGTATGTATACTTGTCTATAAATGTTTCCTTATGTAACAGTCTGTATCGATATGAAACTATACACTAGCTCCCTTTTTGTCTACAACTTTACTCCTTTACTGATCACAGATCATTCTACTTCCTCCCCTTGCTTACGTGTAGCTTCCCACTCCAAATCTAAGAAATCCTCCAAACCACCTGCCATCCATTTACTTAATTGTTCAATTACAGTTTACATTTACAGCAGGAGCAGAATTGTTAGCCTGTAGCCCTATGGAAAACAATAGCTAGATTACAGTGCTTCTGGACAGTTGATTTTCCCTTTAGTCCTACAGTCTCCACTCACCTCCAAAGTTTCTGAGGTCAACATGTCATTACCCTGCTGCCTCCAGTGAGATTATTCCATATCTCTAACACTGGTAGATTGCTTTGTAACATTCTGCATTCTGCTCTTAGATTCCCCAATCTCCTCAAAGAGTTTTAGACTTTGCACACGCTAAGCATCCTTCTTGTTTTGTAAAGTTCTGTGGGTTTTAAAAAATGAATATTATCATGTCTCCACCATCACAGTTTCATAGAGAAAGTGCTTTAAAATATCTTCCTTCCTCAGAACCCTTGGCAACCACTGATTTCTTTACCATCCCTATAGTTTTCCTTTTACTGATATCATATACAGATCTTCCTCAACTTATGATGGAGTCCCATCCTGAGAAGCCCATTGTAAGTTTAAAATGTCCTCAGTTGAAAGTGCATTTTAATACGCCTAACCTACTGAACACCACAGCTTAGCCTATCCTACCTTAAACGTGCTCAGAACACTTCCATTACCTTACAGTGGGGCAAGAGCATCGAACGCAAAGCCTATAGTATAACAAAGTTTTGGCTATCTCGTGTAATTTACTGAATACTCTACTGAAAGTGAAAAGGAAAATGTTTGGTTGGGTACAGATGGTTGTCAGTGTTATTAGTTGTTGAACCTTGTGATCACGTGGCTGGCTCGCTGCCACTGTCCAGCGTCATGTTAGCTTGGGAAACGGTTAAAATTCCTTATTCAAAGTATGGTTTCTCCTGAATCCGTATTGCTTTTGCACCATTGTAAAGTGTACAAATTGGAAGTTGAACCATCGTAAGTTGGGACTGTCAGTATTTAGAATCAAAGTATGTAGACTTTTCAGACTGGCTTTTTTCCCTGTAACAATAAGCATTCATCCATCTCTTTTCATGGCATTGTAGCTCATTTCTTTTTATTGCTGAATAATAGTTCATTCTGTGGATGCCCCAGTTTGTGTATTCATTCACCTACTGAAGGAAACTTTGGTTGTTTCCAGCTTGGGTAACAACGAATGAGGCTGCTCATCGCAGCCTTACTGAGATACCGCTGACATATAAACTCTTATAAATTTAGTGTATTCAATGTGATGATTGGACATGTTTTAAACATTCGCATGCAGGTTTCCCCCAGCTCTACGGAGATACAGTTGACATGTAACATCCTATAAATTTAATGTATACAATGTGATGATTGGACACGTTTTCAAATCCCTAGCATAGGTAACTAGGAGTGTAATTGCTGAATAGGAAGACTGTATGTAGCTGCCAAATTGTCTTCCAAAGTGGCTGAACTATTTTACATTCCCATCAGCAATGGACGAGAGTTCGGTTGTTCTGTATCTCTAAAAACAATTGGTATTTATTAATTTTTAAGCCATTCTAATAGAAGTATAGTCACATCTCACTTTTGTTTTAATTTGTAATGTATTTTTTTAAAAGGAGCTATGGCTTTTATTTGAAATAGCATCTATCTAGAAGTCCCTGAATCAGAGTCTTGGCCAGCCTTACCCCAGAAAGTAGGAAGACTTTGAAAAAGTAGAGAACTCATTAGACTCTTCAACGTAAAAATTAGCAATTAAAATTTGGTAAGTTTTTTTTTTATGGATTAGATTGGAGCAGAAAAAAAATGTGTAAGAAAAATATAGCAGGATCGGATATGGGGAAGGGTAGACACTGGCCATAAAACATAGAATTCTAGGAGGACTGGTGTAAAATTGTATGAGCCCTGAGATCTCTGTAATAGAAACAGGTTGTAGAATGGGAAATGAATTCATCTCATATTGGAAGGACACTGGACAATGACAGCCAGCAATACCCTGGAAAATGAGCTGGGGGAGGCACAGGCAACAGAAAGGGGTTATTTTATAGTGTTTCACTAGCCTTCAGGTGGGCGGCTCTTTTTCTCACCCCTCAACCATTGAGTCACCAAGAAGTCCTGCTGAGCCCACCTCTGCAATGTCACTCAGCACCCAGTCAGTAACTGGATGATGGCAACTGCCTGTTTATTCAGAATGTACTTTTTAGGTCCTTTTCCCCATTGGAACCAAAATAATCTTTCAGAAACACAAAGTTAATTTGCTCAGTGGCTCTTCGTCCTGTGGATATTGGGATGTATTAATTTGACTAAACGCCTTGTGCGAACTCGTAGCCTTCTTTATAAACCTTTTGTATATTAGAATTCCATCTTCCTTCTCTTTCTGTCCTAAGTATCTTGAAATGTGTCAAGGTCCCTCGTATTTGGTGCCTCAGGGCAAATCAAAGCCACTACACTGTAAATTTTTGAGAGCAGAGATTGTATTTATTATGTAATTACCTATACCAGGGACTCAAAAGTTGCTAGATGAATGAATACATACTTGATAAAGTGATATTCATTATAATACAATTAATAATAAAAAGAAAAATCATCCAAATAACTAATCATAGGATGTTGTTAAATAAGTTAAAAGAGAGCCATATAGTGGACTACTATGTGCTATTAAAATCACATTTAGGTTGTATCCAACCTGGTAAAGCATATGCACTTTAACAAACAATAAATAAAGCTATTTATATAGTATTCCAGTATCAGACACATACGGATGTAGAGATGAGTTTGGAAAAAAAGTGTTAAAATATCAACACGTTCACATCTCATGAGGGTCAGGATTATTTTCCTTTTTTGTGCTTTTTCTATGTTTTCCAAATATTCTGTAATCAATCATGGAATTGCTTATTTTCTCAAAATTTGTTATAAAATATATTTTCATTATTTAGAACACTACAGCTTAAAATAACTGATTATTGTTTAGTAATTTGATATCATAGGATGGCTTTTAATTTTGACAGTAGGAAACTGCTAGTTTAGAATAAAAGTTTCACTTCTAAATGTACAATACAGTTAAGGGCATATAAGCAGATGTGAAAACCAAAAAAGCCAAAAAATAATTGCTGCCTATGGAGAGAACCCAATTATATAACTGGAATGTGCCAGCCATTCTCATTTCAAGTGCTTTTAGGTACAATATCCCCCAGAAGCCTTGCAAAAATGGAAACTATAATTGCTGAATTATCATAGGTAGAGCTAGCACTGAATTTAGACATCTCTGTACCTGCTCAAATTAGGTTGTTCACAACTGAGCGGAAGCCCGGGTTTTGTTATTAAACACAGAGCCAAAAACAGATGTGAGATTTAAAAGAGATCCAAAAGCAACTGTATCATCGATTCAATGCTCTGTACTTAGTAAATGCAGTTATCGCTGTTCCTCACCCTAGGTGAGCAAGAGTTTGCTCATTATTACATTTGTTCTGTGTTGGCTCAGAAAATAAAACCACTGTGCAAACTTATACAAAAGCTCCGTGCTTAACTGGTACCTATCAGCTACCAAGACGTTTTGCCAGCATGCTGTTTAACGCAGAGAACAACAACAATGGAAGAATGTGTTCATTTTGGAAGATAAAATAGTAAAAGATAATTATGGAAGAACACCCTTGAAAGTGTCTAAGCCATATATTATTCCTGTAGGAAATTAGTTTCTTAAATACCTTCTTTCTTTTTAGCACTGGTAGATACAAAGAACACCCTCATGAAAAACAGTCACAAAACACTGTTCTTCCTCATTAGGTACTTAGTGCGTTATTCCTAGTCAACAACTGTATTTTCCAAGAGTCAGGAAAGTGCGATAGGGAATTCCGAAATGTGTCTTATGATTTATAAATACCATAAAATGGCTACTACTTTATCTTTGAGCTATAAATATAGTACTCAATTTTAAATAAGAACGATTAGGCTTTCTCTTAGCCGAAGGTATTATGACAATGCTATTCCGTTGTTTCTGCCTGCTTATCTCAGTTTATTCTACTTTTATCGATCATTTCATATAGCGAAGAAGAGTCAAGTGAAAATACAGTCATAAAAGCTTCTTTAGGTGACTGAAGGATATGCCATTTTCTCCACTGTAACCCAGATACAAAGGAGTGACTGGAACACAGTAGGACCGTAGCAAGTGTCTGATGCATGGATGAAACTGAGGAAATTATGCTGGTCAGTTTCTTCTTATTAGTTCTGTTAATTAGATCATCAGGCTCAATAACTTCCTTAACGTCCTTAATATTATGAGAATTCCATGATTACAATACTTACTGTGTCCTATTTTGATTGAAGTGTATGTCTCCTGGAGTTTTATGTCATTAAGATTTTTACCACACAGATAGTATCCAATATTAGAAGCCCAGATATTTTTATGTCATACCACATTGAATCATCTTTGCCTTCGGCTCTGCTCAAGAATTCTATTATTTGCTATTAGGTGGCTACTTAGGGAGAGCCCACACTGACACTCTTTAACGTGAGTAATTATTTGAAGATTTAAATTCCATTCAACATTTACTCAGCATCTAATATGTATCAGGCTTTTCTCACATACTTTATATCATTAAGTCATCTCAATAGCCCATGAAGTTGATATTATTACTCAAATTCTGGGGAACATATTACTGAGGATAAAAAAAATGAATTCAGTTGATTTATAAGTAGCCGAGCGTGCACCCAGTCCAACATTCTTTAATATCAAACTCTACCACCCTGGTCTATCCCTCTTGGAAATAATTTAAGACAGAGTTTGGGGTAGAAAAAAATGTATGCGGTGTTTTGATATGAGTCTGAATCCTTGCTTTGCTGTTGATTCTGTGACTTTGAGTAAATTATAAACCTTCTCAGCCTCATTTTCTTCATCTGTAAACCATACCTTGACTGGCACAATTTAAGTGCCACGTAAGTAGCATCTGTTATTATCTATACTCTTAGGACATTGTTTCATGATCAAGTATATACTCTTAGGACATTGTTTCATGATCAAGTATCAGTAGCACATAAACAACATCATCATTGTTGTTTATGATCATGGCATAAACATAAACAACATGATCCCGGGGTGCTGGGATCGAGCCCTGTGTGGAGCTCCCTGCTCATTAGGGAGCCTGCTTCTCCCTCTCCCTCTGCTGCTCCCTCTGCTTGTGCTTACTCATGCCCTCTCTTTCTCTCTGTCTGTCTGTCAAATAAATAAATAAAATCTTAAAAAAAATTAAAGATAGAAACACAGAATGGGAAACTGAATCAATGAGGTAGAAGATAAAATCATGATACACCTGGAAAATATGGAGAAACATTAAAAAGATAGAACAAGTACATGACAGATGATATAGGATCCAAAGGAAAGAGCACAGAAGTCTAAACTGGATATACTGGTTTCCAAAGTGACAGAACATATGTTACATACTAAATTGCTGAATATTTCCAAGGCGAAAAGAGGAATTGAGTTTTCAATTGGAGAGATGTTATAGAGTCCTAAGAAAAAAAAAATAAAAACACAAACCAGTACAAGGAGAATTTTTCATAAAATTTACAAACATTAGGAGAACATTAGTATATGGTGTAAATTGGAAAGTGTGCTGTGAGGATAAATCAACTATTTTGATTGTTTTCCCTACTAACTGAAAGGTGTGATATATATATTATTAACACATATATATATAT
>CM052895.1:126158630-126202521 GCA_028534135.1 Potos flavus
AGATACCATTCATTATATAAGCATCTGGGGGGAACAAGTGAAATACTTAACAAACAAAACCAAACCATAATTTAGCAATAGCTTCAATGTTAATGCTCAACAGTAAGTCCGTCTCGTAAGAAAAAAAAAAAAAAAGGTGAACTTTCAATGTGCTACCTTTACGGACTGAATGTTTGTGTCCCTGCCCCCCCCCCCCCCCAAAATGCCTGTGTTGGAACCCTGTTTCTCCAGGGGTGATGGTATTTGGGGGTGGGTCCTTTGGGCCGTGGTTGGGATTAGATGGAGCCCTGGGACAGAGCCCTCATGGAAGGGATTGGTGCCTTTGTAAGAGAGATCTTAACTGCTCTTCACTCTCTACTGTTTGAGAAAACAGCAGAACTTAGAAACCAGGAAGCAGGCTTTCTCCAGATGCCGGATCTGCTGGCACTGGTTCTGGGAGTTGAAGCCTCCAGAACTGTGAGAAGTCAGTGTTTGTTTAAGCTACTCTGTCTGCGATGTTTTATTACAGCGGCCGGAACTGACTCAGTCACTGGAAGGGATTTGATAGTGGTGTAAAACAAGCACACAACTTCTTCTGCATGAGCCACTATAGAGTCATGTGGTGACTTAGTAGAGGCATTATCTGTGGAGGAAGGGAAGACAACTCAGTCACAGTGACTAAAATATGAAGTAATTAGTAATAAACTTTCATCCAGTGGGACATGTGATCTACCTCAAGAAAACGAAAAAACTTCATTTGAAAATATGTGTGTTCTTTTGTTTGATTTTTCTGGTGATCATATTATTTGTACTTGTGCGCAGGTTTACTATTCTGATTATGTGCCTTGGAGAAAAGCTAGAATGTTGTGCTCAGGAAATATTTCTTGACTGCATGAATGAAGGCTCTGAAGCAGGACCCGTTTCTTCTGTGGATAGCATTTCCGTTCCAAACTACATGGGTTCATTCATCTCTGAATTCCTTGGAACACATTTATTTGTAGCACACATTTAGCTAATCCAAGAACTGGTTATTATAGTTGCTATTAAAGTATCCTCCTTAATAATAATGATAAAATTATAAGTACCTCTGTTTAGGAACGTGAAACATAATGGAGACCTCACACATTGAAATCTTAAAACATGAATTGCGTTGAAACCTAGGCTTGCTTTTTAGGGAAGAATTGCATCTTTACTATGAAGGTAATCATCTTGAAATGTGCAATAATAGTTTCAATGTGTATAGTGCTAAGTTCCTTAGGGAACATTGATAAAAGTAAAATGCATGAAGGGAAGCTAAGAAACTCAGATTTGAATGCTGCTATTAATATTTTAGGAGAAAGTTTGTTTTCAGTGGTTTAATGGTATATCAGTTTTAAAAAACTTTTTTGAAGATAAGCTTATTTTTCTGTGGCAATGCATTTCTTTTTCTTTCTTTTTTTTTTTTTTAAAGATTTTATTTATTTATTTGACAGAGAGAGAGATCACAAGTAGGCAGAGAGGCAGGCAGAGAGAGAGGGGGAAGCAGGCTCCCCGCTGAGCAGAGAGCCCGATGCCGGGCTCGATCCCAGGACCCTGAGATCATGACCTGAACCGAAGGCAGAGGCTTTAACCCACTGAGCCACACAGGCACCCCTATCTATTTTCTTTTTAAAAGATTTTAAAAATTTTAATTCCAGTGTAGTTAACATACAGTTATACTGCTTTCAAGTATATAGTATAGTGATTCTGCAGTTTCTCATATTACTTAGTGCTCATCATAAGTGTACTTTTTTTTAAAGATTTATTTATTAGAGAGAGAGTGAGAGTGTGAAAGGGAGGGGCAGAGGGAGAGAGAGAATCCTGAAGCAGACTCCGCAATGATCCTGGAGCCTGATGGGGGCGCTCAATCCCAGGACTCTGAGGTCATGACCTGAACTGAAACCAAGAGTCAGACGCTTAACCAACTGTGCCCAGCTGCCCTGTGATAAGCGTACTCTTAATTCCCTTCACCTATTTCACACATCCCCCTACCCATCTCCCTTCTGGTAACCATGTGATTGTTCTCTATAGTTAAGAGTCTGTTTTTTTTTTTTTTGGTTCGTCTCTCTTTTTTTCCTTCTGTTTGTTTTGTTTCTTAAATTCCACATATGAGCAGGATCAAATAGTATTTGTCTTTCTCTGACTGGCTTATTTCACTCAGTATTATACTCTCTAGAGATATCTGTGTTGTTGGAAAACAGCAAGTTTCATTCTTTTTTATGGCTGAATGCTGTTCTATTATTTATATATATATCGAGTATATATATATATCAAATATAAATATATCATTTGGCTATTGTTGATAATCCTGCAGTAAACCAGGGGGTGCATTTATGCCTTCTAATTAGTTCTTTCTATTTCTTTGGGTAAATACCACATAGTGCAATTACTGGGTCATACGAAAGTTCTATTTTTAATTTTTTTGAGGAACCTCCATATTGGTTTCCACAGTAGCTGCACCAGTTTGCATTCCCACCAGCAGTGCAGGAGGGTTCCTTTTTTTCCACATACTTTCCATCACTGATTGTTTCTTGAATTTTTGATTTTAGCCATTCTGACAGGTGTGACATTGTATTTCATTGTGGTTTTGATTTGCATTTCCCTGATGATAAGTGATGTTGAACATCTTTCCATGTGTCTGTTGGCCATCTGGATGTCTTCTTTGGAGGCATGTCTGTTCATGTCTTTTGCCCATTTTTAATTGGATTATTTGTTTTTTGGGATGTTGAATTTTATAAGCTCTTTATACATTTTGGATACTAACCCCTTACAGGATATATCATTTGTAAATATCTTCTCCCATTTGGTAGGTTGTTTCCTTTGCTGTGTAGAAGGTTTTTATTTTGATGGAGTCCCAATAGTTTATTGTATTTTATTTTTAAAAAGGTTTTATTTATTTATTTGAAAGAGAGTGGGGGGAGCTGAGGGGGAGGGAGACAGAATCCCAAGCCAGTTCCACACTGAGCGCAGAGCCTGATATGGGACTTGATCTCATGACCCTGAGATCAGGACCTGAGCTGAAACCACGAATCAGACGAGCCACCCAGGCACTCCACCCAGTAGTTTATTTTTGCTTTTGTTTCCCTTGCCTCAGGAATCATATCTAGAAAGATGTTGCTACTGCCAGTGTCAGAGAAATTACTGCCTGTTTTTCTCATCTAGGATCTTTATGGTTTTAGATCTCACATTTAGGACTTTAATCCATTTTGAGTTTATTTTTTTCCTATGGTGTAAGAAAGTAGTCCAGTTTCGTTCTTTGGCATGTAGCTGTTCAGTTTTCCCAACACCATTTGTTGAAGAAACTGTCTTTTTCCCATTGCATATTCTTGCCTCCTGTGTCAAAGATTAATTGACCATATAACCATGAGTTTATTTCTGGGCATTTTATTCTGTTCCATTGCTCTATGAGTCTGTTTATGTGCCAGTCCCATACTGTTTTGATTACTACAGTTTTGTAATATAACCTGAAGTCTGGAATTGTGATGCCTTCCCCTTTGCTTTGCTTTTTCAGGATTGCTTTGACTATCCAGGCAGGGTCTTTTGTGGTTCCGTACAAATTTTTGAGTTGTTTGTTCTAGTTCTGTGGAAAATGCTATTCTATTTAGATTTTGATAGGGATTGCATTAAATCTGTAGATTGCTTTGGGTGGTATAGACATTTTAACAATATTTGTTCTTCCAACCCATGAGCATGGAATGTCATACATATTTTTAATTCGATCTCTTCCTCTGAGCTATTCTCTAAAATCCTGTACTTTAAAATAAATAGCTTATCCACATTCTTCTGGGTATATAGTTTATATGCTAGCCTGCTCATTTGCCATTTTAATCTGCGTACAAATTTCTATTGCCCATATTTGTCAGTGATATTCTAATTAGTGCACATATTTAAGATGAATTGTTTCACGAAAATATTGAATCATAAGCATAATTTCCTGTTTAATTTAATATTTTAGGATAATATATTTTGTAATTTATATTACCTAGAAATGTTCCCTTGTAATGGCTTTACATTATTATTCAAATTTACAAATAAATGGTAGTACGTTGAAGATTTTACAAATGAGTAAATTGAGGTTTATAGAGGTTAACTTACTCAACACTCAGTAAGGAAAAAATATTGGAAAAGCAGAATTAACCTCGGGTATTCCCGATTTTTGAGACAGCATTCTTATCTATGAATGAAATTGCCTGTTACCTCCTTTAAATTCTGCAGATTAAAATAGCAGTTATTTATAGTGTCAGAGGTATGAATATATTCTAACTGTGATTTATACTGTATTTTATATACTGCATTGAATGTATTCAGTATGTTTTAATGCAAAACCTTTTAAAGCAAAACTTTGCTGCTGAATACTTATTGCAGAAAGATGTTTGCAACCATATAAATCCTCTGTATTTGTAGAAAATGTAATTAAAACAGGTGGTGTGAGTTTACACACACACACACGCACACGCACACACACACACACCCAGAGACTAGTGGTTTTCACAGGAACAGAAGGATTCTAACATACAAGAAAATAGATCCCAGTAAAAGAAAATAGCATTTAAAATATTTAAAGAAGTACGTTAATGTCTGCATTATTTTCTGGAAGCTCTAGTGGGGAATGTGGTTCCCTGCCTTTCCAGATCCTAGATGCTGCCCACATTTTCAATGGCTTCTCATTGCTCTTGGATATAATCGCATCCACTTCAAACATGGAAAACCTTGCTTCCAGGCTTTCATTCCTTCCCTGTGGTTTGTGTCCTCATCTGTTAGTTTGGTGACTCTATTGTTCTCTTCACTGTTCAGCTTAAATGTCACTTCCTCCAGAGACTTTCTTTGACTCTCTAAATAAAGATGGCCTTTGCATTCGTTACCTCTGTCGAATTTCCCAAAATGGTGGGTATTAGGTTTATGTGGGCACCCTGGATCACAGCCCATAGGGCGTTGTCTAGCACAGTAGAGTTACTCTGTCTTTGCTTCAGAATTGAATGACTTAATGAAATAATAAGTGAACATTTATTTTCCTTGAAGAGTATTTGGGTTTTGTTTTTTTTTTTTTCACCCAGTTGAATGAGTTTGTCAAAAGAGAGAAGTCAAAAATACGTGAGCAAATAGGAGACTGCTGCAATATATGAAATATCGTGTTTGGACAGAGAATAATAGTGCATTTGTTTTCTCTGGTGCTAAAAGACATGAGTTTTCCTGTGTTGAGCCTACTAATAATGAATACAGACATTGAAGCCATTACACATGCAAAAGGACACCCAAGTAGATATTCTTTACCCAGAAGGACTTGGAGGCCACGCAGAGAGGGAAAACCCACCTGCTTAGGTCCTAACATTTATTTCTTTTCCTGTCAATCACGCATACACTGGAGAAAATGGGATAAAATCTAATTTTGTAAATGACCGCTGTTTATAATTCTTGCTCTCTCTACTGGTTTACAATTTATCATCTTCCCAAACTGTTGAAAAATCAGCATCCCTTGTGGACAAAGATGTTAAGTGCTTGCTTCCATATTGTAATTAATTCTAAATACTTTTAAGATATTCTGAACAGGGATGAGTCTACAGATGACAGAGCAAACCAAAGAGAGAAGTACGTCCTCACACAGCAAGACTCGAGTCCTCTGGCATACTCTCATTGATCTAGGCTCCTCTGATCTGTTTCAGCACGTAACATCTGCGTGCACAATTTAGCACCTAATTACTCCGTGCCTTGTATCCATACCTGTTGTATTTCTGGTTCACAAACTATTTTTTTCTGTTCAGCTCAGTTACGAAAATCTCAACGGACTAATTTATATATGTGTGTGTGTGTGTGTATATATATATATATAAATCCAATGGATGTATTAAGATACAATGAGAAGTAATAGTGCTTAATAACCTTGAGGACTTTATTTGGCTTGTTTGCTCATTCCTGTTTGAGAAGGAAAACTCTTTGGGAAAACGATATTGAAAACTTGGCTGTGAATAAAGTCGAGTAGGGTCTCGGGTGGACTCATGAAAGCACCGTCTCCCACAGATGGGATTGCCTCGAGTGTTGACCTGCAGTGGGAGGACAGGCTTCCCTGTGGTCCGCCAGTGAGGGGGGAGGATATAAAACAATCAGCTTCACACCTTTTATCATACTTCTGATCTGTCAATTTAGAAAAAGTATTGGAGTCAAGGTGAAGCTAATACTATTTCAGTGAAAATTCCCTCAATGAAGTAAAATCTAGGAATAACCATAGTGCTTGAAGGAAAAGATTTGCAAGTAATTTTATAGGAAAGTGGAGCCAATAGGATTGGCCGATGGAGTGAATACTCTTGGTTTGCTAGGCCACTAGAGCAAAGTACCACATACTAGGTAACTTCAAACAACAAACGTTTATTTTCTCACAGTTTTGGAAGCTAGACGTCTGAAATCAAGTTGTCACTAGGGCTGTGCTCCCTCGGAAGTATCAGGGAAGGATCTGTTCCAGCCTTCTCTCCCAGCTTCTGGTAGTTCCTTGGCTGGTGGCAGAATTATTCCAGTGTTCACATGGCATTGTCCCTGTGTGAGTGTGTGTGTCTATGTCCACTTTCCCCTTTTCGTAAGGACCCCAGTCACATTGGATTGGAGACTCATACTACTCCAGTATGGCCTCATCTTAACTCATTACATCTGCACCTTGACCCTATTTCCAGATAAGGCCACATTCTAAGATATGGGAGGTGGGGAACTCAACATCTGAATTTTGGAGAGGGAAACGATGTAACCCATAACCAAGATTGTGTGTGAAATAAGAGTCAAGAGTGAGTCTGGGTTTTTCGGACTGGGCAACTAGAAAAATGGAATTTGCCATTCACGTGGGAGGAGAGACTGAGAGGAGCAGATAGATGGGCAAAATCAGACATAGGGCCTCATAAAGATAGATTTCCACGAGTCCTGGTGAAGAGTGTATGTTTAGAGTGAGGATCGGGGGCCCCCTACCCCAATGAAACAAGAAATCACGAAATTGTTGTTTAATTCTCTATCTCTGGAAATTTGTATCAGTAACTCACTGTGTGGAAAGAAAAATACATTGATTACATAAAATAATTTTTAACTATCCAAAGCATTTATAATTTTTCTTAAAACACATCGTGGGTTAGTCACGATATGTGTTAAAGAGTTCTGCAAATGCGGACTTCTTCCCCCTAAATAAATGTGGCTTGTGCGTTTTATCCCTGAGTTAGTTTATCATTTCAAGTCTTGGTTGGCAAGAGTTTATTGGCTGTGAATGGGATCTGGCCAGGAAGCTTTCCTTAGGGAATGAGGAAATGGAAGCACAAAAGCAGCATTGTGCACTGCTAGAGTATTCTTTTAAGAGGACATTGCTGTTTTATTGGTGGAAGTAACCATGGAATTTGATAATTAAAAGAAAGAATAAGCAAAATTCCAGGCGACAAGAAGTGAGAATTTTATAAAAAGCCATGTCAAGCATGAATAATATCTTGAATACTCAATTCATTGGCCTTGATATGCTTCCTCTTAGACCCCTGCTGTAATTATATTTAAATTTCTGAAAGCTTTCACGCTTGTGCAGAAATATACAGGGAAGAAGTGTCTCAGGACTTTTTCTCTCTCTTAGAGTTGCATACCATGTAATAATAAAATATTCATGTTTTCATCGAGTTAACCGATATTTTTGAATTATTTGAAAATGGAAAGCAAAATACATGTCAGAACTAATTTGATGGTACCAGGTTTGTGCTGGTAATCATTAATAATGGATTTATTAATAGCTACACATTTAGACAATTAAAAAATATATGCATATACGTTTTAAAGAAAATTGAATCTTGGTATTTAAATCGATCAGCATTGCTCTACAGTTTTTGAGGGTAGAACAGTGCAATAATTATTATCAGTTCTTCCTAACTGTGCAATTAGAGCATTGAGTTTGGCAGGAGTTCTCTCATTTAAATTGATTATCATTGGAGAATAAAAACTTTGAGACCACATGGTCCAGAGAAAACTGATGGTGAGAAATTCTGGTTTCATTCCCAGATTTAGAATTGCTCCATCATATGACTTGGAGAGCAAGTCAATTAATTCTATTTGTAGAACGTTAAATGCAGTCACCCACTTTCTTGGCGTGCAGTGCACATCTTTGATCCCGTTTGACCAGAGTGAAACTGGTGTGACTGCATTTTGCTTCTCTAGAGTGTCCGATCAGATATACTAATGATCAGTTTAGCTTTCGTCATCAATTATAAAATAGGGAGTGATAAGGAAGATGAAATTCTGAAGGTTGAGATTGGCACTACCCAAGAAATTCCAGATCGGAAACTTTGGCAGTAATGAATTTATGGGACAAAGGGGAGTTACAAGGCAAGAGAGTCTCTGCCTGAGATGCTTTTTCATGTACCATGATTGTGGCAAAATTAAATTGGAGATTATGACCTGTTTAAGGTTACTGTGCCCTAAGAAGTTGTGTTTCTTTGGCAATGTTTGTTAAACACATTATCAAATATATTCTAGCCATTAAAATTATACCTGTTACCCAGTGAATTAATGAGCATCTGATAGAATTTTAATTCCTCTTGACTACAGTTCACCATTATGGCATAAATGGTTGTATTCTCTGTCCCCCTTCTAGCCATATCCCCTTTTGTTCTGCTTGATGCTCTGGTCAGATCATGTTCCTATTATTGTCTAGCTCAGATCTCATTTGACTGAAAAATCAACATTTTTTTTTTGTTGCTGGTGTTGTGCCTTCTTCCTCTTGGTTTATTCCATTGACAGCCTGAGTCTCCAAGTTATTCCCTCATTCTGATCTACAAGACACCCCTGGGGTACCATTACAAAGTAACTGCAGCCACGTGGCTTAAAACAATGGAAGTTTATTATCTTAGCGTTCTGCAGCCTGGAAGTCTGTAAAAGGGTTTTGGCAAAGGCTCCCTCCGAAGTTCTAAAGAAGGATCCTTTCTTGTCTCTTTCAGCTTCTGGTAGCCCCACGTGTTCCTTGGCCATAGACCCATCACTCTGGTCTCTGCCTCTGTCATCACCTGGTGTTCTCTCTCTGTGCCGTGTTGTTCACATCATCTTTCTTCTTTTTATAAGGACACCAGGCATATGGGATTAAGAGCCTCCCTTACTCCAGTGTGTCCTCATCTTAGCTAATTATATCTGCCAATATCCTATTTCTAAATAAGGCCTCATTCACAGGTACTGGAAGGGATAAGTTCCCAACATATTCTTTCTGGGGTGCACAATTCAACCCAGAACAATTGCCTACTTGGGCTCTTGGCTCTACCACATGGTTTTCATTCCCTCCACTGCCCTAGGATCTGAATCTACTTTCTGGCATCAATTTATTCTCATAAGACTACCAGCAAGCTTTTTTTTTTTTTTAAAGATTTTATTTATTATTTATTAGACAGAGAGAGAGATGACAAGTAGGCAGAGAGGCAGGCAGAGAGAGAGGGGGAAGCAGGCTCCCTGCTGAGCAGAGAGCCTGATGCGGGGCCCGACCCCAGGACCCTGGGATCACGACCTGAGCCGAAGGCAGAGGCCTAACCCTCTGAGCCACTCAGGTGCCCCAGGAAGCTTTTCTTATGAGTGATATTTGTGCATTTCCTGTTTCAACCCTATGCATGACTCGACATGCAAAGATCAAGACTGACATATTCAAAGAAAAATGTCTACTTATGTCTACATTCATCAAAAACCGAGATTGTCATTATTTATAGAAAACCTTGTATATATCAGATACTCTCTGAGCATTAACTATTCAGCCCTTATGGAGGCATGCTGAATTGGTATATCCATCCACTTTACAGAAGAGAACATGGATCTCAGTCCACATAGTAATAGGCCACATCAGATCTGACTCAAAAAATGGTGTTCATTCTGCAGCTGTGTGATATTGCCATTCAAACTAGAGGGCTTCAGGGCTGTATATTAAAATGTTCTTTGAACAGACAGTGATAAGCATATGGTGGGCACTAAGTGGGTGAAACATAATCTGGGTGGGAGAGAATGAGAAGCCGAACAAGCCAGTAACAATGTAACTTGAGTTGGTTAACCAAAAAAAGATTATTTTTAAAAAATTTAATTTTTTATAAACAATGTGGGACCCCAATACCCATACCAGAAATGGAAAACAGGAAATAAAATTATAGTTCAGCTTCACTTTTAAGCATCGGAGCAAAAATCCTAAATAAAATTCAATCATATAAGTATAAAATAATCATACAAAATTGAGTTTTATGTCATATATGCAAGGATGGCTTAACATTAAAAAATTAATTAATGAAACCTAGTATATTAATATTAATCATAAGAAAGGCTTATGACCATCTCCACGGATGCCCAAAATATACTAAAAGTATGCAATCATAATTAAAAGAGAATTCTCTTACAGTTTTCAATTATGGAATAAAAAAATTACAGGAATAAAAGTCAGAACATAGGGAATATAGTCAGTGATATGGTACAAGAATTGTATGATGACAGATGATAGCTACACTTGGGGTGGGTATAGCATACCGTATAGAGATGCTGAATCACTATGATGTACACCTCAAACTAGTGTAACTTTGTGTGTCACCTAGGCTTAAATAAAAAAATTAAAAAGAAATACAAATTCCTAAAAAAAAAAAAATCTCTTAACAGAACACAGAAGGGACAGACATTCTTTAATTTCTGAAGGAGTTACCAATAAGAAATATCATATTTAGGAGTGCAATATAAAAAACACTTCCATTAAAATCTGGAATTTTATGCCTTATTTTACCTGTAACATTCAAAATTATACTTGAGATATTAAGCAATCCTAAACACAGGGGATAAAAGAGGGAGAGAAACAAGAGACATGCCATTATTTGTAGATTTCACAATTATACACCCAAAATACACAAGGGAATAACTGACAAGCTGTTATAACTCAGATTGAGTCCATTAAGGTATCCAGATCCAATCTCAAAACACAAAAAGCCATAGCTTTCCTTTATACCAGCCATAAATGACTAGAAAATATGAAAAGAAATACAATCTCATCTATAAAAGCAATAAAATGATAGATACATAGAGTAAAATTCTAACAAAGGTATGCAAAATATCTTGGGAGAAAAATACTAAATTTTATTTTAATAATACTATTTATTAAATAATAATTTATTATTATTATTATTATTACTATTTATTAAATAATACTATTATTATTTTAATAATACTAAATTTTACAGGCCAAAATGACCAGAGGAAAAAGAGAGACGTATTGAGTTCATGAATGAGAAGGCTCACTATTGAAGCCTTGCATATGAAGGAAGGAATGCCTCCCAATACATACATTTAGTGCTCTTTCGTTCAAAAACTTCAATAAGATTTTTTCAGTAGTGGCAAAAAATTGATTCAGAAAAATCACATGTAAATATAAATAAAACAATGCAAGACAATTACCAAGATCATCATAGTAATGATAAGACAACATGCACAAGTACTATGCTGTTTTTTTTTTAACATGAATTACCTTAAGTTTTTAAAACAATAAAAGGACTAGAAATAGACTCCTACATGTATGAGAATTTCATATTTGTGAGGGATAGACGGAAGAGACTTTTCAGTTAGTGCTATTGTGTGAAAGTTATATCATTGGCTGTCTATATGGAAAAATGAAGTAAAATTAAATTTCTGTCTGCACACCATAAACAAATTCTGAGTTGAATAAAAGTCTAGATGTATTAAGAGTCTAAAACTTAGGTGAGGTTATGGAAACATTAACTTTGCATGTTTAATGTCTTTATGGACAACGAAATAAAGTTTGAGAAATTTGACCATATTAATCCTTAAATCTTCTGGAGAAAAAAAGTCTTCATAGTTAAGGTTAAAAATCAAGGAATGGGGCACATGGGTGGCTCAGTTGATTAAGCATCTGACTCTTGATTTTGGCTCAGGTCATGATCTCAGGGTTGTGGAATCAAGCCCCATGTCAGGCTCCATGCTGAAGGGAGTCTGTTAGAGATTCTCTTTCTCTCCTTCTGCCCCTGTCCTTGCTTGTGTGCACTTATGCTCTTTCTCTCTCTTTCTCTCTCTCTCTAAAATAAATACATCTTAAAAAAAAAAGTCAAAGGATATGCAAATTAAAGCGACAGTGAGATACCATCACACATCTATTAGAATGGCCAAAATCGAAAATATCGTAACCCTAAATTGTGATGAAGATGTAGAAAAGGAACTCTTTTATTGCTGTTGGGAATGCAGAAATGGTACAGCCACTTTGGAACAGTTTGGTGGTTTCTTACCAAACTCAATATGCTCTTACTGTAGGATCCAACAACTGTGCTCCTTGATGTTTACACAAAGGAGGTGAAAATTTATGTGCACATAAAAACCTGTACACAGTTGTTTGAAGCAGTTTCATTCATAATTGCCAAAATTTGGAAGCAACTGAGATGTCCTTCAGTAGGTGAATGGATAAACTGTGTCCATCCAGACAATGAACATTATTCAGCACTAAAAAGAAATGAGCTATTGAGCCATAAAAAGACATGGAGTAAGTGTAAATGTATATTGCTAAGTGAAAGAAGCCAATCTGAAAAGGCAACATACTGTATAATTCCAACTCTATGATGTTATGGAAAAGGCAAACTATGGGGACAGTGAAACGATCAGTGATTGCCAGGGAGACAATGAGGGGGGAGGAATGAATAAGTGGAGCATTGAGGACTCAGAGGGCAATGAAAATACTCTGTATGACATCTTAATAATGGGTACATATAATTATATATTGGTCAGAACCCAGTGAATTTATAGCACCAAGAGTGAACTCTAAGGTCAGCTGTGGACTTTAGGTGATTATGATGTGTCAATATAGATTCAGCCATTGTAACAAATGTACCACATTGGTGGGGGACCTTGATAATGGGGGCTATGCCTGTATAGAGCAGGGAGTATATGGAAAATCTCTATACCTTTCTCTCACTTTTACTGTGAACCTAAAACTACTCTAAGAAAATAAATTTTTGATTAAAAAAAAGCTAATGGAAGTACATACTTATAAAAGCAAAGAATAAATACCATGAATATGTAAAGAACTCCCATGAGTGAATGTTCAGAGGTCACATATACTAATAAAACATCATAAAATGTGAAGAGGAAAGGAAAACACAAATGGACAGTATATACAAGAAAACATGTTCAACCTTGCTTGCATTCATAAAGCACAAGTTAGAAGGATATACAGTTTTCCAGGCATCAAGTTGGCATTAATTAATGTTGGCTGATATAAAGATTAGCTGTAAGTGTGGGAACACTGGGACTCAAAGTGTAGAATAGCCATTTGGGAGGGCACTTTGGCAATATTATTTTAAATTTGACATTTGCGGGAGTGCCTGGGTGGTGCCGTCGGTTGAGCGTGAGACTCTTGATTTCAGCTCAGGTCATGATCTCAGGGTCTTGAGATTGAGCCCTGCATTGGGCTTCGCACTTCCTTTTGCCCCCCCGCCCCAACTCCCCATTCTCTCTTTCTAAAATAAAAAATCTTTAAAAAATATAAATTTGACATTTGCATTCCTCATCCTCCAGCAGTTTCCTAGATCAGTGATTCTAAAAGTGTATTCCACTCTGGTAGCATCATTATTATCTGGGACTATGTTAGAAATGCAGTGTTTCTGGCTTAATTTAGCAGGTCTTCCAGGTGATCCAGATGTCAAATTTGACAACCACTATTATGGCCATTGTTAGGGAAATAAGGTATGACAGAACCATGTGATGGAATACTATGATACAATTAAGAAAATATGGGATAGATCTATATGCCTTGCCACACCAAGATATATTGTTGTCAACAAAGCAAGCTACAGAGCAGGACATGAAGGTCAGCCATTTATGTAAGTGGTTCAGGTAAGACTTGAGTCTTATCTGAAATGATTCCATTTGTAAGAAAAGAAAAAGTATTCCATATGAGATATGCACGTTAAAATGAACAACGACGAAAGGCCTTACTGAGAATGGCTAGCCAGTGTAGACCAAATAGAGCCATCATTGCCAAGTGGGCCATGTCTGGCATGATTTCCAAATTGGAGTGTGCCCATGCCGTAAAGTACATGTTGGGCTTTTGGAGAATATATTAGTTGTATTGCTTAAATGTGCAGTTTTGACACCCCAAAACCAGAAAAAATAGAACTTTTAAGTTTTAATTATGGATCAACACAGGGGTCTTTGCTTGTTCTATACATCCGATGGCCTATGAAATTGGTAGTGCACATATAAACGGAAGGAGTTGGAATTCTATAATGCAATAATGTGCCTCAGTGGTTGTGCATTGCCTTCAATTTATTCAGTTTAAATGGTGTCATAGAACATGTTCTTTTAATATTATTGAAATTTGATGATACTTCGTAATGGCTACTAATGTTAAAGTTATTTCCGATGAATGTGAACAGGTTAAACTGTCACTAATGGAAAAAGTTGCAAACTTCAAATTTATGGAATATAAAGGCTTCATATTTTCCTCAATTTTCCTGTGATTACAGGTAGCTCTCCACAGTATGCTGCATATTTGAAAACATATTTGGAAAGAAAACACATTTTAAAAAGTGGATAAAGGTTGCCTTTAAAAGTGAAGAGCAAGTTAACTGCTTTTATAAATGAATTATGCTCTAGAAAGAGCATTTTGAATGTTTGAAAGAGCTTGGAATGTGTGATTAATCATTACGTGATTTTGTTGCTAAATCATGCAAGCCTTTGTGTATTTTTTTCCTTATTTGCTTACTTAACAAATCCTGAAAAACCAATGTTCTGAACATTTTTGATTACTCAAACAATTTTATTGGAATTTGGACCCATTTGCTTCAAAATATTAACATGAAACAACTGGACAATTGGATGACAGGAGTGGAAATAAAAATTACTACCTCAAGTTTAGCAAAATATTCCTTAATAATAATTGACATTGGTCAATTACAAATATAAATGATCAAGCATGTGCAAAAGGGAGCACCCCATCTCTGACTGCTGCATGTTTTCCACCTTTGCTTTTCAGCTCTCTGTCTGCTACCCTTTTTGAAGCTAAGCCCTATAATTGTGTATTTAGTCTCCCAAAACCTGCCTTTTACTCTCCTTGCCTAATCCTACTCGTGCATCTATCATTTTGGATTACTTAATGGAAGTTGTAGAAAGGGCATTGCTGTCCTGTGTCTAAGTCAAGTTCAAGGAGCTGACTCAGAACAACCATGGTCACCTCTTAGGACTTACAGAACATCTTGTTTCCTGTGCATTTGCTATAGGATGCAATAATCACTTAACACAAAGCTTATTTCATTCACATTTTCAACAAACACAAATACCTCAGATGAACGAAATGTAATTCCCTCAAAGAACTGGTGAACTAGAGAGAAAATAAGGTAATACAAAACAGTAAACAAGTGATGGGGAGAGCCTTGGGCCATATGGCTTATGTGAACAGCCAGGAGGAGAAAGGAATTAAGGAACATTTTCAGCAGAAGTAGCATTGGCCAGGAGGAAACAGACGACATTCTAGGAATAAGCAAAGGCAGGAAAATGTGAAACAGTACAGTTTTGAGGGAAAATTACTACAGTTTGCTTTGTTATGGTAGAAAGCCTGTCAGCAGCTGAGGAAGCCTCTTGGTTTTAGGAATTTTTTTATTACTAAATTATAAATTTATGGTTCTCAGCCCGGGCTATGCATCAGAATTGTCTGGGGCCCAACTCCAAGACTACTGAATCAGTATTTTAGGGTGGGAGCTCAGGAACTAGATTTTTTTTTTTTTTTAACAAGATCAGTTAATTTTGAGGGGCTGAGAAATTTGTGTATAAGATGTCTTTGTTTAATATTCTTTTGATGTTGCAAGGCCTTCTTACAGTGATGTTTATCTATTTCAGTAGGTATCTGCTGCACCAAAGGCAGTACTCTTGTAGATTTGAACACAGTACTAAGGGTTCTTAGCATTGTCTTGAGCATAAAGCTATAAGGCTAATTTAATGTGGAGGAATTACATTAATAACCGGATTGTGGAAATTCTGAATACCATGCTAAGTTATTTAAAATTTAAATTGGTTAAAAAGGTGGATGATCTTTGAGCAAAACCAACTACAGTTAAAAATTAGATGTGACCCATGGAACATTCTCCATGATAGATCACATAGTAGGTCAGAAGCAAGTCTTGATAATTTCAAAAATGTTGAAATCATATCAAGCATCTTTTCTAACTACAGTGTTATGAAACTAGAAATCAATTACGTGAAGAAAACTGGAAAAAACACAAATGCATGGATATTAAACAGCATGCTACTGAACAACTGGGTTATTGAAGAAATCAAAGGAAAAATTAAAAAAAAAAAAAAACCCAGAAAAAAAAAACAAAACCCAGAAACAAGTGAAAACAGAAATCCAACTTAATGGAATCCGGGATGCAGCAAAAGTGGTTCTAAGAGGGACGTTCTTAACAATACAGGCCTACCTCCAAAATTAAGAAAAATCTCAAAAACTCTAATTTTACACTTAAAGGAACTAAAAAAAAGAAGAAAAAAAATGAAGCTTAAAGTTACTAGAAGGAAGGAAAAAGTAAAGATCAGAGTAGAAATAAATGAAATCAAGACTAAAAAGACAGAAGATAAGCGTGATTAAGAGCTGGTTTTTTTGAAAAGATAAAAGAAAAATTGACAAAGTTCCAGCTAGATTCACCAAAGAAGAGAAGATTCAAGTAAATAAAATCAGAAAAGAAATAGAAGTTACAAGTGATAACACAGACATACAAAGGATTTTAACAGACTAATATGAACAATTGTGTGCCAACAATTGGACAATTTGGAAGAAATTGTAAATTCCTAAAAATGTACAATCTGTACAAGACTGAATCATGAAGAAATAGAAAGTGTGAATAGACTGGTTACTACTAAAGAGATTGAATCAGCAATCAAGAGTCCCAACAAACAAAAGTCCAGGCCCAGATGGGTTCATTGGCGAATTCTACCAAACATTCAAAGATTTAACACCTGTACTCGAACTATTCCAAAAAATTGAAGAGGAGGGAAGGCTTCTTCTTCTTTTTTTCTTTTTAGATTCTATTTATTTATTCATGAGAGAGAGAGAGAGAAAGAGAGAGAAAGAGGCAGAAGCAGAAGGAGAAGCATGCTGCCGAAGGAGCAGGGAGCCTGATGTGGGACTCAGTCTCAGGACTCCAGGATCATGACACCAGCAGAAGGCAGTCACTTAATCACCTAATCTGAGCCACCCAGATGCCCAGAAGAGGAGGGAATGCTTCTAAACTCATTTTATGAGTCCAATTTTAACCCTTATACCAAAACCAGACAAAAACACCACACAAAAAGGAAGAAAATTATAGGCCAATATCCTTGATTTGCGTGGAAGTAAAAATCCTCAAACAAATAAATGTTAGCAAACTGAATTCAACAATATATTAAAAGGATTGTGTATACCACAATCAAGTGGGATTTATATCAGGGATGGAAGGTTGGTTTATTTCTGCAAATCAATCAATGCAATACACCACATTAACAAAATGAAGGATAAAAATCATATGCTCATCTCGGTATATGCAGAAAAAGCATTTGACAAAATTTGAAATCCATTTATGATAAAAACTCTCAACAAAATAGGTATAGAGGGAAGGTACCCTCAACATAGTAAAAACCACATGACAAACTGACAGCTAATATCATACTCAAGGGTGAAAAGCTAAAAGCTTTTTCTCTAAGATTAGGAATAAGACAAGCATGCTCACTCTCTTCACTTTTTTTCTGTTGGAAGTCTTAGGCACAACAGTAGGCAAGACAAAGAAATAAAAGACATTCATTCACATTGGAAAGGAAGAGGTAAAACTGTCACTATTTACAGATGACATGTTACTATGTATAGAAAAACCTGAAGACCACCAAAAAACTGTTACAACTAATAAATGTATTCAGTAAAGTTGCAGGATACAAAATTAATGTACAAAAGTCTGTTGTATTCATATACACTAATAACAAAATATTTAGAGAAATCAAGGAAACAATACCGTATTCAGTTGCATCAAAAAGAATAAAATATCTAGGATAAATTTAACCAAGAAGGTGAAAGACTTGTACACTAAAAACTATGAGACATTGGTGAAAGTAATTGAAGGAGACACAAATAAATGGAAAGATATTCCTTGCTCATGGGTTGGAAAATTAATACTGTTAAGATGTCTATACTACCCAAAGCAATCTACAGATTCAAAGGAATCTCTATCAAACTTCCAATGGCACTTTTCACAGAATAGAACAAATGTATCTAAAATTTACATGAAACCACAAAGATCCCAAATGGACAAAGCAATCTTGAGAAAGAAGAAGAACGAGGAACCATGCTCTCAGATTTCAAACTATGCTACAAAGCTGTAGTAATCAAAACAGTATGGTATTGGCATAAATACACACACATAGGTCAATAGAACACAGTAGAAAGGCTAGAAATAAACCCACACATAGGTGTTCGATTAGTTGTGATAAAGAAGCCAAGAATACACAATGGGGAGAAAAAGTCTCTTGAATAACTGGTGCTGAGAAAATTGGGCAGCTACAAGGAAAATAATGAAACTGGACCACTATCTTACACCACCTACAAAAATTAACTTAAAATTGATTAAAGGCTTGAATGTAAGACCTGAAATGATAAAACTCCTATAAGCAAACTTAGGCTGTAAACTTACCAGTCTTAGCGATGTTTTGTTTTGTTTTGCATCTGACTCCAAAGGCAAGGCAACAAAAGCAAAAATAAACTAATGGAAGTCCATCCACTAAAAAGCTTCTCATAGTGAAGGAAATCAACAAAATGAAAAGGCAACTTACAGTTTTGGGTTCCTTTCTGGATTTTCTGTTCTATTCTATTGATCTATGTGTCTGTTTTTGTGCCAGTACCATACTATTCTGATCACTAGAGCTTTGTAATAAAACTTGAAGTCCAGAATTGTGATGCCTCCAGCTTTGCTTTTCTTTTTCAAAGTTCCTTTGGCTATTCTTTAGTGGTTCTGTAAAATTTTAGGATTGTTTGTTCTAGCTCTAGCTGAAAAATGTTCTTGGTATTTTGATAGGGATGGCATTAAATGTGTGGATTGCTTTGGGTAGTATAGCCATTTCGATAATATTTGTTCTTCCAATCCATGAGCATGGAATGTTTTTTTGTTTCTTTGTGTTATCTTCACTTTTTTTCATCAGCGTCTTATAATCAATTAATCTTCAACGAAGCAGGAAAGAATATCCAGCACGATAAGGACAGTCTCTTTAACAAATCATGTTGGGAAAACTGGACAGCAACATGGAAAAGAATGAAACTGGACTATGTTCTTATCCCAAACAAAAAAAAAATAAATTGAAAATGAATTAAAGACCTAAATGTGAGCCTTGAAATCATAAAACTCCTAGAGGAGAACACAGGCAGTATAGTAACCTCTTTGACATCTCTGTAGCAACTTCTTTCCAGATAGGTCTCCTGAGGCAAAGTAAACAACAGCAAAAACAAACTATTGGGACTTCATCAAAATAAAAACTTCTACATAGCAAAGGAAGCAATCAACAAAACTAAAAGGCAACCTAGGGAGTGGGAGAAGATATTTGCAAATGACATATGTGATAAAGGATTAGTATCTGAAATATTTAAAGAACTTATAAAACTCAACACTCAAAAAATGAATACTCTAGTTAAAAATGGGCAGAAGTCATGAGCAGACATTTCTCCAAAGAAGACATCCAGAAGACCAACAGACCTTTGAAAAGATATCCACCATCACTCATCATCAGGGAAATACAACTCAAAACTACAATGAGATACCACCTCACACCTGTCAGAATGGCTAAAGTCAGCAACATAAGAAACGGGTGTTGGTGAGGATGTGGGGAAAGGGGAACCCTCTTGCACTGTTAGTGGGAATACAAACTGATGCTGACACACTGGAAAACAGTATGGAGGTTTCTCAAAAAGTTAAAAATAGAGCTACCCTATGACTCAGCAGTTGCACTACTAGTATTTACCCAAAAGATACAAAAATACTAATTCAAGGGATGCATGCACCCCGATGTATATAGCCACATTATCTATGATAGCCAAATTATGGAAATAGCCCAAGTGCCCATCAACTGATTATGAATGGATAAGGAAGATGCTGTGTATATATACACAATGGAATATTACTCAGTCATAAAAAAGAATGAAATCTTGCCATTTACAATGACACTGATGGAGCTAGAAAGTATAATCCTAAGCAAAATAAGTCAGAGAAAGACGAACACCATATGATTTCACTCATATGTGGAATTTAAGAAACAAAATAAACAAAGGTATAAAAGAATGGAGTGGAGGCAAATCAAGGAACGGACTCTTTTAACTGTAGAGAACAAACTAATCGTTACCAAAGGGGAGGTGGATAGGGGGGTGGGTAAAATAAGTTATTAAGTATTGCATTTGCTATGATAAGCATCAGGTGTCGTACAGAAGCGTTGAATCACTGTATTGTACACCTGAAACTAATATTACACTGTATGTTAAGTAACTTTAATTTAAATAAAAACTTTAAAAAAAGCAACTAACTGAATGGGAGAAGTTATTTGTAGGTCATATATCAATAGGGGGTTAATATTCAAAATATATAAGGAATACTTACAACTCAAGAAAAAAACAATTTGATTAAACAGTGAGTGGAGGATCTGAATAGACATTTTCCCAACGAACAAATATAGATAGCCAGTAGGCACATGAAACGGTGCTCAACATCCCTAATCATCAGGAAAATGTAAATCAAAACCACAAAGGGATCACCTTATAGCTATCAGAGGGGCTATTATAGAAAAGATAAGTTATAACAAGTGTTGGTGAGGATGTGGAGGAAAGGGAATCCTTGTGTACATTGGTAAGAACATCAGTTGGTGTAGCCACTATGGAGAATAGTATGGATGCTCCTCAATGACTTAATTCTACACCAGTAATTTACACTGTATGTTAACTAACTGGAATTTAAATAAAAATTTAAAGAAAAATGAAAAAATAAATCCCACCTAAAAATAGAACTATTGTATGATCTAGTAATTCCATTCCTGGGTATCTATTAAGAAAAATGAAAATGGTAATTCAAAAAGACTTATGGACCCCTGCGATCATTGCAATATTATTTATGTTAGCTAAGATATGGAAACAATGTTAGTGTTCATGCATGGATGAATGGATAAAGAAGAGGTGATATATATAAATATATATATAATGGAATATTACTCAGCCATCAAAAGAATGAAATCTTCTTGCAATAACATGGTTGGATCTAGAGGGTATTATGCTAAGTGAAATAAATCCAAGAAAGACAAATACCACCTGATTTCACTTGTATTTGGAATCTAAAAAACAAAACAAGGAAAACCCAGACTCAGAGATAAAGAGAGCAGATTGACAGCCAGAGTAGAGGAGAACAGGGAAGTGGGAGGATGGGTACCGGAAGAAGTACAAATTTCCAGTTATAAAATATATAAGCCAAGGGGCTGTAATGTATAGCATGGGAAATATAATCAATAATATTGTATTAACTTCATGTGATGACAGATGGTAACTAGACTTATTGAGATGATCATTTCACAATGTATACAAAGGTCTAATCACTATGTTGTACACCTAGAACTAATGTAATATCGTATGTCAACTATACTTCCATTAAAAAAAATTAGATGTAGCCATCAGGTAATGACTGCAGCTTTGAAATCTTCTTGAAAATATTTTTAAATACGATTTGAACAAGAAAAATATCACTGCATTTCCAACATACCTTCTTCAAAAGCAGTGAACTTGAAGTTGTACACATGAGTATCTACTGTGTATTTCTTGGGAAATTAGTAATTAACCAGAGTCCTGTCAATACATATTAATTCTTTATAGTTCAATGTAAAAGTACATTAAAGATTAAACACATTCTCAATAGGAATGGGAAGTGGAAACATTCCCCCAGCAAAATACAACTGCGTTTTAAGATTTGCTTTCACTTTTTTTTTACTGAAACTCAAAAAATCACTGCAAAAAATAATCTTCCTTGAAATAATCTTTCCTAACTCATCTTAAAACTAGAGTCCCTGTTGTTCAGGCATACATACACATGGTTGCACCCACACACGCACACACACACACTGAGAGCCCTTTATTAAGTGATGGGAATTTGTACTAAATCCAATGATTTCTAATATAAACAGTCAAAAATTTTAAATGGAGTTTCAATAATCCTTTCTGTTAATTAAAAATCTTAAAATGCACCTAATCCAGCCTACTAAGAAGTAAAAAGTAAACTTCACAAATGCTCTGCATAATTAGATCGATTACAGAGGAGATTAGAAATGTCATAACTAGGGAACCTATTTCTTAGTGTGACTCTGGTGGCTAAATTGTCTCTGACTTCCATGAACATTTGTTTGATGTCTTGTATGTTTCTGAGTGTGTCAATTCTTTTTTTTTTTAAGTGTTTCTTTCATTTTCAGTTAGTTAACATACAGTGTTATGTTAGTTTCAGGGTACAATATAGTGATTCAACACTTGCATGCATCACTTGGTGTTCATTATGACAAGCGCTGTCCTTAATCCCTATCACTCATTTCCCCCATTTCCCCACCCACCGCCCCTCTGGTAACCTCCAGCTTGTTCTCTACAGTTAAGAGTCTGTTCCTTGGTTTGCCTCCACTCTGTTCTTTTATACCTTTATTTCTTAAATTCCACATATGAGTGAAATCATATGGTGTTCGTCTTTCTCTGACTTATTTTGCTTAGTATTATACTCTCTAGCTCCACCCATGTCATTGCAAATGGCAAGATTTCATTCTTTTCTTATGACTGAGTAACATTCCATTGTGTATATATACACCACATCTTCCTCATCCATTCCTCAGTTGATGGGCACTTGGGTTTTTTCCATAATTTGGCTATTGTAGATGCTGTGGCTATATAAATCAGTGTGCATGCATTCCTTGAGTTAGTGTTTTTGTATCCTTTGGGTAAATCCCTAGTAGTACAATTGTTGGATCTTAGAGTAGCTCTATTTATAACTTTTTGAGGAACTTCAGTACTGTTTTCCAGAGTGGCAGCACCAGTTTGCATTCCCGCTAATAGTGCAAGAGGGTTTCTCTTTCTCCACATCCTCGCCAACACCTGTTGTTTCTTGTGTTGTTGACTTTAGCCATTCTGACAGGTGTGAGGTGATACCTTATTGTAGTTTTGAGTTGTATTTCCCTGATGGTGAGCGATGGTGGATATCTTTTCACGTGTCTATTGGCCCTCTGGATGTCTTCTTTGGAGAAACGTCTGTTCCAGTCTTATGCCCATTGTCAACTGTTGTCATCATTTGCCCCTAGGTTATGTCATTTTCACCAAGGCAACAATAAATGTTACAGTATCAACTCCGTATTTGTCCACTGATGCCCAAAGAAAGTCTACGTGTTCCCCAGTGATTTCTGTAAGCTGTCGTTCTTCACGACCACAGCTCTGTGGATGTGGCATGTAGTCCGTCTGCTGAACATGGCTGTGATGCCCTGCTGTCTAAGGGGCTTTCCAAACCTCTTCCTTTGCTCTTCCAGCTTCTCTGGTGAAGTGTTGTTCTCTCCCCCAACGTGCCGTGGAGAGCCATCACCCAGGAAGTCCTGGGACTGGGACTATGGCACTGGTACTCAGGATCTTCACTTCCCCTTGGTGGCCTTGGGAAGGAAACTAGGAATCCCCTGAGCAGTAGGGCAGGATAATGGTTTTCTTAAAAATAGAGCAGAAGACATAATTGCAGGTGGCAAATGGGAAGAGTCGCCAAGATGAAATAGTAGTCCATATTTGGCAGTTACTACTGGAGATCATGACCTGGTCTGCAGTATACTTAATATGTGTATGTAGTGAGGGAGAAACTTTCTGCCTGGCTTTCTTTTGCCCCAGGGAGGCACACCAACTAGAGAAATCTCCCTGACTTCTCTCAGCTACCTCTCTCATCCTCCCTTGGGCGACTGGGGAGTCTGGGAGAAGGAGCTGAACATGTATAATCCCACATCTGTCTCCTCTTTGGGATCTGCCTCTCCATTGCCCTGCTTCGTAATTCATTAAGTTGGTCCAAGGCAGCCTCAGTTGGTCTGGCTGTGTGTGTTATTAGCATAATTCAGTATTAGCATTCCTTCTAGTAACCTTCCTTACAGCCCACAGCTGTAAGCCACATTCTCCAAAGTCCACTAGATTAGCACTAAGTGAATTTTTTATGTCCATTTTCCAGAATCTTGCATCAGTCTCTTCCTTGGTTCTAAAGTTAGGCATTAAACAGAAGCATGATTTACTCAGCCCCCTAAAATATTAACATCATAGGTGTTGGGGAATTGGGTGTAATCAGAAGAAAGATCAGCACATAGGAGAGAAATAAACTCCTAATATTATAATAGGATATGATAACAAAATATGTGAAGACATTGAGCTTTTCATGGTGAACCTGGATAGTCCAAAAATGAAAGAAAGGTTAAATTAAGCCCAAGCAAATGATTATTTTTGAAATGTCTCTGGTGATATGTAATCATTATTAAAATAGTCCAGCAGTAGGTAATAAAGCATGAACATTTATATGAAAAACACACATATATGCATGCTTGATTTCATGTCTTCATGCGGACATAGAGTGTACTTAATAGAGAGTTTAGAGGACTCTGCCATAGTCATTTTATTTACCTCATGAGTGCATGGTTTAGGTTTAGTCTTCAATGTCATTTCTTAAAAAGGATATTCTAAATACAATAAGTTCACAAAATTTTTTTTTTATAATCACCGGTAGCTTCACGCTTCGCTTGTAATGTGTGCCTCACTCCCCTCACTTCATCTCATCATGTAGGCATTTTCTCATCCCACGTCATCACAAGAAGACCTGGGAGTGCAGTACAATAAGGTATTTGAGAGAGAGAAGCCACAGTCACATAACTTATATTACAGTATATTATTGTAATCGTTCTGCCTTATTATCAGTTCTTGTTGTTAATTTCTTACTGCGCCTCTTTTATAAATTAAGCTTTACGGTAGGTATGTATGTTTAGGAAAAAAACCATAGTATGTATAGGGTTTGATGCTGCTGTGGTTTTGGGCATCCACTGGGGGTCTTAGAACATATCCCCCATGGATAAGGGGGGACTCCTGTAGTACGTTCTGTTGAACAACAAGCATTTAGAAAATAGAGATGTGTGTACCAATTCTGTGCCGAATGATCAGATGCATTGTGAGTGTCATTCAGTGGGGAGAAATTCAAAGGGAAAAATTGCAAATAAATTTTGTTTTTTTAAGCACAGATGAGAAACCCATTGTAAACCTGTGGAAATCATCTATTGTGTAAATTATCTGTTAAATAAATTTTAGGGAAAAGCAGATGTTTGCTCTTAGATGCCTCTCTTCATTTCAAAACCCATCTTATCATAGATTATGTTCAGAAGGCACCCTGCAGTTTTATCAAATACTCCTTGAATTGTAAAATTTACTGCAAAAAGAGGAAGTGCAATAAAAAGCTAAAGCAAAACCTTGGGGAAGAGGGATTCTCAGCAGGAGATTATCAGCTGCCTGAGGGCCGGGCTGGGTGTCCTGCATTTCTCCGCCTTCTCAGGATCCTCAGTCCTTGGTTGCGGTTTTGGTTAGACTGCCAATACTTGGGAAGCGATCTTGGTGGGGAATTGGTACATTAGAATGATGTGGTGGAAAAGGGCAGCCTGAGAGCGGAAAGGCAACGGACTTTTTTAAATTCAGCTGGGCTGGAGTTCAACAGTGGTTCTATGGAGTTCCCTCCCCTGTAAATGAGATGAGTGTTCTCTGTCTTACCTGCTTGCTGGGAAGGTTGAAATAATGTTCATAGAGCAGCTAGTGACTGCAGTTGATGTACTTCTTCTCTTCCACACCTGTGTTGAAAACAGTTATTATCCGTGTATTTAGTTTAAAAAAAAAAAAAGCGAATAAAGTAGTTGGCTTGCAACAAGATTTTAAGGAGGTTATAACATTTAAATTTGAAGGAAATGGTGAGCCCTCTGTGGATTAAAGAAATTCTAGTAGAAATTCATGACCTCAGGTACCTCGTCCTTGTTCGCCACCCATTCAGAAATGACTGGCCAGCTTGGGATGGGCTCCTCGAGTCACAGGTGACGCCATTGGCCTGTCTTCTCCCATGCTGGCCTTGGTGAAGTCATAGGGAAGAAAGGCACCACCTGCTTTAAACATCTCTGGTTTCAGCTTTTTGGGCCACCTTTATTGCTCCATGGAAATGCCCATGCCAGCCTCTCCTAAGCTCCTCACACCTCCCCTTGTTAGATACACTGATCGCTTGTGTACATAACTGGGGGTAGGTGTGTGTGGTGGGGTCTTCTCTGGACTTGGGGATGGGGATCCATGCATCCACTCACATTCTACCTTCACAGGTTTGCTAGTTGTGGGCTCTCACTTAGGGGTGATGAGAGGTGCCATAGTTTCAGCACTCCCCAGGTGAGAGGGCAAAGGGAGGATGCCTAGTGACTTTCGAGGACAGAGTAGTGTGAGCAGAGGCAATGCTTCCTATCTACTCTAGGCAGAAGGCAGCCTGAGGGAAGGCTGGAGGGTTTTCTCTTCCTGAGATCATGACAATCACCGGGAGAGTTGGGGAGTGCTAGCGTACAGTGGAGAGCCCCATCTCCTTCCCCAGGCTTGTTGATGTTGACTGTGGGGAAGAAGGGTCGTGAATGGCTGGCCTTGCACTGAGTTTCTGGTTTCTGGGGGGTATGGAAACTAAGTCCAGCCTGTGCCTCGGGGCTCCAAACTGTGCTGCAGGAGGCCGATTAGGCGGGAGCTCTCAGCTCCCCAGTGGACCGTGTGGTGTTGTGTTCCCAAGCATGTGACTTGAAGGTCTAGAGGGTGTCATCTGGAGGAGTTGGCCCTGAATCCAAGGGTCTGCTGATGCTGAAGGCAGATGCTCTGGTTTGAGCACCTCTCACATCACGTAGGAGAGCTTTGTCTTTCCCGGAGCTTAATGAATGGGGGCCTTTCCAGGAAGGAGACACCACTCTCAGCAGGGAAAGTCCCATGAAGGCTCCCCCTTTTTCTTTATCTTTCTTTATCCTTTCCCAAATCCTAGAAGAGGAAAAGAGAGATGAGATAGGTTGTAGGGCATAGCCTCCACCCTTCATATACTCCAGAGAGGGAGACTAACTTGAGAATGATGTTGCAGCCTTAAAATCAACAAGCATTATGCCTATTAAGTGAAATCAGAGTGTTTTATTAACCAGAAGTCACTAAAAATTTAATAAATTTAAGCTATTTTTAAGGAAATCTGCTAGACAGCAGGAATGGGAAGATTGACAAATCACAGCAGCTAGATGTTACTCAAAGAATAAAACCATGTGATACTGAAACATCAACAAGTGGTGATTCCTTATATAATCATATAACCAAAGAAGATATTTTAAGTCTAGGAGAAGCTGTGATAATAGCTGACCTCCGTCTAAGTGACTCGTCAGGTCTTACCAACTCATAACTAATGTTATAACCCATATTATATACGGACTGATGGCAGCAGCTTCCGGGTGCTAGGTCTCGAAGAGCTGCCTTGCATTCTCCCCCGAGGGCTTGTTTGCCTCTTGTGTTACCTTGAATAGGTAATTTAGCAAAACAGCAGATAAACCAATGGAACGGGAGGGCAAAGCGAAAGCCATTGTTTCCACGAGAGCTACCATAAATGCTGGAAGGTGAGAATACAAAGATAGCTGTCGGGATTAGGGTGTGTTGAGAAGGCAATAAAAAAATATGGTAAAAAAAAAAAAATCATACAAGTCCAGAATTGGTCTGCACTCAGTCAGTTTCACAGTTTTGTTTAATTTCCCACACCTCTTACAATGAACTAAAATGTGAGCTCATAGAGGTTGCACCTGATAACACAGACCATGTGTGAAAATGATGTTGCCTTTTTTTTTTTTTTTAAGATTTATTTATTCATTTGGGTGATGAGAGGGGCAGAGGAAGAGGGAGGGAGAGAACCCTCCAGCGTATGTCCCCACTGAGCATGGAGCCTGATTCAGGGCTCCATCTCCAACCCTGAGATCAAGACCTGAGCCAAAGTCAAGAGTCAGATGCTTAACCGACTGAGCCACCCAGACACCCCAATGATGTTGCCTTCTGATCTGAGGTCCACACTTCAAAAGGGCCTTTCTTTCCATGAAAAGATGGGAGATTGAGTGTATATCATGTTGTAAGCTTAAAAAGAAATTAAAGGTTATATCAAAAAAAGTCAAATTTTTTTGCTTTGATTTTTTTTAGCTTTTTTTTTTAAAGTAAACTTTCTTATCTTAGAATACTTCTAGATTTACAGAGCTGTGAAAAAACAGTACAGAGCATTTCCATACGCTTTGCACTCAGTTTTCCCTATTATTAACACCTTACATTCTTATATTTCATTTGTCACAATCGATGAACCAATACTGGTACATTATTACTAACTAAAGTGCATTGTTTATTCAGTTTTCTTCAGTTTTTTCCCAATGTTGTGTTTATGTTCTGGGGTCCCATCCAGGATGCCATATTACATACAGTATTTCTGTCTCCCAGTCTCCTCTTGGCAGTGCAGTTTCTCTGACTTTCCTTATTTATTTATTTATTTATTTATTTATTTGACTTTCCTTATTTTCGATGACCGTTGATGACTGTGACAGTTTTGAGGAGTGCTGGCCGGGTATTTTTTAGAATATCCCGCCATTGGGGTTTATCTGAAGTTTTCATTATGATTCAACTGGTGTTATAGGGTTTAGAAGGAAGACCACAGATAGAGTGCCATTCTCATTAAGGTTACTTCCTGTCAACATGACTTATTTCTACTGATGCTGACTTTGATCCCTTGGGACTGGGGTTGCTGCTCAGAATCACCTGGAGAATTCATTGACCATTCAACATTCTTGGTTCTGGAGATTTTTTTTTTTTGAGGTTTGTTTATTTGAGAGAGAGAGTGTGCAGGGGCAGCGGCAGAGGGAGAGAGAATACGTCAAGCAGACTCCCCACTGAGTGTGGAGCCCGATGTGGGGCTGAGTTTCACAACCCTGAGATCATGACCCGAGCTGAAACCAAGAATCAGATGCTTAACAGACTGAGCCACCCAGGCACCCCTGGGCCTGGAGATTTTGACTCCAAAATTAAAAGCCACACTTGACAGCCGATTGGTTAAAATAGTGCAAGTAACCACCATTAAGATCTTTGAACTCTGAAATTCTTTTATTCTAGGACCTCCTTAAAACCAAATATTAGGTGTTGAAACTTACATTTATGGTGTGGACCAATAGTTCTCAAATCCTTAGGTATATCAGAATCAGAATCATCTGGGAGAGCTAATAAAGAGTACACAAGAGCCTGAGGTCATAGAGAAAGTCAGGGCCTGTTTTTTACCAAGGTTTTAAGGTGAATTCTGGCACAAGTGACACTTGAGAACTAGAATAAAAATGTTGGATGCAGAATCCTTTTGCTGTAGAGGATGTCTGTTGTTTCTTCTAACCAAGCATCGAGTTCTGTATTTCAGGCATAGTCCCTAATACGTGTGAGAGAAGCCTGTTCTTCCTCAGTTTTGTTTTTTTTTTTTTAAGATTTTATTTATGTATTTGACAGAGAGATAGAGGGCACAAGTAAGCAGAGCGGCAGGCAGAGGGAGAGGGGGAAGCAGGCTCCCCACTGAGCAGAGAGCCCGATGTGAGGCTCGATCCCAGGACCCTGGAATCATGACCTGAGCCAAAGGCAGATGCTCAACCAACTGAGCCACCCAGGCGCCCCTCAGTTTTTGTGGTTACTTCTGCCTTAGATTCAGCAGTACGGCTTAGACCCAACCCTGGCCAGGGAACCAGCTCCATTTTCCTGGTCTCAGAACTTGATCCAGGGCTGGAAACACGAACCAAGTTAACCTCATTAATTGAAGAGAAGCAAATGAATGGGCACTAGGAATATAAATATTGCATCTCACAAATTCAGTGTTTTGAACGTTGACGTATGAAATGCCAAGGTAAACTTGACTCAAGAAGTGTTTTGTAATCAATAGTCAATGAACTGATTATCTAGTTATGGGCAAAATGCCATCTTTGGATTAATGATAGATGGCTATTGTTAAAGTGATTGTGTACCTAGGCCCTGTTTATTGAAAAGAGAGGTGATTCATGTGTAGCTGAGAGGCAAATTCACATGCCAAGAGATGTTTCTTGACATTTCACTCATGTGAAGGTCAATTATGGTAATTTATTTAAACAATTAATTGAGTATATTAAAACAGTAATTGAAAGTGAAGATGAGCTTATACAATTAAGTGTTTGAAACAAAATTATAGCACACCTATATATGTCATGAGTGTTACATATTTATTGAGACTTACTTAATGAAAAGGAATGTTTTTTAACCAGTAATCATCCCTGGATTATCCTTTTTGACAATGTAGATTTTATATACTGTTTTTATTGGAAGCCCTAATAGCTAGTAATATAACCTACCTAATTTTTTATTATGGAATGCCTTCTAGTTCCCAATTATTCAATTATTGTGACCATTGTCATTAAGGACTTACAAATACAGAATGTTTAAAAATAAAAAATTTCTACTTCTGGTATTCAAGATTATGCCTCCCATCCCCACTTTTTAAAGGCATGTGAAATTTTTTTTCTTCCTACATGATCACCTGGGGATCATCTCCGTGGGATAAAGCATCATGTCATAGCCACAATCGGGTATATTTTGTGCGACGTTCCAGTTCAGTCACTCCTCAGCTGTTAGTGAAGTTGAGAATGTTAACTAATCTTTCTAAGTCACAGTTTCCCATCTAGGAAATGATGGGGATTTTGATATTACATTTCTGATTCTGTGGATAAAACTAATACACGAACAAGCCTCTCACATAGTATGTGTTCAAATTATGCTTGCCATTCTAGAGTTTCCTAGACCGCATCTGTTACTTTTCCCCAACTCTATGTCTGCAGAAACATTTGCATGCTCAGCTGAGGTTTAGGATTAGGAATTAAATGAGCAGAAAATATTCTCTAAAATACATTGTCGGTAGAAGGAAGGTGACAATTCTGAGTCCCAGTGTTTTCAGCCACCTTTTTCTTGCTGACTGGCTGGGGAGGGGGATGTTTTCCTTCTGTGCTCTGCCCTGCATCTTTATGACCACAGCAAAAGCAAGATTTGGGTGCCCTTCCCACTGCCCAGGTGTATTTGTTTCCTAAGGTGTCTGTAACAAATCACCACAGCCACGGGGTGGCTTAAAGCAATAGAAGTGTAGTCTCTTGCAGTTCTGTAGGCTAGAAGTCCTAAGTGAACATGTCAGAAAGGCCAGACATTCTCCCTCCCAAGGCTCTGGAGAAGACTCCTTCCTTGACCCTTCCTGCTTTAGCTGGTAGCAGGTCATCCTTGGCATTCCCTGGCTTTTGGAAGCATCCTGCAGTCTCTGGATCCATCATCACACGGCTTTCTTCTCTCTCTGTGGGTCTGTGTCTAGATTTTCCTCTAATGAAGGACACGGGTCATTGGATTAGCTCACACTTAACGACTGAGCCACCCAGGCACCCCAATAACATAAAATTTAGATAAGAGTTCTTAACTTGGGGTTCAAGGGCATACAGTAAACTTTCAATATTTTAAATTGTCTCTGAAAAGTTGTATACCTATGCATTTGTAAATTTTACTAAGAAGTCTCAAACTTACATAAAATTCTCAAAGAGGTATATAAACTATATGGTAAAGAAATTTGCCTTACAGAGCAAAATATAGATTTAACACACAGCAGTCCTTTTCTTCAAAAGGTAGTAAATTCCTTTTAATTTCAGAAGAGCAGATATAGTTGTCTGATCTTTTGGCCACTGAATCCTTTGGTTAAATGAAATGGCGCACAGAGCCCAACAGATAACAGCAAAGGTCTGTTAACCCAGGAATCAGAGCGCCTAGAAATCTGCAGCAGAATTTTAAAATATTTTATTAGAATATGGTTCAAGGGGGCAAAATATGTGTCATGAATTCATCTTCTACCTCTTCAATAGACATTCTCAGAATGATTCATCATAACTCAAATTTGCCACGGTTACAGAATCTGAAATAAATTAGGTTGTGGGCCAGTTAAGGAAGACACACCCTTGCCTCAGAGAGCTGATACATATGACCCAAGTCCTCATCTTCTATCAGACTCTCTGGCACGAGTGCCACGTTGGGTTGAGAGTGTCGCAGAGGGAGCTTCTGTGAAGGGTGACTGCCCACCATGAAATTGGCCTCGAAGAGCAGAGGCAGCCACCGAACACCACCCCCTTTCTCTGGAAAGTCTGCTAGAGTTCACGCACCCATTTAGAATGTAACAGGAAAAACAATGCATCCCTATGTGCATTTAAATACGTCTGTAAGTCCACACAAATACAATGATTTCTTTCAAGCAGTAAAATTCAGTTCTTTTTAGGGTTCCTATTTTGTGCATTACTAATATTACTCAAAACAGTTAATTTTTATCTAAGGAAGAGCATAGCCATGCGATTTAAAAACTATTGCAATGCAGAATTAGTTACACCGAGCGTAGCCTTAGCCCCAGATGCTGTTTAAGGACCGAGCTCTGACAATTTTGTTTTGCTTTACGGCTAGTTTCCACATATGAGGACCTAATAAAGGACCAGAGGAAAAACATACAAATTCATAACCAATCCATTTTAAAAGGAAATCATTATGGCGAAGCCATTAAATTCTTTTTTTTAATACTACGAGAATGAACAATAGGGTTGATCCATAGGCCTTATCTTTTCAGTTTTGCATTTACTGTTCTAAACAATTTGTTAGAGGAGATAAAATACGGAATATGTTGTCAAGCAAGAAGAGATAGTACATTAATCTGCAGGATTGAAACTCGTTATCAAAACTATTGAGCAGAAGGAAATTTAAGTATTAGTTAAAAAAAAACTGAATAAACCTTAATGATACTGTGTCATTTATTATTCAACAAATACACAGAACAGTTCATTGGAATATATTTCAAGTCTAAATCAATTTGCTCCTTTGTAGACAGAGAACAAAACAACACTGGCTTTTGCTTGAATCACTGGTTTATACGTTGGCCATATCGATGAGTAATCATTTATATTGTCACTTGCAAAATGGAAATAATATATATCTCAGTCTTGATTGAAGGAATGTATTTTTTCAGCTTCAGAATATTGGTCCATTTTACCTTACACTCTTTTTCTGAATATAGAAGAGACAGTCCCTAATAACAAACTTCAAATACTGGCACTTTTCTGACTACCACATTGTTTCACTGGAAACACAGTCACAAGCACCTCTTTCTCCAATATAAGGAACAATCTATAAGAAAATGACTGTCATGATGGTAGAAAAATGGGGAAAGACCGTGAATGTGCAAATCATAAAATAAGAAATAAGAATGTGCAAGAAAATGTTCATTTGCCCTCATAATTAAAACATGATGTAACAATTTGTTCTCCAGATCAGCAGACTTGACCAAAAAGCCCTGGGACCAAGCATGGCATTCTGATAGGCCTCCTGACCCCAAAAATCGAACAGCCTGCCTAGAGTGAAATTTTTCAGTATGTTTCAAAAGCCCTGAAATGGTATATGGCTTGAGGCCATGTAATCCCATCTCAAAGAATTTATTTAAGAAAGTAGATAAGACAACAAAGGTTTCTGTCACCCTCTTTTAATAGTGGAAAATTGGAGACAATTTAAATATTCAATAAAGCAGATGGAGTATGTAATTACAATACGTCAGCCAATTAGATATGATCGGGTCATTGCAATGACCCTGCTTCAGATGATTACTAATATAGAAGGGGGTCAGGAAAAGATACTAATTGAAGACCGCATGTTACAAAGTAACTGTAGAAGCTTGTGTGTAGTTGTAAACACTATCAGATATATATATATATATATATATATATATATATATATATATATATATACACATATTAATACTGGTTGTCTTTAAATGGTGTTATTTTAAGTATTTTAACTCTGCTCTTTTTTAAATTGCATTGCTGATTTGTGTTTTCTGTATTGTCCTGCGCTAATGAGGTTTTTAAAGTTTATTTGAATTCTAAAAAATAATGCTGAAGATGTGGATGTATGAAAAATGTAGTTATTTCCAAGATGAAAAGAAGTTGAGACTCCCTTTCCTTTTTATATTGTAAAGCTTTTAATTACATATATATGTCATTTCATATATATACATATATCATAGTGATTTTATAATCATAGTGATTTTATGAGAATATTAGTAGGGATATTTGATTAGAATCCAGCTCATACACGTTTAAGAAAAGAACAAGTTCTTATTTTGTTTTATGAGGAGACAGCTGGGTCTCTCATTATCCAAGAGGAGGAATGTGACTTTCTCAGGAAACAAATGAAAGTAGTCACCTCTCTGCCCCTTTTTGGGCACTTGCCGTGTTCTCTCTTTCTGTCTCTTTCTTATTCTCTCTCTCTCTGTCTCCCCTCATCTTTCTTTCTATCTCTCTGCCTGTCTGGTCCAGATGATGGGAGATTCAGGCAATCAGCCCTCTCAGGCTCTACAGTCCTAGGGCTGCAGCCATTGCAGAAAGATGGGGTAACCCCCCGGCGCCCAGATCCATAATCCCGGGTCAGGCTGTGTCTGTGGCCAGATGCCCATGGCCAGCCAATTCGCTTTGGGGAAGGGATGCCACATGGTCCAAGAAGAACACGTCAATTCCCTCCCGCTCCCTGTGGATCATAACGCACACACGAGTAGTTCTGTGATTATTGGGAAATATTCAACCATATTAAAAATGTACATCCACCATATCGAGCAGTCTTTTTGATATTTATTTATTTTTTGCACAACACCTGACCCACTAAATCTGAATCTTCACTGGGATTTCAAGATCCTCATGTATCCCAATTATGTTTTATTTCATGTAATATTAGTTCAGTACCAAGCATTCAGATTAAGATTAGAGTAATAGGTTGCACTCACATTCCACAAATACTAGTTCTCTGCTTTGAGAACTATGGAGACGAGGATTCGGTGCGTCTCTGCCTCCCTCAGTCTGGATGCGGCTTTGAGGGAGGAGCTCCGCAGCACCAAGCAGGCTCTGTTTCTTCCTGCCTCACACGGCACTGTGGCTTCTCCTCCCCAAAGACTTCGCCAACTCTGAAAGAGTAAGGTGTTCTGAACAATTTAACCTGTGGTGGTAGTTTCCTTGAACAGTTCTTGCAGGCTGATTACCTTCTTTAAAGTTTTTAGCTATTTAGAATTTCGTAATTTTCCCCCGAGTTCGAGCAGAATAGAGTCCTAAAAATATACAGAAAGTTATTAAACCTGGAATTAGACTGCCAACGTATTTTCGAATCGAATGTTTAATTTCATAATTGGGAAATGATACATCTGCCTGGAGAAAATCAGTGGGGTTGGAAAACAAATTATGTGTCGACAGTATTGGTACAGAGAAATTATACATATTTATGAATGGCCAAATCATCTTATTACTGGAATTTGAAAATATAATTATCAATCATTTATGAGGTAATGATTTCAACTGAATGCCTTATCCTGGGGCATGTGTTTTACTTGTGTGTGAATTGACACACGGATACTGTTTGTGTGCAGTATCTCTAGGTACCATCTCATTTGATATTTAAATTTTTATTAATCGATTTCAGATTCTAGGGAATTACATATCTACTTCAGTGCTACGGCAAATAGATACTATGTGAAATGATTAGTAAAATAAATTTCCGCTTTAAGTTTTAGACGAATGCTATGCTTCACAGTATTTTAAAATTTATGTGTAATGTACACTTGAAGTACATTGTGTGATTTGTACAGAGACCATATTAAACTGAGATCCTTTAAGGATTTAGTTTTGCAATCATAAATATGAAAGGACCGTCTTCTCTTGAAATGTCGTTATTGTAGTTCATTATAAATATAAGCGTGTTACCCATGTTGTTTAATTTTCATACTGTTGGGATCGGTTGACATCAGCCTTCAGAAAAACACTGTGGGCACCCCCACTGCCCCCCACAAAGTCGCCGTGGAGACAACCTCACTGCAGTTTCTGTGTCTGGGTTTTCGAAGCGAGGTGCAGGGTGGGTGGTTCCTTCGGGGACCTAGGCCTGGATCCCTGAAGGAAATCCAGAATTTATAAATCTGATTTTCTGGTGTGCTGCCCAGAATTCTACATTTTTACGAAGGTCCTCTGTGACTCTGCTGCATATGAGTCAGTTTGAGACCCACTGACTTTATTCAGAGGGGAAATGCATCCATTATGTAATGTATGAAAGCGAAAGCACAGAAAATGCTCTTTCTTCCCCTTTAAGAGAAATTGACTTTATTATGGTAGCTGAGTGAGCGCTTTCCTGTAGAAACATAAATCTGGGCAGAATAACTCCCTGCAGCCTTCCATCACTGAATTCTCTGAATGTTGGAAAGACAGAGAGAGCACCCAGGCAGGATCCCAAAGATGAGGGAATCAGGGCCTTTAGCAATAGTCTGTTTCTCTTTGGAGCATCTCAGTGATTCATCTCTGGCACTGGTTTGTCGTCAGAAATGATTGCAGGTAGTTTTTGTCCATCAACTGGAGATAGTGTGTGTTTTGCAAATGCAGGGTGGTGTGTGCTGCTGAGAACTCTAGTTGCCCAGTCATGCAGCCAGGATTTGGTCTAGCTTAGTGACACGTTGGTTCTATGAACTTCGGAAATTCTTAGGACCTCAGACCTCTGGCTCTTTACTAACATTCTGGTTGAGAAGGGGGATTCTGGGTGGCGCTTGCTGTCCATACTATAGTACATGCATAATATGGTACAGTTGTTGTTAGAAAGGCAATAGACTAATTAAGAGGCCATAGAAAACCTAGTTCGTTGAGTTTTGTGGAGGTTTGTGCAAGAGCTTTTTCATGCTTCGTACTGTAATTAGAAAAAAAAATCGGTATGACAAGTCATGTCCACCTCCATTTTGGGTTATTAGTAGAAATGAAGGAATCTAATTTCAACCTAGAATTTTTGTATTTTAGTTAAGAATTTAGTGAAACATTATAGGAATGTTCTTCTAGTTGACCAATAAAACTGTGGGTTATTATGCACAATATCTGTATCTGTTATATGTTTTTCTCTTTTCTTAATTAGACAAATATTATCCAAAGAATGTACAATGAAGTAGGTGGGAGTACAGCAACAAAGACTGTGTCAACAGAACACACAGTGTGGTTTACCAGATGTCTGCCAAGTAAGCTTGCTTCACTCTGCCTTCGGCACGCCTACCAAAGTGATCGTCAGTGCCTGGGCACTGGGAAACTAGTGCAGACTCAGGGAGAATTGTACTTTATGGCATGCTGCCTTGATTTGCATCCTCTAGGAATCCATTTTCAGGATTACATAAAGAGAGGCTAAAAACAGCTTGGAGGTTTACCAAAAGACAGTAAGATAAAAACAGGCATTAATCTGACTCACTCTGCAGTGGAGATATAATTCTTATTTGTGGCTTACTTCTAAATCATCTCTTGAGCGTAGCATATACTCGGTAGTCTTTTGTCTTAGAGGCAGAGGTGCTCAGGCACAAGTTCTACATTTTTGGAAGTGGAGTTGGAGAAATTTGTTGGGTGTATATGAACAGACAGAGACACAGACACAGCACACACACACTCTCACCCCTGCAGTCGTATGGCATCTTAGGAATTAGCAGACATTTTGTAGCCTGTGGTTTTCCTGCCATCAAAGTAGTTGTGAAATAGTGGTGCTATTGGGGCTGCCATATACAGCTGCACGGGATGTACACTGTACAACTCTAGGGGATGCTAGTCATCTACGTCTGTGCTTCTCAGATATACTTATAGTCTTGTTACAATGCTGATTTCATTTGGTTTCACATGATAGCCAGTGCTGCAGGAGTACTGACTTACATGAGTAGTGAGCACCCAGATAACAATGTGGGTGATAATTGCCAGAGTTGTATGGCGGGGCAGCCCTAGGGCTGAGCTAGGCTTGCAGTGGGACACCACACTCCTGGCCACAACTGCATGCTACAGAGTTTGGTCAGTTTCTTGGTCTTCTCACCATTGGTGCATACTACTATGAACATTTCTGACTAACAAATGTTGCCCTAAAATACAGGCTAGGTTTGAGATTTTATGTTACCGTACTTGAAAAAGCGAGGAGAGAAGTAGAATTTATAGCATTCAGCCCATGGGTGACAGGACTAAACAGCTTTCCTCCATGACTTATAGGGTGCTTCCAATAGCTTTCTGGTCTGACCTGAGGGTCAATTAAATGGCCCCCAGGCTTCCCACTCTGAACATCAAGGAGCTCTGGGTCACTACTACTGTTATCCTTGTAACTTGCATAATTATCCCTATGTAATGCTTTCCAGTCTTTCTCCCTATGGGATGTGCATTCCTTAGCCAGCCAGTGACATATTGAATACAGAAATACCTGTAAATAATTTATTAGTTATTCGAAGTAGGTATAATGGAAAAATAAAAATCATGTATAAGTTGAGTTTTCATGATAGGAGTGAAATAGTTAAAATGCCTGGTATATATGCTGTGGGATTTCCAATCAAAATTGAATCTTCCAGTTCTGGCTTTATGGTACATCTTTTTGAAAATCCAAGCCTTTGTTTCTGTCTTCTATGATGCCTCTAGGTATTAAGAAATCGTGTAAAATCCACCATGTATAATGGATCTATTCTGATATAGTGAATAAATAACACTTTACTATTGGAGTAATTGTTTTTCATTGATATACTTTAATAACTGACTGGTAGTAAATTATTTAAATCATTAAGTTTTGACTCATTTTGAAAAAACCCATGTCCATCAAAATGGGCTTCTTGGTGTTGATTCCTGCAGTCTTTCTCCTTCTCTCCATCTCGTTCAAACCCTTCGTACACACAGATGACTGCAACAGTATCATAACTGGACTCCGCCGCAATCCTACGCCTTTTGTCAATGTAATCTTCAGGCCGCCTTTAGCATACAGTTTTCAGAATATTAGAATCTGACCTCGAAGGTCATTACCCCATGTATAAGATCCTCTAATTCATCGCCAGTTTCTTTAAGATATCTACAGAGTGCAAATTCAAAATTGTGGACCCCAGACCCTCTGTGGCCTGGACCGTCCTTTCTTTCCAGTCATATCTTCTAAGATTCTTTTCTTTGGGCCTTCACTCCACTCTTATGACTGCTTTGGCAGCTTGGAAACTTGCTGTATGTAAGACTGCCCCACACCAGCATACATGGTCCCCATGACTGGAGCTCCCTCCTCTCCACCCTCCCTTAGCCTGACTTCTGCCTGTCCTGCAGGACTCAATGTCTTATTTGCGCGGCATGCTCTTGACCTTGCCAACTCCCAGGATCTTTTGGCTTTGCTTCTCTGCCTGCTATTCCCTGTGCTCTGTGCATAAAGTAGGGGCTTCATGAACACCAGCTGCATGAGTAAATTGAAGGAAGGAAAGATGGAAGGAAGAGAAAAAGAAAGAAAGAAGGAAGGAAGGAAAGTAGGAAGGGAGGTAAGAAGGAAGGGAGGGAGGAAGGACGAGCCCTACCTGAAGAGAGATTTAGTGACTCACTTCTCGAGGATGGATCTTAAAATATTCACAGTGACCAAAAGAATCTTGACAAGCTTACAGTCTTGGTTTCTGCCAGTTAGGTGATATACCTTGGTTTTTATCAGGACATGTTTTTCCTTAGTATGAATATAACTTTTATTTATGTAAATTGGATCTGCAATGTTGGCTACTAGATGGCAAGCACTTTGTGTACAAACTGCTTTTCTCGTTGACTTCTTGACCCTCAGTGCCTAGCACAGTGTCTGGCCCTTGGAAAATAAATTTGCCATAGCACAGTCAACCAATGGTATTGCTACAACCAGGTTAAGTAGCTGATTGAATGAAATGTATCAGTTAGGATCATTGATTACAAGTCAAAGAACCACTGATTTATTTTAAGGAGGAAGAAGCATTTGTTGGAACTATATGAGATGCTCCCAAAAGAAAAGAAAACTTCCAAAAGCCAGGGTTTAAGAAGATCAGGATCCAGGAGAACTCCAGGAATATGAGCACCAGGGACTAGTACACAGTGACTTTAGAGTGACCTCAGTGACAGCATAAAATTCAACTGTTTTCGATCCTTGTTTCTTACCCAAGAGAAACCCATTAGATTAGAGACATCCCCACAATTGGCCAGAAAAGCATGTGGTATGTTAGTTTCGCATGGCTGGTGTAACAAATTACCACAAATTTTATGGCTGAAACCAACACAAATTTAATATTCTTTAATTCTGGAGGTCAGGAGTCTAAAATGGAGGTGTTGCTAGAGCTCCCTTGCTTCTAGAGGCTCCTAGAGGGGAATCCATTTCCTTGCCTTTTCTACTTCTAGAAGCTATCCATATCCCATGCCTTGTGGCCCCCTTCCATCCTTAAAGCCAGCAATCACATCATTTCATCTTTTTCTATTGTTCTATCTCTTCTTTGACTCTCACTTTCCTGCCTCCCTCTTCCATTAATAGGGATCCTTGTGATTATGTTGGGCTCACCAAGGTAAGACAGGATAATCTGCCCAATCAAGGGCAACCTGACATCCATCTCCATGGATCCCCTTTGCCATGTAATGTAACATACTCACAAGTTCGGGGGAGTTGGAACGTGGACCACTTTGAGGGTCATTATGTCACTTACCATGGGTGGGAGCCCTTGATTGTGAACCCAGGAAATTTCACGCAACCTACGATGGATAATTCCTGAACTCCAAAGTTCAGGTGACAAAAGCAGAGAGAAGGGCTAAAGAGACAAAGACAACAGATTTTCATTACACATGTTGAAGATCATTGTGTTTGTTTATTTTTAGCACCAAAAGTACATTCTAAAGATGTTTCTTCTTGCAGTGAGGATGTTTGAAGTTAGGTGAGTAAATTTGCCATTATGAAATGTTTCAAACAGCATTCAAGTAAGTCATTGCCTTCTTCTTTATTACTCACTTTGGAAGCTTTTGTAATGGCAATTGGCCAAGTTCGGCAGACAATTAAAGCTAAGTCAGCATTTCTTCTGTTTCTTCTACAAAAAAGTTGCCCTCGTCCTTTGACCCATAGATCGTTGGGACATTAATAAGCCAAATAACTTGTACAGAACAGCCACCCTCCAGCAATGAAATGGCCTAAAGGATTTTTAATCAGTTTACTTGTTTGCATAGGAATGCCTTGGCTTGGGCAATTGGGCAGAACATAACAGCTCTAGAAAGTGTGTTTCTCTCATTTCTGTTGCCTTTTATGAGCCTTTACTAACAGCCAGTAGAAAGAGCTTCTGTACCCTAGGTTAAGGACAGTTGTCCAGTTGGTTCAATTGGTGAATTCTCTTCCTTTTGCAAATCCAAATGTGTGATTTCAGATTCACAGATAAGCAGGAGAGAACATGACACAGGGCAATGTCTAGAGTTGACTGTACTTCCTCTATGGACTTACTCCTGGTCATTCCAGGACCCCTGAACTCGTAATTTCTGATACCCTACATTAAACTCACAAGGTCATTACAAAGTACAGGAATAAAAGCAAGCAAAGGAGAAATACGTTTGAACACTGTCATTTATCTTAAAGCAAGCTGTCATTTGGAAATCGTAATGCACCTTTATTTCGTCTTCCATTTACTTTTTGAAATAATTCTTTTTTGGATTATTTCATGTCTTGGATAAGCAAGTGTTTCATATTGCACTTATGAGGGTTGTATCGTGCTGGGTACTTCCCTTTTGGTTCATTGTGTGGAAGATTGGGAGCTTGCTCTGGACATTACAGTATGTATCTAATAGCCAAAACTTATGGTTTCATTCTCTGCTCTATTAAAGTCTCAGGGTCTGACCTTGAAAATGTTACTTAATTCCTACATGCCTCATTACTCTCCCATTTGTAAAATGTATCTGCAAAGAGTCCTGGCTCTCCCTTGGGCTGCTTCCTCAAGGGCTGCTCCTATGCCTCCGTACTTTTTGCCGCGTGCCAAGAAGAGTGTGTAGAATGGATGTCCTCATTCCAGAGGGCTCCCGAATTGAGGAAGTGAAATTGAGATTTCACCGAGCTATCCCAACAAAGACATATATACCTTTTTCCATTTTTAAAGGTGCAATTTATCTTCCACATAACGAAAAAGCATTAAACATATTAGAAGTTACACATAGGAACCATTTTATGAAGATGGCACTGAAAGCTAAGAAGGAGACCCCTGCCCCTCCCAAAGCCAAAGCCAAAGCAAAGGCTTTGAAGGCCAAGAAAGCAGTGTTGAAAGGCGTCCACAGTCACACACACAAAAAAAAGACCCGCACGTCACCTATGTTCTGATGACCCAAGACTGCGTCTCCAAAGGCAGCCCAAATATCCTCTAAAGAGCGCCTCCAGGAGAAACAAGCTTGATCACTATGCCATCATCAAGTTCCCCCTGACTACTGAGTCAGCCATGAAGAAAATAGAAGACAACAACACACTTGTGTTCATTATGAATGTCAAGGCCAACAAGCACCAGACCAAACAGGCTGTGAAGAAGCTCTACGACATTGATGAGGCCAAGGTCAACACCTTGGTCAGGCCTGATGGAGAGAAGAAGGCATATGTTCGACTGGCCCCTGACTATCGTGTTTTGGATGTTGCCAACAAAATTGCGATCATCTAAACTGAGTCCAGCTGGGTAAATCTAAATATAATTTTTTTTCACCATAAAAAAAAAGTCACATATGCGTGCAGATAACAGCGTTTTTCCTGTTATTGAGTTGACCAGTACCACTTAACTCTCTTTGTGAGTCAGTCCCTTGATTTTCAGTTCCTACATTTTTCTAATCTTGGTAGAGTCCAGTTTTCCAAATTTGCCTATGATGTCAAGTTATGTGGTCAATTTAAATTTTAAATTGGAGGATTTCTTGGTGTCCAGTATCAGCTGCAATTTTTTTTGGGGGGGGGTTATAAAACTGTCATTGGAGACCTTGGTTTTAGACCCTGTGCATGTTGAAATGGCAGCTTGATGAGGTAAAAAGCAGTTTCTTGCATTCAGACGAAGCTCATCATCCATCCTGAGGTTGGTTGTTCCTAAATCGTTATGTCATGACTCTAATAATGTGACTTTATGTATCCGTGTGGTATGATACAAATTCAATTATATAAAATTAAGATACCATACTTTATTTTCAGTTTTCTCTAGTTACCTATCCAGTGATTAAAGCATGACTCAGTATTGTATACTCTTAAAAATTTTTTTTTAAGATTTTATTTATTTATTTGTCAGAAAGAGAGAGAGCCCAAGCAGGGGGAGCAGCAGGCAGAGGGAGAAGCAGGCTCCCTCCTGAGCAGGGATTCTGACGTAGGGCTCGATCCCAGGACCCTGGGACCATGATCTGAGCCAAAGGCAGATGCTTCACTGACTGAGCCACCTGGGGGTCCCTATAAATTAATTTTGATTAATGTTCTTCACCCTGTTTTGTTTAATTCATTCAGTATGTCAATGGAACTTTAATCCTGTGTTCAAAGTTCAGAGAGGTGTTTTGTTTTTTTTAAACAGTTAATTGAGAGACATTTTTTCTCAATTGTGCAAATTATATGTGTGGTACACAGAAGTTAGGTAATGATTTTCCAATAAGATGATGTGTAGATTTGTTATTCTAAATTGAAATTCAGTCACTTGTATAATTTAAACTTAGCATCGTGCTTAGAGTACTTACTGTTTCATAAAAACAGTCTATCAGTCTGCATTGCCTCGCGCAATGCCATGAACAGACATAGTCACGAGGGAACAGAAGCAGAACCCATGCGAAACAAAAGATTCTTTCAAAACCCAGCATCGCTTTCTTTGGTGGAATTCCTGACATCAACAAGTCTCAGTAGCCTCTTGTTTCTTAATTAAGTTAATAAATGACTAATTGATCCAGTAAGTAAATGATTCCAGGCAGAGCAAATGCTCATACAATGTAAAGACCAACTAAATAATCA
>CM052895.1:126203021-126225206 GCA_028534135.1 Potos flavus
ATGATCCTGTGGTCCTGGGATCAAGTCCCACATCAGGCTCCCTGCTCAGCAGAGAGTCTGCCTGTCCTTTTCCCTCTGCCCCTCCCCTCTGCTTGTGCTTTCTCTCTCTTTCTAATAAATAAATAAAATCTTTAAAAAAATGGGTTACCATAAAGGAGTTTCACCAGAGTGTTAAAGAAACAAAAAACTTATTCTTGATGCAATTATATCTCCTTGGTTTACCTATGTCTAATTAAATAATATAATCACAAGTTAAACTGGAATGAATGGATTTGGAGACAACATAACTAGCTTCTGGTGAGGGCAAGAGGGCCCCAGTCTCAAGGAGGGCCTTGTGGAATGGACAGGTGACCACAGGTGCAGTGGGAGCCAGTCAGGTAGGGTTACAAAATGGAGCCACTTAAAATAGCTTCTTAATGCATGCTGGTCATAGTGATAGGCACTGGGACACCAAAATAAACCTTCTGAAGGCATCCCTACTTAAACCCTTTCCTGTTTTACGACAAATCCACATTTTATTTATTTTTGTGTTTTTATTTTTTTATCGAGGGATAATTAACATGCAGTGTTACATTTGTTTCAGGTATACAACATAATGGTTCAGCCATTCTATCCATTACTCCGTGCTTACCCCCATAAGAATAGTCATATCTGTTACCAAGCAAGGTTATTGGAATCTTCATCTATATTGTCTACGCTGTACCTTTCATCTCTGTGACTTATTTATGTTGTAACTGGAAGTTTGTACCTCTTAATCCCCTTTGTCTGTTTCACCCATCCCCCCACCCACCTCTCCTCTGGCAACCACCAGTTTGTTCTCAGTATTTAAGAGTCTGGTTTTTTTGGTCTCTTTTTCCTTTGTTCATTTGTTTTGTTTCTTAAATTTTACATGTGAGTGAAATCATAGGACATTTATGTTTCTCTGACTGACTTATTTCACTTAGCATTATACCCTCTAGATCCAACCGTGTTGTTGCAAATAGCGAGATCTCACTCTTTTATGGCTGAATAATATTCCATTGTGTATATTTACCACATAAAGATTGACACTTTAGATCCAACTTCTATATTCATTATTTTCCCCATGACTCCTCTTCCTATTCCTATTTATCTTTTGCATCCAATACTCAATGCGTAGTATTGAGCCTGGCCCACACTTTGGTCAGTGAATTATTTTTAAATTAATGAATTATTTTCTAAAATGGTATCGGTATTAAAAGATGTTCTATACATTAACAGCACATAGTGATTGAGAACCATAGACTGTGTGGCTTTAAACAATAGTTCTTCCCTCGTTAGTTAGGGGAAGTTCATCTCTCCGGACCTTAGTTTCATTATCTGCAAAATGGGGTAATAATAGAAGTACAGCACAAAGTTGTTATATTAATTGTGTTAGTAATGGTGAAGAGCCTAGAAGATTACACAATTAATATTATCGTATGTCTTGTAAAAAATATTTAATAGTAACTTAAATTTTTAAATATCCTGCCATAACGAATACCTAATTTGTTACAACTGTGTATTCATAGATAATATTCTTTCGTATGCCTGTGAAGACTGATATGACACAGTTCTTCATTTTTTATTGTTTTTTCATCTAAGAAATACTTGATTACAGGAACGGTAAGTATAGGGTTTTTCTAACCAAAATTTATATACTTAAACATTTAAACAGTGTTTAGATAATAGAGATTTTTATCAAATATCATGTTGATATATCTTTAAGTATTATTTTCTTAAGACCCTTGAACATTTAAAAAAAAAAAGACCCTTGAACATTTGTATAAAAAAAGACTCAATCTCAAGTGCTTTTTATCGTGTTTTAATAATCCCCGCAGGTTGCTAAGGGTTTTTTTTTGTTTTTGTTTCATTTTGTTTTTAAAGATTTTATTTATTTATTTATTTATTTAGGGAGCAAGTAGGGACAGGGGCAGAGGGAGAGAGATGGACAGAATCTCAAGCAGACTCTGCACTGAGCAGGGAGCCCAACCCTGAGATCATGACCTGAGCTGAAACCAAGAGTCAATGGCTTAACTAACTGAGCCACTCAGGCGCCCCACTAAGGTTTTTTTATTAGATAGATCTTTAAACCTTTTTTCTCCTTTTAAAATAATAATATCCTTAATTAATTGAAATTTCGTCTTTTAGAGATCATGAAAGTTCATTAACAAAATAGAGACATAAAAAATAGATTATAATTCAGTTTACTTTTGGACCTCTCCCTCCAGAAAGATCAATAACAACACCAAAATATTGACGTATTAAAAAGTAGAAGCTTCCTACCTAATTGGCAGAAATTTTATTTTTCTGTCTGGACACAAAGCCACAATTTCTTTTTATAGGAGTTATGTTTATTTTCTTTAAATTGATTTATATATCTGAACTATTATAATTAATTTTATAACTAAATATGAAAATATTCGACCTCTCATTAAGGAACAACTTGTGTATAGAAAGTGGTGCCTGCCGATTGTGGGAGATGTTGTAAATGTTTAGAAAAAGGAGAAAGAAGAAAGTGGGAGGTGGGAAACCTAATGCTGGAAAGAGACTTTTTCTCAAAGTTAGAATAATTTAATAATTAAATTGTGAAAGAAATTATTAAAAAAAATAAAGTAGAAACATGATACAAATGGACTTGAAAATGATAAATATATTGTTTTTAGATCGAGAATATTATTACAAACAGACCTATTTACTCATATCTGAAATTTAAAATATGGTATGATTGTATAGAATAAGTGGAAACATAGAGAAGTTTCTATTCAGACAGCTTTGCTGAAAATTGCATTTGGAGATCAGAATAAGCTTGATCTAAAGGATGATGGATTTCACAACACAGGAAAAAGATGTTGGCATCGTGATGACTTAGAAACATGGCTCTCTCTCTTTAAGATTTAATTAGTATCTTAGTGATGAAGCCTAAGGATTTATGTAAAATTACCCAAAAAGAAACCTTTCCTGAAACTGATAAGTGTTGTTTTATAATCAGATCTGCAATGTAAAAGAACTGTTACATTCAAACACTGAGAATCCTGAGGTCTAATCAAAATAATATATGACCTGTACCCCTGAAACAAATAATACATTATATGTTAATAAAAAAATAATAATATATGACAAAATGTCAGATATTTGGGTGAACATCCTTGACCACTGTTGACTTCTATCTTCAGAAACTGGATTTGCTATTTTTATTTTTTCTAAGTCTCATTGCTGTCCACTTGTAAAATGAAGTTATTAATAATTCCTTTTTCTATTCGATGGACTAGAAGATTTTTATTTACAATTGTAGTAAAATGAATAAAGTGCTGTAAGGGAAGCATAACACTCACTTGGCAAGTCATAGAGTAAAAGATGACTCGTGTTTCTCTGTGGTTGGAATCAGCTTCTTGTCTGATTTTTTTTTTTTTTAAGATTTTATTTATTTATTTGAGATAGAGAGCAAGCGAGAAACACCATGAGCGGGGGGAGAGGCAAAGGGAGAGGGAGAAGCAGGCTCCCCACTGAGCAGAAATCCAGATGTGGGGCTCAGTCCCAGGACCCTGGTACCATGACCTAAGCCAAAGGCAGACGCGTAACCGACTGAGCCACGCAGATGCCCCTTGTCTGATGCATTCTATAGTTTAAAATGTCATTTGATGGACAGAAGAACTGAATAAACATTTTTCCAAAGAAGACATACAAATGGCCAACAGGTACATGAAAAGGTACCAGCAACATTATTCATCAGAGAAATGCAAATCAGAACCTCACGTTGTTAGAAGGACCATCATCAAAAAGACAAGAGAAAACAAATGTTGGCAGTGATGTGGAGAAAAGAGAACCTTTATGTGCTGTTGGTGGGAATGTAAATTCGTGCAGCCACTTTGGAAAACATTGTGAAAGATTAATAATAGAACTACCATATGACCCAGCAATTCCACTTCTGAGTATATATTGAAAGAAAATGAAAGTAGGATCTTGAAGAGATAATCACTCCCACGTTCATTGCAGCATAACTTCTGGGAGCCAAGATATGCAAACAACTTAAGTGTCCATCAGTGGACACTTGGATGAGTGGATAGAGAAAATGTGGTGTCTGTGTGTGTGTAAAATACATTCAGCCATGAGATAGAAGGGAATCCTGCCATTTCTGACAACATGAATAAACCTTAAAGACATTATTTAAGTGAAATAGGTCAGACAGAGAAAGACAAATATGATATGCTATCACCTACATGTGGAATCAAAAAATGCTTAACTCACAGAAACTAATGAAACAGAAAACAAATTGGCAAAAAAACAGAGCTAGGGATTGATAGTCACCTTTTCATAACATCCAATCATTCATTTATTTAAAATTACTTATTGATCACATACCAACATATTTGAACTCCCAACATGTATTTAATAAATATATATTCCAAAAAATAAGGTTCTTTGCTATGTAACCTTCACAGGTACGATGAGACCTTTTTGCACATATGATTTAGATTTACTCTCTAAGCAAAGCTTTACCTTTTTCTTGAAGTGTGTGTTGTAGTAAGCTAGTTATGTCACTTAAAACTTCAAAATTTCTTATGTGTGCATAAAAATGTTACCATATCCTGGGGCCCCTGGGTGGCTCAGTGGGTTAAGCCTCTGCCTTCGGCTCAGGTCATGATCTCAGGGTCCTGGGATCGAACCCCGCATCGGGCTCTCTGCTCAGCAGGGAGCCTGCTTCCCCCTCTCTCTCTGCCTGCCTCTCTGCCTACTTGTGATCTCTGTCTCTCTGTCAAATAAATAAATAAAGTCTTTAAAAAAAATGTTACTATATCCTGATAACTATCGAAAATTATTATGGCTCTGTTCAGTTTTTGTTTTATGCATTTTTTTCCTATAAGGCTAGTAGAGACATTTATTTTAAAGATTTCTAAGTCTGGTAGCAACTGAAGTTGTGTAGGAGTAGTCGAAGCTCTGTTCTAGAATTAAATTTAAAACACCGATGGACAGTTTCCCTGCTTCGATGGATTAAACATGTTTTCTAAGGAGTTCAGATACTTACAGTGCAAGATTTTGTCCTTGATTCCCCACTGATAGTAATTCTGGAAAAAAAACAAAAAACAAACCAAAAATGTGTGGTTGACGTCTAGTATCTTGAGAAATTGTCAAGTGGCAGATACGTATTTGGAATCAATATGAAGGGCAAATCGCCGTAATTTGAATGGACATTTTCAAGTACAAGGAAGTGAGAACATGTTAGAGGCCAGCGTGCGACCGGCATTTGGGGACTTTCTGCTTAATAGATTGTGACAATCACCATTGATCGTTCACGATAGAAAATTGTTGTGGACTGGCTTTCGAGCATGATTTTTTTTTGGGGTGCCAGATTTTTGTCGTGTCACTGTGATTAAGTAGAAGAACATAAAATAGAAACCTGCATTTTTGTTTCAAGTATTGTTAGGGAGAATGTCTGAGGGGGCTCACTTTCTCTCCTGCAGGCTTAGATACTGTCGTTCAGCATCTTGCAAAGACACGAGGTCAGAGATGGTGTTGAGGCTTTCAAAACTGTGAGAGGGGGGACTCCAGTGCCTGGGGCATTTGGCAGTGACAGCGTGTTCTGGGCAGTCACTGTGTGTGACCAGCACTGTACTGTGAGCTGTGCTAAGCATGCTTCTTTGAAGTTTCAGCCAGAAAAATGGTCAGTCTACCGCTGAGCCTCTTTATTATCGAATGTTTTAGAACTTTTCCTCCTATTCAGGAGGAGCCAGCATTTAAGGTATTGTGCCTGCTTCAGTTTCTCTTCAGCTTACTGTTACTGTGATGAATCTGTAATTATAGAATGTCTGACTTTCTTCCTCTGGCATAAGGAGAAATGTCCCTGCAGCTTCGCAAACCCATGGAATTGGCTGGTGAAAACAGCCTTGTCGTGTCCGGGGAGCTAGGATGGTTATTGATTTCAGAAGTGGGTCACTGTTTCTCAGTGATGATGAGCCCTGAAATTTTATATTGTTTTTGTCATCATCATTAATTTCATCCAGATATATTCCTGCTGTAAAAGTAGACGGAGGTGGGATGAGTAGAAAGGTGTAGAGGCTGGCTACTTTAACATTATATGTTACCCATAGTCATTAATTTGAGTATTTCTAGTTTCATTGTCCCACACCTGCATTTCTTCTTCTTTGCAGTCTTTTCAAGCAATTCAACAATATCAAACCCTTCCTCCTCACTATTACCTTTGTAACGTGAACCTTCCTCAGGCAGTGCCTTTATCATGATGAACTGTAATGATCATACGTCTTCCGGGATTTTAAAAAATCTTTTAATGTTTTTGAAATTGGGATGCTTCTTAATGTGACCGTTGCTCCCCTTTTTCTTAAGCCACTGGGGATGGATTTTCTGTCACTTGCAAATGAAAGCATTCTTAAGTCCCAGCAGCAGGGGAACCACCCCCAGTGCCCTCCCTCTTGGGGGTTTCCAGGCTCACCCCTGATGTTTCCTGAACGCCAGCCCCAGGGCTGCCTTTCTTGCCCTTCTCACCTCACTTTATAGATTAATTCTGATTCTTTTCTCTCTGCCAGTAACCCTCTGCCTCTCCAAAGTTGACCAGTCCAGCCACTGTCTTCTCTCAGCTTTTCCCTTCACTCAGGTTTGGGCACCCTGATTGCGGCCACAGAATCTGTGAGATCCCACTATTAGCATCTTACCCATCGGGATCTGACCTCAGCTCTAAGGGGCCCCAGTACACACCCTTGTTTCCCCTTCAGGTTATAAGCGTGGCTGGGGCAGGAGGGACAGCTGCTCACTGTCCCCCACTGGCTCCTTTTCCAAAAGCCCCAGCTTTTCAATACTTTTTAAAGATCGATACATTGTTGACAAAATGTCATCTACGATGTCATAATGGCATCGACGAAAATGCCTGAGATCTTGCTGTAGGGGACAGGACCGTGAGACACCAAGAGAAGACCCTCTCCTGTCCTCACTGACCTCATTTTTTAGAACTCGGCTGTTTATACGTCTGTGCCAAACATAAGCACTGTTCTTCTTTCTTGCTCCATAGTCTCTACAGCGCCTTCCTCTTTATTTCCAGACACAAGTTATGTCGCTAAGAATAATATTCAGGTAGCCTTCAGTCTGTGGCGATGTTGGGGTTGGTCCCATCCTCCTTGATGATTAACGGCTCACACAACAGCGTGAAGTAGATTTCCTGACTCGCCAGGTCGTGTTCAACTTTCTGCTGTTCCCACTTCTCTGAGCACACAGGTAGAACTATCATCCCCTCCTGTTCGACATGGGACTCTGACACTCAGATCCCACATCTCTCCACCCAGTCATCATATCCTCCTCCACAGCCACAAGTGACCTCGTGTCTCCGACTCTGTGAATAACATCTCATCCCTCACCGCCAAACTGTCAGATAGAATTGGACACGGGTCTACCTCCTGGCTTTGCCTCATAGTTGTGTATTCTGAATATGGCTCAAAACTTCTTCCTTGCATGGTGCTTTCCATAAATATTGCCAGATTCTCTTTGTAAGTTGTGAGTTGCAAGCATTAAGTCCCAGAAACCTCAGATCCTGCCTGATTGATGCTCCTACCCAAGAAGCCAGCAACCCAAGGGTATACCTTCTCTGGCATTCAACTGAGGCCACACCATACAGTAGTCCTCATCAGGTTTCAAAAAACAGCTTTCCTGAGTTGAAATTAAAAGGTGTCATAACAAATACCGTTCAGAGAAATGCTCCTAATGCAAAGCCCATTTTACTTAATGTTACATGCTCTGCTAAGCGACCACTATTGATTTTACACTAACAGTTCATATATTCCCTCAACAAATATTTATTAGCGGCAGCTATACAGTGGATAGTGAGCTAGATGTGGGGCATTGAACATAGACCAAGACAGATTGAGTTTTTGCTCTAATTATATTGAGCTTTGACAGCTATTAATTATTATATTCTGCATATTAGTAGGACAAGCTATAATTTTAAATTTCTCTTTAAAAGGAAGAAATAAGGATGGATATACTTTTATGTGTGAAGAGTGCATCTGGGAGACAACAATGCTGTGTCTGTTTCTCCGCCTATTGTGTTGGGTTTTGATATTCATGACTTCCTAGCCGCAAATATAGAATTGCAGTTTTGGTGACCAGAGTGATTACACAATTGAGGTGTTCACTGTTGTTTTTCATGTCACTAATTTATATGAATCTACACATTCCCTGCAACCTAATATTAATAATATGCTTGTGCTGCTTCTTCAGTTTCACAAGATTGTAATCTTACTCATATCACCTGTAGAGTGAGTGGAAGGTTATAAAAATCCCATGTGTTCAATTATGTTCAATGTTAAAACATTAAATTGGATACATGAATGTATGTGTGTGTTATATATGTATACATACACATATGTGGGTATGGGTATGTACATATATGTATACACATATGTATATGTATATGTGTATATATGACAGTAATATCTGGGGTATTCTAATGGCCAGTTTCTTTACTCACTTGGGTGCAACCATAATGGAAAATCATGAAAATTATGATAGTGATGCCTAATGATGAAGTAAAGCTTAAAGTCAGTCTATTGCACTAATATGTTTGTGTTTTAGAACACAGGCTCAAGAACAGGGAGGGGCACTGTCTTGAAGAGGGTGGATACATGAGGGAAGGAAATAACTTTAGATGTGGCCACATGCACGTGGGGTTTGTTAATTTAGTATGAGAGTCAAGGAAGTTAATGTCAGAGAGTCTTGGCTGAATCCATTGGCTAAAGCTAAAGGAAGATGAAAAGAGTTCTAGAAGTTTCTACCAACTCTAAAGTAAAAGAGAAAAATGGACTTGCTTAAAGAAAAGGAAAAGAGGGGAAAAAGATGTGATAAGCAGTGTTTAGAAGTCATAAATCTTTACATTGCCTAATTCATATCAGAGTGTGTTTCTGACTTGAGCTAGTTGCAGCTGCTGAGAATTTAACAGCAAAGAAGAGTCACAGATAGATGTGTTTTGGATTTTAAGTTTGCTCGTCAGTTCACCTTCCATCACCCGAAATAGGTTTTACCCAGAGTGTCAACATTTTGGCTAATGGCCAGTCACTTAGACTGAACCCTGGAATCATCTAGACTCTTCTCTCTTTGCCTTACTACCACGTGCAATCTATCAGTAATCCTGACAGTTCTCCCTTCAAAATATATTTATAACCTGACCCCTTCTCATGACCTACTGCCAAGGAGTAAATCTGCAGATGAAAGATTACATCAAGGAATAGACGATTGGGTATAGATCAATAGAACTTTCTGCAATGATGAAAATTTTCTACATTCGTTACTATCCAGTACAGTAGCTACTGATCACACGTGGCCATTGAGCACTTGAAATGTAAATAGTGCAACTAATAAACTAGCTTTTTAATGTTATTGAGGTGTAAATAGCCATATGTTGCTAGAGGCTACCATCTTAGACAACGCAAGTCTAACTAATGAAGTAATATGGAGTCCCTCAGTATGCAAGGGATTTGGAGATCCTGGATTTTGAAGTAGGTGGGACCTGCTAACCTAGGAGAAGAAAGAAGCAGGTCTCTGTGACAACATAGTGTGAGGGCCTGGGCCTGACAGAATGAGAAGACATTTGAAAGGATAAGAGATCATGGGTTGCAGATTGGGGGCGGGCAGCTCAAGAGGAGGAAAGACTTCCCTGTGCCAAAGGAGCTTATTACTGAATAGAGGAGGAAATCAAAGTAATGGTGGCATGAGAATGGTAGGTGGGTCATCGAATTGGATGATTGTGTGACACCAGAGACCATCAATTAATTTTTTTGGAGATGGCCATCTGATATTAAAGTCTGTTGGTTTACAAACTGGCCTCCATACTTAGAGGGCAGGGAGAGACTGAAGAAAGAAGCAGACCACTCTAGATTGGTAGGCGGCAGGTTGAATAAGTAAGGGCACTTATTTACAAGGCTCATCTTGGGTGGCTACAGGACAAGTAGATTTCCACAGTCACTGGCCAGAATCTTAAACGTTTATATGGGCCTTAACCGGGTTCAGTCATATACCCAGTGTGGATAACCTCAACACCACATTTCTACCTCAAGGCTATATTCTCAGAGCAGCTTCTGGAAGTGGAGAAGGCAAGCAGACACACATCCCAAGGACAGAAGTGGGAGGAGGGAGCCCCCAGTGGCCCGGGTCCAGCTCCACGGTTAACTGATTGTCCTATCTTCTTGATGATCTCCAGCAAAGCCATCCATTGCTGGGCAGAAGTGGACTCAAGAAGGAACAAATTTTAATTATAAAATATAAAATAAGAATTTTATGGTTTTTTGTGTGTGTGATGGAAGTCCATAAAATATAGCATTGAATGCAGTCCTTGAATTGAGAATAAGAGAGTTGGGCCTTTTAAAGTACACCTAAGATTTTAACATGTTACCCAGTATAATGTAAGTTTACAGTGACTCATGTTTGGGAAATAAACGTTTAGAGTATTTATTTGGAGCTCATGAAATCTTATCACATATAGACATAAGAGCTCAAATTGAGAAGGACAGCCTGTATTTGGGGGCTCTCTGCCTTTGCTGTTACCGTCATCCAGCCAACTTTTCTGAATTTCTTATTGCATCATCTGTGAAAGTACTAGGGACGTTCTTAAGAGATCATTTTGTCCTGCAGGCTTACTTCACATCAGTGGGGCACAACCCTCTTGTAAGCTTTGATTTATCCAGGTTGCTGATGTGCAGCAGCTCGTGCTTTTCTCTGACAGCTGTGGTTCATCTCGGATGCAGGCATCAACAGCGCTGGATGTGATGGTAGCCGCCCCCGCCGCCCCCCCCTCCCCCCCCCCGTCAGTTCCCAGGGCCCCCCCGCTGGACTCGCTTCACAGGGAAGCTGAGACCGATCCAGCCCTGCTTATATTAGACTTTGCAGGCTGCTATAGTAAGATGCCACAGACAGAGGGGCTTAAACAGCAGCAATGTCTTTTCTCACAGTTCTGGAGGCCAGAAGTCTAAGATCAAAGTTCTGGCTTGGTATGTTTTTGCTGAGAACACTCTTTTTGGTGGCCAGCTTCTCTCTGTGTCCTCACAGGATGGAGAGAAAGAGCTCCGGCCATTTCCTCTTTTTGTAAGGACAGCAGCCTTATAAACCCTTATAACCCCCGCCCTGATATGTGCATTTAACCTTAATTACCTCCCTAAAGGCCCCATGTCCAAATGTAGTCACACTGGGCATTAGGGTTTCAGCGTACAGATTTGGGGCAGGGGTGGGATCACGGATGGGGGTAGGAGTCAATACAGCTGCTCGTGCATGTGAGGGTGTCGTACAACTTGGCTTGTTTTTTTTTTTTTTTTTGTATTTTCTGGACACAGAATTTGTTATTACCAAGTCAAAATTTCAGTTCAGGAATTAGCAGATTAGCATTCCACTAGCGACAGAGGGACTTCTTACCCAGTAGTCGTATGAAGAGAATGAAGAGCTGTAAGAATCTGTGGGAAAACATCTGCTGTACTCATTACCAAAGAGATCCAAAACCAAAGGGCTGAATTCTTCTATATCAGATTGGTAAAGCAGGAGAGGATAATAAAGCCCGGTGCTGTTAACAGGGTGGGGAGGGGACATTCTCAGGCAGTGGGGATGGGAGGGGATGGTGAACCAGCCTGGTGGCAGGAAAATCTGCATAGGCTCTCAAAGTCTCAAACACGCACCACTTCCTCATTCCGTCAACACCACATCTAGGAATTTATTGAAAATGTCACCATAAAAATGGGATAAAAACGACAAAAGATATGTAAATTATAATGCATTATGAATACTGCATATTCATTACATTTTTAGTATACACGCTGCCCAAGTGAACACTTCATTACGTTTTTAAACTGTAGAATAATTTTTGTTGACATAAGAAATAGTTTGTGATGGGGAGCCTGGGTGGCTCAGTCAGTGAAGCCTCTGCCTTCAGCTCAGGTCATGATCTCAGGGTCCTGAGATCAAGCCCCTCCCCCCCTTGTTGGGCTTCCTGCCCAGCGGGGAGTCTGCTTCTCTCTCTCTCTCTCCTTCTGCCCCTCCCTCCACTCATATGCACATGCTCTCTCTCTCTCAAATAAAAAAAAAAATAGTTCATGATATGTTGCTGAACAAAAATTTAAAAAAAGCACTACCTTAGTAGTACTCCATCATGTATATCTTATTATACAGAATGACTTAAATCAGACAAAAAAATTCTATCAGAGAAACCTATACCAAAATACGAAAGTAAATATACTTATCTGGGATGCCAGAATTACTGAGGATTGCTCTTTTTTTTTTTTCCTTTTGTCTCCTTACATTTTCCAGATTTCCTGGATTTAACACAGATTAACTACAAATTTTAGTGGATTAGTTCTAATTAAAACTAAAGTACTTGGCCATTTCCTGCAAAGTCAGAAGGCTTATAGCTTTTCACACTTACCATTGGGCAGCTTCCGGCTTGCTTCTGGTGGCCTTCACGTGTGGTCCTTCTCTCCTTGTGCTGTGAGCTCAGAGGATCGGCAGTGGAGGTTGGGCCTTCTTAACCATTCATACACAGGGAAGGCCAATGCTTGAGTTAAGTCTGAATATGAACAATTATGAGCCATGGAAATTATTCCAAGTCATTTCCATTCAAGCACAGAGATTGCCTTGGGTAGCATTAGCTCCGTATGGTGGGCTAAGCCCTGAAGCTTTCACTTTTGTTCTATTACTGCTAGAAGGAGAAAGGGGGGGGGGGTAGACAAACAGGCTTTCTCATTCCCTAGAGTGTGTGGGTCAGAGTTGTCCAGTGCCCAAGGATATGCCTTGATTAATTGTCTATTAAATCCAGTATTTTATTATGACAGGTTACTCTCATACTTTTAAGAGTAACATTTTATAAAAATTGGTGTATAGACTAAGCATTTATGAGGCAGCAACCCAGATTATGGGAAGTAGGCCGACACATCAAAGGACTCTAAAATAGAAATAAAAAGGGAGAAAACCTGAGTTCTAGGTCCAATTATATAAATAACGTTGGGACTGTAGACAGTTTCTTTGTCAAAAAACAGGTTGTCCAAAATACTAGTCCAGAACTTGGATTCACATGGGCCCAATAAAATTTAGAAAACGTGAAAGTGAAAATAATGATTGAAAACTTGCAAGACTCCTCCTTTCTCGGCTTCAGGCTGTCCTTATGTGGAGTCCCCTTTGGAAGCTACTGACGTAGATACAGGTGGAGACGCAGGGTTGAGAAGGGGGGTGACATTGCACCCAAGACTGCCATTTCCTTTCTTCTTGCTTTCTGCCCTTGTCCCCCTTCCCTCATCTCTCAAACCTTTCCTAATTAGAAGGGCTTGGCTTTCAGGCTATGTTACCTGGGCACACCATTTGTTAATCTATTTATCTAAATCCTTATAATTATGAGGCTCGATCAAATGAAAGCAAGTGGAATACGAAACTGTACTTTATCCTTGTCTTTCCAACCCCACCAGCGTAATTATTTAAATCACTTTCTTTCATCCTATTGGTATCCATCTCCTAAAATACCTTCTGTTTTTTAGCCAAGATTGCATTTTGCTATACTATGTTTAATTTGATCTTTACTCTGCTCACATCCTGCTTGCTAATATTATTTTCCCCAAACCATCTATAAATTCTGTTTGTAACAGATTTATCTTTCCAATGCTATTCTAGTCCTCATTGGCAATATTATTAAATCAATTATTTAAAAGATGAAAACAAAGCAAAACTAAGTTGGAATGTCCAATGAGAAAATTAGATGACCAATCTTTTCATATACTTTAAGTACAATTCATAGAATAGAACCCTTTTCAGTTAAAATAGCCCTAAATTATTAACTATTAACAAATGTATCACAGTGCTGGGGTTCCCTAGGAAATTATGTTGCTTACTGTAAAACCCAGGCTGCCCAGTTACAGTATAATAGGAAATACTTTTTAACATTCATGTAACACTGGTTCCTGGAGGGACACGTACTATGATAGCTTTAGGCAAGAAAACCACCTTTTTTTTTCCTCCCAGACTTTTATTTGAGGAGTGATTTTGTAGAGCCCTGGTAAAAATTGTCCTCGGTTAATTATTATTTCCTCTGCTGATAAGCATCTCTAGGTAATATATGTAGCAAGGACTTTGGTCTCACTGGTCTTACTTGTTTGAGAAAGATAATAGGAAAAAAATAACTTTTGGGATACTATTTTTAAGCTGTATCTGTCTGTCCATTTATGAATTGGGCGGAAGTAAAATGGTAATTCAACTGGCCTTTTTTCTTTAGACTCAGTACTTCTTCATTTCTTTACTCTTTCTTATTATCTTATGTGCCTTTTACTTCTTATTATCTCTTCTTCCACTTACCTCAAATATAAAACACAGAGTTGTGAGTAGATCCTGGAATTTGGTTGAGCTGATAGAGGAGAAACCATTCCATTTACTTGTATTGTTTCCTGTTCTATAGTGACGTCATGTGCTTTCTCTGTAGTTCATGATTTTCACTTTTTCCAAAGGGTACTGCTTAAAGTTGCCTGATAGTTATGTCTGGGTGCAGTGGCCACATCCTATCACATTAAGCATGTCCTTTTGCATTGCAGGAGCTATGCCTGTCCCAGACCAGCCTTCGTCAACCTCAGAGAAGACCAGCTCCCTCAGCCCTGGCCTGACCACCTCCAATGGGGATGGCTCCGAAACGGAAACCACCTCCGCCATCCTCGCCTCCGTCAAAGAACAGGTAGAAACATTCCACTTTTGTGACCTACTTATGGGAACGTACTAGAAATTGTTATTTCAGATGAACAAGGATGACTCAGTGACGATGGAAGGAAATCATGATTTTCTGGCAAAATGTTGGGATTTATTATAAAAATACTAAAATGGGACTATAATTGCTTTTGACTTTATGTTTTTATTCATGACATAGGCAGTTTTCCTTGAAAAAATATTCCATACTGGGGAAAAAACACTTTATAGTGAGAATTCCCTACTGGTGAAGTTTTGTCAGATTTGGCGATGGACCTGGCATTTAGTACTGTTATAGGTATGAGGCCAAATAATTCGTCTTTAGGAAATATAAAGTCTAAAAAAAAGAAAAAAAGAAAATATAAAGTCTAATCAACAACCAAAATAAATCCACAAGTATAAAAAATTAGTATGGTGACAGCAGATGAATACTATGTTGGGTCAAGGGAAATTGGTCTTTGTTGTGTTTCTGAGATGGATCTGGAAGAATGCATTTTAGAATTTTCCCTATAAAATGAATTGAAATCTAAATGGTTCTTCCTCCAACATTACTTTGGCCTTATAAATGGCTAAGTAAGTAAAATCTGAAGTCAGATTTAAAGAAAAATTTTCTGAAAAGTCATGTTTCTTGTAAATAAAAGGTGGTAAATAATCAAAAAAAGCTGGAAAATCAAGATTTTTTTCCCACTTCTTTTAGCATGTGCCAGAATATAAATCATAATTTTAAAAAAATTGACAAAGCATCCTGTGGGGGGAATTATATGATTTGAGGGGTGCTGAATAAGCAACAGCAGTGGTCAGGCTATCAATAGAGTAGCTGAGGGAGGATCCATTGACAGTTGTGATCAATGATGCTATCAGTCAAGTGTGTGTCACCAGGGCAGGAAGTGTGCTGCTAAGTAGGTACACAAAGGAAAGTTGAATACATTAATTGGATAATCTGGTTTGTGAAAATGGTCAGTAAGCAGGGAACAGACTGTATTGCTGGATTAGTTTGTTTCCAGAAGCCCACTCATGCGAGTTTGCTGATTATTTTTGAGGGGAAATAGAAGAAAGGAGCAAAGATTTGTGCCAGTTCCCATACTCAAAATGCTGCTTTGCTAAAGTTGGTTTATGTCATGGTTTCTTATTCATGTATCTAGAAGTCTTGCTGGGCCACTAACTTTAGAATATAGACAGAATATCAAACAGGAGGAATAAATTTAACAAGAAAATGACAAGACAAGAAGATGACAACTGTATTATTTTTTCAAAAGACAAAGTAATTAAGAATAAATGACAAGGCATGCTATGATCCTGTGTAGAAAAGCTTGGTTATCATAATAATATTACTCTCCAAAATTAAGATATAAACTTTAGGCTGTTATAATAAGATCTTGTGGCTGATTGTTTCTTTGGCAAACTGGATCAAACTATTTTAAAGATCATATGGGAAGCATAAATCTATGAGAGTTATAAGGAAATTTTAATAGATTTTGTCTTACCAATCTTATCACTGTTGTGTCTAGTTGGTCCAAAATGGAAAGAATGCGCTCTCTTTAGGACATAACTGAAGGTTCAGAATCACAAGGACATAGTCAACATAAAATAGTAGAAAAAAGAGGCCAAGAGAAAGTATGTGCCAAAATATGACAAAGTGTTGATATAATTAATATATTAGTGCTTCCTAATGTTGATGGGAAAAAAAGAAAAAACGAAATAACAGAATAGAAAACTAGGCAAAAAATGTGAACAGTAGTTCACTGAAGAAAAATGCAAAATACCAGTGACTATATGGAAATGTTTTTCACTCTAGTGTACTAATCAGGGATATAAAATTCAAGATGAAAATATGATTTTCTTTATTCTGCCAAAGAGACAAAAATTAAAAAATAGTATATATTATAATCTAGCTAAGGTTAAAGTTTGAGGAAATGCACATTCTTTGTCGTGCCATATGGAAATGTGCAATGTTGTAATCTTTGTTTAAAATGATATGTTGCTATGAATTGGCATTTATAGTGTTCAGTAACCTTTGATTAGTCATGCTTAGACATATGTAGCAAAGAAATGGGTGATCTAGACCATAAGATTTTATGTATATGGGTGTTTATTGCAAAACTGTCTTGGATAGTAAAAAAGTAGAATAATATTGATTGATGAGGAATTGAAAAAAGATATATCCTTCTCATGTAGTTATTAATAAAAATGAGTTAGAGCTCTATATTGCACCTTTGAAAAATCCATGATGATTTTAGAAAGGAAATGTCATAGCATTATATTATCTTGTTTTTAAAAGACAATAATAAATATTTTATGTTGTTTACAATGTTTATGAACATCTAGAAAAGTACAGGAGAAGATAAATCAAACTGTTAACATTGGTTACTGTACATGTGTACAATTAGATGGAGGTAGGCATGGGCAGAGGATATAGAGGATAGGGAAGACAATCCAAAATGGGAGAAAGAACTGGAAGACTGGAATAGATACTGGTTGGATTTGGATAATAGGAAATACTGCTTGAGCTGAGATAGCAATGTCTATAGTTGAGAGAGAGGATAAGCTGCTTACAGCAAAAATACATTACTGTAAATAAAATAGCCTCCCCAAATCCTCGATGAGAATTTAATAAAAACTTACTGTGAGGAGTTTTTTCCTGTAATCAAAATAGGTCCAGTGTCCATTTTTGGTTGGCAAAGGTGAGATTCCTTGTGGCTGGTAACTAGCATGAGCAGGCATGAAAGTCTGTTCTGGAAACTGAGTAGAACAGCTTGAAACACTGGCATTAGAGGCTCAGGCATCAGGTTTTGTGGGCAGCATCTGCCTAGGTGAAGGCAAAATCAACAAGCAGCAATGTCCCTGGGCTTCTTGGGGTAGTCTACTGCAGACAAACAATTTTTTCCTTCCCTGGGGATTTTTGAACTATACTATTCTTAAGGTTCCCGTCATCTCTTTTCCTGAGGTCTATACTATTATCTATGGAACTAAAGCTAAGTTAAATATATTTGAAAAAAAAAATAGCTGAGATGAAAGAAAAGCAACTTTAAAAGTATCTTTTATGATTTTTAATAATTATGTACATAATATATTTATAATTCTTTTCACCTGAATATTGCTTGCCTGGTCCTCTTTAGGTGCTAATGAGAAGTAGCTTTTTTTGACTAAAAATTCTATTTATTAACTTAGAGGAGTTCAAGGAAGAAATTTTAAGGCATCACTCTTATGTGCTACCCTAGTCCTGTCTTCTTGGACACCAGTTTTGTGGGAGAGAAGTCATTTTTTATCAGAGGAGGTATATATTCTGAGCTAACTGCCAAGTAATAGGTTGGATAATTTATTTACTTAAGCATTAAATGTATTGAGCACTTTATATATGCAAAGTACAATAGAGGGTTATAAAGGAAGTACATGTATAAAGAAAACTCAGTTTGACAGTTTATTGAAGTAAATTGTTATGACTAAGAACATAAGTGTTTAGGCAGGCAGTTAACATTGCATAGAAATAAATTCTGGTTTATAACCACAGAATGAACTTGAGTCATGACAAGCCCTAAGTCATGAAATGCGTCCACATGACATGTATGGTGTGACTGAGATATTTGTAAACTGAGTTCTAGAGTCCTTGAACCCAGCAACCATGGCTTGCTCAGTGAAAAGGTGTTTGTTGATTTTTTTTCTTTGTTCTAATTTCCCATCTTGATTGCTTTTTAACTGGTAAATTTTATACTTTTATATCAACAGAAATAGAACCATGATTTGTGTTATACTCTATGGGTAATTTTCTGTATTTCAGACATATCTGTCTCATTTCCAAGTTACCATTAACAGAGAAGAACCTAATTCCTTTTTCCTCTCCTGTGAGTGTCCCTCACCAGAAGAGGAGGGGAGAGTGGAGGTTGGGCATGTGATGACTCTGGTCACATGATTTGGGTAAATAACTAAGAGTGGTGATTGCTAACTATTCATTACAAACAGCAGCCCATAAGGTGGGGTGGCTTAAAGGGGTAAAAACAGCGAAGGGATTCTATTTTAAGGATGGAGGTATCCCTGCGATGATGACAATGACCCATAGAAAGAGAAATTAATGATATTCTAGAAAGGGGGAATAATTTCAGGGGGAAAAGTCACTGGGTAGATGAGAGCTAATGTGACCCGTGTATCAGTGGAGAGAGTGGCTTTTGGAACAAAGACAGTTCATCCGGGAGAATGGGAAAGAGGCAGAAAAGTACGTGGTCTCAGGTCCACCGATGGCTTGGTGTTGGAAACTCTTCCCCTCTCATCAGATGGGCACAATCAGCTTGTTTGAGTTGGACCTATTAGGAGTCTGTGGTGAGCTGGGCTGAGCAGAGGTGGAGGGGGAGAGATTGAAGGTGAGGGATGCATACAGTGGTTATAATGATGGATCTTGGAATTGAAAGGGAGTGGAAGTGGGTGAAAAAAAGAATGGTAGGGACAGTGCATTTGCAGTGAGTGTATATCGATAGCGATAGCTTGAGAGCTTTGTGCTTAAAATCCAGAATTTAAAAGTAATTATTGTTAATATTGAGACCTAGGTTATGACTCTGGGAGATGAGATCAAAATGAGAAAAGAGAGAGAAACCTTGTTGACTCTGTAAAAGGAGGTGGTGAGTGATGATGATGCCAGAACAGTGGTGATGAGCAGTGACAGCCCTTCAGCTGCCCTTGGTGGGGAGGGGGACCCGATGTTGCCACATGCCTGTGAGAAACACACTGATATTGGCTTGTGGGTGGTATGGGAGTGGTCATCCTGATCTTCACCTGTGTGTTTTCATTGTTTTTAATTGTTACAAAGTTGGTCTCTACTTTGAGACAGGAATTTACATTCTCTCACATTATGTACCCTTTGTCTTTGTATTTTTATCTTAAATCAACATGGTGCTACTTTGCTCTTAAAAAAACCATGACTTTCCTAAAAATATATTTATTTCCTAATAGTATTTCTTTCCCTTCAGTTGACCATTGTTGGGTTTGAGCATCGCATATTTCTGAAGTTGGCATCTATACAATCTTCTTATATAAGCTAGAAAAATTATGGGGCATTTTAAAAAAAAGCTTTACAGGTCATAGAGTTTACTGACATTTATAAATTATTGTGGCCCAGATAAATGCATTTTTTTGATAATGATTCTACCAGCAAAGTACATTTATTTATTTTTATTTAAATTCAATTAGCCAGTGTATAAGCCATTGTTAGTTTCAGATGTAGAAGTCAATAATTCATCAGTTGCGTACAACACTCAATGCTCATTACATCACATGCCTTCCTACAGCCCATCACCCAATTATCCCATCCCCTCTCCCATCCCCCCTCTGTTCCAGCAACCCTCAGTTTGTTTCCTGTAGTTAAGAGTTGCTCATGGTTTGTCTCCCTCTCTGATTACTTCCCATTCAGTTTTCCCTCCCTTTGCCTATGGTCCTTTGCACTGTTTCCTATATTCCACATATGAGTGAAACCATGTGATATTTGTCTTTCTCTGATTGACCTATTTCACTCAGCATAATGCCCTCCAGTTCCATCCAGGTCGATGTAAATGATAAGTAGTCATCCTTTCTGATGGCTGAATAATATTCCATTGTGTGTATCTATACCACATCTTCTTTATCCACTCATCTGTCGATGGACAGCTTGGCTTTTTCCATAGTTTGGCTATTGTGGACATTGGGGTATAAACATTGGGGTGCCCATGTCCCTTCGGATCATTACATTTGTATCTTTGGGATAAATACCAAGTAGTGAAATTGCTGAGTTGTAGGGTAGCTCTATTTTCAACTTTTTGAGGAACTTCCATACTGTTTGCCAGAGTGTCTGCACCAGCTTGCATTCCCACCAAAAGTGTGGGAGGGTTCCCCTTTCTCCTCATCCTTGCCAACCTTTGCTGTTTCCTGACTTGTTAATTTTAGCCATTCTGACTGGTGTAAGGTGGTATCTTATTGTGGTTTTCATTTGTATTCCCCTGTGATGTTGAGTATTTTGTATTCCACGTGATGTTGAGCATTTTTTTATGTGTCTGTTGGCCATTTGTATGTCTTCTTTGGAGAAATGTCCGTTCATGTCTTCTGCCCATTTCTTGACTGGATTATTTGTTTTCGGGTGTTGAGTTTCATAAGTTCTTTATAGATCTTGGATACTAGCCCTTTATCTGATATATCATTTGCAAATATGTTCTCCCATTCCATAGGTTGCCTTTTAGTTTTGTTGGCTGTTTCCTTTGCTGTGCAGAAGCTTTTTATCTTGATAAAGTCCCAAAAGTACATTTTTGCTTTTGTTTCCCTTGCCTTTGGAGATGTTTCTAGCAAGAAGTTGCTGTGGCCGAGGTCAAAGAGGTTGCTGCCTATGTTCTCCTCCAGGATTTTGATGGATTCCTGTCTCACATTTAGGTCTTTCATCAACTTTGAGTTTATTTTTGTATATGCTGTAAGGAAATGGTCCAGTTTCATTCTTCTGCATATGGCTGTCCAATTTTCAAACACCACTTGTCAAAGAGGCTGTCCTTTTTCCATGGGATGTTCTTTCCTGCTTTGTCGAAAATTAGTTGACCAGAGAGTTGAGGGTCCATTTCTGGGTTCTCTATTCTGTTCCATTGATCTATGTGTCTGTTTTTGTGCCAGTACCATACTGTCTTGATGATTACGGCTTTGGCGAATAATCCTTTTTAATGTACTGTTGGATCCTATTAGCTAGTATCTTGGTGAGAATTTTTGCATCCATGTTCATCAGGGATATTGGTCTGTAATTCTCCATTTTAGTGAGGTCTTTGTCTGGTTTTGGGATCAAAGTAATGGTGGCCTTATAGAATGAGTTGGAAAGTTTTCTTTCCATTTCTGTTTTTTGAAATAGCTTCCAAAGACTAGGTATTAGTTCTTCTTTAAATGTTTGGTAAAGTTCCTCTGGGAAGCCGTCCAGCCCTGGACTCTCGTTTGTTGGGAGATTTTTGATTACTGCTTCAATTTTCTTGCTTGTTATGGGTCTGTTCAGCTTTTCTATTTCTTCCAATTTCAGTTTTGGTAGTTTATAAATTTCTAGGAATGCATCCTTTTCTTCCAGATTGCCTAATTTGTTGGCATATAATTGCTCATAATATGTTCTTAAAATTGTTTGTATTTCCTTGGTGTTGGTCGTGATCTCTCCTCTTTCATTCATGATTTTATTAATTTGGGTCCACAAAGTACACTTAATAGTGAATACATTAAATAGAAATTCCTAGGTATATAACACTGTATGCAAATATGTCATTTCATTGTATTTGTTCGGTAGTGTTATCAGATGTCAAATATGTGCATAGTACTGTGTTTCCCTGGGTGATAGATACACAGATTTGAAGTTTGCCTTCAACTCTTTAGCAATGAAATTAAAAATATAAGTCACACTTATATGAAAAGGTATAAAATATTTTTAAAAATTGCAGATGAAATTTTAAGAATACTCTCCAGTCCATTTACTTAAAAACTCCAAGTGCTATATATTGATAAAAATATTTCTTTTTTTGGGGC
>CM052895.1:126225706-126253154 GCA_028534135.1 Potos flavus
CCACAAGTAAGTGAAATCATATGATAATTGACTCTCTCTGCTTGACTTATTTCACTCAGCATAATCTCCTTCAGTCCCGTCCATGTTGATACAAAAGTTGGGTATTCATCCTTTCTGAGGGAGGCGTAATATTCCATTGTATATATGAACCATATCTTCTTTATCCATTCATCTGTTGAAGGGCATCTCGGTTCTTTCCACAGTTTGTTGATTGTGGCCATTGCTGCTATGAACATTGGGGTACATATGGCCCTTCTTTTCACTGCGTCTGTATCTTTGGGGTAAATACCCAGTAGTGCAATTGCAGGGTCATAGGGTAGCTCTATTTTTAATTTCTTAAGGAATCTCCACACTGTTTTCCAGATAAAAACATTTCTTAAGTTGACAATATTTATAACCCTAGACACTCTATTGCTGCGGTAACTTCTCTTGTTCTGTACATTCCACAACGATTGCAGTCAGGTTCTTGATTTTAGAGGAATTTTTTAGTACAATTATTTAAACTATCAGTGATTTCTAGGTAGTAAAATAGAAGTTTTCTTGCTTTTAATCACTTTCGTTATTATACTTTATAAAGAAAAATAGAAGTAAAGGCATTTCTGAGCTCCCACTATGGGCAAAACTACTGCACAGGGTACTTTACATATGTTGTATCATATGAAAGCATTAAGAAAACATTTTAAAAACTTCATCTTATATAAAATCTAAAGAAATCTTGGTCCAGAAATCAGCTCATGGAGAAGATAGCATACCTTTATTTTTATGTAGCTTCTAATTTATAATGTTTAAATTCCATTAGCTCTGTATAAAAAGAATTTGATTGGGAAGGAGCACATTATAAAATGCTCCTTTAATTAGTCTTCTTCCAGTATCACATGTCATTGCCATGTCTTTCAGCATTATTAGTGTTACTGTAATGTGCAACAATAGTTTCTGATAACGCAATGTGGAAAATGACCTATAACTATTAATCACTTTCCAAACTATGTCTTGGAAAAGCACTTCATGAAAGTAGTGACAAAATTATCAGCCATGAAAAAGGAAATTAAAACACCTTTAGAAAAGGTCAAGAAGATAGGGAAGGATTATCTGCAAAGACTAGTGAACTTTATATTCATTTAGTCAGAGAAAAAAGAATTATATTTTTCATGGTACCACAAGTTGAACTCTTTCTATATATTAAAATTAAAATGGGAATTGCTTGATTGATGGTTTTTGAATTTTTTTCTTGAAATAAATCCTTGAATATCTTTCTTTTTTTTTTCATTAAAAAAAAAGCTTGTATTTTTCCCTTGTTTTCATTGTTAGAACATGAACTATGGTGGGAACTCTGGTGGCCTTTTTTGAGAGGTGGACTGAGAAAGGAAGGTGTAAGCTAGGAGTCTATAGAACTGAGTCCTGGTAGAAGGTATGATTTGGAACAAGGGAGGGCAGATCTTAGAGTCAATAAGGAACAGGAAGCCCTGTAAAGATCCCATACATAGAGAGGGTGCAGATAGACTGACCAAACTGGGTGTTTAGACTTGCGGCAAGACAAAGGAAGAAACCAAGTGGTGTGTGTGGAACCGTGGAGCTCCAAGTAGGAAGGAAAGGGAGTGGTCAGGAGGCAGCAGACTGACTGAACCTGGTGGGTTTTTGACTGAAGCTCCTCTGTTTTTTTGTGGATTCCGGATCTTTTGCACCACAAAAGTGATGATTGGAAACTACAGATAGAGGAGCAATAATGATCCTAAACCACTTGTGGAAGATCTTGGAATTAGTGCTAGGAGTTCTAGTGATGAGTGAGGAATTCTCGAAGCGTGGATGGATCATCTCCCTCCCTACCTTCCCCCACCCGCCATGCTCTTTATGTGTATTCTGTTCTTGCCTGTAAGTTATTTTGAATTTTTTCCTAAAACTTAATTTTTTCTTAAAATTTGACTTTTTATCTCTTCTCAAGACACATATATATTATCTACCTTTTTAATCACCCCAAACTCTATTCCAAGAATTAGTTCACTTGGATGCTGTCTGCTCTCTTCCCTTTGAAGCTATTAGGAGTTGGGTTTTCTAGGAACTGGAGGCTATTATGGGAAAAATAAAAATGGACTTAGTTTTTATATGCTAAATTAAAAGATAAGCTTTAATATATAGGGTTTTGTAAGATAACATTAGAGTGCATTTCTAATGCCTCTTTTATATTTAGCATTAGAATTCATTGCTAAATATTCATATATGGGGGTGCCTGGGTGGCTCAGTCATTAAGTGTCTGCCTTCAGCTCAGGTCATGATCCCAGGGTCCTGGGATCCAGCCCCGCATTGGGCTCCCTGCTCAGCAGGAAGCCTGCTTCCCCCTCTCTCACTCCCCCTGCTTGTGTTCCCTCTCTCGCAGTCTCTCTCTGTCAAATAAATAAATAAAATCTTTAAAAAAATGTCATATATGAAATCACATTTCTTTTAAATATGATATTAAATATTATATTTATATTACATATTATATTACACATAATGTTACATGTTATTAAAGTGTCCTTTTAAATGTATTTTAAAATGTCTATGAATTTTCCATTATAAAGTAATTCATGCGCATTCTGAAAAAGTTTAAAAACTCAGTAAGGAATGAAGATAAAAATTTTATTTGAAAGTAATACAGCAGCTAGAGGTTGTTGCAAATATTTGGGAAGAGTTTCTTCTAAGATTTCTATATGAATATATAATTATTTGTACAAAATATTTTCCTTTATAAATATTTTATACCTCTTTGTACACTTAATATTATATCAAGAGTATTTTTTCATATCACTATTATATTAAAACCTTTTTTTAATGGCTATATACACTGTAAGTTATTTAGTATTACAATCTTATTGAACTTTTCCATCCTTTTTGATCTCTTAGGTTGATTCAATTTTCTCAGAATGAAACAAAAATGACATGTCATACTTCCTTGTATATAAATCATTAGGTCTACTTTGACAGAAGTTGCCTGAAGCAAAGTTTTGAGAAAGAGTTTAAAGACCCTTACAAACTCGCTAGGAAAATATGTCATAATTAGTTATTGATAAGAGCCACGGGCAGGACATACAAAGTAGGAGCTCCAGGGGTATAATTGTCAGCGCCCTTGCACAGGGTTTGCACAGAGTAGGAAATTGACAGGTAGAATATACTAGAGGGAATAAATGGGGGAAACATGTTCAGTATTCAAAGCAACTGAACCAAGTATGGTAGAGATAGTGAAGATAAACATATGAAATATGATAGGACAAAGGAAGCATTATTAAATAGTATCTCAAAATAACAAAAATGATTTTAAAAAGGTTAGATATTAAATTTCCTTAAAATGTACCTATTTTTATAAAATATACATGACCTATATCTGTAGACTATGTAAAGCATATTTCGTCAGATATATAATTAATAATGACTTTTATTTGATATCTTCTGTTTACGAACAAAGAAACTCAAACTTTAAAAAAAATTTAGTTTATTTACCTACAGTCATATAAGAAATTACTATGGAAGTGTAATGAAAAAATTAGCTTATTTTATTCTGAATCCAGTGCTCTTTTCACTAAACTACACTCCCATAATTTAGGTATAATAATAGGCTTCAATATATTGTCTCATATTTTTCCCAAGAGAAACATTTCTCTATGAACAAGGTTTGCTGAGGCCATGTTCCCTGATGCCCCTGCCTGTGTAGCTCCTATTAAACTAGGAAAAGAGAGGCAGATAAGTTCCTATCAATTTGACCTGCAATTTAATTTTGGAATCTGAAGGAATCATTAATGAGACTCTAAAGAAGAATTCCAGGAACTTACACACCTCATTGTTAGTTCATATCCGTAGAGAAAATGCGGTAGGAAAGGGTACTGTGAGCTGACTGCCACAACATTGTTTTCATTGGATGTTCTGTTTCCGAGAGTCAGTGGCGTGGCCGGAAGTGCTCTCCAGCATGCATCCGAGACACAGGTAAACACGCCTGCGGCAGCCCATCGATCATGTTCAAGCTGCCGTCACTCACCACGGTCATTAAGGAATGTGCAAGTTCATGTCCCAGGCTCTAAATGAGCTGGGTCTATGGCCTACTGTTGTAAAGAAAAGTGAAGATCAGCATCTTCCTCTTTGACTAATGTCAAGTTCTGACTTCCCATTCTGCTCAGGGTCTCTGGAAGTAGTTGGCCCACTTGCCTAATGACTAGGAGATGGAAGGACTCAATATTAACAAGATCAAAACAAACAAACGAAAGTCCCTTTGGACAGGTCATCCTCAGCATTCGGTAGCCAATACTAAGTAGCTACATTCAGCCCCTCAATAAATTTAGTTACCTGGGAGTGCATTTTGCAGCTTGCAGATCCCGGAAGGTCTGCTAGATGAAGTTTTACGTTCAAAACGGAAACTTAGAATTATGTAAAATCAATCCAAGATTCTTTCATAATTGTAGGCATGTCCATCTATTTTGGAAAGTAGAACTCTGAGGTGTCAAACAAGGATGTTTAACTCTTTGAGTTGATTCAAAGCTTTTAGAATACACTTGGAACCCTGTAGGTCAACACTCATACTTACCACCTCTACGCAGACAGAAGATCAGCTTTGTTCTGAGCCCACCCATTAGCTAATAGAGATACTTTTAATAAATGATACCACATACTCTAAAGACTTGTCAGAGGCCTGCAATTACCTGCTAGAGGCCTCCTGTCAAAAGCCAGAGGCAGTTTATTCTTAAAATTAATAATCTAGAGTGTAAATTCTTTCTATTTTGGGAACTCTGCCCGTATCGGGAACAGCATCTCACCCTCCCTGGGAATGCCTTCCAAAAACATTTGGCTTTAATAATACTGCAGTAATACGATGACTCTGTCTTTATGGAGACCCAGGATAAGAAATTACCATCCTGGGAGCTTTTCTGGATTGTGTGAAACCTGATACTGGAAACCCTTCTCACACTGTTGTCACTTGACTTAATGGAAATTAAATATTTTAGTACTACGTGCATACTCCTACTGTAATAATAATGATGACAACAATAACAGTGATAATTACTAAAAATCATAATTCTTTTTCTGAAAAACACCTAATTAATTAGCTTATGGAGTAGGTTTGTGGCTGGGTTTACCCTCCTTACTGTTGGATCACCGGCCCCCCAGAACAGTGCTAGACATAGAAGATGAGTCCAAAGTATTTGTGTTGAGGGTATGAGTTCACTAAGGACCTTATTGTGTTTTTCTGTTCTATTTCAGCTGAAAAGAGAATGCTTTGCTTAATCGTCATAAAAGGCTTTAGTTGTGTGGTACAAAGGTCTCATCTCCATTGTTGCATTGATCATATCCTTTTACCTTTATTTTCATGGTCATGTTGGATCTGTGTCTTCCCCTTTGGGCTACCTGTGTCTCATTTCAGAATTAGCTATTTACTTTAATGACTCCCAGGTTCCCAAATTGCAATTTCTTCTATAAACAACCCAAATTGAAACTCATTTAATCAAGTGGAATGTCCTATATTCAATTTAAGATGAGGGATATTAACTTAAACATATCCTTCATTTAATAAAATAGATAAGCAGATGTCTTTTTTTCTTGAACTCTAGTGTGCCTTATTTTAGCCAAAAACAAAACAAACACTCCCTATTAGGACATGAATCTGCAACTTCACATATAAAAAACACACAAATATCCAATTCCTTTTGTTTATATACAGCTATACCAAATTTATAATTTTTTAAAAAATATTTCTTCCACTGATTTTTTCCCTTTTTCTTTCAATGATTTTTAATTGTTCTTTGAAAACATACTTTCCCCCAGAGTTTAGAGCAGTTTAATGTGTGCTTATTATTATTTACTTATCTTGTTTCCTTTGTGTTTGGGAGATTTTTCACATATTTGTACAAATATGGGTGAAACTTTTAATATTGCAATGTTAAAATCGAATTATTATGGATTTTGAAGTTTTTCTGTAGTTACTGTTTATTTATATGTTTGTTTAATGGTGATATGCCGTATGTGTTTTATATTTGTGGGGTTTTTGCTGTTGTTGCCTTTTTTTTTTTTTTTTTACATATTAGGATAAGATATATTTTGAGCATATTTATGTGGAAGTTTCTGGACATATAGAGAACTTACTTCTCCGTAACTGTATAAAAGAATAATGCCAGCCTTATCTCCAGGTTACAGGAAATAGAGTCTCCATATAAAAATGTTACAAGGATTTCTGTTGAATAATTATAAATGCTATTGTAGCAAATCTTGTATTATGTCTTCAGCTTATTTGAGGGCTTATGTAGCAACATTTTCTTAGGAGAAAGCTCTACAAAATGAAGATGGTGTCTTAACCTGTTAATGAAAGCCATTCCACTAAAATATAAAATCTAAGTACACTTCCATGTCAACACAGGGAGTGAACAGGTTGTTTTTTTATGCTTTTTTTAAAAAAAAGTTATTTATTCATTTATTTTAGAGAGAGAGTGCATGTGAGTGGGGGGAGGAGCAGAGGGAGAGGGAGGAGGGAGGAATCTCAAGCAGACTGTGCGCTGAGTGCAGAGCCCCATGCAGAGCTTGATCCCAGGACACCGAGATCCAGACCTGAGCTGAAATTAAGCATCTATCACTCAACTGACTGAGCCACCCAGGCACCCCCGAACATGTTATTTTTGTTAGAAATATAGATCCAGTATAAACATTGCTGCATAGTGGATTGAAACAGGTGATTTTGGCAATATATTTACCCAAATATTCACGGTGGCAGGTTTCTTTTTTTTTAAGATTTATTTATTTATTTGAGATAGAGAAAGGGAATGGGACAGAGGGGCAGAGGGTGAGGGAGAGAATCCTCAAGCAGACACCCCTCTGAGCATGGAGCCAGGCATGGGGCTCAATCCCAGAACCCTGAGATCATGACCTGAGCCTAAATCAAGAGTCAGATGGTTATCCAACTGAGCCACCCAGCACCCCTGTGCCAGATTGCTTTGTTGAAAAGTGGCTACAACATTATTTCGCCTCTCGTGACCTTCTTTGTTCTGATGTGAGGGTGACACTTCCCTGTTAATAGGTGAGCTCTGTAATTCCCTCTCCCTGTCTTTAGGTGAGTTTTTGCCTGTGGCAGAAGTGACACCATATGCCTTTTGAGACTTAGGCACGACAAGCAATGTATCTTCTATCTGGTTCTCTTGCCGTACTCATTCTTAGAAACCGGCCACATGAAGTAAAGGTGGTTACATGGAGAGACGCTCAGTCCATGGGCACATAGCTCCATCTGAACTCCTAGCTGACACCAGATTCAACTTGCCAGTGGAGGCATCGACGGTCCCCAGTCAGGCGGCCCCACATGATGCCGTAGGGGGCAAAGACAGTTGTTTCCCACTGATGTTTGGAGATTGATGACTGAGATAAATGATTGTTGTAGGTTTAAGCTGATAAGTTTCCAGGTGGTTTGCTACACAGCATCAGATAACTAACTCATGCTTATAAAAACTCAGTTGTCTTAGACCATTCCTATACCTTTATCTACTTCTAAGTTTTGTGATTCTATACATCCCGAAGTTACTCTTAAAAAATAAGCTTTTTGAAATATAATTCATGCGCCATACACTTTACCCATTTCAGAGGTTTTCAGTATGTTCCGAGTTCTGCAGCCATGTCCACAGCCTAATTTTGATACACTTTCGTCTCCTCAGAAATAAATCCTGTACCCTTTAACAGTCACTCCCCATTCCTCCCAAACCTTACAGCCCCGGGAGACAACTAATTTTCTGTCTCTGTAGATTTTTCTATTCTGGCCACTTCATATAAACAAAATCATAAATGTATGGTCTTTTGTGAATGACTTCTTTCACTTCTCATGTTTCAAGGTTCATCCATGTTGCAGTATACATCATTATTTCATTCCTTTTTATTATTTAATTTTAATTATTTTATTATTAAGGATAATCTGAATGATTATCTGTCAGGGACTCTCATTGGATAAAAAGTTTAACTAAATGAACTCAGGTCTCCTCCAAATTTGAAGTTTGGCATTCAACTTGTTAGTAAATAAAATCTGTTATTAATATTCCATCACTAAAGATATATATTGCAAATTATTTTTTAAAATATTGCCATACTTTAAATATATGCAGATTTTTAATACCTGCTAAGAGTCCTTTCTCAATTGTCTGAGATGTTAATAGTTTCTAAATATTTGATGCCTTTCAACATACTATTATTACGTAGCATTAGAAATTATTGCCTTCATAACGAGCCCAGTTAAAGACTTGAGCTGAGATATTTGATGAACCTTTGATAATTTGGGGAAAGGCAGTAGGCATTACTAGACTGAAAATGTTTTTTCCAGTTTCTAGGGCAAGTTAAATTTTCAGAGCTTCTGCCATGGCACAGGGTAAACTAGTAGTGGCTCACGAAGGTAAAGTGTGTCATCTTGTTTTAAGGATTTATTCATGAGTGGATATGGGATTTGGGCCAATAATTGGTATGATGGAAAAAGTGATGTGTTTGGCATCAGTAGATTTGATTCAAATTCCTCCAGCATTTTGTTATTGAATATCCTCAGTTAAGGTATATAATGTCTCTCCAAAACTAAGTTTGATTATTTACTAAAATGAAGATAGTTATATCTAAAAGTTATGATGGGATGTATGCAAATTATAGCACAAATTACACAAATATGTTAGTTAATAAATTTATTATTCCATGGAAATCTATGCTCCTTAATTAGTTTATATCAGCCTCATGAATTGTTCTTCACCAGTCTTTCTTTGACAATTAAACATATATGCAACCTCAAACTTTGGATGAATTCATGAAACCCAAAGGTAAATCTGGGGTTTTCTGTGGTCACTTATGAACTTGTCAGAGAAGAGGATACTAGGCTGAGGAAAAACAATAACAAATAAGCCTTTAGAGTTTTACTTACTGTCAGTAAGTAAGTAAGTTTTACTTACTGTCAGATTATTACCTGTGATGTTGTATAAATGTAATGCTGAATAGAGTGTGAGAGGTGTTTTGAAGCTCCTAATTACACTTAATTATATTAAATTTCAACTTTTAGGAGAATATATAGATCATTTTTCTCTCACTTTTCTTTATAATTAAACTCGTTATAAAGCAATAAAAAACAAATGAGTCTAGGACCCTTGATAATCATGTCATTTGTATTGCTGTGTTTTAAAATCTTCTGAAACCACTGGCATGCAGGCATGCCCCAGGACAGGTCAATATCTGATATTAAGGAGTCTGGGTAAAATCAAAGAAACCAAGTTGTGTTTCTCATTTTGGTCTGCTTCTGAGTCAGTTGTTGTAATTAAGAGAAGAGAGAGGTCTTTCCTATAGAAGTGTAGGAGCTTAGAGCCAAAGATGACTAGAAGAACATTAGGCCCCAGGGTTTGCATAAATCTTGGGCCAGTTGGGATTTGTACAAAATGAAATAGGAGACTCCAGGTAGTCCTAATTAAAATTCAAGTACATTAGCCACTATTTGAATTATTTTATGGAAAGTGTTTCTGTGTCCCTTTGATGTATCCTCCTTTTGTATACTATACGAAGAGCCTTCCATAATGCCTGGGATATGGAATCTACTTTCTGTGCAGTGGTTACAATTTTAAAAATGAAATTATTTTGTCAATTAATGAAATGACCAACAATAGTAATAAATTTGATTCTTAACCACCAAAGTTGATTTGATTGTATAAAATCCATTCCAGGAGTTCTTTGCTATTAGTCTACTTTATGTAAGTGAAATGAACCCACCCATTTCATTCAAGTTTTTGGAATATTTAAGAAACTGTTAATAGTTTAATGAAATACTTGCCTTTTCCAAAAATCTCTGTTCGATAACAAAATTCCTACTATCAAGACTCCAGTACTTTCCAATTTCATAACTGGTGGTAATTTAACTTTAGATTGAGTGAATGAATGAAGAAATGAATGAATGGATAGTTAAATAAATAACAATGGTTTAGAATTGTATGTAAATAGAAAATAGATGAAATTTTAATATATTTAGATAGAGTCAAAAATTGCAAGCTCATGATGTGAATATTTCAGTAGCAATAATCCCTCACATTTAATCATAAAATACCTTAACCTGAGTAAATTATCTTCTTTATTCATACTAATGTAACATGTCTGGGTATTTGCTTGAATTTTACCTTTTTACACTGTGTACATAAAGGAATGAGTGAGAAATTGCATTTTCATCTTGTGAACTTCCCTCATTTATGATTTCATTATTTAAACTAATTAGCTTTGTGCATGACTAAATTGCTATTCTTTTTGTTGCTTAGGATTTACTTTTTTTTTTTTAAGCGTTATGACTTTATAATGATGCAGTGTCACTTCTGGCCTGGTATAAAGGAATCTAGAAGTGTACTACAGGATATGAGCTACCTTGGGGGTCTTGCCAGGCTTACCCTAAGCCCCCACGCTGTGTACAGTCCCAGATGCCAGTGTTTCTGCTGTCCACGGAGGTTTGATGGCGTTGGAGTAGTGACTTGAACAGATGTGGACACGTCAGCCCATTTCTCTGGGTCTTTTTGTCCTAGCAGTACATATCGAGTAGTCTCTGATGGTCTAACGATGGAAATTTGGATAATTGGCAGCTTTCTTTTCTGACCTGTGAAGAAAGCCAGAATGCTTGGTTGAATTTCTTGAAAAATTCAGTCAGATATTTCAGGATCATTCTATAAATCACTTTTTTTTTTTTTTTTTTTTGGGTCATTGTTTTTTGCTTCAACTCATTCAACTTGAGCTTCTGTCACTTACAACCAAATGAATCCTGGCCAAACCATGTACTTGGGAATTGATGGGTAAACTTTTTAAAGGCAGGTTCATGGGTTTGTTTTTTGTTTTTTTTTTCTCTGTCATGCCATATATAACATGATTTTAAAAGACTGTTTATGAGTTGAAACATTCCACAATGTTGACTTCTGGCAAGACCTCTAAGAACTGAATTCCTAGTAAAGAGCAGAATGGAGAAATATGCTGTCCATATGCAGCAGTGATTTAGACAACCCTGTAGTTGGTTACAGGACCTTTTCTTTAGGTGAAAAGACACGATCGACCAACAGGAGACTTCCCGAATTAGCTATTTTAAGTCAGCTACTTGTGAATACTTGTAAAAAAGTCATCACAGGGAGCCAGTCAGGTTTACTCACAGGAAACTTACAGCATGCCTGGGTTTTTTTTAATTTTTCTTTTTTTAAAAAAGTAGATTGTGATACAGAGAGGAGCAGTGACAGTCTGAAGATGTATTGCTTCATGATGTCAATAAAGCCTTTGGCAGTCTCTTGTGATATTCTATAAAATGAGGGAAGGAGAAGTCTGTGCATAGTAATAAACTGTTCCCCAGAGAGTATGGGATATTAAACTGGGCCCTTTCTTTTTCTTTAAAAAAAAAAAAAAAAATCAGTCTTCCTGGACTTACAGCAGTGGAGGGAAATTCGATCTAAGACAGAAATTCTGTCTCCCAAAAGCCTAAGATATTTTATTTTTACATAGCTACTATTGTTGCTCCTAATCGTGATAATGGTAGTAGTAACAGCTAAGACTTACATGCCATGATTAATACTAGTGAGTTTTTATTCTTTATCTTCCGGAGTCCTTACAATTTACATGTGAGGAAGATTATATTCTCCACATGTTAAGAGGAAGATGAGACCATGAGTGATTTTGCAACTTGCTCAGGATCTATTATATTTCAGAGAGGGGTTCAAACTAAATTGCCTTGCCTTTGAAGCAGGTGCATTTCTACACTGCCCTACAAATGTGCATAAATGAAGTCGGCAATCAAGGCAACAAATGTTATATTTGTCACTTGCCTGAGTAAAGTATTAGAGAATCTGAGAGAGAGAAATTCAGGCAAGGATCTTTAGAAAAATTCAGAGGTTTTCATTAAAAAACGTCATTATTCCTAGGAAGATAAAAAACATTTAAAGACTTCTTGACACATTTGTTTCTTTGTCTAGAAGATTGATTCCAGTCAATTTTTGATGGGGTTTCCCTTTCTCATATTCTATCAATTTTAGCTCCACGAAGAACATTCCTCTCATCAAATCCATTCACTTTGTTTTTGGATACAGTCACAAGAAAAATCTTTCAAGTTCTCCTTAAAAATAAATTATGCTATCGCTCACAGCAAGCATGACCTCCCCACATAAGGAAATTAAATATAGACAGTAATTTACAATTAAGATAATATTTAACTTGCTGTCAGAGCTACAGCCTTCTTTCAGACTGAAGTATTTGAGTGGCTATAACTCAGAATCCCCACGGTGCCCCTGGGTCTCCTCTGTCCTACCTCTAGGAGAGCAGGTCAAGATGGCAAGGTTCAGTGTCAATGATTGAGTTCATTAAACCATTTATTTCAGTCATAAAATCCATCCAAATTTTCTTGTAATTTGTACCCTAGGAAAGATGGAGAATCGTACCTCTATGTTAAATTTTATTTCTCCCCTTGGAAATGGAGCTGATTTTTAAATACTCCAATAATACTTAGGTTGTTGGTATAGAAGTCTCATCTTCCTAATGGAAATGGTAAGAGATGAACTGCTTCATGTATGTGCATATTTGCATTTCTTATACATCAGATGCAAAATATCTCCCCAAAGAATAAATAATTTGAAAGCCAACTTTTCTAGGAGACAGTAGTAATAATAATAACAACAACAAATGGTGTTGGTGAAGTTGTTCATTCTAGTTCATTTCTCTCATCCTAAAATAAGAAAATAAAATACTGTTTACTCTTTCTGTCTGGTCATAGCCAATTTTATTTTTCATAGATATAAATATCAGAAGTTCTCATTTATCTCTTCTGTCCAATTAGCAACACTATGCACACACAATTTTTTTAACAAATGGGATAATCACTTTATTTATCTTCAGTCTGATTCCTAGGCTCATATAGAAGAATTTATTATCCAGAAACAACCCTACTTTCATACACTGCTGTTTACTACCATTTGCCCAGTTTTCCCATATAATTAATAAAAAAAAATTGATCTTGTACAAACTTTCCTTCTCAAACTAGTATTTTCGGGGTTTTTTAAGCTCATTTTAAGCCACCAAGTGTGATAATTGTGGAAAGTTCCTAAATTCCAATTTCTAGCATGAATGACTATTTAGTGTTATTTTATTCTGTTTGCTGTATGCAAAAGCAATCCTTATATCCCAAATTTATAAAAATACTATTTAAATTATACCCATTTACTCAGCATCATTGGAAAATGAGTTTCAAATAAATATGAGGATATATTTAGAGTTTAACCTTTATCCACACTGTAATATTTTTATTTCAATTATCTTTATAAAGTCTTTTTTTTTTTTTTTTTTTTTAAGATAGGGGTCCGAGGGGCAGAGGGGGAGGAGAGAGAGATTCCCAAGCAGGCTCCATGCTCAGTGTGGGGCCCAATGTGGGGCTTGACCTCATGACCCTCAGATCATGACCTGAGCTGAAATCAAGAGTCAAGACACTTTAACTGACTGACAAGAGTCAAGACACTTTAACTGACTAACTAACAGGCCCCCCTATAAAGTTATTTTTATCTTAACATTGCTCTGTCCTGTAACAAATTAAGAACAAACACTAAACACATTTCAATGTTTTCTTGATGTCTTGGTGGTGTTACTGGGAGCGCTAGAAATAGAGTTTCATCCGTAATTATAGAAACAGGGCTATGAGACTTTGGAGAGATGCGCCTGTATCTCAGGAAGATCTCTGAGAATTGCTTTATTGAAAAATTTCTCAATGCTTTTTTTTTTAATTATCTACCATTTTTACCGTGTGTGTGTGTGTGTGTGTGTGTGTGTGTGTGTGTGTGTGTGTATGGTGAAAACATTTAGCCATGTGAGCTCCAGGTCCCCGAAACTTTCTGAAGTGGTAATTGCCGAATAAAAGGTCAAAGCAATTTCTTCCCAGGTGATTTAATAAAAATGATAGTTTGTACAAGTGTTGTTCTTTACAGTTTACTGACGACTTCTGCAAACATTGGTTTGATCTTGCGCTACGTGATATGGTTGGCAGGGGCCATTTAGCTCATCTCACTCTATAGGTAAAGAAGCTGGAGAAGCACAGGGTTTAAGCGTCTTCTCCAGCAGTGCAGGCAGTAGAAGCTCTAAATCCAAGAGCAAGAAGTCAGTGTTTGAATTCCTGGTACTAATAATATTAACTAAAAATCATGGAGGGCTTACCTCGAGCCAAGTACCTGTGCCACACACATTATCTCAGTCCCCCCCACAAGGAAGCATCTACAGTCATAATACCCATCTGACGCAGGAATACACTGAGGTGTAATGAGAGAAGTTAACTGGCCTAATGCTGTGTGGCTAGTATGTGGCAAAGCATGAATGCTTAAGATGTAAAGGTTCTCCATAACTGAAAGTGTTGTGAAGTATATTTTATTACATTATTTGACCTCTCTATGCTTCAGATTTCTTATCTGTTAGAGTTAATCATACGGCCCACGCCTTAGGGTTGCGAGAATTTTGAAGTTAATATATGAAAAGAGCTTAAAACTGTGCGTGATATATAATAAACACAAAATAAATATGAGCTTTTTTTTTAAAGATTTTATTTATTTATTTGGGAGAGAGAAAGCATGAGGGGAGGGGAAAGGCAGAGTGAGAGGGAGAAGCAGGCTCCCTGCTGAGCACGGGGCCTCGGTGGGGCTTGATCCCAGGACCCTGAGATCATGACCTGAGCCAAAGGCAGATACTTAACCAACTGAGCCACCTAGAGCCCTGATATTAGCTATTATTATTATTATTAGCCTAAGAATATCTACTTATTTTTTTAATTTAAAAGGCAATAGAGAAGCCTGAACATTTAGGCAATATTACTTGGTATTACACCAACTGAAACTGACATACATTTCTATATGTAAGTTGCATGTAATAAAAGTATCCTACAAATTGAAAGTAGGACTTTGCCAATGAAACGAAAGCCAGTGTCATCAAAATAAGACTAGTCATTGGTAAGAAGAATGTAAATCTCAATGATGCCCTTTAAGAACTCAGTCAGTGAGAAAGACATTGGAAGATAAAGAGTACTATCTGTACAAATAATGTGGAATAGCTGGTGATTAAAGCTTGTTTTCCTTCATATGTTTCTTTGAAGTTAAGAGACAAGGAATCAGGGGCGCCTGGGTGGCTCAGTGGGTTAAAGCCTCTGCCTCCGGCTCAGGTCATGATCTCAGGGTCCTGGGATCGAGCCCCATATCGAGCTCTCTGCTCAACGGGAAGCCTGCTTCCCCCCCTCTCTCTGCCTGCCTCTCTGCCTACCCATGATCTCTGTGTCAAATAAATAAATAAAATCTTTTTTAAAAAAAAAGAGAGAGACAAGGAATCAGATTGTACTGTGTTTTGTTTTTCCATGACAAAGAATAAGAATAATTTAGCACAACTTTAATGATAATATTTAGCTCAACCCTAACCCTCTATCCACTGATGCAGGGACTGTGATGGTTCTGTGCTGAACTTCAGCTGTGGTTGCGGAAGGAGGGAGCAGGCTAAGGCTGAAGGAGGGAGCAGGCTAAGACATCTTAGATGCATGGAGTTAAAGTTTATGATTGATAAAGTTCCTCTTTCCCAGATCTATCCTCGAGGAATTCTCTTTATAAGTCAACGAAGGAGAAAGTGTAGACACCTTTCATGTTTTTTTTGCTATATGTGAGATCACAGGAAAACTGTTCTAGGCTCTTTCACAACTACTTAACCATCATTTTTAAAGTAACTTCCAAGAAGCATTTAACTTTTCCCATAGACCTAGTCCTGGATTCATATCTCAAAGCTGGAGCATAAATTCTTTAGAATGGTTGAAGACACTATCCAGTTAATATTAGACTTAACCCTTCTAATCTCTGCAGATTTATTGGGATAGGATTTTGAGAACATCAGCTGAGGAGCTTTGTAAGAAACATGATGAATGAGATCATTTACATCACGTAAGAAAAGGATAGGGAGTTAATCCTCCAGTAGCGTCTTGAGAAAACTTATCTGTTTTTTTCATTCAACCATATATAGTTTCACCCAATCAACAAGCATGTACCAAACTATTATATGGCAGAACTGGAAAGATGAATGAAAACTTGTGCATCTTTCAAGAAGTTTAAATAGTAGAGCAGCAAAGAATGTAATGACTGACAACACCGTGGAATGAAAAACTGAGAAATGGGTTATATGACAGCCTAGAAAGGGGATTGTGGGACCTAGCTTGGATAGTTGGGGAAAAGAGAGTGCCATCATGGAATATGGGTCTTGAAGATACAGTAGAAGCAAAAAGTAAATGTAGATGAGGAACAAAGCAGCCCACATACCTCCCTAAATTGTATCACCTCTAGTCACCATACAGATAATAAAGATTGGGGTTTCTTTTGTATGAGTGTGCTAAAATCAATAATCAATAATACTAACAATAGTATTTGAGAGATGGTTTATTACTTTTACCTGTAAGTGAACCTGTTAGAAACAATAAAGCCATATGTGTCCCTGATGGGTAACGTCCCCTTGAAGTAGAATCGGTTGACTGTGAAAGTTTCCCCAAATAACCCTCCTTTCTTGTAATTGTCTAGTCATTAAGGTTGCAGCATCTGACCCCCAGAATAGAGGCAGTGAAGTGAGCTCACAGATTGGCGATCTAAGGATAAAACGTGCAGCCCCTGGAGAGCAAGCAGTCACTTTGAAGTTGCCAGCAGCAATGGTGGGGAGTTTGCTCTTGGCATTAGGGAAATTCTGGGACAGGCGATGCCACCGTGGGACTGCATGGGGACCAGGAAGATACACTTACCCAGGGATAGAGGGGTTAGAATTGCCGCTCATCCATTTTTGTATCTTAGTCTTCTGGGCCATACTCTCTATCACTGCAACTTGAAAATTGGGCCACTTCCCTAGTAATAGAGAAAGAAAGTGAGTTCAAACAGAAGTTTCGATTCTGTTTTGCGGTGAAAAATCACGTTTAGAGGTGGTGATGGTGGTGATGGTGGCGGTCATTGGTTTCAAAGCAGGGAGATTCTCTAATCAGATTATCTTTTAGGAAAACAATGACCTCAGCAGCTTTGTTCGGAATTATATCAAGAGGTTAAGAGTTTTCTCACAAAGCTCCAAGAGAGAGAAAATGAGAGCCTAACCCAAGAAAGTAGCCCGGGGAATGGAGAGGCATCAGGATTTGGTCACAGGTTGGATGTGGACAGTCACAGGCAGGAGCTAGGGCATCTTTCTGGATTGAACCTTCATGTGATTTAGGAAACGGAGATAAGGCAAAGCAGTTCAAGATCCAAATTAATTGTTCCTGGATCTGTGAAGTCTCCCCAAGGAATAATCATCTCTTGTTTGCCTACACCTCTCTTGGGACTCTTAGCACTTTCTAACTGGTATTAGAATTATCTGTGTATCTCTTCCTCTTAACCAAACTGAAAAATCCCTATGGGTTTAGCTTAATCCCTAAAATGAAAATGTTTTTATATTCCATATATCACAGAATACATAGCACTCATGGATTTTGAGTGAAATACTACAGGCATTTTCATAAATAACCTCTTGGTAGTAATCTACCAATGATTTTTTTTTTTTGTATCTCCACTTATTTTTATTGAAATGAGCATATTTGTTATTTTTAAAATTACTTAGATGACAGTTTCATTATAGGATGTTTTTAACTAACCAAGTTATTATTCTTTACAAAATCTTTCTGTATTAAAAATAGTCCATCTTATTCTTACATTATTTGGATTCTTTCTACGTAACCTGAATAATTTGTCTACCATTTCAGACATGATGGAAGCAACTCTCTCTGTGCTGTGATTTTTGCTTTCTGCATAACTTTTAACTTTGTGCTTGTTTCTGCAGTTCACCGTATGTTCTTAGTAAGCAGGAAGAAAATAAATTAAAATCACTCAGAAAGGGCTTGGCATTATTGTGTACAATTTTAGAAGACAGTATTAGTTCATCATCTTATTTTATCTGACGTTTTGACAAGTGTCTTAGCAGATCAGAGAGAAGAGAGGCTTTTACATGATTAAATTATACTAAGAAACACACACAGTATGTCACAGTGTAGCTCAGAATTTTCCCAGAATCGGTAATCATTGAATAATAGATAATTCACATATCTGTATAACGGCCTGGGAGTTATCTCTAACTGCTAATGTCCTTAAAGAGTAATGACTCTAAAAGCACTTTGAACTTGTAAAGTCTCTGCCAGACACTGCAGATTGGCCAAGTTCAACTACCTTCTCCCTTCCCCGCTTCTGCTGTAAAAACAGGAAAGCAGAATTTTATCTTCCAGCCTCTTCTGTAGACAGGTGTACACTGAGGCACAGATCTGACAGAGAAAAGCAGAAACCTACTAAGTTTTTTGAGACAGTTCTTGCTTTCCTGAAAATGGCTGGTGTCCTGCCCTTCCCCATCATCCCCACCTCAAAAGTGGACCAGCGCCTTGAACTACAGTAGCAGCTCATGGTCCTTAGCTGGCCAGGACAGGATAGGGAAGCATTCAGAAAGCTGGGGCCTGGGTCTTGAGCATCCTTGAGCCACACCACAGAAGTCCTGGACCAAACTCCTCCAGACTTATGCAAGAAAAATAAACCTCTAACTTTTAGACAGCATTACTCAGATTGTATGGATGGACACATCCTACACATACAACAGTATGTGAGTAAGAGTCATGTGAGTGTTGTAATTATTAGAAATACTTCAATCTCTGTAATGTCTGGGGAGAGCCACAATTAAACCCTTACAGCAGGATGTAATCTTTTCTTAAAGCCTCTCACTGTGGGAGCCTTTTCCGCCTCCTTTGGTAATGTTTAATGGCTTTCTTTCCTTAATAAGTGGAAGCACATTTTATATTATTCTAAAAATGAAATACAGCTGATTATGTTACACTTGCTGTTTTCACATTTTACCACTGATGAATCTACGCAGCTATTCCTAAGGTTAAACAAAAAAATCGTCTTTTAAAACATATTTTTAATCATGTTAATAGATTTCCTCTGGACATATATGAGTTATTATTTAGTGTCATAATTAATGTCCTACTAGCAAAATACAGAAGTTTAGAGTTACAACGTTCTTAGAAATATTTATTTCTTTTTACTTTCCCCCCTTTTAGTAGTTTATTTACTTCAAAGTGCCTACGATTGTCTACTTCTCTTTTCTTGGGGAGTCAAGGCCAAAGTGATCATAGGTGAATCATTTAATCACATGGTGACTCATTTTCAATAAGAAATTAGTCCCTATTATAGAGATGTTGAGGATCCAGTTCTAGCTCAGAATTTAGAAATATTATATTAAAACTCTAACTCACTTTTATTCATGTAGATCTGTTAATATAAAGTATAAACTATAAATTGTGATGTTGAAAAGGGGAAATTATTTTCTTTAATTATTTTGTACCAACATTTACAATTTCCACGCTTAGCAAAACGGTAAGTTTTGTAATAAGCTTCGAGGTTTACGAAGTTATTTCCCATAAAATGACTCCTTATGTCCTCACATTAGCCTTATATCTATTTTCCAAGTTAAAAACTGACTTGGAGGTGGCCAGGTGGCTCAGTCGGTTAAGTGTCTGCCTTTCGCTCAGGTCATGAGGTCCTGGGATGGAACCCCCATCGGGCTCTCTGCTCAGCGGGGAGTCTGCTTCTCCCTCTCCGTCTACCCTTCCCCTGCTCATGCTCCCTCTCATGCACTCGCTCTCTCTCTCTTTCTCTCAAATAAATAAATAAAATCTTTAACATAAAATAAAAACTGTGACTCAGACATGTTAAATGATTTGCCCAAAAACAAATCACAGAACTAACAGACTGAAATTCAGATTCCTATATCTGTGCCTTTTTTAAGCAGTGTGACTGACTATGCTCACTGTGTTTTACACTAGATCTTATGTATTATATATCTTTTATCTGAAAATTTGTGTTCTTTTACCATCCTCTTTTTCCCCCACCTCCAAGCCTCTGGTAGCTTTTCCACTCTCTTATTTATACGAGTTAGAAGTTTGGGTTTGGGTGTTTTTTTTGTTTTGTTTTTTTTTTTTTTAATTCCACGTATAAGTGATACCATGCAATATTTGTCTTTCTTCGGCTTATTTCATGTGGCATCATGCCCTGAAGGTCCATGTTGTTGCAAATGGCAGGATTTCCTTACTTCTCATTATTGAATAACACTCCATTGTGTGCGTGTCCATCGATGGACATCGTCAACCCCGTAGTTCCTCCCTTTGGCATATACCTTCCAGAGATGAGCTTCCAGTTGTTTTTCCACTGTGGAGATGAACTTGCTGATCTGAGCAGTTCTCTTGCCAAAGCTCCTGGTAACAACAGCTTGAATCAGAGCTTGGTAGCTACTGCAGGACTGAGGCTCTGGGGCTCCTCCTGCAGGTGGGCAGAGAAATGTTGAGAGCATCCGCTGTAGCCTGTGACCTAGGTCCACCTGCTCACATCTGCAGAGCCTCCAGTGCAACATCTGGAGCACCGGGGCCCCCTGCAATCAGCTCTCACCTGTTTGGCTGGAGGCTAGTGGTATTTTCGTTTCCTACTCCCTGTCCTGCACAGACCCAGGACTTTGTCAGTCCAGCCAGCTCACAGGGTGGGGACCTTCAGTGCCAGCGAGAGTGCAACTCTTGCCCTCCAACAAGGTCCCGGGGTGCAGATCCCATGGCTCAGGCCCCCTCGCTGCATAGAGAGACAGGCTTGCATACAGACCCAGAAAGCTACGGGCTCTTTACTTTTAAGATGTAGAAATGGAGGCTCCAGGAGGTTAATGAAAGTCAAACAGTGAGAATTATCTACAATGATGGCATTTGAAAGACCTTCACGGCTTTTAGGAAGGTTTTCTTCTATTTCTTTTCCTCCTCCTCCCCCACCTCCCCCTCCTCTCACTCCTCCCCCTCCTTTTTCTTCATTAGGGATGTCCCTTTTCAATCCATAGACTTTGTAATCCTAAATTGATTGCTGGTCTAAAATATTGGCTTATAAAATGAGATTCTATCATAGAACGTGTGGGAAGAGAACATTAATACTTCTATTTATATTTAGATTTAATCTTAAAAATAATTGAACTTCTACCATTTAGTATATACGGTGGCAGTCACCTGTCCTTTGCTCCCGGTTTGGGGCAGTGGCCCACATTTGAGGTGGACATAAAAAAAAGAGAAAGGGATATCCTGCTGGACTACAGAGACTGGAAACTTAAAAATACATTTTCCAGATTCCTTTTCATTTAGACTTTGAATTTGTTGGAGGTTTTTACCAGCTGGATCGCATACTTGAGACTAAGAAGGCAGAAATGAGATGGGGGCCATCTTCCCGCCTCTGTGTGGGGATGGGGAGATTTTCTGCAGGACATCATTGGGTTTATATACATCAAGAGGAGGAAAAGTCTAGAAGGCCTGCTCTGTTTCTGAAGTCATGAGTTGTCACAGGTGACTGTGATGGGATGCCTATTTTTCACCATCTTATTATAGTGGCATCTGGTGAGCAAGTTCAGAAATAAAAAGAAACTAGTTATCAATCCATGCAACAACTGGATGAATCTCAAAAGCATTATAGTACATGAAAGAAGACACACATACAAAGCTACATAACATATGATTCCACTTATAAGGCATTCACAAAAGACAAAACCATGGACAAAAATCATATTCATGGATATCTGGGAGTCAGGAGGGGACAGATGACAAAGGGGCAGGAAGATACTCTTTAGAGGAATAAAAGTATTCTATATCTTGATTGTGGTGGTACTTACACAACTCTACATTTGTCGAAAATTTTAAAATTTTATACCTAAGAAGGGTGCATTTTGTCAAAAATTCTTAAATTTTATACTAAGAAGGGTGAATTTTACTGACTGTAAATTTTACCTCAGTAAACATGACTTTTAAAACATGTTTGGAGAACACAGGACTTGAGAGATCCCTCTCATCCCCATTCCCTCACCAGCCTATGTTTTATCACCAAGAATCAAGTCACACTAATGGACATGGTTTTAGGGTTGCATTTTTATTTTGTTTTTGAACACACACATGTTTTCACAGTTTCTGTGGGTCAGAAGTCTGGACGTAGGTTAGCTGGGTCCTCTGCTCAGGATTCCACATGGCTGCAATCAGAGTGTGAGTTGAGTTGAGCTCTCATCCGAAGGCTCAACCGAGGAAGAACCTGCTTTTATGTTCAGTCAGGTTATTAGCAGAATTCATTTCCTTGCACCTGTGTGTCTGAGAGCCCAGGCTACTTACTGGCTAAAGGCTGGAGGCTGCTTTCAGCTGCTTATCGCATTAAGCCAACCAGGAGTCTCTCAAGTGAAACTGTTAGCAAGATAGACTCTTAAATAATATAGTGTAAACACAGTGGGCCATGCCTTTACTTTGCCATATTCTGTTGGTTAGAAACAAGTCACGGGTCCTCCTGCCCATGCTCAACGAGGGAGGATTACACAAAAGCGTGGACACTGGAAGACAGACATCATTGTGGGCGCCCTAAAGTCTGTTCACTGGTTACCCTAGAGGATCAGTTCTGGACATGGTGGAAGTAGTCGGGAAATGGGGGAAGGTGGGAGTGGGAGCTGGGTCAGGAGGAGGGAAGTGCTGAGTACAGAGGATGAGGGTTTAGCAGGGGATAGATAGGGTAAAGTTTCAAGTTTGACACCACATTTCAGTATTTTTCTGGAGAGATGTCTACTCACTCTGGAGACAGCCTCAATCAGACTTTTTTAAAAAATGGTATTTCAAAAGAATCAAAATGTACCTAGATCAATTAAAAAGTAAAGAGTAGAAGTTTCACATTTCTTTTTCTGTCTCACAACTCAGATATGTACTGGTTAGATTTTCAGATGTCTCATCCCAGATATTACTATTTTTATATGCCTACATATGCATATATTTTTACACAAATGGGATCTGGCAACATATGGTTTTGCAGCTTACTGAATTATTTCTCTCCTCTGCCTTTTGCTTTTTGATTTTATATTGCTTCATCTTTTCTTTTTCTAATAATTACTTTCTTTGGATAGAGTCTGGCCCATGTCTAGCTCAAGGACGGCACTGGGTGGTGGAAGTAGTGTTGGCTAGTATACCGCTCAGTTCATTCTCCATACACAATCTGTAGCATCCTTGGACGGGAGTCTAAGGAACCCAGCATCCTGGCAAAGGGGCAGCATGGTATTTGCTTCTCGTAGGCACTGATCTGGGGACAGTATATTCCTATACCATCGACAAATTCCAGCTCTTCAAATGCTCACAGCTATTTTCTCTCTTCTCCCCTCTAGCTTCATCTCCAGACAATTTCTCTAGTTTAACTGCAGAAAGTGGATCATTCAGTGCTACACTGAGGATTCTCTCGGTTAATTCCAGAGAAAACCGCCTTTTGCTGAGCTAACTCTGTAGAGAAACACGTTGGCTTTGCGTATCCTTTGTTAAGTTTCATTAGGTTTGCATTTTTATGAAATTTTCCCTTTTTGTTACATGTGATTATATTGTTTCCCTTCATTTTCAGCAGGTTTCACAGAAAAGGGGTCAGGTTAATAAATATACTTTTCTTAGGCAGCTTTCCCCCTTTTCCTAACTCTGAGCCTCAACTTAACCCGCCAATAGCAATATCGTAGTCAGGCTGGATAGAAGGTCGCCAAAGGAACAAGCTGAATGTATATTCATTTCAATGTGAGCTTAAGTGCATTTGGGTTAAAGGTTACATCTATTAGAGCTGATATAAATGGACTCCTCTAGGAGCATCGCATTCAGTTCCAAACCTAAGTGACCTCCACTAATGTTTGCTGTCATCTGGGAACCAGAATTTGAGCTGTGTCCCTGATGCTCAGGGCCTGGGTCCAGAATCTCTCCGTGTGACTGAGGTGCCTCCAACTCCCTACCACATGAGAACGCGGAGGCACTCACTCATATGTTCCTCAGGTCCATGTTAAAGTTAACCATCTGTTATTCTCTGTCATCTGTCTCTGGACCTGAGTGAAAAATGGTATGTGTCACTTTAGTTCTCATTAGGTAGGCATCTATACTCTGAGAAGACTTCTTAATTAATCTTCATGAAGTGAATGTCAGCCAAGGCCATGTATGGAATTGTTCTGAAGTGTGAGCTTTCTTCACACCTTTCTAGGTGGTCCTTTGAGGTCAAGCCCGAACAAGATTGATAGAAGAAGTGCTCTTGAGGCTTCTTAGATAATTAATTTCAAAGGAGTTTGACTACATCTAGTCTTCTAGTCTTTGCTATTAAAACAGCATGTTCAAATTTCTGATTCAAAAGTCATTTCCTTTCTTCTTTTATATCTTCCTCATGAAAGATGCAAAAATTGTAGGACTGTGGCTTAGGGATGCCTTGAGATGAAGAATCCGGCACATGTACTAAGACATTATATTGTCTTTTAAGATTCCATGACAACCCCTCAGACAAGATATGATTCTTTTAATTTTCTCCCTTGAGAATAATAGTCCTTTGCTACTTCTTAAGTATTTCAGTTACTAATTGGTTCTGAAGAAAGACACTTGGTTCTAATGATCAACATATGTTTTGCATATTTATTCCACATTTTGATTCTTTGGCAAATATACTAGCTATCCAGATAAATAATTGAATCCAGTCTTTTAAAAAATTATCTGTATTAGACCTGAAAGTCTTATTTATTTATTTATTCATTCATCCATTCATTCATTCATTCAGTATTCCTATGAAATTATCTGTCTGCTCCCTGAGGGTAGAGATGATGTTTTATTTTATTCTAAACCCTTGAGACAACTAGAGCAATACCTCGAGTATAGCATTTGCTCAATAAACATTAGAATGAGAGTTAATATATTATTTCAGGATACACTTGATGTTGGTAGGGGATGTCACTCTATGGTGACAATACAGATTTGCCTGTGTAGCCTGTGAGTACTTCCAGGTTACACTCTTACTCTGCAAAACCCATTTAAGGGCAAGATGGGAGTATGTTGCTCTCAGTAAATAGCATGGTTCAGGTACCTCAGGATTTCCTGATTGTAAAGACACTTTTCCTGGTGGAAGAATGCACCAAATAAATCAAACCTGAATGGTTGCCATCTCCAGATTCAAAGTTACCAAAATTGTAGCCTGGTTATGAATTTTGTTAGGACCATGTTACGATTAAAACAAAAAAGAAATTAGTTGCCAACTACATATTTTTTATTTCTTTGGAAAATTTGTAAGCATCAAACTACATTCTTCTTGGGAAGGATCGACTAGAGCTTTGTAGCTCTTACCACTTTGGATGGAGCTTGCAGATTTTATGTAATTCTGGTTCCAGACAGCCCACTGCGCTCATGTGCATTACCTGCAGGAACCTGTAGGAATTTGCTGTTGTGGTTCCTGAATGCTTTATCCTAGAATTTCCCTGTGCAGGTTTCTCCTATTGCCATGTTTCAGGGGTAACACTGAAGCACCAGTGTGTCAGGGAAAGTGATTCCTAAAGTCTACATGATCAGGTACACAGGCTCTTCTCCAAGTTAAGTAAGGAACTTGGCTCTCTGGCCCGGTATAGGGTCCTGAAGTCAGGACTGGTTTGTATCTGCAGAGATTAGAGCCAGGAGCAATGGGAGAAGCATCCCAGGAAAAGGGGGACTCGGTACCTCTGAGTAGAGAGAGAGAAACCGAGTTAACAACCTCATTGTTCTAGAAGAGTACGGAACAGAAGGTCCCCCATATAAAGGGATTGTATTCACATGTAGGCAAAAAAGCCAGACAAGGCCTTCCCCTCAGATTTCCACCCCCAGGAGCCAATGGAACAGTCCCTGAGTTTTGGAAACTGGTTGAGGGATGAAGATATCCTGTCGTTGCCTTTGCAATTGTGTGTGGAAGGAGGAAGAGAAGAAGGGCAACATGGGTAGGTTGGTAGCACGAAATGATGTGGGAAAAGAACAGAAGTGGGTCAAGGGAATGACTGGTCTTAACATCTGGCATTTTGATGGCAGGAAACACAATGAAACAAGCACTGTCTGAATACTTCTGTCATGTGTTCCATTAACTCTTGGGCTGTGGATTGGGGGAGCTGGCATCTATGTGTAGGCTTGATACTGATTTTGAATAGTGTCCTTCAAAACAGGGAAATCAACTAGGAACTACAGTCAGATATCGGGGGATCTCTGTATTAGTTATCTGTTACCGCAGTAACCCTATGTAACAACGACCACAAAACCTCAGTGATAGACAACAAGAAGCATTTATTGTCTATAGCACTGAAGTGGTTAGCTCAGTTCTGCTGATGGGGATTGTACTCAGGCACATGTCTGGGTGCAGCTGGATGTCACCCGGGGCAACTGGGCACCCAGGTTCTACTCACTGTATTTTACTATTCCGTAGGCTAGTCCTTGCTTATACTCATAGCAATGATGAGTCTCAAGAGAGGACAAACCCAACAGTAGAAGTGCTTCTCAAGCCTTTGCTTGTGTCATGTTTGCCACTACTAGTTACATGGCCAAGCCCAGAGACCCAGGGGGAGGGCACTGCAAAATTAAGTCTCATTAAACTCTTGTGGAGTTAAGCCATTAAAAATTTTAAGGTATTTTTACTGCAGCATAACCCTTTTATGATAAAATCATTAAATATTTTTACATCTCGGATGAAAAATTATACAGGTGACAAATACTTATGGTCATATACTTCTCAAGGATCTATATACAATCACATATAAAACTTATCAATAATAATTCTTTATTTCCTAGCATAGTTTCAACAGTTGAGCTCCAAGTTAAATAAACATAAATATCCAATACATAGAAATTCTTTGAGATGTTTGTATAATTACTTTGTGCAAGATGTCTATTGACTGATTTTGATATTATCATAAGCTGTCTGTAAAGTTCAGTTTGGATTTATCTATACATCACAAATTTTATCTTGTGCATTAGCTATCAGTTCCCTGTATCTATGAAGCAGATTGGTTGAAATGCAGCCATTGTCTCTGATATCCAGTGATGATGGAATTCTTTACATGGAAGGTTCCTAGATGTTGGTGTCATCCTGGGGCACCTTTTAGGAGATTTCCTCATGGGATCTTAGTTCCTGTTAAGAAATGGAAACTCAGAAAGTCTGCTATACCTTCACATAAAGAGGAGAAATCTTTACCTGTGGCCCGTGATTTTTTTAAAAGCCCCCTTTCAGACTTTTGACAATTCAGTTAGACACTATAGAAGGTTATCCAATGCAGAATGGTCTCAGGTCATCACAGAATATTTAACCAAAGTGACCATTGGTTTAATAAAAACAACTGCCATTTGGTAACGTATGACATCAGTGAAACAAAGATCTTTTTAGAGTAATGCTGAATTTGCAGATTCTGTTTTCACCAACTTCTTAAGTATTCTTTAAGCAGAATAAGTTTACAATGCAGCCCTGATCCTCTCATTTCAAGTAAATCACTTGTTTTAAAAAGACCTTTCTCTCTCTTTAGCTCAGTTGTTCAACTGGACTCTTATTTCGGGATCTTCTTTTCTTCATCTTTCTGGCACTGTTGCATTTTCTAGAAATTCCTGAGATCT
>CM052895.1:126253654-126289227 GCA_028534135.1 Potos flavus
TAAACCAAATAGAGGTTTGGCTTTTTACATCATTCATCCCATAACAGTAATTCCTAAAGGCCAGGGGACATCCTTTTAATAACGAAATCTTTGAATCAGAACCTAACTTTCGGTACATATTGGTATCATGTTAAACACACACACACACACATACATATTTTAAAACCCAACACCTAAGTGATTTGGATTTGGACAAAGCCTCCAGGACCAGTAAAAATGAAGCTTCTACAAAGTACTCAACCGCCTCTGCTATAAAAGAATGAGGTTGTACCACAATGGGAAACCACTCTGTAGGAATGTGATTAAATTTATAGTCTGGTGTATTGTACTCATTTCATGCTCACCCTTATAATTTCTGACTTTGCAAAGAACTAATTAAAATTTTCCTTAAGCAAATATTTTCATTTTGGGAAGAAGCTCATGGACTGTTCCTATGTCCACGTGGCAAGAATTTAAAGAGATAGCAATACGAGGAAGAGGAAGTGGTCCAAAGTAATTTTTGGAGACTCCTCTTTCTCGTTTTGTTCCTTTCATCTTGGCCCTTTTCTGTCTCTCTCATTGTATCTTTGAAGAATGTTACCCTTCTCCCTGTTTTCGCTTGCATTGTTGAAAATTTGTAAAAGTTTGGCCCAATACTCTCATGCCCTCAGAACATCCTAAACTTAGCACACCTGTAGCTAATCTCATTTCTCCCTTGCCCCCAACCTCCCCTTGTCGTCCTTAGATGACGCAGACATCCTCCCGATTCTCAAGCAGAAGGCCCAAGGCCATGCCACACTTGTTTTTTCATTGCGCACAGCCAGTATGTTACTGACTCTTCCTTCTTACCTCTTCAACATCTGCCCTCCTCCATCCCTACCTCCACTTAGTTCATGCTTCTGTGACTCCTTATTCTACACTTTTTTTTTCAGTGGGCTCTTGGCCTCTATTCGGATTTGTTCTAACCTATCCACAGAATGACAGTGATGTTTCTGAAATATAAACCTGACCCCGTTGTCTCAGTTCTTAATATTATGATTGAGTGGAACAAACTGTTCCACCAATACTCACTCATTTAACAAATATTGACATCAATTAGCGGCAACTTTAAAAAGGTTGCTCTCTTTTTAAAAGAATAATTATATACTTCTAAATCATGAGTGGGTCAAAGAAGAAATCTCAAGAGAAATTTTAAAATATTTTTAACTACATGAAAATGAAGACAATGTACTGTATTTTACGGGATGCCATGAAAGCAGCGCTTAGTGGGAGATTTATAGCATTGTATGCATCTACTATGCGTATATGTATATTATACAAGTAATGATCTAAAATCAATAATCTGGGTTTCTAAATTAGGAAGATATAAAAAGAAGAGCAAAAAATATCAAAGTAAGCAGAAATAAAAGAATAATAAGAATTAGAACAGAAATCAATGAAAATAAAAACAGGAAATGAATAGAGGAAATCAGTGAACCAAAAACTAGTTCTTTGAGAGACCAATAAAACGGATAAGCCTCTAGTCAGGCTAAGATAGAAAGAGAGAGGACGTGAACGACTAATAACAGAAATGAAAGGAGGGACATCACTATAGAGCCCATGGAAGTTGAAAGGATTATAAAGGAATAATATGAAAAACTTGATGCCTACAAATTTGATAACCTGGTTGAAATGACACACAATCTGCTAAAACTCGCACAAAAGAGAAAGGTGATCTGAATAGGCATATATCTATTAAAGAAATCAATCAATAACTAAGAACATTCCAAAACAGAAACTCCCAAGCCTGTAAGCGTTCCCTGGTGAATTCCACCAAATGCTTAAGGAAGAATTTATAGTAATTCTCTGCAGTCTCTTCCAGAGGGTAGAAGCAGATGGAATACTTTGTAAATCATTCTATTAGGTCAGCATTAGACAAATGCCATAACCAGACAAAGACATTCCAAGAAAACTACAGACCAGTATTTCTCATGAGCATGGATGCAAATATCCTCAACAAAATATTAGCAAATTGTATCCCAAAAAGTTCATAAGAATTATAGACCATGACCAAATATGCAAAGCTGATTCAATATTTAAAAATTAATTAAGGTAATTCATCATGTCAACAGGCTAAAAAAGAAAAGTTGCATGATAATATCAATATATGCAGAAAAGTGTTTGGCAAAATCCAAAATTCATCCATGGTAAGACCTATCAGTAAATTAGAAATAGAAGAGAACTTCCTTAAATTGATAAAGACTTTCTACAAAAAAAATCTACAGCTCACATTATACTTAATGGTGAGAAATTTGAAGCTTCCTCAACATGACTTGAAGCTTCCTTGTTCCACATGGAAGGCATATCCTGGTCATCAAGCAGTTTCAATATCATGTTGGAAGTTCTTGCTAATGCAATAAATCAAGAAAAGGAAATACAAAGAATACAGATTGGGAAGGAAAAGACAGAGCTGTCTTTATTCAGGGATGACATGATCATCTATATAGAAAATCCAAAGGAATCTACAAAAATGTTCTGAAACTATTAAGTGATTACTACAAGGTTGCAACATACAAAATTTAACATACAAGAGTCAGTTGCTTTCTTATACACTAACAATAAACATGTGGACTTTGATATGAAAACACAATACCATTTACATTAGCATCTGGGAAAAACAAAATACTTAGGTATAAATCTAAGAAAATATGTACAAGATCTCTATGAGGAAAACTACAAACTGATAAACAAAATTAGAGAATAAATAAATAAATGGAGAGATATTACATGTTTATGGATAGGAAAACTCAGTATCATTAAGATGTCAGTTCTTCCCAAATTGATGTGTAGATTCAGTGCAATCCCCATCAAAATCCCAACAAGTTATTTTGTGGATATCAACGAACTGATTCTAAAGTTTGTATGGAGAGGCAAAAGATAAGAATGGCCAACACAATATTAAGGAATGAACTTAGACTGCCACTACTTGACTTCAAGACTTACAGTAAAACTACAGTAATCAAGATGGTGTGGTATTGGTGAAAAAATAGACAAATAGATCAGTGGAACAGAATAGAGAGTCCAGAAATACATCCTCATAAATATAGTCAATTGATCTTTGGCAAAGGAGTAAAGGGATCACTGTGAAGCAAAGACAGTCTCTTTGACAAATGGCACTGGAAAAATTGGACATGCAAAAAGATGAATCTAGACACAAACCTTACACCCTTCACAAAAAGTAACTTAAAATGGATTATAGACCTAAATGTAAAATGCGAAACTGTAAAACTCCTGGAAGATAATGTAGGAGAAAGCTTGTATGACCTTGGGTATATAATGCCTTTCAAGATACAAAACCAAAGACATAATCCATGAAAGAAATCATCGATCAGGTGGACTTCATTAAAACTTAAAACTTCGGCTCTACAAAGGACAATATCGAAAGAATTTGAAGACAAGCCATAGACTGGGAGAAAATATTTGTAAAAGACACATATGATAAAGGACTGTTATTCAAAATACATAAAGAACTCTTAAAACTCAATAATAAGAGAACAAACAATCCAATTAAAAAATGCACCAAAGACCTTAACAGTCACCTGTTTTTCATACAAAGAAAATATGTAAATGGAATATAAGCATATGAAAAGATGCTGCACATCTTATGTCATCAGGGAAGTTCAGATTAAAATAGTAAGACACCACTACCCCCCAGTTAGAATGCCCTGGTTCTGGAACTCTGACAAAGCTGACAAGGGTGTGAAACAACAGGAGCCCTCAGACATTGTTGGTGGGAATGCAAAATGGTACTGCCACTTTGGAATACATTTTGGTGTTTTCTTACTAAACTGAGCATACTCTTACCATAGGATCCAGCAATCACACTCCCTGGTATTTATCCAAAAGAGTTGAAAACTTAAGTCCTCAGAGAAAACTGCACATGGATGTTTATAGCAGCTTTAGTCATAATTGCCAAAACTTGGAAGCAACCAAGCTGCCCTTCGGTAGGTGAATGGACAAATGGACGGTGATTCATCCAGACAATGAAATCTCATTCAGCACTGAAAAAAGAACTGAGTTATCAAGTCTTGAAAAGACATGGCGGAAATTTAATATTGCTAAGTGAAAGAAGCCAATCTGAAAGGCTGCCTACTGTATGATTGAACTATGTAACATTCTGGAAAAGGTGAAACTATGTGGACAATAAAAAGATCAGTGGCTGTCTGGGGCAGAGGTCAGGGAGAGTTAAGTAGTCAGAGCACAGAGGCTGTTGAGGGTAGTGAAAAATACTTTGTATGATAATATTATAATGACTAAAAACCCAAGGGTGAGCTATATAGCGTAAACTCTGGAATCTGGGTAATTATGATGTGTCAATGTAGGTCCATCTTTGGCAGGAAAAAAATGTTCCATTTTGGTGAATGATGTTGATAATGAAGGAAGCTATGCATGTATGAGGGCAGTGGGGTTATGGTAAATCTATGGACCTCTCTACTTTGTTGTAAGTCTAAAGCTGCCTCCAAAAAATAAAGTCTTAAAAAAAAAGTAAAAGAATAATTAGCCAGCCAGCAAGTTATAATTATTTGCATGCATATTATATATACACACACAGAGACATATATATGTAGTTACCTAAACTATAAATTGTAATATATTTTAATCCCATTTTATAATAGCACAGAATAATACTGTGGCAAAAGATAAAAGGTGGGAAATAAATCTATTGATATAAATTATGCTTGAATAATTATAACATAGTTTAGAATAAATGATAGAATATATTTATAAATTTTCTAAAGCTTTAGTTTTCCAAAAATAAATAATCTGCATAATAGATTATATTTGACAGTTCTTATTTTAAACTTTATTGTGATACTAGCTCCATTGTTTTTGTGATGTTTTAAATGAATTTGTGTCTGGCTCAGTAGGATAGGAAAGAGAAATCTGTTCATATTAAAATCCTGTCCGTTATTCATTTCCAGTGCTCTGTGGAGAGAGAGGTGTAACCTCAAGACAAAAAGCAAGTGTGTAATTTAGTTTAGAATAATGCATTACTTTAATATGAGAAATACAATTATTTATCCTCAGCATCAAGTAGATTTCATGGAGGAGTAGGTTGTGGAGCATTGCTTGGGAGGTTTTAAACTGTTTCTTAAATATGCTCTGGTGGTTTCTTTCTTTCTAACGTCAGCATTTACGCTGGTTTAAACTCTTGTTTCTGATCTTCAGCAACCCCCCTGGCTCCCTCACCTTTTACGCGCTCGTCCTCAACTCTCATGATCAATTTCTACATAGCAACCAAGAGGCATTTAAAAATAAAATCTGACCTCTATGTCTCCTGCCCTCAACCTGGCCATGACTTCCCATTGTCTTAGAATAAAAGGTGAGCTCCTAACCATGGCTTTCCATGTCGCAGGCATATCAGCTTCCCTGGGGTTCCAGGAAAAGAGAAGTGGCCTTCCAGACTCAGGCTGTCAGAAGAGCTCTGTTTGGAATGTTTGCCTTTTTTGCCTCCCCTCCAACTCAGGCGTCGGTTTAAATTACCCCCACTGGGACAGGCCTTCCCTGGCAGCCCAGCGAGTCGCCCTCTCTCCCCGTCCCAAAATGACTCCACCATGCTTCGAAAATGCAGAGATTAAGAGTGCAGACTCTGGCTTCAAATTACCTGTGTTAAAGCCCAAAACTACCACTTTAAGGTTATAGTACATCAAGAGATTCTGTAATCCCTCTGTCCTTCAGTTTCCTCACTTGAAAGGATGGGATCATATCAGAGATAACTTATCTGAGAAAGTTAAGGTTTTGAATGGGTCGAGATACCTCATGCACTGAGGACAGTGCCTGGCACATAGAAATCCTTATGTTAGTGATTATTACGGTACGTTGTTACTATTTTATAAAATAGAAAAGAATTCTCAATGCATTTTAATTGCTTATTTTTTATTCCCTCTTCTCTAATAACAAGGCATGGACCATATCTGCCTTTTTTCCACTACTACGTTCCCAGCTATTCCTGGCACATAGGAGAACATCAGCAAGTAATTTATCGAAGGACTGTGAATTGGGATCAGACTTTTGCAAATTAAATTAAACCATGTTGCTGAGGCTCAACTTTTTTTTTTTTTTTTTTTTTTTGGTAATGGTAGGCTGTAGAATGGCAACCACTAATGGTTAGAACTGGGTGAGAGTTAGCCCCTTCCTGACAACCTCTATATAACAGCCTAAAGTGAAAGCAGTTCTCAGAACAAATTTCTGCCATGCCTGCAGACGTTCATAAGGCAAACACTGATCCTCAGGCAGGTACAAAAGAGTATCCAACTGTCTATGAGATCAGATAGAATCCTTTCAGGCGGGGTTGATGTTTAGCTAAAATGCACTGATATAACCATATTGATTGCTAAATACTAGTCCTTCCTGTTGGTTGGTATATAATTCCTTCTTTAGGATCTGTAGGAGCTCAAACTGAATGCCCCCAAAAGGTTAAAAGCTGGCTCTGAATACCATTAATATTACCCATGAAAACTCATTCTGATTCAAATTATTGAAAATAGCTCCTGGTAATCAGATATAAGGATAGCTCAAATTCTGATAGTGGTCTTCCTCTGGAGGGAGGGGCTTCTCATTGGAAAGGGAGGTGACAAGTTCTTGGAGCTTGAGATCCTCATTAGGGCATTTGACTAAATTTGACTGTGGCTTATACTAGGAATCTGCAAAGCATAGCCTGTGGGCCAGACCTAGCTACTGCCTGTTTTCTTTTTTTTTTTTTTTAAAGATTTGATTACTGCCTGTTTTCTTATGGCCTGTGGGTGGAGAATGTTTTTTCACATTTTTAAGTGGGTAAGGGGAGGGACCTAATATTCTGTGACATGAGAATTTTGTAAAATTCAGGTTTTAGCATCTGTTGGTAAAGTTTTGTTGGAACACAGAACGTTCATGTTTGTGCACTGTGTATCTCAACTTTGGCATTGCCATGGTGGAGGTGAGTCGTTGGGATGGAGACATTGTGACCCAGGAATCCAAAAATAGTTACTGTTGTCCCTTTACAGAGTTTGTTGATCCTGGCTTACCCTAACAAATGGGCTGTCCGTGCTCAGTAATTTAACATAAACTATAGGAATCTATAAAAAGTACAAAAATACTAGGGGCGCCTGGGTAGCTCAGTCGGTTAAGTGTCTGACTCTTGATTTTGACCCAGGTCATGATCTCGGGGTCCTGGGATCAAGCTCTGTGTTGGTCCTGGGATCAAGCCCCGGCCCCCCAGCTCAGCAGGGAGTCTGCTTGTCTCCCTCTCCTGCTGCTCCTCCCCCTGCTTGAGAAGCTCTCTCTCGCTCTAAAATAAATAAATCTTAAAGCAAGTATAAAAATACTTATAATAAATGTTGCAAAAGCTTAAAATTTTCAGCCATTATAGGCAATATGAACTGTTTTGGAATACTGGTCAGTGACACTGAACAATATTCATGAATTAAATGTTTAAAAACAATGCAAAACTATATAATGTGATCACAGTTTTAATATTTGATACATGTATATATAATATTACATAGATTTATTATGAGAAAGAAATGGAGCAGATTAAGGACTTATAGAAAACAGTATTTTACTTCTCTATTTATTGCCTAAATAAACCTATATTTATTCTAAATAAGCTTACATCAGTTTTAAAATAACAAGACTGCATAATAGTATAGAACATCAGACTGATGCCAAAGCTAAGTAAAAGGAAGTTTGCCTAGTCCTCTTCATTAGTGAAGTAAACATGAGTGTGATATAATTAGGGAATGAAAATATTCCAGTTATTCTCAAAAGATGGGAAAGCATTGTTATAATATGTGAATAGGGCAATGTCTCTTAATCACTTGTTACTTATCCCTTCCATTATAAAAGAAGAGAAGACAAGTGGTAGGTACTCTGTCCCTAGTTCTTAGTAATTCATAGAGAATAATTCTACTCTTGAGTGCCTAAGGAATGAGAAGTCCTCAACCAATACACAGGACACAGTGCCATCAAGAAAAAGAAATCTTTTCCCCTCGTTGCTTGCCCCTGAACAACAGCTTGGGTAGATTATGATAGGGTATTAATTTCCTCTAAGGCCAGTTGCTAGACATTTGTTTTGAACAATAAGCAATGTGACAGGATTTGACAGAATTGGCATTTTTAATAACATACTACTTTAAGCCAACTTAAAGTGATCTCTTCTTCTGGGCTGCCTCTTCCTGATCTGACCGTTTTATGATTATAACCTCCTATATCCCTGATTGAAGCTAGTGATTTTCTATCAACTTTTCTATTTACTCAACCTCATCTAACATATTTCAGTCTCTTCTGACTGTTACACAACCCAGTAACATCCATTTAAGGCCAGGCCTTTGTAGGTAACATCTTCCAAAGTGACGTGCTGTATACAGTATCTTTTGGATGACTGTTCCACCAAATATATTTAAGATGGTAAGAAAAGTTGTGAAGTTCTTCATCCTATTGTGTATTTAGTTTCCACTGGACTGAAAATCCCCCAAAACATGCTCATTTTCCTATTCGGCAAACAGTGATTGGGAAAAACAGTATTCAGGTTACTGTTGAACAAAGGAAGGGGGGAAAGGGGGAACAGATACAAAATTAGAAAGTGTAATCCTGATAGGAGTATCTTGTATTTCCTGTTAGATATACAGTCAGTCCTCATCACTTGCAGATTCCATATTTGTGAATTTGTCTACGTGCTGAAGTAAAGTTTATTTGCAGCACCCAAATCCATATTCACCTGTCTTTTGCAGTCATTCATGGGACTTGCTGCAGAGGGACAGATGATTTTAGCTCCCTGACATGCGCATTCCCAGCTGAGGTCAAGCAAGGCAACTGCACTACCCTCTTGTCAGCTCTCCTAATGTAAACGAGGGTCCTTTTTTGCACTCTATTTAGTGCCCCCCCTTTTTTTTCACTTTCGTGGGTTTTTGTGTGTGATTTTGCTGTTTAAAATGTCCCCCAGGCCTAGTGCCGAAGTGCTGTCTGATATTCCTCAGTGCAAGGTATCATGAGCCTGACAGAGAAAATACATGTGTTAGGAAAGCTTCAGTCAGGCATGAGTTATGGTGCTGTTGGCCGTGAGTTCAATGTTAATTGACCAGACATATTAAATAAGGTGTCTTTCAAGAGAAACACACACAAAGTTATATACTGATGGGTTGATGAAGACCTGTGGCCTGAGCCTCACAGGTACCGACCCTTTCCTTCCCTAGGAGTCATGCTTCATGTTACGCTAATTTAGGGTTCATGTTGACTTTGTAGAACATAGCTACTAGAGGGCATCTATTGTGTTTGCTTAGGCTGGCACTAAGTTTAGAGAAAATTCTTGGAGTACTTATTGATAATAACAATAGTCATTCATTCAACAGATAGTTACTGAGAATGTCTGTGTGCTAACTGTTCAGCAGTGATCAAAAGACACAAATGTTCCTGCCCTCAGTGAACTTGCATTACAGTTCATGTTTATTGATTTCTAAAGGCCTGTGTCACGCATGTCATGTGAATCATGTAATCCCTTTAACAACACCATGAAGTGGGTTTTTAAGCCCTGTCTTAAAGAAATGAAGCTGTAATTCAAATAATTTTAAATAAGTTGCCCGAGATAAAAGAGTGTATCTCTTCAAACAAGGTTTCAAACCCAAGCTGACTTGATCTGCAGTCTCCACTCTTAAATACTATGCAATGTCATTCTTTATATTTAGATTACCTAACACGGTATGCCAAGAATATAGTCATAGAAAACCCACAGGATTACTGAATAGTTACGTTTCCTGCGTTAAAAGCTACAGAATAGCAGTTCTTCACATTCCGTAATTCAGGTGAATATTACATCATCGGACTGATTTTGCTTTGCCTTTGGTAGATTCTTTGTCAGCCTGTTCTTCTTTGGAAATTGGAGTTAACTTTTTAAAATGTTCTTGGTTTCTGGTCTCTTGCTGAGTTTGCATGCAGCAGTATAAAATGGGCAAGCCGGACATTTTTAGGATTAAACTTTGAAGAGGGAGGGAGATTTTTTACTGAAGTTTTGGGATGATATGAAGAAAGGATTTTATCAAGCATCTCATGGTTACATTCTGAAAATCTTGTTTCAACATTGGCCTAGTTTTCCAAATTTCACTAATAGCATTAGTTATCTCAGTTTCATTGTCTTTTGTCCCTGACATCTCCAGCCCCCTCTGGAACCATTCTATATCCTTGGGACCCTCCTCAGTCCTTATGGCCTCTTGCAAACATTTGGTTTCTTGGCTACCTGGTAAGACAGTCTAGACAGAGAGATTACAGCAGAGCTGATGTGTGCAGCAGCAATCTCCTTGTGCCTCTGGCTGATTTCATTTTAACACACTATCCTTTACCAATATTCTTCCAGTTCGGGTTTTACACCTCTAAGATTTATTTGTTTGTTTGAGAGGGATAGAGAGAGCAGGAGCATGAGTAGGGGGAGGAGCAAAGGGAGAGGGAAAGAGAATCTCAAGCAGACTCCGCACTGAATGCAGAGCCCGACAGGGGGCTCGATCTCATGACCCTGAGATCACGACCTGAGCCAAAACCAAGAGTTGGAGGCTTAACCACCTGAGCCACCGAGGCACACCTCAGGTTTTATGTTTTTTAGATGGCTTAGGAATTGCATTTCCTTATTTTAAAAATAACTAAAATTTTGGTGGAAATTTTAGAAAAAAGGTGAAGAGGGGGAAAGTTAAAATTTCTGGTAATTACATGTACAACATTAGACAAGATGAAAATTCAAAAATATATCACAGCCATGTTCCAAATCATTAAATATTAATCTGCTAAAACATGGTAAAGCAGAAAAATATACTTACAGTGTTTTTTGAGATATTAGGTAGAGTGAACATTTTTTGGCCAAAGTTTCGCCACATACTTTTTAAAATTATTATTAGGTCCGTAAACTTTAGATTGTGGAGAACCACTTTAAAGTAAATGTTAACACAGGATGTGGAAGATGGCACTGAGAACATTTATAGAAAAATATAGTTGCATGATTGGGAACCAAAATATTTCTTAATTTTTCATTACATGCTTAACGTTTCCTTCGAAAACAGTAAAATTTGTATGTAAACTGTGTATCTTTAGGATGAAAGCCACCTTTGAAAACATTGATGCTTCTTGTGTTTGGGGAAACTATACCTTTCAAAATTCACACTGAAGACCACATTCTGTGATGTGTTAGCTAGACATACCATTTCTTTCCTGATACTTACTTTATGCACAGTCCTTTGTCCTGATCTTGTGGAGACCTCCCGTCCCATGGATTATTAAAAAAAGTATATATCAAAACAGTGCAGGTGTTGTCAGAATCCTTACATATTGTTAACTACAGGGCACTTTTCTTTTCCAACATATTTTCAGGTAAGTAAGCTGCGATTGTTCTATGCGGAGTTATTAATTTTGTATTAACCCAGAGTGCCTAGAGCAGTGTTTTATGTCACAATATAAATACTCAAGCGTACTGTTTTGGAAACGAAGTACAGAATTGAGGACACAGGTTTCTTAAGGCAGAGCCCCTCTTGCTGGAGTGAGTGAGTTATGTGTGCTTTTGTACTTGGTTTCACTGCTCTACGTTCCTTTTAAAATGAAACAGCACAGGAGGACTGTGCAATTTTCCATAAATGTGCTTCCTTATTCGTTTGTAACCTTGTCTGACAGATTTTTGAACGTTCAGTTGTACTTTTAAGCTTGCTATGTTGCTGCGTAAATATTTGTCAACAGTGACATGATTTGGAGCCGACACGTCAGATTCCGTTCCCCCTCCAGCTCACTCCTGGCACTGGTTTTTATTTCCCCATCAAAGTGCAATTTTCTTTGACTTTGTCATTTTCATTGAAGTCATTCTACAATGGCGGCAATTTGAAAATTGCTCAGCTCGGAATGATAGTCTTTTAAAACTTATACTCAGGTTATGAGTTTCCCCCCTGAGGTGTGAGTGGTGCTAAATATTTTCACGATTTTGTGGAGGAAGGAAGAAAAATGGTGATTCGTTCACATCGTTCATTTGTTATCCTAGACTCAAGCCAGGGATTGTAATGCTGCTGTGACAAAGGAACTTTGCTATATTACAATATATACTGTTGGAAAGAGATGATAGGATCTGTCATCCTCATAGGAAGTAGGAAGAAATAAATTTCCTTCCTTTAGCCTTCCAGATAATTTGATGTAACTGTTCCCTTATTTCTTTATGATCACAAACTCTTATAGCTATTCCTTGTCAACTGTTATGATATCACCATAATGAAAATGTAGAAATGATATTGCTGAATAACATACCTGTTAGACTGTGTTGGTAATACAGTGATTATTAGCTACATGCAATTGTGGCACATTATAGGCAGGGGGAAAAAGTAAGTCTCACTGTTTTCTATAATGACATTCACAAATTGATGTATTTACTCAAAGGCAACATTAAGATATGAACAAAGAGTGAGTGTATTTCTGATTTTAGGTGCTGATAGTTATTTAGGTGGTAGAAAAAGACCTTTAATATATATTTTATAATAAACTAAAAACTTAGTAAAATATCACATAATTTTTTAAAAGATTTTATTTATTTATTTAAGGGGGGGAGGGCAGAGGGGGAGGGAGAGGGACAAGCAGACTCCCTGCTGAGCACAGAGCCCACTAGGGGCTCTGATCTCAGGATGCCGAGATCACAACCTGAGCTGAAAATGAAGAGTCAGATGTTTAACTGACTGAGCCACCCAGGAACCCCAAATATCACATAATTTTAAGACGACCCCATCCACAAATATATAGAAAAGAGATTTTTATTAACTCTTACCTTCATAGAACACTTCATTGTTTTTAATATTCTACCACGTAATTCATCCCGTAACAAATCTTTAGCATAGACGTTGTCATCCCCACTTGCTTGTTCCAGAATCTCATAGGTAGTAGGTAGAGTCTCTCCCAGATCCGAGCACTATGTTCATTAACCTTCGAATGGGGGCAACGGCTGATCTGCATTATATACTACAGATGGTCCTGCTACGTACGCATCACAAGTTGATGAAAATACAATATAATAAAACGGGGTTTGGAGACTAGACACCACCAGTAGTAACTTTGGTGTAAATAATGGTTCTTTCGAGTCATCCTGGCAGCTCTTGGCAGCACCACTTGTTTCGTGGTCCTCACTGTCTCCTTCATCAAAAGAGTGCCTCCGTCTGTGATTAGTGAGTGCAGGATGCACTTACTTCCTGGTGATGGTCTCTCCCTCCACCACTCCCCCACCCAGGACAAGTCTTGCTTCCTCATCTCAGTCTGTGGTAGGGGTTTTTGTGCCTTGCCTCAGCTTGGTTCTGCTGTGACGCTCTGCCACATTCTCTGGTCTTAAGCTGTGCTGTTCCATCCGAGCAGCAGGGCCCCCCTCCCAGGTCGTGGCTTCCTGAGTTACAGACTGAGCCCGCCATTGGCTGCTTGTTTTGGGGGGGGGGGTGTTCAACTTTCTTATTTGGAAAATGGAGATACTTAAATTGGAAAAATTGGGGTTATTTCTGAGACAGGGTTAAATAATGCATGCAAGAATTTTGAAAATTGTAAAACAAAATAATTTTAGCAAAGTCGTCTAGTGCCTCTGAACCTCACTGCTGATCGAGCTGAAAATTCAAACATGATGACGGCAGAAGACATATGCTTATGTTCCATCTCTGTCTTCGGAATCTTATATGGTGTAACCATCTCACTATGGCATCGACTCTTTTCATGGGTCTTCTGATTCATTTCTTTCTTGAAAGTTGAAATTCTTTGTTGACCTGTCCCTGCATGCTTGTGCTCACCCCACAGATCACTGGGGATACTGAGATGAATAACTGGGCCCTGTGCGGCTGCAGAGCTGGGAGGGCTGCTCTAGTACCTGCCAAGGTGGAGGTACTGGATGCCCCCCGAGAGCAGAGACAGTGGGCTTCCCTCCCAGCCTGGAAGATTGGGCTAAAATTGCCCAGAATGATTAAGTGATCATATCTAGCAGTAGAATAAAAACGGCATCCGTAACATGGCCCTCAAACCACAGCATGCCCTGCCTGAGCACAACCTTTCTCTCTGATTTCATTCCGACACTCACCCAGGCACGTGGGGTTTCAGCCTCGCTGGTGTGCCTGCCGCTCTCCAAACTTGCCAGCCACGTTCCATCCTGGAGTCTTTGCTTTGCTCTCTTCTCTGCCTCAGTGCTCTTCCCCCAGACGTCCATGTGGCTCACCTTTTTGTCTCCTTCATGTCTGATCAAAGGCCGCTTTCTCCATAAGGTCCTCCCTGCCTGCTCTGCTTAAAATAACACTCCTGGCTAGCCCTGCTTTAGTTTTCTTCATGGGAGTTTTACTTCCAGACTATCTGGAAGTAAAATATCCATCTTTACTGGAATATGTACTTTGTGGGTGCCCCCCCAAACCTGTTAATGGAGTTTACTGAGTGAAGTATAATGCATTCTTAGCTCTTCAGAATAGGGACCTGCAATATTACCAGTGCATGAGCCAAGCACGGTATGGACAGCTTTATGTGCATTCTCTCATTTGATCCTTAGAGCTGAGCTGTGAGCTAGGTCTAATTACCTCCTTCATGTTGCAGCAGAAACCACGGCTCTCTGAGGCACAGTAGCTTGCCCACGCCTCAGCTGGTGAGTGATAGAAGTAGGTTTTGAAGCTTAGTAGACTGCTGCTAAGCCAGTATGCTGAATCTTTACCCTTGAATCTAGAAAGGAGAGAGAATATGGCATATTTGGGGCACTGCTGCAGCTCACCATGATCGGGGTGGCGAGTGGGTAGGTGGTGCCAGGAATTTGAGACTGGTGAAGCAGCAGGAGGCCCTTTGTTGGCTTTGTGACGCAGTCTGGTTTTTATACGTGACAGTTATTGAAGGCTGCTGAGCAGGGGGTGATGTGATCAGATTTGTGTTTTAGGAAGACGACGCCGGCTGGCTACAGAATGAAGAATAAATCAGTGTTGCCTTTGGGAAGCCAGCTGGGAGGTTATCAGAGTAGCCTAGGCAAAAAAAGTAACAAAAAAACTTAAGCAGGTGAATGGCAGTGGAAATGGCGTGAGGGGTTGGAAGGCAAAATGGACTGCAGTGTGTGAAGTAAGTATGGAGGGCAGGTGGGAGAGAGTCGGATGGCATGTTTCTAGGATGGATGGGAGACGAGAGGTGCCACTTTATTACCTTCCGGACTAAGTCTTCTGCTTTCTTTGTACTAAAAAAATAAAAACGTATATTACTAGATTATATATAGCTATTCCATATAATGTTACTACATAATATCAAATAGTATATATATATTACTTCCAGTAATAAACCATGCTGTGAAATCTGTGAGTGTGCTAACATTTTGGAATGTATCACCTTCACAGGATTCAGTAGCTATAGCTGCCCCTTGAGGAGGAGCCAGAGATAGGAGCTCTGCGAATCCTGTCCGGAGTTCACAATTGCTCCTAGGAGAACCCTCTGAATATGGCACACATAGAAATAAATATAGTTTATTCCTTAGTGATGATATCATCATTATTATTATACATTTAATAGCACACTCTCCTCCTCTGCCACCTGTATATGAATAGCTCCCCCCTCCCAAAGACTGTTTTCCTAATTCTGCCTGGAAAAGAAAGATCTCTGAATGTAAAGGCACACTGTTGACAATAACCAATGCAGTGGCCCGCTGTTGGTAGGTTCTTTTCCATTGCCTGGCAAAGTTACCCACGGTCTCCTATTACATACTTTATTATATTTCACACAAGAATTCCAAAGTGCAATCTTCACGTAATTAAAAAAAGTTTTAAGCTAATTTACATAATGGATGTAAATGTTAAGGGGACTTCTTTTTAGGGAGGGCGGCGATTTAATGATAAACACTTCTAATCTTCCGTGCCTCATCTCATCTTCAAACTAGGGAAAATAACCCCGTTGAAGGTTTGATGTGTGGGAATTACATGCGATTATGTTTATAGAGTTTCTTGGAACAGAGATCAATAATATTGCAAGTGTTCTTCGAATAGCAGTTAGCAGTAATAGGATTGGTATCATCATTAAAATGATTATTGTATTATTTATTGATGTAATTTAACCTAGAGAAACCTTTCAGGGTCTATGTGCAAAGCTTGCTGTCTTTAAAGTTTTTGTATCATGAAGTAAATGTTGAGTTTAAGAATATGATCTTTGTTTAGTCAATTAAGACATAGTTAGAATTTATTTGAATAATCTAATCTACCAACTAGAAGGCCTTTATGCTCCTTGTCTGATGGTTTACATGCGTTCATATATGACCTAGCACTTGAGTAACCGGAAAGCTCAAGTTACTATAAATCTATTGTAAGAAAGTTTGAGGGATGAGATTGTGAGCTGTCCATGTGTTTATTATGATAGCTACCATTTTTATTTCATTAATGAAACTGAACCAGTTTGGGCTGCCCATGTGTTCCTCCAGTCACTGTGGTCCCCATGTTCACCCACTTCACACATACACTTTATCAGCTCCCTTGTTTGAATATGTGATTCCAAGTTTAGTGAAGAAAAATGTCTGAGGGGTCAGTGTGGTATTAATATTCCTATATGCTGTCTTCTGGTTTTTGTAACACTCTGCTTTTGTAAAAATAATCCACTTAGGTGAAACCATATGGAATTGCTGAACTAGACTGTTTTAGACCCACAGAATGGCACTTTTATTAGGTTCCATCACTAATCAGATGGCGGCAGTAAGTTACACACATTAGTGTAATTGTGGTTTCATGAGAGTGATCGGTCGGTCATCAGTTAATGGGGGGGTGGATCATTCTCTGTGCCTCCTTGTTGAACTGTAGATAGTAGCAAGTATTTTAAGAAAGGAAGTTCAAGGGGTTTCAGAATGTGGAACATCTTCCTGTCTGTAAGGCAGTTCAATAAGGAGATGATTCACATAAAAATCTTGAAAAGCACAGGTAAGGTGCCTTACCAGAATGATGCTCCGAACACACAGTAATGAGAGGAACAACCAATGGACCGTGGTAAGAGTACTACAGGAAAAAAGTACTATGGTACTGTCATACTCTGCAGCATCAAGCCTTTTTATGGCACACCTTGACTGTATTTTATCTGGATGCTTATGATAAGCCTAACGCATTGTTCCTTCTTTTTTGTCTTTATGTAGTTTGTTAGGTTGCTTACTGGGGGTTCTTCTCCAGTCTTCATCCTGTCCTTTGGTTCTGGTATCCCACTTAGCAAAATCAAAACTGTGAATGTATAAAAAAGTTGTAAGGCACTCTTCCTGATCTGCTTGGTCAGTATAGTAATCATTAACTGTGGTTTTGAAAGCCATCTCGACCTTTCTGGGGGGAAGATCCTTCTACCTGTCTAAGCATTCAAGTTCTATTGACATTATGCACAGACTCTAAGATAACAACTTATCTCTGAAAGTGGGATTACCGTGAAAAGCCCTTCTCTCCCTAGACCTGTCTTTCTCTTCCCTGAAATCATGCAGTCCTAGCACTTGGACGGTCATAACATGTGAGACCCCCTGAAAGCTCAGAGTTTATTTACCCCAAACCCTTCATGTTGCACTTGAGGAAACTGAGGCAGACACAGGAAGTAGTGATTGGGGCTTTGACCTCGAGTCACTCCGAGTCTGTCACTCAGTCATCATGATGGAAATATGCTCTCATGCTGCCGGGAGCTCTGTATGTTGTTTCTCCATGGGGTCTCAACAGAGAGTTCTAGTTTACCCTTGGTGATGTCAGGCTTTTTGAAGGAGAGAGATGGGAAACTCACTGTAGCTCGTTAAGGGGATCTGTCTTCTACATACTTCCACTTCCCGGCACATATTTACCCTCAGTGAAAAATTTAAGAAGATACACGCTCATTCTCCCTTTGAGCACTCTATAAAGAACGGCCTTGTAGAAAAGAGAGGGAGAATACTAATTATTGGCAAAGTATCATGCAAATGCAAAGCGGTCTTCAGTAATTTGAGGACCGCTAACTTAGGTTGTCCTAGGAACCACTAAAAAGATAAACATGGGTTTTGGGAAAAAAATAACCATTGTCTTTATACTGGATTTTAAATATTCTATTGATGGTTCTATGATGGATTATAAATCATGGTTTAAATCTGTGACCAAGGAGAAAGTAAATCTCAGGAGTACATGAAGCCTGTTCGTGTTCTACTGCCTGATAAATAGTTTGTAAAGTGCTCAAAATATTGAAAATTGTTTCAGTAAATTTTTTATCCTCTCTTTAGAGTTCACATTCTTTTTAAAGATTTTATTTATTTTTTTATTTGAGAGAGAGAGAGAGAGAGAGCAGGGGGAAGGGCAGAGTTAAGGGAGAAGCAGTTTCCCCCTGAGCAGGGAGCCCCACGTGGGGCTCGATCCCAGGACCCTAAGATCATGACCTGAGCCGAAGGCAGACACTTCACTGACTGAGCCACCAAAGCGCCCTGGAGTTCACATTTTAACATGAAAACTTGATATTCTGTTTAACACATTGCATTTAAAAGAATTTTTAAGTGTCTTGAATCTCCATTATGTGTCTATGGATTTCTGAGTGATACACAGCAAAAGTTAAGTAAGATATGTTGGAAACTAGTTAGGTGACCCATAAGCACATGACAGGTTAGCATTGTGAACTAAACCATAAGACATTATGGGGTGACATTATAAATCATAGCATGATTGACTGGCAAATAAATAATGTGGAAATGTGTTTTAAATTGTGTTGTGGGGCTGTGTATTCTGGCTGGTGAGATTTGCTAGTACTCCTTATTTAATCATTACATTTTCCACACATTTTCTCTGTAAATTTTAATTCCCCCTCCCTTTCTTTTGTTCCTCATTGATAGGTGTTTATTTCCATGCTATTTCAAGTTGGCGGGGTTGTGTTGGTAGTTGTTTTTAAATCCCATTCTGAACATTAGACTACCTGTCAACATATTGAGCTTCAGAGTCTGGTTATTTGTTACATTTCTATCCAGGAACAAGGACCCTTTGTATTACCTGCACTTAACACATTTCTGGGGCATTTTAGCTGTTGAGGAATTTCAGTGGTGCCACTGAGAACAGGAGCTGTCTCCTCATACTGTTCACCTTCTGTTTCTTGTGAAATGTGTTAGGATTTACATGACACCGAATTCGCTGACCTTAATAAATACAGCAAAAGGTTTATTGAGAAAGAAATTCAAGGAGGACCCTCATATTTCCTGTGACTCTTACACACACACAAAAATCCTTCCAGTATACATCCCGTGGGATGTTCTTATTTTGAACATCTTCACCCTCCAGAGTAGACATCCTCACATTCTTATGGGGTATATCCAGATGTCACTGCTGTAATACGCAAATGGTTCTGAGCCAGTTCTGTTTGGATCATCCACAGAATATCGCATGTCGGGGGCAAGGGCAGCCTTAGCACATGGGCCTGTCTCTGTCATCTTTCCCCCGTCTGTTGGTTCTATAAGTATTGTCCCCAGCCGAGTAGAAGAGCCCAGACTTCAGGTGCAGAGGATAACTTTCATAGGAAGATCTGACTGTCTAGGGAGAGAATAAACAGCCGCCACACGCTAAGCCAGAGTGCAGCCTCTGCGGGTCTTCTCCGCAGAAACCGGAGAGCATGCAGATGCGACACGACTTTGTGCTGTGACTCGGTGGCAGGAAGTCACAGCTAGGTCCGTGTGCTGTTCCCAGGGACCTGGGGGAGAACAGGCAGAGTACTCGCCTGCGCAGAAGGACAGCAAGCTGTTTCAGTCATTTCAGAAGTAGACAGCTTGTCTGTTTCCTACTAAATTGTGATAATGACTTCAAACGGTGGTCATGGGAATGCTGCTGAGAAAAATTAACCCCTTCCTGACAGATCAGTAGATTTTCACAACAGGTAATTAGTACCCTTGCAGGTAGCTGGCAAGATCAGCCTTTCCAGTGAGCATAAGCCGACTCGTTTTAAGGAATTAGGCATCAAATTATAACATGTATCTACGTGGAATGGTCAATGGTAATTACCTTGTGATAAATGACTCTATAATTATGATTACTGTGTAGTAATGAAAAATGTTGGCTTGTGCAAATAAATTAGTCTTATGCTTTCTGTTGCATTTATTCTTCCTTCATTAACTTTCCCTGTTGGAAATGGAAAGAGAATATTTTGTTTCCTGAAGAGCCAGGATGGCTTAGGGAGTCCTTTAGCAGGTGCAGGGTAGAAGCACTGTGGAAAAGGTAGCATGATGAGGTCTATTTGAGAAACCAAAGTGGTACTGTGTGATCTGACCTCCGTGTGGAATCTTAGGAAGTCAAACCCACAGAAACAGAGGCTACGGTGGTGGTTGCCAAGGGCTGTGGGGTGGGGGGAAAGGGGAGACATTGGTCCAAAGGCACAAATGTCCAACTCTAAGATGAATGAGTTCTGGGGATCTATTGTACAGCATAGTAATTACAGTTAATGATACTGTACCGTACGTTTGAAAGGTGCTAAGAGAGTAGATCTTAAATGTTCTCATCACAAAAAAGAAATGGTAATTATGTGATGGGAGGCAGATGTGAGCTAAAGCTATGAAGGTAATCATTTTGCAATACATAAACGTACCCAGCCAACACACTGTACACCTTAAACTTACACCATGCCGTAAGTCAATTTTATCTCAGTAAAGTTAGGGGGAAGAGGGAATGAAGCCAAGCCAAGAAAGAAAAAGGTCACCAAAAAAGGCAGGACTTCCAAGTCAGTGCTTTTGATACAAGCTTTTGATTAAAAAAAATAAAAAGCAAAGTTTTTGGTAAAGTCTGAAGTCTGTAATGACTTAGATTCATTCATGTGAATACTTCTTGAGTGCCAGCCGTGGCCATGGTTCCATCCTCATCTTACTTCGTCTGCACACTCTTCTATGCTATCAAACACTCCATCCTTTTTGAAATACTTTTCCTTGTTGAGTACAAGTAATTCTTTTTCTCTGAGTTGCCTCTTACCCCTCTGGCTCTTCTCTCTGTTTCCTTGGTTGGCTTAGTCTTCTCTACCTAACTTTTAAATGTGGAGTGATTTGCACAAGGCTCGGCTGGAGCCTTTGTTTGCACCTCACCCTGCCCTTCTGAGATGAGCCCATTCATGTCCATCACTGACATCTCTCAACTGCATCAACAGCCCGGCCTTTCCTACTTCCTTTAAATCTTTATTGTTTCAAAAAAAAAAAAAAAATCTTTATTGTTTCACAGGCACCTCAAACTCAACATGTCTAAAACTGAACGTGTGGTTTCCTCTCCAAAACCTGGTCCTCCTTGAGCATTGGCCTTGTTAGCGAACGGTATCTCTACCTCCCCAATTGCAAAAGTTAAAACGATGGGGGTCATTTCTTGGAACCTTCTCTTTCCTTGCTCTGCATGGCCAATGGTGAGCAAGGCTGTTGCTTTTTGCTCATGGCATCTCTTGACTGTGCCCATGCTTACCGCCTCCATAGCCACCACTCTTGTCTGTGCCATCATTTTGCCCTGTCTTCCTGGAGTTTGACATCCCTCCCTGTTGGCCATCCCCACATCCCCTCTTGCTCTCTTCCCCATTTTCCTCATAGGAGCTTCAGGACTTTGGTTGTTTGAAGTGCATGTTGTAGGTGTTTTAATACAGGGTCTCTTAAACTCAGCACTATTGGTATTCAAACCAGACAACTCTGTTGTTCTGTCCTGTGCAGTGTAGGGTGTTTGCATCATCCCTGGTCTCTACCCACAAGAGTGGGGTCAGTAGCACCCCACTCCTACAGTTGTGACAACCCAAAATGTCTCCATTCCACCAAACACCCTAGGGTGGGGCGGGACAGTGTGGGGGGGAATTGTGGTAAAATCACTCTAGTTGAAAACCACTGCTCTAGGATAAAGAGCAAAAAGCCTAAGTACAACCCTAGGTTCTTGCATTATGTAATCCCTGCTTTGGTACCTCACACTTATTTCCTGCTGCCCCCTTGCTTTTCCCGCTCTAGCCTCCTCACCATTGTTGCATGGCACACCATGGTCTTTCTGTCTCAGGATGTTTCCCTGGCTGTTTCCTTTGTCTGGACCCTTCTCCCTCACTCTCCCACCCCCATTCTCTTTGCCCTAGTAATTCCCATGTTTCCTTTCTATCACACTTCAAACACTGTGGTAGACTGAATTGCCCCCCCTCACCCCGGATATCTATATCCTCACCCTCAGAACTGTGAATATTGGTTTATATGGCCAAAGAACCTTTACGGTTGTAATCTCAAGGATCTTGAGATAGGAGATTATCCTAGATTATCTGGATTATCACAGAATGTGTTTGTAAGGGGGAGGCCAGGAAGATCTGAAAGAAGAAGGCAACGTGCTGATGGAAGAAAGGAACACACTACACGACTGGCCAGAGAGACAGAGCAGGGACCACGAGCCAAGGAATGCAGACGACCTTTAGAAACAAGCAAGGCAAGGAGATAGAGCCTCCTCTAGAGACTCGAGGAGCCGGCCCTGCTGGCACTTTTGACATAAGCTCACTGAAACTGATTTGGAGCTAACAACCTCCAGCACTTAGAGTATGTTAAGCCACTGTGCTAATTTATGACAGCAGCAACAGCAGATAACGCATCAAGCAAGGCAAAATTTCTAGCCGCGATGCGATCTATAGAGAGAAGATAGTTTTTGGCATCAAAGACCTCATAATCTAAAAGTAAAAAATATGCATAATTATAGGACAAGCTAAATGGGTCATAATTGAGGTATAAAGAATGTGCCATTCTGGTGCAAGGGAAGGAAGAGTGATGTCCTGTTAGAAAGATCAAAAAAGGCTTATTAGGATGTCTGCCATTTAAAGGGGGCATAGAAGGACACATGGTATTTGGATGCACAGAGATGATTTGAGGGAAATTCAGGCACTAGAAAGAGCTCGCCTGAGGGAAGGATGACGGAAAGTGTGAAGTGCATTTGGGAAAAGGCCTAGTTTACCCTGAGTGTTGAATGCACTGGAATTAATTGAAATTAACCCAGTGATCTGAGTTTGGTACAGTAGGCTGACAGAGGATCTTGACTGACAGTGAGGTAGTTAGTCACGTTGTTCAGTAGCCTGTGAAAAATCACCCAAGGTTTTGACCAGAGAATGAGATGATGGAGCTCTGCTTTGAAAGCAAACCTTGATGCATTTTATAGTGTGCACTTGTTTAGAGAGAGGTTGGAGACAGAAAAACAATGTGGGTGTTTTATCAGTCTCTAGGTTAGAGATAACTAGACCAAGAAGAAGGGTAGTAGCAGAGGGAATAAAAACCAAGGAAGCATCTTAGAGATATGTCGGAAGTGGGAGCCACAGCAGTGTAATGGAAGGTTAAGAGTTCAAGGAGGTAGAGTATGTGAGGGTCTTGAACAGATCTGGGTGCAGAAAGTAGAGAGGCTGATAAGGGTGGGGAAGGAAAGCGATCATCAGATTAGCCCCTATGATCGCCGCCAATAACACCATTATTTTAGAGTCTAGACCTAAAGCTTTGGGGTTGTCGTTCAAGTTATTAGCACCCGAGAGAGGGAGATCCCACGTGGATAAGAAGTCCCTGACTTCAGAGTTTTTATAGAGAAACTTGCTAATAATATAATCCAGCATAATGGACCTAAAGATGGTATGAAAATGAGACTGCAATTCATCACAGTTCTTTCCTTGTAACGAGAACGGGAAGCTGCCTCAGTTTTAATTCCCGTGTTTCTGGCTTCGTAGGGCTGAGCACGAGGCCTGGCCCACACTAGGTATTGAAAAAGTACTACTTAAATTGACTGAAAACACAATTTGTCTGTAGGAGAAATAGAGTGTTGTGCAGCCTCTTTGTGTGGTTCTGTCGGGAGGGGTGATTCCAGTCTTGAAGGGTGCCGAGGTGACTCATGAGTAGCCAGGCCAGGACCTCATCTCCCTGACCGAAGGGTTTAGTTCCTGGATGGGCATTGTTCGGGGAAAGGCCGGTCAGACCCCTCCATGGAGTGTGACGTAAGGATGCTGAAGAGCCAGAGTCCCTCTGCCATAGACGAGATGTTTGTATACTGTGCAAAATTCGTGCGTTGAGACCTAATCCTCAGTGTGATGGTATTTGGAGGGGGAGCCTTTGGGAAGGTGAGTGGGCCATGAGATGGAGCCCTCATGAGTGGGATTAGCGCCCCTAGAAGAGTCTCCACAGGGATCCCTCATCCCCTCCATCACGTGAGGACCCAGTAAGAAGGCGGCAGCCTTGAACCAGGAAGAGGGCTCTCACCAGAGCTTGACCGTGCTGGCATCTTGATCTTGGACATCTCAGAACTGGGACTCCAGAGCTGTGGACTCCAGAACTGTGAGAAATGAATTTGTGTTGTTTATAAACCACCCAGTCTCTTCCTCGGGGATCTCAAACTTTGAGAATGATGTAATCCCAGAAGCATTGGTGAACGTCTTGCAGTGATGTGGAGTACATGTGGAGTCGATGTACCTGTCATTGTGACCAAGCACAGGCCAGCCAAGAGAAGAAATGGTGGGCAGGGATTGTGGGGGAGGAAGGGGATCACACCCACATGTCTCTCCTGGAGCCAGCCCTGCCAGTAACTCATGGACTCTGGACTTCCCATTTACGCGAGCCAGTAAATTTTACTTTCTTCTTGGGATGCCTGGGTGGCTCCGTCTTAAGTGTCTGCCTTCAGCTCGGGTCATGACTCCAGTCGCAGGATCGAGTCCCGCGTGGAGCTCCTTGCTCAGCGGGGAGCCTGCTTCTCCCTCTGCTGTTCTCCCTGCTTGTGTTCTCTCTCTCTTTCTCTCTGGCAAATAAATAAATAAAATCTTTTTTTTTTTTAAGATTTTATTTATTTATTTGACACAGAGAGAGAGAGAGATCACAAGTAGGCAGAGAGGCAGGCAGAGAGAGGGGGGAAGCAGGCTCCCTGCTGAGCAGAGAGCCCGATGCGGGGCTAGATCCCAGGACCCTGAGATCATGACCTGAGCCGAAGGCAGAGGCTTAACCCACTGAGCCACCCAGGCACCCCTAAATAAAATCTTAAAAAAGAAATTTTGTTTCTTTTTGAAATTAAGCTGTAACTTGCCACAGTCTTTAAAATAGTGCTACTTTTTACCAAAGGAAGAAAAGCCTTCTCTCTTTTCGTGATCGGCACGGTTTGCATTATTTTAGCCAGATTAATGTGTGGGGCAGTTGCTAAGGACACGAAAGCTCATGTTAAACATAATCCACTTGCTCATATCAGTGGTCAGCAGTGCTAGAGGGCTTTGCTTTAATAATATTTAATTTCCTAACTGAGGCTGATGATTGTTACAGCATTAACAAATCCTCCTTATTTCATTTGAAACCTTTCAAAGCCTCCACCATGCGCATTGTGGCCTCCTGAGCTGTCCAGATGAAGAATTGGTGGTTGGGGAGTTTCATTTTAACGCAGCTCAGCAGAGTTCCATAAGCTCTTTCCAATTCTATTATTGTAAAATATAGTTGTGAGGTTCTGAAGTCACCACTCTGAAAACCCAGTCTCCTCTTGATAGATAATGGATTTGTTAAGCTGCAGCTATTTGGTTAGTACGGGAATGCATGTTCTAGCCAGAGTAGGAGGGAACTCCTAGCCGGCCCACTGAGGATTGATCTGATATATTCATTTTCTAAAATATCTATCCCGATTATTTTCCTGGTCGTGGAGGGAATTCTGCCATTACTGATCTGCTCAATTAATGTATGAGTGCTTGTCGTCAAACTGCTGATGTGATATTTGTTATTCTTCAAGGGTCTAGGGTACAGTGGATGCTTTTTCTGCTTTGATGAGGACATCTTTCTCCTCTTTTTAGTTTATTACTTATTTCTGGGATGTTGGACCAGAGTAATATTTTGAAAGGGTAGAAAATAAGGACAGAAATCCATTTTGAAAATCAGTAAGACCCCTGCAGTGTCCTGCTCAAAGCTTCCTGGTTCAAATTAACTTGACCTTTGCCCCAGATCTGGACTTTGTGTTAGAAAGGTCAATAATGTCATCAGATAAGCACCTGCGAAATTTACGTGTTTTGTGAGGAAACTACACCTGTAATCCAAATAGAATGTACTTATATGTTCTCTTTCACATTTGTGAACAACAGCAACAGAAGGAAACAAAACAAAACAAAACAAAGACCAAACTTGAATACATGGATTTGCATAAGACCGTATGTGCATTTTTTAATTGCCCACAATTCTTAAACACATTATTATACATCAGAGTTCCAAATATTTCTTCTCAAAGCCATTTCCTTTTCTGCCTCTTGATGTGTCTTCATATTAACCTCTGCTTCTAGAGAATGGCAATCACTACAGTCTGTGGGCTGTTGCTCTACTGGAAAACCACTGCAAACCAAAAAGTAAGCACAGCATCAGTTAGGCAAGCTGGTAGAGAAACGAAGATCGGTTTACAGTAGAAGCAAATAATTGAGCACCAAGTTTTGAATTATCTTTTAGAGAGAAAGAGATAATTTTGAGAAAGTGAAATGTCTGGTAAACTTAATATCATTTACTCGTTGTATATTAATTTACACAAAACGGAACCAGATTCAGCATTAATCAGAGTAGTACATTTCATAAGAAATGTTTTGGAATTAAGGATCAGAAGTCAAGAAGAACAGAATAGTAGAAAATCAATAGGAAACTATTAATAGAAAACCTTGAAAACATTAAATACAATTTATTCCAAAGAAGACTGGCTCGAGAGCCTTCTAATGCTAAGATGAAAGTTCCATGAAAGAATGATAAAATATGGTGCAGATTCATTTGGGACTAAATGTTTTTTTCAGGTACTAAAAGCCACAGCTAGCTCAGAGAGACCTGAGAGATGTAGAGCTTGTTTTCTTTCCCTTTTGTGAGCATCCCAGGACTGTTTGGACAGTTTAGTATTCTAATTGCTGTCCTAAAACTTCAGAGATTTACATCACTCATAAACACTCATCCATTCTCAGTGTCTGGCTCCCCACGGCTGATCTAATCACAGCATTTCTTCCCACCCTCCTCCTGAACTCCTGTTCCCCGTAAATTGGGCTCTAGACTCTCAGGATTGATGTTGCTGAGGACGTGCAAAACATTTATTTCACCGCCATGTTTTATGACTCTCTAAGAATTCCCCACCTCTTTTCTCAGTAACTGTGACCCGCTTGAGAGGAACACAGCAATGGTGACAATATTAAGCCATGATGTACACTTCCTTGCCACTTCTAATAAAGCCTGTCCCTTTGGAAAGCAAGCTGCTGTATAAAGCTGTCTTTATACCTGAAAGGTGATAGAGAAAAAAGGGGGAGTTATATGGAAGCACTTGAAAAATGTTATGTATACATAAGACTTCCATTCTTCTTTAAAAAAAATCATATTTAGTGGACTTACGAATATTTCATTCACAGGGAGAAGTTTTGGTTGTTGCTACTTCAACAGTCTCTTAAAAATCCATCTCATTAGAAATCTCTTCAGGGTCACCTATGATTTGGACTGACAGGTGAAATACAAGGGAGGAAGGAAAAGAATACAAAAATACAAATTGGAGGGGAGAGAGCAAGATGGGGCTCCGGAGGACCGAGGACTGGTATCTCCACTTGTGCTCTGACCACTGGTTTCCCTCCCTTCTGTCCGTCCCACTCCCTTGGATCCAAAATGTCTGTACTTGCCTGGCGAACGCAGGCTCTATTTAGATAAGTGTCTCTTGGCTATGCCAGTGGATGCTTCCAAAATGGGATAACAAAATTAAAACAGGGGCTGGGGTGGGTACTGTAAAAAGTTTCTCTCCTGCTACACTTCATTTTACCTGATTGGTTTATTTCTCATTTCAAGTAGGAGTGTGGAAGATCAAGGGCTCCTCCTCCTCCTCCTCCTTCTTTTTTTAGTAAATGCTATATTTCCTTCAGTTTGCTGTTGTACAGAAGAGTTCCATCTGCAGTCTTACTTTGAATATTTGAATCAACTCAAAAATTCTGCTTTCCTTATAAAGAACTTAATGAAACTTGACCCATGTTGTATCAAGTAGACCCTCTTTCAAAAACTCACTTTAATTTTGGAAGCAAATGGATTGTTTCATTAAGAAAAACAAGTCTAGATATTATTTCACTTTAAAATCTACTGGTGTACCTTATATTTGGTATTCAAAAGACTGACAAAGAGTCAACACCTAGCCTAACCAAATTGTATAGCTGTTTGGGACTTCAAGAGTCATTTACTCATTTCAATGTACAGATGACTTGTTCTGGTAATTGGATGTTCATATCTGTTTCCCAAACCTCTGAAATAAATATGGATTCAGTTTTTTTAATAGGAATGAATATGCTCAGATCTGGTCAGTGTGATTTAAATTGAATTGTTCTTCCCCAGATCTTGAACCTGTTCCATCATAATTATGGTCTGGGGGAGAAACATGAAATAAAAACATCACTCTTGAGCCAATGCCTGGGACACTTCACTTTCCCTTTCTGTGGTTTTGATTTAGAATTTGTGTTGATCAGTGATAGAGCCTCCAACTAACATCAAATTATATATATATATATTTTTTCCATTTTGTGTCCCATTATCTCTCTATGTGAAGTTATGAATAATGTCCTGCCTAAAGTATCACTTCACTTTTAATGTAAACATCAGCTAAATTCCTAATATTGACTAAGTAAATCAGCATGCTAATATCAACTTGAATTCTTGATGCTTCTAGCCGGAGGCTATTATGAAACTTCCAGAACAATAAAACACAGCCTTCAGAATCAGATTTTAAAATATGAGAAGACGACGACTAGACCCACTTCCCAAATGTAAAGCAACAGCATCCCAAGTTAATTTTAACTCATAAAAACGAAAGCATCTGCATAATTATTTACTGTAATTTAAAATAAGTCTTTGTTCAACGTTTGAAGCAGCTTTAAAAAAAAAAAAGACTACAAAGCCACAAACATGCATTTGTAATACAGTGGCATTTATATCTGTATCTCTCTATCTAGTGAGAACTATATCTATAAACAGAGAGATAAATATGTATTTAGATAACTACAGGCAGTAAAGACCAGCAGCAAGCAGCTTTTGCTCTCCTGCGGCTTCCTACTTCAGCAGGAAAATCAGACTGATTCTACCTATGGACTGCACAAGTTCCACATTTTTCTGGAAAATTTGGAAGGGGTGATGTGTTCTCAGAACACAAGTCCTAGGCTTCCTGATTGTATAACCTGTGATATAATCAACTAAAACATGAGAGGGATGCAGCTTTCTCTACATTCCGATTTGTAGACTTCCTGTCAGTTTCATAGAAATCCTATTCTCTTAGTCTGCAGGGAAGAATAATTCATTCACTTTTACATCACAAAAGAGTAGTTAAGACTCTTCAGTGCTTTCCTTCTTTTGTTAAGGCAGGAGCAGGCCTTGCCAGAGTCTCTGTCTGTGCTGCTTAGATGCAAAAGAGAACAGTTTCAATAATGAGGCACAATTAGCTCCATTTTATGATTGCCTTACAGTGCACTTTTATTTTTACCCAAACATATTCCTCCAACTTAATCTGGGAAAAACTCTGTTTACTTTGTAATCTCTGACTATTGAAATAATTCCACTTACGAAAATTCTTTATAAAACTTCCTCTCTGAAGGGTAGAAGAGTATGGTGATCTTTCTAGGGAAAAGCAGTTCTTAGTCTTTGTCTTTTTCGTAAAGTACTTATTCCATTCTGGGGCTCTTAAGGTTTGTCTTCCCCTCTAGGCTGATAAAAGCCCACTGATTCCGGATGTTCCTTCTAGAAAGATGTAGCCCTAGACCAGGGTTTAGCCAGTTTAGCCAATGTAGGGAGGGTCAGATTTCAGTCTCTCATTATCTCTTCTTCCATTTACTTTTTTGGCAGTGCACAAACTGTGCAGCTGGACTTGGAAGCTATAATTTTATCTCAGGTTGCAATTTGTGTACATGACTTTATCTCCCTAAACCTTAGGTTTGAGACTTACCTCTCATCTTTCATCTCCATCCTTCTATAGTACGAATTCAGTGTTTGAAGTAAATTTAATCACCATTTGGTCACTGCATACAGATTTAGTGAAGAGCTCAGATCTTTGGAAATTGTTTATATTTCTTTGCTGATAATACGTGTGATTTCTAAGTGGTGATTAAGAAAATATGCTGCATTTTATTTTCTTCTGATGTAGTTCAGCTGTTAAATCTTCAGCATGAACATTGTATTTGTGAAGCAGGAGGGTAACTGGTCCATTTGGAAGGACAAAGCAAAAGGATCCAGCCAAAGTTAGGCAGTGAGGTTGAGGGGATTGACCGCCAAGAGTCCTCTCGCCACTTAGCTGGTCCCCAAATACACTTTTTACTCAGTTCTCCATTTTGCATCAATATTAAGCTAGAGAAAAGAAGAAGTTGATAGTTTTTATTTAACATATGTGCAGTTATGTAAATCTTTCATTATGGAATGTTAAAAGTATCCAGGTAATAACCATGTAATAACACATATAGCATTAAAATATAAAACCAAATTACAACTCCGGAAAAGAAAGAAAGCCCTTAAATCACTTAGTGAAAAGAAGGAAAGCTCTTAAATCACGTAGTCTACTTTTCCCTTAAGCAAAATACCTAAATTCAGCCAAATGGTATTTGTGGAAGTGTAATAAGACTTATACACGGGTCTCAGGAGTTCTGTGTTTATTAAGTGACTGGTTGTATGCTATGCAGAACCATCTATACCAACCTGTACAATAGTTCTTTAATGTGGCTCTCCCAATTCTAGCAAGGAAGCAACTCGTAATGGCTTGCTCACCATCTCGTACCTGCTAAGGGGTGAAGCTGAGATTCACAGGATAAGATCCCAGCCAGTTCACGTACTCATTATCATCTCTGTGAGCCACATAATTTCCCTACTGAGCCCTAGACTAACATACAGGATGCACAGTCAGAAATACAAACTCAGTGATGACATTTTATTCAGAGGAAATCTGGTTGTGGCCATTAATTTCCAGTTCACCCTCACCCTCATCATCTAAAGGAGGCCAGCGCCTTGCATGTCAGAAAATCAGGTGACATTAAATATGAACATCTCGATGATTCCTCAGCCACGGGAACCATTCCTTTAACTGGGGTTTTTCCTTTAAACCAGTGATTTCACAATGCAGTTGATTTGCTTTCAGTCCACAGTTACATATTTAATCCTACAATAAAGAGCGACTTCATAATTTATTCCCTGAACAAGATCTTTTGGAGCAGTTCGTTCTGTAGAGAATGAGAAACTTAAGTTGTCAATTCCAGTTTTGCCCGATAAGTATCCATGGGGGGAAATAGCAAGTCAAATGAATTAGAGCTGATTATTTGGTTGAAAATGATCTCAGCCATCTGAGACCCAGGAAGTGAGCAAATGTTTTTCAGTGATAATTTTTGTTGATTCATTCATGAGTTTATGTTATGAAATTTAAGGGAAGGTATCTGTTTTTATTTTTAAACATTTCCTTAATACAGTCGGTCATGAGAGTTCTTTTTCAGTTTTTCTCAAAGTATGAAAAAGAAGTGATCTTTTTTTAAACACTGTTTTGATAATGATATGTACTTAAGTATTTGATAGACATATGACATTTTGAATAAAGATATTAATGTTAGCAACCAATTTCTATTAGTAAGGAAGAACATTTTCATTAGCAACTTCAACTGAGGCCAGATCTCAATGAATTTCAAGACTAAACCTTTTTAATTAACTACTCTGTTGCTTTGAGATATGTTGGCAGCAAATGGAATTTGAAGAAGGAATGGCATCTGTTCTTGAGATGGTTTCTACCGTCTTGGCTCACTAAGAAATGCTTCTTTGGAATGCGGCCAATCAAATCCTTTCTACCATCATTAAAATTAATTCCCCAAACTAATATAATTCAAGGACATAATAACTTAAGTTATTTAATCTTATTAACCATGAACGTACTGGTAAAATAAAGAGTATTTTAAAATATTATTGTTCTACATATCTAATATCTTATAATTATTTTCTTATTCTTCCTTGGTCAAATTCTGACTCCTTTTCTGGATTATTTTATTAGAAATAAACTTTGATTTATACAGAGTCCTTGAATTGGATATGCATGTTTTAAGATGTACAAGTTTGAAACTTGGCTTTATTACTCTCCCATTTCTAAATATGGTTCTAGAATATAATATTTTAGGACGGTAATTAATTAAGAAGGATTTTTATCCCGTGTTAATTGAAAATACATTTATACATACACACATGCAATATTTATTCATGGAATTAGGAACATATCTTATTTCAATAGTTTTTCTGATTGTCATTGTAAATAAAAAAAGACCATTTTATTTTCTAGGAATAGATATATTTTCTTCCAGTAATATCTTCATCCTACCTGTTAAGCAACTCACTCACTTAATTTGATTCTATTTGACTATTGGTTATAGTCAATATAGTCAATATAATCTATTGACCCTAAATTAACTCAGTTAATTTGACTCTATTTTCCCTTGCATACATTGACAGGTTGTATATATTAAAATATCAGTTGTAAATGCGAATGGAAACACAATTTCAAGTTTGATATTTTCTTTTTACTGGGAAAATGGGATTCTCTTTTCATTATAGATTAATTTACAGACAGAGAACATTAGGGTAGTGGAGAACATTGGGATAACCTAATTTTTTTAAGTTTATATTTCAAATCATTTATGTAGACACATTTTCTATAACATCATGATCATTCTATTTCCAGAAAGTCCAAATGCTTGGAGGGCCATCTGCAATGACTTGAGGGGTGCTGTGTTTGAGTCTTGCCTTAATTAAGAACCAAATTTGAGACATTACTTTAAAATGAAAATTTTAAAAATAGCTTAATACCATTTAGTGCCTTCCTCACTCCTATAACTCCCTTTAACTCCTGCCTTAATAAAATCTTGACGTAATGCTCCAGTGTTTTCCTTCTGAAGTGAGTCTAGACTGGAAATATTTTCGCTAATTTATTTGTTTGGTGATAGCTTTTATCTAAGCAATTGTCTAGTAATCATGTTTAGGCCTGTAGGATGAATTAAAATAAAAGCCTTAATTTGCTTTTCTTATTATCTACATCAGTTAGAAGGACTTACCTTTCACTCTGAACTTGTTTCTGTCTCCAGAAGGTAATAAGAAAAGAACAAGTATGTTTTTTCGCATCTCTGAACTAGAAATCTAAAATTCTTTCTTATTCGGTCTTTCTAATCAGAAGGAAGTAATTGCTTTCTAAAGTGAGGGGAAACAGCTCTCTTTCCATTTTTAGTATCCATAATGACTGACTTTCTTAATGGCCTGGCAAAGAAAAGTTTGCTGGCAAATTTAGATACGTACTTTTATAAAACTCTCCTGTTTGCATATTTTTCACAACACATAAAAATAATTTTGAAGTGGGAGGTGGTCCAAGATGGCCACACAGGAAGACCCTGAACCCCCCTCCACCCATGGACACACCAAATTTACAGCTACATATGGAACAGTTCCCACTGAAAAATAACTTAAAACTAGCTGAACAGCTTCCACAACAAGGGATAAAAAAGCCCACATGGAGACAGGTAGGAGAGACAGGGATGTGGTCTTGCAAACAAGCCCACCCTCATGCAGTGACACACAATAGGGAGGGACGTCATGAATCCTGAACTTCTCCTTAAGGAATGAGGAGTTATGCCCCATGTCAGGCACCCCAGCTCTTGAGATCTGCATGGGAGAGATGAGGCCCCCAAAACATCTGGCTTTGGAAACCAATGGGGTTCGTACCAGGAGTTCTTGGGGGCTGTGGGGATCTGAAGTATTTCTCTTTTGGGACACTCATATGGACTCATATATCTCAGGACCCAGTACAAAGGCAGCAGTTTGAGAGGTGACTGGATTATATGTGAAGGAGATTTATTTGCTAATCTGAAAGCATGTATGCAAGGGGCAGGGACCAGCTGGGACTTTCTTCAGAGACAGAGGTGCTGGTGAGGGCCAGTTTTGCACTCTCCCTTTACCTTTCTAGCACAGGTGGATGGGCATGGACAGAAACTTGCTAAAGCAATGGGTATGCCCCTCCACCAACACTCTTCTACATGGCCAAAGCTGAGGGAGTACCCCACCTCTAATGTGCATCACGAGCCTTGCTAGAATGGGATTCAGGTTTACCACACATCGAGATGCTACAGAGGCAATCTAAGGAACCATAGGCAGGGAAGTGCCATCTTGTGCTCTACCTTGGCGTCACTACAGCTCACTGGTAATTCCCAGAAAGAAGTTTATACACTTGTCCAAAGCCCTAATTCTTGCTGCTGTCTCCCAGGCAATGCTTCCAGATCTGGTTTGGAGGTGCAGAGGGTCTACAATTGTGGTTCCACAGGACTGTATATTTACATATGTTAAAAGCTTCCACCTGAGGATCTGGCTTCACATCAGCCTGAAACTAGGTGCTCACTGAGGTCAATCCCTTTGGAACACTGACAAGTCCTGGCACACCCTCAGCAACTGGGGTCTAGCAAGCATAAATCAGACTACTTAGAGAATCCCAAAGGTTTGAGAGAGCAAGGTTGAACAATAAGGTTCATCTCCTACACAAGGCCATTTCTTCACAACTGGGAAAGGTAGCTGTTTCATCTAATATGTAGAAGCAAACACAGAGGGTCAGGCAAAATGAGGAAGCAAAGGAGTATGTTCCAAATGAAAGAATAAGACAAAACCTCATAAAAAGACCTTAATGAAACAGAAATAAATAATTTACCTGACAAAGAGTTCAAAATAATGGCCAAAAGGTACCCAGTGAACTCAAGAGAAGAATAGATGAAAATAGGGATAACTTCAGCAAAGAGATAAAAACTGTAAGAAAGTCCCAAACAGAAGTCATAGAGGTGAGTAGTACAAAAGCTACACTGAAAAATACACACTAGAGAGGTTTAACAGCAGACTTGATAAAGCAGAACAGATCAGTGACCTGGAAGACAAGGCAATGAAACTCACTCAAACAGAACAGCAAGAAGAAAAAAGTAATTGTAAAAAGTGAAGATATCTTAAGATACCTAGGAGAACAGACCAGCAGAATAACATTCTCATTAGAGGGGTCCCAGAAGGAGATGAGAAAGAGAAGGGAACTGGCAACTTATCTGATGAAATAATGGTTGATAATGTTCTCAACCTGGGGAAGGAAACAAATATCCAGGTCCAGGAAGCACAAGAGAGTTCTAAATAAAATGAACCCAAAGAGATCCACACTAAGATACATTATAATTAAAATGTCAAAATTTAAATATGAAGATAGAATCTTGAATAAAGCAGGAAGAGAAAAACAACCTGTTATGTATAAAGACTGTTAGCTGATTTTTCAGCAGAAATTTTGTGGGCCAAAAAGGAGTAGCATGATATAGTCAAAGTTCTGAAAGGAAAAAAAAGGAAACAAACAAGTAAACAAACAAAAAACTTCCAAACTAGAATACTTGACCTTGCAAAGCTGTTATTCAGAATTGAAGGAGAGTTAAAGACAATTGTCATATGGTTTCACTCGTATGTGGAATATAAAACAGGGCAGAGAGCCATAGGGGAAGGGAGGGAAAACAAATGGGAAGTTATCCAAGAGGGAGAAAAACCATGAGAGACTCTTAATCATAGGAAGCACACTGAGGGTTGCTGGAGAGGAGGTGGGTAGGTGGATGGGGTAATTGGGTGATGGGCATTAAGGAGGGCACATGATGTGGTGAGCACTGGGTGTTTTTTTTTTTTT
>CM052895.1:126289727-126325217 GCA_028534135.1 Potos flavus
GATGGCTAATGATGATGAACATTTTTTCATGTGGCTGTTAGCCATTTGTATGTCTTCTTTGGAGAAGTGTCTGTTCATGTCTTCTGCCCATTTTTTGACATGATTATCTGTTTTTTGGGTGTTGAGTTTGAGGAGTTCTTTATAGATCTTGGATATCAGCCCTTTGTAGTGTCATTTGCGAATATCTTCTCCCATTCCGTGGGTTGCCTCTTTGTTTTGTTGACTGTTTCCTTTTCTGTGCAGAAGCTTTTTTAGATTATTTTTATTTTTTTCACTTTATATCTACTGGAAAAGCTCTTTTAGACTCATATAGATATACATTTTTCATTATCATGTTGTGTACTCTTAAAAAAATAGAAGGTATTATTGCACATTCTTAACAAATGAAAGTCCAAGTTCAATAAGCTGGTTAAGTATTCCCAAAACTTTTCCACAGTCTTTCTCTTCTGACTCACTTTTGATGGTGTATCATCAGTGTCTGTTTTCCACACACTACCATCCTCAGGGACACGGAAGTAGTGAGGGCTCAGAATCTTTTTAAGAAGTGTTTCACAGCTGCCTCTGTGATTGTCTTTTGAGCTGTTGTGACACATTCTGCAAGTTTTGTTTTCTTGATCTCACCGGAATATGTCCCTGGAAGGTTTTCAGACAACAACCAGAACTGCCATTCCTTCCTCAAAGTCCTTCAAGAGCACTTTGAGTGGAACAGAGGGGCCCCTTTCCCACATGTGCGGAACTTGAGAATAGCACCATGACCACCATCTAAGTCTATCTGCCTAAAAGGAACTGTAAGAAGCTACTGGCTCTAAGATGCATTCTGGTTTCAGAGATGTTAGAATGTGACAAAGTGTGCATCTCAGAATCATTGGAATGAACCACATTCTCATTCTTCTTTTTGTCACTATGATTACATATTTAAATTCAGTGATGATAGTAGTTTATTAGGAGGCTCTGCTTTCAAGTTCATCTGGGCTGGAGAGAGATGGAAGGCTTTTCCAAAATCCGTAGTTTTCCACAGTTCACGGGTCAGTAGGAGTAAAAAATCATCCTTTGAATGGGGAGCTGGGGTTTTGCTGGCCAGGAAAGCATGATGTAGGTTTGGAAAAAACCTCTGTGCTGACCGAAATGGGGAATCCAGGAAATAAGACACCTTTAACAAATACTCTGAAGATCAAAACTGGGGTTGTGTAGTGGCTCTCATCCACAATAGCATGGACTGTTTCTCCGGCAGTGCTCAGTGGAGAGTAGAGAAGCAGAGACGGTTTCGGGTTGACTAATCAAAGGTGGAGGTTTTCACCAGCAAGTGTAGAGAGGAAGTCTGAAGTCCCACACTCCTCTTACTTTCTTGAATGTTTTATAATGTTATTGCAAAGGGTGATATCGCCAACAGAATTATAGAAAGAGCAGAGACATAAAACTACGTATTGATTATGTTTCTGTGTGACGTGTATGGATTAAAACTGAACAAGCATACATAAATGTAGATTAAAAAGATCTGGATTCATCTTGCCTGAGATGTAGGTCTTCTTGGACTGCAATACTCTCATGCCCATTTATAGGTGTTTATCTTTTCTGTAATTATACCTAAGTTCTACAGTCCTGAAGATTTGGAATGGAATGATTCAGAGATACTTTAAAAAGCTAAAATGATTTTTTAAAAACTAAATCAAAGAGGAGACTACTGCAGGTACAACCTTTACAGCGCTGCTACAAAAATAAGTCAAAGATCGTTGACTCATTACCTCTCATATTAAAAACCAATGAGTGTGTGTCATCACTGAAAGAAAAAAAAAACAAAACCCAGAAACTTAGAAGCCTTGGAGCCACATTAGCGGCCATTTCAATTACTGAAACCACAAGTGTGTGTAATGTTTACTTCCTGGGTAACCATACATGAAATGTACGAAAGCTCCTTAGGGTTGCTTCTAGTGCATTTGGATTGAACTCATTTGATTGCTAGGCCCTGAATGAATATAATCAATGGATATAGCAAAGCTTTCTGCCATGTGAATTGTGATTTATTTCAATAAAAAATACGTGACCTTGAGCTGAACAATGCATGTCTTTCTTAAAAGTACCGATTAGTATAATTTATTATAGAATGCTTTTAAGTGAACTTGGAAGGATTAGTCATGTTAGGGGTAAGAGGCATAAACCCTTCCTCACACTTCTCCTTTTATTACAAATACAAATTGTGCATCCATAGTGTGGCAAGTAGAGCCCTACTGGGTGATATATAGCTGTCTTCTCAATTGAATGGGTTAGAGCCCTATTTTGCAGGATGTGGGGTGGGGGCTATTGTACTCTTTCATAATAAAAGGTCTAGCGAATGATAATCAGTGACTGAATGTAAGACTCTCAGTGCCTAGTGTTTCCTTAACAGGTTAGACAGTACCCACATGGAAAAAAAAAAAAAGCAGAACCTCTCTTACTAGAGACATCCCCAGTAAAGTGGAATACAAGACAGGTATAGGTATGTCTAACGCAGAATCTAGTTAAAATTGTTTAGGAACAAAGAAATTATTCAAGAAGTACCAACCAAAACATTTTTTAAAAAAGAACATAAAATAATACATTTTTGATATTGAGAAACAAAGTCGAGATTTATTTTGATGAGCTTCCTAAATAATCTAGGATAATTAACTGATTTATCACTTTTCAACAGGATAGCAGAATAATATACAAAAACCAATGAATGCTATCCTGTACACTAGCAATAACAAAATACAAATGGAATGAGAAAAGTTCCCAGTCACAAGTATCAATGGTATATGAAGAGGTAAAATGTACTTTATCTGTGATTTGAACAATAGCTGAGAGGTTAGTGATCAAAAGTCACGGGTTCTGGAGCCAAGTACATATAGTAAAAATATCATCTTTGTCACTCAACAGCTATATGATATGAAGTCACTTAAGTTAAGAAGACATCGCTGTGCCTTCACTCCCTATCTGTGAAATGAAAATGGTAACAGTAAAGCTAATGCCATAGGGTCGTGGTGAGAATTAAATTCATTAATATTTGTAAAGCATTCAAATAGGTGCCTACAATGTGGTAAGTACTCTATAATTATTAGTTATATTAACAGTATAAAACTTTAAGGAAGAACATAAATAATCGCATAAAGAATAATCATAACATTGAATAGGAAGTCTTAGTGTTCAACACTCTCAGTTCTCCCCAAATAAATATGTGAGTTTAATCTAAATCTGAGCCCAGTTTCTACAAGAGTTTATATGAAGGAAGCGACACACTGTGGTTATACAGGGTACGTATTTTAGAATCAGGTGACCTGGGTTCCTTATTTAATGGTTCCAGTTTTCATTCTTCTAATCTATAAAGCAAATTTAATCATAAAGCATACCTCATATGATTAAATTTGATTATCTTTGTGTCAGTAAAGCCTTTATACAGTGCCTGGCTCGTAAAAAGCAAGCCGTAAGTAATAGTGAGCTGTCATTACCAGTATGTTTGGGAAATAGATTTTACTAAAAAAAGAATGATTGAACAAGGGTAGCAAAGTGTTTGTTTGTTTGCCTTTTTTTTTTTTTTAATAAGAGGAAGTGGTGAGAGGGGAGATTATTTTCCTGGACATGAAAATGTGTTAGCCTTCCACAGCAATTAGAACTGTGTGGCATAGGTTAAACAATGAAAAGCTGAATGGGTCTGAAGATAAAAACAGAAGACAGTGATCAATACACAGAACATTGCTTTATGTCAGTACTCCTTTAAGCATTTTACACATAAGTTAACCCCAAAAGTAGTGACTGTTGTTACCCCTGAGTTACAGAAGCATAGGGGGTTAAGTGACCTGCCCAAGGTGTATCAAGTGTCAGGGTGGGATTAGACCTGGGCATCTGGTTCTGGAATCCACACTCCCCTCCGAAGCACTAGGAGATTTTACTATTTAGTTGAGTTCAAATTTTCAATCGTTGGAGAATATTTGAAGGGTTCAATAATTAGTGCCAGGATAATTAACCATTTGGGACACACACACACATACATGACATATGTATATATCATGTAACTATGCATGTGTAGAATATAACTATGTATAAAAAATGTAGCTATATATAGAGAGAATGTAGATGTATATGTACAATGTGACTATACATAGAATGTAGCTATATGTAGAATGTAACTATGTATAGTTTTATATATATATATAGTTTGATTCTAGGAACACAAATTCCAGATCAATAAATGATTTCAAAATGTTTAAATACATCTAAATAAACTTAGGGGGTTGATAATCGTGGAGAAGCCTTTTCAAAGTGTGGCGAGGTGTTAAACGGAACCCAGATGGATCTGTAGATTCCTCTCCTCTGAAAAATGGATGGGTCAATGGCTTCATTGGCATCAATTAGCAAGAGTTGATAACCTTGGAGAAACTGGCTTTTGAGGAAGATATTTGAGCAACCATCCCTAAAAAGTGACAGCTGAGACACAGAGATTAACAGGACAGGTCAAAACAACCCAGCTTTGGTGGCCTATATTTAGAGAGAGAACCCAGGCAGAATTTAATTCCATTCCCATCAGCTCATCCCAGTGATAGGCACACCTGCTGTGTGCACTGTGCAGTGTTGTAAATACAGTAGTGGAAAAAATTAGTGTTTTCTCTGTCCTCATGGGGCCAGTTTATAGTCAACTGAGAGAGACTGAACATTGTGTAAGGAAATATAATACAGCGTGCTAAGTGTTAGAAGTCCAGGGTTCTGTAGGATAAGAAGGCACTTAATGTAGATTTTGCACTCGTACAAGTCTTCCATAGAAAACAGTATCTAGGATAAGATCTAAAAGTTAAATAAGAGGGACACCTGGGCGGCTCAGTTGGTTAAACGTCTGACTCTTGGTTTCAGCTCAGGTCCTGATCTCAGGGTTCTGAAGTTGAGCCCCGTGTTAAGTCTCTGCATTCAGCGTGGAGTCTGCTTGAGATTCTCCCACTCCCTCTGTTCCTCCCTCTCTCTCTCAAATAAATCTTTTTTTTTTTTTTTTTAAGTTAAGATATAGCCAAGAGCTATGTCTGTTTGTGAGCAGAACTCTATTTTATCTGAGTGTTGCAGGTAGAGACCTAGATTTCTAAAGAAATAGGAAAATAAACAATGAGATGTATGGGCTGAGAATCAGGAGCAGGATCTTGGCTGGCCGTGTGGAACTGAGGTATCATCAAGTAGACAAACAGTGATGGAAAACATGAAAAAGATTGTCAAGGGACAGACAGAATGTAGAGTTAGCACAGGTCCTACTGCAGCACCATGGCGATTATCAACAATTATGGGTGTTAAAACATAAAATTCAACTGAGACAATTTTAAAGATCTTACTGGCTTTATTCGACAATTCATGAATTGGGCAGCATCCTACCTAAAAGATAGGAAGGAACTCTGATGAGCTGTACAAAATGGAAGACTTTTACAGGAAGTAGGAAGGGGGACAAGGAAGTTACTAGCACAGAGTGGATTGTTTCAGGCAAGGTCACCTTGCTTTGGGCAAGCACAGGGATGGGATCTGTCCAGTGGGTTACCTTCCTGGTGCTAACCAGAACATTCTAGACTGACTGACTAAGTTTACATTTCTGGGACAGAATGAAACTTCAATTAAGTTAGCTGTTAAGTCTTGGTTTGGTGAGGTGGGCTTAGCACAAGTGACTCCATTCTGGGCCTGCTGTTTCTTTTTTAATACGGGACAGAGAAACCCAAGCAGTAATGTGAGAAAAGGGGAAAATCATATAAGGAACTGGGAGAGTGGGTATCATGGACACCAGTGGACGAGGATCTCACTTGTATAGGGCAGGTGACAAACAGGCAGCTGGTGTGAAGGCTCTGTCAGCAGAGTGGTTTACAAGGGTGCCAGACTCCAGCGACTGGAGCACTTGGTGGGCTGGGTGACTAGGGACATAGAAGGACCATAGGTAGAGTTGGGGTTGGACTCCATGCAGCATGGGCTATTTTTCCAGCAGAAATCATGTTGGAACTCATACATGAAGTAGGCAGATAGCTAATTGGATTTTTTGCCAGACTAGTAATGAAAGGAAAATTGACAAAGGGGCGGGGGGGGGGGGGTACCTGAGGAAAGCCAGCTGAGGTTTGTTTGTTTTTTTTTAATACAGCCTGGGGTCCAGCTAAGGAAGTACAAGTGTGAATAGCACTAGAGTTTGCTGGATGAGCAGAAAGGGTGATGGGACGGGGACTGCAGTTGTGGGTTAAACACCCCTTAAGTACAAGGACAGATTTATTAGACAGAATGTACTGGCAGTCCTGGATGAATAGAAGGCTGGAAGGGAACAGAATACAGAAGAGGGGAAGGTTTTTTGTAAGAATCCTCTTGAGATTTGGTGCCCAGCACACACGCTGCTGCTTCATTGTCCTGGAAATATTATGAGGCGTACTGGCAGAGAAGAGGAGGAGAGTGCCCCATGTACTTGAGGACTGAAGAGTCCCCAAGTGTCAACAGTTTCCTGAGCACTGAGGACCAGCCCCCTGGAGCGGTTTGTACCTTTTGCAGTTGGGGTTTGTGACTGCAGTCGGAGGCCAGGCAGCTTCCGGAGACTCACTGTCCTCAGACGTCCTCAAGATGGCTGCGTCAGAAGGCTCGGTCCTCTCACATGCCTAGGAAGCAGGAGATAGGGAAGAGGATTCTTCCTTAGCAGAAGAGGAACAAAAAGACAAATTGAACACAAATATTGTAGAGTATTGAATAAGCAATATTGGGTCCTAAGGAGTGGAGGACTAGGCATTTCCATGCATTTTTGGTAGAAGGTTAATCGAAGAGAATTTGAAAGTATGAATCAGAATTTTTAAATTAACGGCTGAGTAGAGCCGTTGATGGGAACTTTTTCTAAGGAAATGTTCAGGCAAGAGCACAATGCCACATACTGAAAAAGGTGTGTTTCAGGGTCTATCACAGTGAGATGGTAAAAGACTAGCTCTCGAAACTGAGCCTTCTAAATTTGGATCTCAGCTTTGCTATTATTCTCGATGACTTTGGGCAATTTCTTTACATCTCATTTCAAAGACCTGTAAAATGGATGGACTGATGACCACTCAGAAAGTTCTGAGGGGGGCTGTGATGACACAGGTAAAGCTGAACACAGAAGCTGGATATAACATGGTAAGTGCTCAGTCCTCTTTAATCAGGCTTAAAAGGTAAGAGGGAGAGGATAGGAAGTGAGAAAAAGGAACACGAGGACAAGGACGGGAGGAGAGTAAGATTAATCACAGCCAATTGGTGAAATAAAATAGAGTATATCTCTACAATGGAATACTGTGCAGCCATTAAGAGTTGTGTTCTGTATTTATACATATTGACAAGAACAACTGTGGAAGATGGGCTCTTTCCCCCATGACTTCAGTTTATTTATCATATAAACACTGTTTTTATTTTGAAATTGCAGTCCAACCGTAGTAATTTTTTTCTTTGTATTTGTTTTTTTATCTTTTTAAATCAATTTACTGGTGTATAATTTACACACAGTAAAATGACATATTTTTATGTTATTTGTTTCTTTACATTTGTTTTTAAAATTGAGGTATAAGTGACATATAGCATTATGTTAGTTTCAGATGTGCAATGTAATGATTTGACGTTTATATATTGCAAAATGATCACCACAATAAGCCTAGTTAACACGCAACACCACACAGTTACAATTTTTTTCTTGTGATGAGAACTTTTAAGATCTATTTTCTTAGCGACTTTCAAATATACAATACAGTTATATAAACTATAATCACCATGCTGTACATTACTTCCCCTTGACTTATTTATTTTATAACTGAAAATTTGTATCTTTTCAAAAAAAAAAAAGATTTATTTATTTGAGAGAGAGCATGTGCACATGAGCAGGGCAGGGGGCGGGTAGCGGGTAGGGGCAGAGGTAGGAGCACTCAGACTCAGTGCTCCATCCCAGGATCCTGAGATCATGACCTAAGCTGAAGGCCGACGCTTAACTGACTGAGCCACCTCGGCGCCCCTGGAAATTTGTACCTTTTAACTTCCATTTTGCCCACTGCCCCCCCCCCACCTCTGACAAGAATCAGTCTGTCCTCTGTATCTATGAGTTTGTTTTTTTAGATACCATGTATAAGTGAGATCATACTATTATTGTCTTTCTATAACTTATTTCACTTAGCATAATGCCCTCAAGTTCCACCCATGTTGTTGGCAAAGGGCAAGATTTTCATTCTTTTTCATAGTTGAAATATATTTCATTGTGTATATGTGTGTGTATTGGGATATATATTCCAATATTATATATGGAATATCATTTACATATTCCATTATGCATGTATTCTATTATATATGTATATCTGTGTGACATGTGATATATATATATACACACACATCTCACATTTTCTTTATCCATTCATCCACCAATGGACATTTAGATTGTTTCTGTGTCTTGGCTGTTGTAAATAATACATAAATGAAAGTGGGGGGGTGCTTTATCTTTTCTACTTAGTGTTATCATTTTCTTTGGATAAATATCTAGAAGTAGGTTTGATGGATCATATGATAGTTCTACTTTTGATATTTTGAGCAGTGTCCATTCTATTTTCCATCATAGTTGCACCAATTTATATTCCAACCAATAGTGTAAAAGGGTTCCCTTTTCCCTACATCCTCGCCAGTGCTTATCTCTTATATTGATCCTAGCCATTCGAACAGGTGTAAGGTAATAGCTCATTGTGGTTTTGACTTAGATTTCCCTAATGATTAATGAACATCTTTTTCATTAGTTGAACATCTTTTCATGTGCCCGTTCTTTGAATATATATTCTTTGGAAATGTCTATTCAGATCTTCTCCCCATTTTTAAATCAGATTGGTTGTTTTTTACTATTGAATTGTATGGGTTCTTTATATATTTTAGATATTAATCTCTTGTTAGACATATGGCTTGCAAATATTTTCTCTCTTTCAGGAGGATGCTTTTTCAGTTTGTTGGTGACTTCCTTTGTTGTGCAGAAACTTCTTAGGTTGATGTAGTCCCACTTGTTTGTTTTTGCTTCTGTTGCCTTTGCTTTTGGTGTAAAATCCCTGCCCCCCAAAATCATCAACTAAATAAATAGTATGATACCATGTTTAAGTTATTATTTAAATTATAGTTTGTTAACATACAGTGTAATATTAGTTTCAGGTGTACAATATAGTGATTCAACACTTCATACAACACCTGGTGTTCATCTCAAGTGCCCTCCCTAATCCCCATCGCCTATTTCCCCATCTCCACCCCCCCTCCCCGTAACAATCAGTTTGTTCTCTGTAGTTAAGAGTCTGTTTCTTGCTTTGTCTCTCTCTTTCTCTTATTTTTCTCTCCTTTGCTCATTTGTTTTGTTTCTTAAATTCCACGTATGGGCGAAATCATATGGTATTTGTCTTCTTCTAACTGCAGGCCATTTTTCTATTTGAAAATGATTAATTTTTATGAGATATTAAATATAAATACAAATGAACTTGTCCACTGTGCTTTTTTCAGGTGATGTAATGATTATTTTCCTTTTAATAGTGTTTATTTTTCTGAATATTTTGCAGTAAGAAGGTAATATTTAGATGATCAGTAAGCTCAAGAAATTTTTATTTTCCTTTTTTTTAAAGGAAACACCTAAAAGTGCACAAATAATACAGAAAATGTGTCTGAAAGTGTTATTAACTCTTAATTATTGCACCAAAAGAGAGTTCCATTTTGCTTAAAGGCTATAATGATTATTGGCATATTCAAATATCTAAGTAAATAATGGTCAATGTATGGATTAATTCATCATAAATAACTACAGAAAATGATTTTAATATCTCTTCTTTTAAAAAGTGCTCTGACAGTGAACAGAATTTCTGGTATAATAGTTTTGTGTTATATAGCCTGTTTTGTATTCCATTGGGTCATAGTATAATACATATGTGGAAGGAATCATTATAACTTAAAGTTTTTATATCAGAAAAAATAAATAGTTTGCTACTTGATGGTTCAAAAACACATCTACTAGGTTCTGCCATCAAAGAAAATTACTTCTCTCAAGTCTGTATTCAAAAAAGTATCCATTCAAATGTGTTTAATACTTATTCTCAGTTTGATTCATAGGCAACGAGCATCAATTGTCTAATTTTATGCATGAAAGGGCAAAGTCATCGATCCTATGATGGACAATCATGATTGATTTCCTCTGTCATTATGCTTTTGTAAAACCAGAATTAAAAAAAAAATACATTTGCTGGGTATCATTCACACGATTTAATTGTTACTGTAATTAGAAATAACAATTACGGTTGTTTGTGTAAAACCGTCCTAGCTACTGACGTAGCTTTCAGTTTATTGCCATAAATACAGATCCGGTGACAGTGTGGTCCCTGTGTCCTGCGTCTGGCACGAGGGCTCCTATCAGGCGCCCACTGTCTGTTATCTATGCTGTTTTCACTTTTTCTTATTGCTCCATTTATTGATTCAGCTATTAATGAAACTTTCCCACTGTGGCCAAAAGTAATGAAGTCGGCCTCCAGACTAAGTGATTTTATTGTACTTCGTGCACTGAATATTTGGGAAAGGAAATCAAGGGCTTGCTTCCAGTCATTGGCCTGCCTGGTATATTTGACAAGTGGAATGGGTCATTTTTTAACATTACCTTCTCTATGCAAAAATTTATCCTCAATAATAATTATGAAACCAAATGTATATAATGACCTGAAGAAGAGATGAAAATGAAATTTTGTTGTACTTTGTATGTATGTTCAGGCTGCTAAAGCAAATATTACAGTAGAAAAAGGAAATAAGCAGGAGCTCAATATTTCTTAGTACATTAGAACAATTTTTGGAAAAAATTAGAGGGGCACCTTGGTGGCTTCCTTGCTTAAGCATCCAACTCTTGATCTAAGCTCAGGTCTTAATCCCAAGGTTGTGAGTTCAAGCCCCGAGTTGAGCTCCATGCTGCATGTGGAGCCTACTTTAAAAATAACAATAAAAAAATAAAAAGGTGCACCATCAAAAAAAAAACCAAAACTTTTTGGCATGTCACAGTAATGAGCAACATTCCAGTTTAGTGAGAAGTTACAATTATATAAGAATAACAATTGAAGGGGCACCTGGGTGGCACAGTTGGTTAAGCGGCTGACTTTTGGTTTCGGCTGAGGTCATGATCTCAGGTTCCTGAGATTGAGCTCAGCGTGGAGTCTGCCTGAGATTCTCTCTCCCTCTCCCTCTGCCCCTTCCACTTGTGCTCCCTGTCTCTCTCTCCCCTCATCAAATAAATAAATCTAAAAGAAATAACAATCGAAACATTTTCTATTGTAAAGTGGTTATTGAAAAACAAGTAAAATATTGCATGTATGACCTGAAATTTTCACACACACACACAAAACATTTCACCTTATAATTTGGAATCTGCTTTGCTCTTTTAAATTTGAATTACAAATAAAATACAAAGTGCTTCCGAATGTAACTCAAGATCAGTTTCTTTGGCATTATGTAAGTGTACATTCTGACTGAATCCAAAGAAAGGACTCTATAGTTCCATAAAGCATTGGAGACATAGCCTTCACCAGCTCAAGTTCAGACCATCTGGCCCCTTACAAAATTCCTCTTGAAACGAAAGCATGTAGCTCAGTCCACACACCCTTATTGCCTGTGCCTAAGTGCTCTGCCCAGGCACCCTGCTTCCTCTCTCCTTTAAGACCTGGCAGGGGCAGCTGTCCTCCTGTCACCTCTTGACCTTCACCTCCCAGCCTCTCCTCCTCGCTCACTGTACCTAATTCCAGCACCTGCCCTGTACACACAAGTGCAGACCAGTTTTGTTCTACCCCAGGGCCTTTGCACTGCTCCTTGCTCTTTCCGGAATGCACATCTCTCAGAAGGCTGGATAGCTGGTTCCCTCACCTCTTCCAACTCTTTGTTCCATGTCTCCTTCCCAAGGAAACCTACTTGGACCAGCCTGCTTACATGTGCAACCTCACTGTCTCTCACGCTCTACAATTCTTGTTTAAAATACATGATTGGCAGCTTCCAAGAGAATATATAATTTGCTGATTTATTACACTAATTATTATTTATTTTCTGTCTCCTGCTACTAGAATCTAAGTTCCATGAGGGCAAGGGGTTTTGTATGTTTTCCTCGCTGATGTAGTCCAAACTTCTGGGCAGGATCGACACATAATAAGTGCTCAATCAGTATTTTTTTAAAGATTTTATTTATTCATTGGAAAGAGACAGAGACAAGTAGTGCACAAGCAGGGGGAGGGGCAGAGGGAAAAAGTAAAGCAGACTCCCTGCTGAGCTGAGAGCCAGAGGTGGGGCTTGATCCCAGGACCTGGAGATCATGACCTGAGCCAAAGGCAGACGCTTAACCGACTGAGCCACCCAGGCGCCCCTCAATCAGTATTTGTTGAATGGCTCCCCCTCAATGTTTTACTCTGTGGCATTGGGGTACAATGTTGCTTCCACAACTTTGTGTCTTTTTTTCACTGTTAAGAAACCACTTCCCTGATTTTACACCTCAAGCCCGACAGGTACAATTTAATATTCACTGAGAACAACAAACAACAGTTATCACCTGAAGCCTTCTGGGAGAAAGATGCGATTATGTTCTGCAGCATCAGGAAGAGGCTTTGGGGAATGTGATGGAATCAATGAACAGTATTATCATTTTTAAACACATAAATTGTTTCATAGATGCTAAACAAATTCTTTCGATAACCTTGTGAGCAAGGCAAAAATAATTTCCTTTTGCTCTTGTTCTGATGAGGAGATAGATGCTGAAAGAGAGTAAGTGCCTTTCTGATGGGAGGGACCTGGGCTTTGACCGAAGAACGGACCATGGAGGGCTGTTTTCCTTGCTCCTAGATCAGTGAAGTTTCCAGTGTGTGTATTTAACTCTTGTGTTACAAACATTAGAGCAAAATGTAGGAGAGAACTAAAATGTGCCTATCTGACGATTCTGTGCTGTCAGGGAAACAAAACGATTATGTAATTTCACAGGGGATCACGAGAGGTGATCACCTTTGCTAAAATTCTGTACTCGGGGTGGCCTTGAGGACATGCATGGCAACCTTCAGGAAAGCCTTTACCCTACACCTTGAACTCACCATTGTGAGTTCATAGTAAATCCTTGAATTTTTTGTTTGTTTTATTTTTTGTTTTTTGTTATTGGCATTGTTCTTGAATGAACGCTTCTCGTGGTAAAGTGTGACTCCAGCATTTATCCTTCCATTGATCAGCAGAATTGATTGGGCCCATTATTCCTTAAATCACACCATTGTTTGGCAGAGGTGATTGGGCTCATTATTCCTTCAGAAGCTCTGTCCAAGAGCTTTGATAAACCGAAATGACTGTTCTCTAACCCAATGATGTCTGAGTAGCTAGACAGCCTTAAAAATGGAAATACTGGGGCGCCTGGGTGGCTCAGTCAGTTATGCACCTGCCTTTGGCTCAGGTCATGATCCTCAGGACCCTGGGATCGAGCCCCGCATCGGGATCCCTGCTAAGTGGGGAGTCTGCTTCTCCCTCTGCCCTTCTCCCTCTCCCTGTCATTTGCACTACTGTCTCTCAAATAAATTAATAAAATCTTTTTTAAAAATGGAAATATTAAATATGACAATAATAACTGCTGGCAGAATAGTGCCATATTATGAGCAAACCCCTGTGCTCTGCTTTTTACGTATCATGTGCCTAATGTCACTTTCCTTACAAGGGTTTGAAGAGGAAGGCACAGCCCTTCTGAGCATGGTCATGGGGATGCGAGGCCGGGGGAATTTGCAGGCCTTCCTAAGGAAGCGGGACTGAACCCAGATATGCAGGACTCCAAATCCTGTCTCTTCACTGTTAATCACAGTTAGAAAGCTATATATCTCTTTCCTTGATAATGTAACACTGTATCTGTTTCTAGAAATGTATGTATCAACATTAAATGCCAGGGATTCAAACTCAGTCCTTTGTAACCCCAGGGATTGTTACTTGCTAAGGAGATGCTTGTGGTTGTGCAAAGCTGTCCACACCATGGCAATCCTATTCATTAAGTGAATCTCAAATAACTTAATATAATGAGTGAGGAAAAGAGATGATCTGTGACTCCATATAATTTATGTGCACAATTAAGTCACCAGTGACACTGAATTACTTATGTTTGTTTTTTCCTTCTGTTTCACGATTTGTTCCCAAAAAGTGCTTGTTCAAGATTTTTTTTTCTTATTGCATGTTACAGGAAGGGTTGCATCACTAAAGCAGTTAGATAATGTGAGGAAGCATGTATTTTTTTTTAATAAGATTCCCGAATGAAGATAATTCATCTTTAGGCTTGAACTTTGTCCTTTCAACACACAACAGTGCCCAAGAGATTTTTCTGGATTTTTCAAGATTTCTGTGTGTAAGAAATTCCCTTGGCAACGTTTTTCTCTTGCTGAGGTTCTACGGGATTCCAGTCAGACTCTCATTGTTAAGGTAGGCTGTGGGCTTTGCCTTTTGTTGAAGCCACATGTGTCTCAGGTAATAGCTACTTCAAGACTCTATTGAGAGAGGTCTAAACTTTAATCAGTTCCTCCCTAGTTCCTATGCTGAGCGAAGGAAATGTGTTCTGTGAAAACTTAGACCTATTAAAGGCTCTGAGGAGAAATAGATCCTGTAGTTAAATTATTTGGAGAAATGGTACATATGATAGCCTTTTCTGAGAGATTCTTAAGGTGCATTATCCTATTAGACGTTCCAGGGCACTTAAGTCCTCCTTCTACTCCTTCTATAGAGTTCTCCATATTATTGAGCTATGTTTTTTGTTTTTTTTTTTTTTTTTTGATGTAACAATGTAATATCCAGTGGAATTACTGGTAATAACAATACTATTAAAGTAGAGACAGGATGCTGGAACAGTGAGCCTGTTATTAAGTTAAGGGTAGTCTTTTGGGCTATAAGATAGATGATATTTTAGAATACTCAAGGATTGTCTAAGTGTAATGTAGTCTGTGCTTCTCAAATTTGACCGTCTACCTGAATCACCTGGCCATCTTGGTATAGTTTGGCGGGGCTCAGGTTTCCAACAAGCTCCTGGAGGAGGCCAAAGCTGCCAGAGACAACAGTCTGAATAGCAAGAATTTAGATCAAGGTTCTAGCCCCCTTAGCATTGGTATTTTGGATAGGATAATTCTTTGTTGAGCTTGGTGTCCTATGCATTATAGGATGTCCAGAAGCATCACTGGCTTCTGGCCATTTGATGACGGAATGGCTAGGTAGCCCCTCCTCACTCCAGTTTGGGCAACCAGAAACGTCTCTAGACAGTGCAAATGTCTCTCGGAGGCAGAATCGCCTTTCTTGAAAACTAGTGTTTCAAATAGTTTATATTGGGACATTCTGTCTCTTTGGTTTTGCAAGTTCCCTTCTCACTTCTGGCCCAAACCAGAAGTCTATTTAAATTGTCATAGGTCAGGGAAATTTTTCCTTTTTCTTACAAAGCAAGGGGAAACTAGCCTTCTTTCAAAGTTGGAGCCAGTGGGAGCCGATGCTTCTATTCAGTTATAGGGATAGTTGGTGTGCACTTGTCGACTTTTTCCAGGGAGCATATTTAGGATTCAAAGGGATTTTCAAGAACCAGAGAACAAAATGAGCACCAGACAATTTAAGGGCTTGTGTAGAGTTCAGGAGGAGAATTAAGACACCCAGTCTATTACTGGAGTAGCAGTGATTTCTTAGACTAATGCTTAGTGCTTCTGGCTAATTTTTTTTTTTTAAGGGAAAGTAAAACTAAGGCATAAAAGAAGGTGAGCAAACATAAAAGGAAATACCTCAAGTCAATGTTGCTAGCTTTCTGAGGAGCTGAGTTTCCTAGTGAAAGAGCCCTGGGCAGAATGTTTGGGAAGTGATCACTCAGTCTGGGGGCGTGTACATTATATAGCTCCAGGGAGAAGAATCTGCTAAACCCAGGCCGGACACGAGCCAGTAACCCCCAGAGGGGCCGCTAGTAACAAAGAACCTGTGCCCCGTCATCTGCCTCAAGTCATCTAAAGTTCTGAGAATGTTTTAACAAAACTTAAATAAATCTGAAACTAATTCATTTGGGGGAAAAAAAAAAGAGGCCATTATCTTTTCACATTAAATTCAAAGACTTTGGAGACCAGTTCTTTACATTAGATTTTACATTTGACTTGTTATAAGATATTACTTTTCTTGAGCAGATTAAACCTGTATCCAAGTTACGTTATTCTCTGAGCCCTGATGGTCTTACCTATAAAGTGAGGCCACAGATGAGATGATCCATGGGTCTCCCTTGCTTTCAAGATAACACGTTTCAGTAATTCTGTAATAGATTTTGAATGGAGAAAGGAGAAACCCAAGCAAGTGTGAAAACTAAATCATAAATAATAACTTTAAAAAACATAAATGTGTAGATCTTACAAGCAGTTATTATTTGGCGAATAGATTGACCGGCTGGTTTTTAAGATATATCTTTTTTTGTGTGTTGTTAAAATATAAAGGTCATGATAATTTTCAAAATAAGGCCTGAGACTCAGTGAGTTAGAAATTGATGTTGCCGAATACTTTGTGTATGCCAGTGTCCTTCTCAGTAACATTGTTCTGAGGCTAAGGAGGTGGAATTGTATACTAAGATATTTTGATAAACAAATAAGAAGCAATTCAAAAAGGAGCAACTTGTCATATAAAATTTTGCAAGAAAAGTCATTGAGAGAAAATTAAGTGTGAGGTATTGATTTGCATATTCTCAAGATGAAAGTATTTCTAGAGTTTGAGCAAAAGCCAACGTCTCCACTACTATGGGGCATTTGTTGTCATTTTTTTCAGAAAGGCTGTTACCAACACAGCTCTTTACTCATGAGTTACATTTTCTATTACAATGGTTCGTTGACAAGAACTCTGTTTAATACACTTTAGTTAGTTATTTAAATAAAACTCAGTGGGCATTTAGAAATAGAATTAGGTGTGCCTGGGTGGCTTAGTCAGTTGAGTGTCTGCCTCTTGATTTTGGCTCAGGTCATGATCTCAGGTTCATGGGATCGAGCCCCGCCTCAGGCTGTGTGCTCAGTGGGGTGTCTGCTTTTCTCTCTCTCTCTCTCTCTCTCTCTCTCTCTCTCTCGTAAATAAATCTTTGATAAAAAAAAAAAAGAAGAAGAAGAAGAAAGGACACCTGGGTGACTCAGTCCATTAAGTGCCTGCCTTCAGCTCAGGTCATGATCCCAGGGTCCTGGGATCGAGTCCCACATCGGGCTCCTTTCTCAGTGGAGAGCCTGCTTCTCCCTCCGCCTGCAGCTCTCCCTGCTTATGCTCTCTCTCTCTCTCTCTGACAAATAAATAAATAAAATCTTAAAAATAAATTTAAAAAATAGACAAAATTGACTAAACATTTTCCAAGGTGATGATTGCATTTCGAATGTGTTACCTTTGCAACCACTAAATGAAATGGCCGTCTTATTATTCTGAAATTACTACTTATTTGAGGTAATAACTCCTTTTTTTTTGTGCTGGTCATCCTCTTTCCGCCATGGTTTTCTGGATCATGATATTATTTATTCCTACGACAATCCACCGGTACTCTGGAACCCAGAGAAATAAATTCTAAATGCAGAGAAGCCCACATGAAGAATTGCCTCCAACTTCCAAATGGAAGGTCATTGCTTGATATTTATGTGGTCTCCGGTGCTCTTGCTTCATGCTCTTTTCAACACCAGCGCGTGCGTCTTAAGCTTACTCTCTGCACATATTGAGAAATAGATCTGCTCCAAATGGTTGCACTCCAGCTGGTTTCCAAGATGACATACTTTATAATGTTTCAGAAGTGTCTTCCAGACTTGAGCATTGGACCTGATTTTCTTTGATTAACAATGTTCCACTATTTCAGGCAGGAGAGGTAGCTTGCCAAGTTGTACCCGAAGATGGGAAATAATCAAGAGGGAGTAGGAATACTCAACTGAAAGTTGCCCACACGATCTTAAAGGCCTCTTATTGGTGCATGTTTGTCATTTGTACAACTTCTCCCACCCCAAATCTATATTCTTTTTTTAGTAAAAGGCTTGTTTCTATAATTACCGAGGACTTCAAGTCTCTGCTATAGCCAGGAGCTGGATGGATATAGCAAAGCACTGTCCTCCTTCACAAAATTTATCCCAGAATAGGACGAAGGGGAAGACAAAGCTGGTATTTTCTGTAGAAGGATCCTGGGGCAAGAATAGGTTTGAGATTGGTGGTAGTTACAGCTATAAAATATTCTTTTTTTAAGTAGGCCCCACACCCAACATGGGGCTTGAACTCACGACCTTGAGATGAAGAGTCATTTGCTCTACCAACGGAGTCAGCCAGGTGCCCCAGCTATAAAATATCCTGTAGCCAGCTCATACACAGGTTGATTTTGTGTGTGTCTGTGTTTCTGTGTGTGTGTATGCGGTGTTTAATTTCTTTTGGAAGTATAACATACATGCTAAGTAGGTTATTTTCAAAGGATCATCTGTAGTGTTCATCGAAGAGGCAGATTTTTCTCATTCTTCTTTCATCCCCTCGAAAATTCCCCTAAAGTGACAGCAGTGTCATGAACGAGTGGGGATTCAGCTCCTAATGCTGGAAGGGCTTCAGAACATGAGGAGTTGAACCCATTCCTAGAAGACTTCGAATTCATGGGAAAGCTGTGATTTATGACGTGACGTAGAGGGAAGAGAAAGTCATAATCCTTGCCGAGTGAAGCCGGCATGGAGGGGGCAGCGTGGGGTGAGGGCTGATCCTTTGGCAGGACCCAGGGAGCCTTCAGGCCTGGGCAGTGTGTCTGCAAACCCAGACCAACAGGAGGCCTGAAATCACACAGTTTAAAAACAAAAAACAAAAAAAACAGCCAATCTACATTATGAGAGAAAGAGTATCCTCTTTCCTGTGAGGGATTCAAGGGACCAATTTCCTATAGTACAATCATAAAAACAAAACAATGAGCAGTAGAAGTATCGTGCATATCAAATGCCGAGCTGTGGCTGGGAAGTTGTGGCAATTCTGAAAAGGAATCCAGGGCAATTTAGAAAGCCATGGAATTTAATAATAGAAATGTCTTATCCCCAACAAGCCCTCAGAAATTATGAATTTCTCTCTTTTCCAATCACAACTGATCTCTAAAAGCTCCCATGAAATTATTTCAGGAAATAATAAACACAATTCCTGGTGAGCCTTATTTCTCTCCTCCATATCCTACCTCCCTCAAGCTTCCTACCTCCCTAGCTCCCCTCAGGCTGAGGAGATGACCCTATGACTCCAGCTTCTCACTTTTCTGTCCAGTTGTCACCCTCTCAGCGACGGTGTTTTCTTCTCTCTAAAGATAACATTTAGCCACACTACCCCCCACACTCCTTTTTGTTCCATATTCTTGTGACTCTTGCTTCTTAACCTGTTTTCCTTCTCAAAGTTTTAATAACTGCCTACCCCCTTCCCTATTTTTTGCCTAAAAACGTGCCCAAATCATTCTGTCCATTTTAAATTTACAAGGGAAAAAAAAAATCTTTGCTTATTTTTTTTCCTTTCTCAAACTGTCCCTTCCTTGCTGTCACCACCACATGTCTTGAAAGGATGCTGAGTACTCTTCGCCTCTAATTCCTCATTTCCTATTGATCTTTTAACCTGTTGGCTCTGTCTTCTGCCCACAACATGACATTAAAATTGCTCAAAAGGCTCCTGATCGCCAAAATAATAGCCTGTTTTTGTTTCTTGACTATTGACCTATTGAAAGCATCTGATACTGTGGGCTGCACACTTAGGAAGCTGCTTTCCACCCCGGCTTTTCTAGCATCATTGCTCTTATCCTCCGTTTCCCAAGATTCCTCTTATTTCTATCATGGGCCCATTTTCTTCCAGTTTTCCCTTAAATATTAAATGCCCTGTAATTCCACCCTGAATCTTCTTGTCTCTTGTCACATACTTTCGGGGCCATTTCATCGTATCCTGTATTCAACTACCACCTACTTAAAACAGTAAAATATTCAACTTTCCTGATCTTTCAAAATTCAGTGTGAGATTGCATAGAAACAGCAACCTGTGTGTTAAGAACTCAGATTCTCTTTCGAGGGATCCCCGGTTGGTCATCTCTCCTCCCTCCAGAGGAAGAGTTAGAGTAGAAGTGCACAGACAGTGCCTAGGACTGGGACTGAGAAGCAAGACAGGAGCTCGTGCACGCCCTTCACATCTCCGTGGAACCAAAGGGAAAGATGCTTCTCTGGTTTCTATTCCCCAATGTCCTGAGATGTGAATTCACAAGAGAATCAATTGTGAAGTTTCTGAGTGCTTTCAAGAAGGGGAGGCAGCCCACCTGCTCTGTGGTTGTGTGTATGAGCCTTAGTTCCACTGAGGCGAGAAGAGCACATTGGAAAAATATGCACCCAGATTTTTTTTTAAAAAAGGTAAAATGACCTCCTTCTGGTGAGTGTATGGTTTCTTGAAGGTAGAGAAGATGGATCCTTTTGATCCCAGGAGTTAGGAAAGGAAGCATGGAAGCTGTGTGGGACAGAAGCATGAGGCTGATTGTATCAGCTGGATATTGGACTTAGAACATAGCCAATGTCACAAGGCATGCCCAGGGTCCGGCACCGTGTCCCTTATGAGCTCTCAGCATCCACCAACTTACACGAAGATGTTTCTCAAGTTGCTGGACTTGCCATGATGACGAGCACAAAGGAAATAGCCGTCTTTCTGCCACCATGGTGAAATTGTTCATGTGCTTTACAAATAATTACCCACTCTGAATGACAGCCTCATAAAGAAACATCTTTCTCTTCCTGTATGCCCGCTCAAGGAGAAAGATCAGGATAATAAGAAGATGGACCACAGGGGCACCTGGGTGGCTCAGTCAGTTAGGCATCCAACATTGTGATTTCAGCTCAGGTCATGATCTCAGGGTCTGAGATCGAACTCGCATCTGGCTTCGCACTTAAGTTTCCTTTCCCTCTGCCCCTCCTCCCACTCACACTTGTGTGTGTGCACTCTCTCAAATAAATCTTAAAAAAAAAAATATAAAGATCGACTACACCCGTATCTACTGAAAGTCACAGACCCTCAGATCCAGCCCTTACTAAAGGAAGGAAATTATTTGATTCCCAATGAAGATTTTTAAAAAATGAACCGAACATTAATGGACAGAACTTTAGCTGGAAGACACTGTTTTTAATAAGCTAACATAACTAGACAGTTATGCAATCGGACTAAAATTCTTGAAGAAAGTCTGTAGCTAAAAGGAAAGTGTCTTATAGGGAGCTCCAGCGCTACCCATAAATGTACAGGTCTGTTTTTGGACTCAGAGTTCTGTGCTGCTCCCTAATTCTATCAAGTTAGTCTGTCCATTACTGTAAGTGGGATATTGAAGTCTTCAACCAATATTGCTGACTTTTCTGTTTACCTTCAATTCTGTGTTTTTGCTTTGTGTCTTTTGGGGGCTCTGCTGTTAGCTACATCTATTTTTGGAAATTTTCTATCTTCCAGATGGATTAACCCTTTCTCATTAAAAATGTCTCGCTTTATCTCTAGTAACCTTTATCGTTGAAAGCCTATTTTTTCTGATATTAGGGTTGTCTCTCTAGGTTCTCTTTTTCCCCTGTTTGTACAGTATACCTTTTTTCCCATCCACTTGCTTTCAATATCTTTATATCTTTCAGTCAAAAGGGTGTCCCTCTGGGCAGCATATAGTTGGATCTTGTTTTTATTTTCTCCAGGATGATCATCTTTGTCTTTTGATTGGATTGTACTTCATACCCATTCAGTTTGTCGTAGTTGTGTTGATGTCTGCTGTGTTTTTTGTTTTGGTTTGTTTTCTGTGTGTCTCATGTCTTTTTTCATCCTCCTGTTCATCTTCTCCACTTCCTCATGCCTTAAGCGAATATTTCCTAATATAACATTTTAATTCCTGTAATGATGTTCTTACTACTTATTCATGTCTTTATTTTAAAGATTCTATTTGAGAAAGGGAGAGCAAGAGAGGGAGCACACCAGCGGGGTTGTGGGGGAGAGAGAGAAGCAGACTCCCTACTACGCAGGGAGCCCATATGGAGCTCCATCCCAGGACCCTGGGACCATGATCTGAGCTGAAGGCAGACACTTAGCCAACTGAGCCACCCAGGTGTGCCCTTACTACTTTTTTAAAAATTATTTTCTTAATGGTTGCTATAGAGCTGAAATATACAATTAGGGATGCCTGGGTGGCTCAGTTAGTTAAGCATCTGCCTTAGGCTCAGGTCACGATCCCGGGGTCCTAGGATTGAACCCCATATCAATCCTGAGCAGGGAGCCTGCTTCTCCCTCTGCCTCTGCCCCTCCCCCTGCTTATGCTATCTCCCTCTCTCTCTGACAAATAAATAAATAAGATGTTTTTTAAAAAAAGAAATAAACAATTAATTTATGAGATTTATACTGACTTAATTCCAGTGAATTGTAGAAAAGCTATTCTTACATAGCTCATTTCTCTTTTCCCATTTTTTGTGCTAATGTTGTTCTACGTTCTACCACCAAACCAACAATATCTTGTTACACATACACTTTATACAATTTGTGTCTTTAGAAGAAAAGAGAGCATGAATATGGTTACATAATTTGTCATATTAATCTTTTTTTTTTTATAATTTCAGGTTCTCATTGTTTCTGAGTATTCAATATACCATCTAGTGTCATTTCATTTCTCTCTCTCTCTTTTTTTTTAAGATTTTATTTATTTATTTGACAGAGAGAGAGAGTGTGTGTGAGAGCAGGAACACAAGCAGGGGGACTGGGAGAGGGAGAACAGGCTTCCCGACTAGCAGGGAGCCCCATGCAGGGCTCCATCCCAGGACCCTGGGACCATGACCTGAGCCTAAGACAGACGCTTAACGACTGAGTCACCCAGGTGCCCCTCTAGTGTCATTTCTTACTCTAAAAATGCATTCCTCCATCTTATTCCTTTATGCTGTTTTTGTCAAGTAGACTATATTTCTATATGCTGTATTAGCAATATTGCAAAGATATACATACTGTTTTATTCAGTTGCTTTTAAAGTCAATTAAAAAAAGAACGAGAAAGAAATAAGCTTTCACGCTTTTACAACTACATAATTCCCTTGACTGGCAGTTCTTTGATTTTTTTCATTTTGATTCAGATTAATGTCCAATGTCACCTGCTTTTATCCTGAAGAATTTTCCTTAGTATTTCTTGCAAGGTGGGTGTGCCGGCACCCAATCTCTCAGTTTTTGTTTATTTAAGAATGTATTTATTTGACTTTCAACTTCGAAAGATGGTTTTGCTGAATATAAGATACTTGGTTCCGAGTTTTTTTTTCTGTCCGTACTTGGAATATTTCATGTCACTGCTTCTTGCCTCCATTGTTTCAGGTGAGAAGTCAACTTAATTTTATTAATTTGGTTAATTTTCCTTATAAATAGGGAGTCATGTTTCTTTTGCTGTTTTCAAGACTTCTCACTGTCTTTCTCTTTTAACATTACAACTATGATGTTTCTGGGTATGAATCTCTTTGAATTTACCCTATTTCTTTATTGAACTGCTTGGATTTGTAGATTAATGTTTTCCATTGACTCTGAAAAAGTTTAAAATAATTTTTTGTTTGATTTTTTTTCTATTTCATTTTATCTCTCCTGTCCTTCTGGTACTCCCTTTACGTGTAGGATGGAATGCATAATGGTGTTCCTCAGTTCTCTGAGGCTCTGGTCATGTTTCTCCATTCCTTCATCTCCCGAATCTTGGGTTGTTTCATTTTTATTGGTCTGTCTTCAAGTTTACTGCATCTTGCTTCTGCCAGCTCCGATCTACCATGGATCCCTTCTAGTGAATCTTTGATTTCAGTGACTGTACCTTTCAACTCAAGAATTTACATTTGGTCCTTTTTGATAATTTCTATCTATTGATATTCTATGTTTGATTAGTCATTAGTCATACATTCCTTTTATTCTTTAGGCATGGTTTCCTTTACTTCTTTGAACATGTTTGTACCAGCTGCTTTGAAATCTTTGTCTGCAAAATCTACCATCTGGACTCTTTCAGCTGCAGTTTTCCAATGTCTGCTTTATTCGTCCTTTTTATGGTTCCCTGTTTCTTTGTATGTCTCATAACATTTCTGTTGAAAACTTGACATTTTAAGTAATATATTTCAGTCGTTCTGGATACTGCTCCCTCTCCCCGCTCCCCCCCCCACACCTAGATTTGTTGTTTCTTTTGTTTGCTTGCTTATTTCTTTAGAAACTGGGTTGGGCTATTTCAGTGAAGTTTGTTTTCCCTATTTAGCATCTGATGTTATTCCTCAGAGACTGCATCCTTAGGCATGTGCACATTTCACTATCACATTGTGGTCAACTTTCTTTGATCTCCCCAGACTTTGAGATTTGCTCCAACCCCAGGAAGTGTCTTCCTAGCTCTCTCTTTCCTGGATTCTCTCTGGCAAACTTCAAGCTGGCCTACCACTTTATTTATTGCTGTCATGGAACTGCCAGCCTTCTCTTAATTGCACGCCACCAAGATCTTCACTGTTTTCAGTAAATCCTTAGGCTTGCACTTCTCCGTGCTCTGTTTCCAATATAGTCAATCTCTTTAGGGAGAACACTGGAGCTCTCTTGTTCTTATACCTGTCTCTCCTTTTGCGCAGAACATCTGCACCGAAGCTCTGGAGGTGGGGGCCAGGAGAGTGGAACACTTCTGGAGTGGTACTGCTACCCTGTGAGAGGGGCACTAGGCTGGGATGAAATTCTTGGTCTTCTCGGCCTGCCTCTCCCAGTATGGAACCTCCTCCTTACAAGCGAGCTGGGACAAGGCCAGTCAGAGCCAAACATTGGCAGCTTGTTCCATGTGGGTTAGAGCTTCCACGCTATAAATTGAACTGGGTAAAAGAAGACTGCTCCAGGCTCCTCGGTCACATTTGCCTGAGATAGACCTTCTGCAAGAAACAGGTACAGGGATAAATAACGCTGGTATTTCGCTCTTCCTGAAAGGAAACCATCGCCTTGGACTTGGAGGTGATGAGAGAGAGAGCGTCCTATCTTTTTGCCCCCAGGCATTTGGAGTAGAGCTTCCGTCACACTTATCTGGAAGGAGGGGGAGTGTGGGTCAGATGGTTCAGATGCTGCAGATCCTCTTTTTACCAAGATTTAGTCGATGATCTTAAGTAAATGTTTCTTCATTTGTGATATGCCTTTAAGAGAGTTTCCAGAGACTTTAAATTAAATGGTTGTTGATTTTTAAAAATCATTGTCGCCAGTTATGTTTGTTTCACAGGGGAAGGGGCTCCTGGAATTCTTCATTCCTCCATTCTTGGAAGTACTTCTCTACCGCAGTCCAGTTTTAGACTCTCCATTACCCTAAAAAGTTCCTTCATGCCCTTTTCGAGTTAATTCCTGTTCCCAACCTCAGTCCTAGGGAATCACTACTCTGCTTTCCGACTCTATAACTTCAAGGCCTTTCCTAAACAGTTCATAAAAATGGCATCATACCATATGTAATCTTTTGCTTCTGGCTTCTACCATTTGTCATAATACTTTTGAGAATCATCCAAGTTTTAGCATGTATCAGTAGTTCATTCCTTTTAATTGCTGACTAATATTCCACTGTATAGATATTCCACATTTTGTTTACCCATTTGCCAGTTAATGAACATTTATCTTGTTTCCAGTTTTGGTTTATTATGAATAATGCTTCTGTGAACATTTGCATGCACATCTTTGTGTAGACATAAATTTTCATTTTTTGTGGGTATGTTCATAGAAATGTAATTTCTGGGTATGGTGAGTTTATGTTTAATTTTTAAGAAACGGCCAAACTGTTTTCCAAAATGACTGTATCATTCTGCATTCATGCACGAGCAGTATATGACTGTTACAGTTTTTCCACATCCCAGACAACATTTGTTATTATCTGTCTTTATTGCAGCCATTCTGGGGAGTGTGTAATGTTGCCTCATTTTAACACTATGTTACCGAAATTGCTACTTTAATGCCCCGAAGTAAAACCTTTTACATTTTTGATAACTACAATAGATATCCTCTAAAGTAGATGAAGAAACTAAATTTGGTCTAATGGGAAATTGGCATAATTGTAAGTTACCAGTATGATCTTAAGTGATATTACATATAATATTTAAATAACAATATGTACTAAAAATGATGTGCCATTCTCTTCAATATCACACAAATAAATATTTTAATTAAATGTTCTATAATGTTTCGACATAGGAGAGTATCTTTACCCTTACATAAAATTGATTCTTAAGGCCATATTTGGGCAATGCCATTTTTAGAAATACCATTTTTGTTTGATGAAGTATATCTAATCTTTTTAGCTTGTGTTTTATTAAATTGCTCATCTTCAGTCTTAAAGCATGTTATATTTGTAGGTATTAATTTAACTTAAAATTTCATTGTCCTGTATTGGTTTTGCTTTTAAATTTTAAGTAACCTATTGGGGAATGATGGATATTCTTCTATATCTTCAGATGGTCTACATACGATCTTATGTTTGAGACAGGCATGAAGATGAATGCATGAGGAAATCCTACCTTCTAAGAAATTTGTCTAGAAATAGAGACAGGGAAATTACCTATTTTTTTCACTAAAATTTCTATTTAGGTGACTTTTATAGGCTCATAAAAATTTTAGAGCTTACACAGACCTTCAATGTCATCTTGTCCATTCCTTTATTTTAGAAATGAGAAAACTGTGACTTGGCATCAGATTTTAGTTGTAAGAAACTTTGAACCTTGTAAAACTTCCTCTTATATTAAAAATAAATGTTTATGCTTCAGTGTAAACATGGTGAACAGAATCTTTATCCATGGTAATATGTGGATGTCTTTGTGGTAACCTAACAATGCATTCCTTCATCTGAATATTGTCAAGAAATTAATGTTTCCATTTGATGTTGTGAAATATAGACTGGAATGTTTTAAAATTAAGTATCTTATTTTCAATATATAATTAAAATAGTAAGGCCTCACCATATAGTAAGATTGATTTCATAGTAATAAATCCACGTATACTTGTTCAGGAAAATACAGACAGATCGCCGCTGCAGAGGATTCCGGAAAGATCTCCACAAATATATGTGCCTTCGGTATTTGATCAAAGTAGTATAACTTGCAAGGAGACTTGGCTTACTATGAGTAGAACATATAAAATTTATGATGTTTTAAAGATTAATTGTGAGAGAAAATCCTATAAAATTATAGAATAAAATGTTGGGAAGTATCTTAATGATAGGAAATGCTTTCTTGAACAACCTTTTTTTAAAAAAAAAACAAAGCAAAAACCACTAGAGAACCAGTTGACATCATAAGACTGCATCAGAATTAGTATTTTCTTAAGACTGATTTATTTATTTTGAGAGAGAGAGACAGCACGCAAGGAGGGGGAAGAGGCAGAGGGAGAGAATCTATCAAGGAGATTGGCCCCCTGAACTAGGGCACGATCCCACAACCCATGAGATCATGACCCGAGCCAAAACCAAGAGTCAGATGCTTAACGAGTTGAGCCAGCCAGGCCCACCCAGAATTAATATTTCTATTCAGTGATGGACAATGTGGGAAGGTTAAGAGATGTATGAGATAGGTGACTAGAAGAACACATGATTATTTACCAGAAGAGAATCAATATCTAGAATATATGAGGAAATGATATAAATAAAATTGTATTTTATTTATTTTTAGAGATTTTATTTATTTGAGAGAGATCAGGAGAGAGAGCAGAGAGCTCAAGCAGGGAGGGGGTAGGGAGGAGCAGAGGGAGAGAGAGAAGCAGACTCCCTGCTAGGCAGGGAGCCTGATGCGGGGCTCGATCTCAGGACCCTGGGATCATGACCTGAACTGAAGGCAGACGCTTAACCAACTGAACCATCCAGGTACTCCTGAATAAAATTTTAGTTGGAAGAGTTTATTCTAGTAGAGAAATGGACAAAGCAAGTCACCAGACAAGTTGAAGAAGTAGAAACTGGAAATCCTTGTTAGTAATTTGTGCATATAATTTAAGAAAAAGATTACCAGTCAATTTTGCAAAAGTCAGATGCTAGCAAGTGCCATCAAGAGTTTGGGAAACAGAATCCCACCCGTAGTCCTGGCCAGTGGGTGTGCTGGTCAGTCCCCCCAGAAGCCAGGGTTCTGAACTGGATGCCATGTGGTCTGCATGTCACCAGTGTCCTACATTGCACCCTCAGGTACATTGCCAGGGACATTCTCCTGGCTCTCAAGGAGACATGCAACAGGCACTGATCATAGCAGGGTTTGGAGAGATCCTCGGAATGGATTAGCCAAGCATGACACATGGAGAGCCCTGCATGAACCCAGACTAATGAATTAAATCTCTGTACAAGCACAGGGACTCACTCAGAAGCATAGCATTGGGTGACAAAAGGGAAGCCATTAGAATTAACACGACGTATCTTTTTTAAAGATACACATATAAGGAGACAACTACATGGAGAATGGATTAGAAGAACTATATCAAATATCCTTCAGTGAGTTACTATGAGGGAACAAGGATTGAACTGAGCTGAAGGGGAGGATGACCAGAGCAAACACACACACACACAAAAACAAAAGCAACCATACAAAAAAGAGCCACCTTTCATAGACCAACAGGAAGAGTGTAACTGGAGGGAAATCACACAGATGCATTTCCATGTTTTCTTCTATAAGAAAATGAGGTTAACTGTCAATTAATTTTAAGTAGCTTTTTTCAACAGTTAAATTAAGGCATTGCATTTTGTAGCCTGTTTGATTTGAGGACCAACCATATATTAAACCATATATTATAAAGTATATATTAAAAGTTGAGTGTATATTCAGATATAAACAATGTATACCTCCAAACACACCATAAATGGGAAATGCTGTAAATGAGCAAAAACAGCCAGTAATTCCTTGGTGCTTGGTCACTATGTTAGGATCTCTCCTAATTGCTGCTAGTTTTAGCTCAGTAAGATCAAACTGTTCTGTTTTAGAGGTGGACATACTTATATAATTTCTAAACAAATCCCATGATCACTTTTAGTGATGTGAGCACCCTGGAGAATTTTAATGAGATGCGGGAGGTTTCTGAACCACCTGCGGAGAACAGCTGTTAGATTGTGCAGCCAACAGATCTGTCCCATCTCCTTCTGTGTCTTTATTGGCTTCAGGCGTATTGACTCTCATATGAATTTTTTACTTTTCCAGGTTAGGTGGTGGATGTATAATGTGCAGTCATTCAAACAAATGCTTGATATGCATTTTTCAAAAATTTTGACATTGTGTTTTCAAATCATAGTTTTAGCATTTTCATTTATTCTGCTTACTAGGTGATTGGTGGCTGTAGAATTGTAGATACTTACAGTGGGAACGGAACTTTGGGGTCACCTGGTCAAATTGCTGGCCTGGTCCAGCCCCCTGAACTAGCATCATTCATCCTCCAAATGAACATTCTCCTGTATAGAGACATTTCCCATCTGTCTGTTTCTAGATACTTGCAATTGCTAAATAGTTTTTCCCATCAGCTCTTGTTTCATCTTCTGGAGCCAAGCAAAAAAGTAAAAGTCCAATTTGCAAATGACAGGTCTCTGGACATTTCAAGATGGGGGTCATGTCCTCCTAAGTCTTCTTGAAAGTTTTAACCAGTCTTTTTTTTTGGGCCCTTTACCACCCTGGAAATGTAATTTGAACAATCATACTTTTATAAGAAATAGGAAAGGTGGGGCGCTTGGATGGCTCAGTTGGTTAAGCATCTGACTCTTGATTTAAACTCTGGTCATGATCTTGGAGTTGGGAGATCAAGCCCCACATTGGAACATCGAGCCTAAGGGAGTCTGCTTGGGATTCTTTCTCTCCCTCTCCCTCTGCCCCTCTCCCCTCTCTAAAGTACAAAAAGTGATGAAGATTAACCAGCCTCCTTAACCTGGATATAACACATCTGTTAATGCCTTAGTAATATTTTGCGGGGCCTAGCCGCACCTAGACCTCTTTGAGAGCCAATACAGCATGTTGGTCAAGAGCGTGGGCTGTACGGACAAAGAGCCAAGGATCTCACGCTATATCATTTTACGTATTATTTGTGTTACCTTGGGCAGGTGACTTAAACCTTCCCAGTTCCAAGTGCCACATCATTTCCTTGCAGGTTCTGCTATTGCTACATTATGCTCTGTTGTGAGGACTGAGCTACGTGATACTCGTGATACTCGTAATACTCGTGATACTCGTGAAGTGCTTAGCCCATCCGCTGATGCAGAGCAGCTGCTCAATGAATACTTCCCATTAATTGTCGTCTTCATTTTACGATATTAAGCTTCGGTGTCTTGATCCTGGACTGTAATATATTTTTATCTAAAACTATGCTTTTTTTACTTATCCTGATTAAATTTCACCTTTTAGGATTTAACTCTTTGTTACAGCATGGCGAAAACTCATTAGTTTAATCATTAGTTTCTTCTGTCATCCAAGTAATACCCACCGCTATCGAAACCACAAATTAAATAAGGAAGTTAGTTGGACGCTGTAAGCTAACTCCCTGTCATTTGAAGTCGTCTATACTATTTCCGTGTTCTCATTAACTATCTACCTAGATCTACTGTTACCCCTAGTAAACTTTCTTTATTTTGTCTGCAGGGCTTCATCTACAGCTCTCATCAAGTATTTATTGATACTTTAATGCAAGCCAAACCTTATGTCATCTTCCGAATCACGCTCTAGTAGAGGACGCTAGTGTTCAGACAAATTGTTAAAAGCCTGTGACTCACACCTAATAAAAGGGCACAGTGGAGAGCATCTGTTCCACGGAACCACAGACCAGCTGCAGGTGGCTCTACCTGGATTGCCTAGGGTCCACTTTGCAGTGTTGGCGACATCTGGATAGGTCTTGAAGAATGATTAGAAATGATGAGAGTTAGAAAGGCATTGCAGGATGCTACAAATAGTCTTCACAGATGCTTGACTAATGTCCAGAAGCATTGTTTTCACACAGTTCCCCAGTCCTTCCAGAGCTAATAAATCTATCAAAAAGACAAAATATCTGCCTTATGGGATCTGCTCTTCCTGACCCAGTTTTGGAGCCTAGCGATCACCAGTAATTTTTCAAATGCTTTCCAAACACCTCTGCAAATTAACCCAAATTTTATTCACTGTCTCTCCTCTACCTGGCAGCTAAAAATAGATGAAACAGGTTCCTAGCTTAGCAGAAATCGTGAAAGAGCCTGCAACACACCAAATAAGGAGAAAGAACAATTGGGCAGTTTTTTAGAACTTAGATTAAAGCAGTGGGTGTGTGTGTGTGTGTGTGTGTGTGTAAATCTCATACTTCTACTTTCCTATTTGCATGAAAAGCTTAATGCAGAGTCTAGAGCAAATGAAAAGCATGCACCAGTGTATTTTTGTGGGTGAAATAATGATGTCATAGCCTCCTATCCTATATCCGAGGTAGTGTTAATCTTGCTGCCTTTGCTCCTCCAAAGAGAGAACATTAATTACACAGTGGCAGCCACCAGAGACAAAGTCAGAGTCTATCTAGCAAAACTGAAAACACATTCCAAGACCCAACCACTTAACAACTTGTTAAGTGACTTAAACACCCTGACTCTTCAATTTGTGTTGGTTGATGGAATATAATTTTGTAATTAGCAATGTGTACATTCCTAATATGATGGTGTTTTATATCATCTCAATAAATTATGCAAATGACTTACCTGTAAGCTCACATTTTAGTTCTTACCTCATTACTAAATATCGCACACGCTATAGTGTTCACTTTTAAGACAATGCAATTAAAACCTTTAAAGGAGGTGATCAGGAGGCCACAGCAAGCAATCAGCCTGAAATATGCAATCAAGTGGAGTGAGAAGTAAACACTGCTGAGTGTTTGGGGGAAGGTAGACAGGTTGGTTTAGCCATATAAGAAAGGATGTGGGTGGAAGAAATGTCCCTTTGCTGTGCTTGTAATGGGAAGCTCCATAACCATTCTTGGATTTTAGCTGCATTGCATTTCCATTATGGACTCAAGGTTTATTTCATACTAGGTATCTGATATACTAGTACTTTGTACTCAGTCTTTTAAAAAGACTGATAATATCATTCTATACTAGTTAGCAGAATATTTAAAAAAATTAGATCCTTTGACTTCACATTGCTCTGTATTACTAGATTTTGGCTTTGCACTCATATTTTTTTCTGCCTTCTGACACTCTGACTTGCATGGGGGGTGAGTCTAGCTGATTCCGAGGTGGTCGGCATAGATCGTATTCATCTCTTTCCATGCTATACTTGGACTATAAATCTGGGGCAATTACTTCAAGGAGACTGGTTCCTAGTCTGCTAGTACTTTTATTTTTCCCTTGTATTCTCTATTGCTGAAAAAAGCTGCATCGACTTTTCATTTTGCCTCCTTTCTTTGGCAGTAGCGGAATTTCAATGATCATGTCAGTGTTCACACAAATGACAGTGTTTTACTCAGAATGTATTCAGCTGCATTCCTTGTACTCCCCTGGAATGTGTATTTGGAGTGAAAAGAATATGTCTGTAATTTTAGTAGAGGTTTAAAAATTAATTTATAGTCTGTATCTAAACTCTTAGCAAACACATGATTAAAATTTTTTGTTGGCTTAATGGAGGTATAATTTACACATCATAAAACTGCCCAATTTTAAGAGTATGGTTCCACAGGTTTTTAACTCATGCATTCAGCCCTGTCACCACCACCCCAGGCTGGATAGGAAACCTTGCCATCACTCTGAAGTTTCCTTGTGAACCTTGGTGATCAGTCCCCTCCACCTTCAGCCTCTCACCCCTGGCAACCATTGATCTATTTTCTGTCACTCTACTTGGGCCTTTCCTGAAATTTCCTATACATGGACTCCGAGAGTGTTTGGTTTTTTGTGTCTGATTTCTTTTAGTTAGCATAATACATCTATGTTACTGAGTGTATCAGTTTTGTATTCTTATTCCTTTTTTGGATAGTATTTTATTGTATTTGTTTATCCAATCACCAGGTATGTTCATTTTTTTGTGTATTATGAATAATGAAGCTGTTATGAACATTTAGGCACAAGTTTTCATTCCCTTGGGTAGACATCCAGAGGTAGAGTGGCTTTGCCATATGCTAAGTGTATTTCTATTTATTTTATTTTATTTTATTTTATTTTATTTTATTTTTTTTTTAGGAATCCAACAAACTGACTTCTAAAGTGATTCTCCCTTTTTGCTTTCCCACTGGGAGTCTGGGAGCTTCAGTTGTCCCAAGTCCTCACCAACACTTGGTCTTATCGGACTTTTCCAGTTTTAGCAATTCTAGAGATTTGTTAGGGTATCTCGCTGTGGCTTTAATTTGCATTTGCTTAGTGACTAAATATTCTGTGAATCCTTTAATATGCATATTTATCATCTGTATATTTTATTTTTTAGAGCACTCATTCAAATCATTTGCCCATCTCATTAATCAAGTTGTTGTAATATTATCATTGAGCCTTAAGAGTTCTTTATATATTTTGGAAACAAGTCTTATATTAGATGTGTGTTCCAGTCTGCAGCTCCCCTTTTCAATTTTTTAAGTGTTTTTTGAAGAGCAAAAGTTTATAATTTTGATGAATTTCAATATATGCTTACTTTTATTGTATATTTCATTTGTATATGTCATTATATTTTCTTAAGAAAGAAATTATGAGAGAGAGAGAGCAGAGGAGCAGAGGGAGAGGGACAAGCAGACTCCACACTGAGCATGGAGCCTGATGCGGGGCTTGATCTCATGACCCTGAGATCATGGCCTGAGCCGAAACTAAGAGTGAGACATTGAGCAGACTGAGCCACCCAGGCGCCCTGGTAGATGTCATTTTATTTTATTTTATTTTATTTTTTTATTTTTTTTTAAAGATTTTATTTATTTTTTTGACAGAGAGAGATCACAAGTAGGCAGAGGGGCAGGCAGAGGGGGACGGAAGCAGGCTCCCTGCTGAGAGAGAGCACGATGCAGGGCTTGATCCCAGGACCCTGAGATCATGGCCTGAGCTGAAGGCAGAGGCTTTAACCCACTGTGCCACCCAGGCGCCCATAGATGTCATTTTAAAGGAATCTTTGTCTAACCCATAGTCACAAAAATTTTCTCTTATTTTTTGGTAGATGCTTTATAGTTTTTGGTTTTACATTAACTCCATGATTCATTTCAAATTAACTTTTTTAAATGGTGTGAAATAAGGTAGATATTTATTATTTTCATTTTTTTATTTTTGAATATGGTTACTTAGTTGTTCTAGCACCATTTATTAGAACTGGTTTTAGTGGGTTTTCCCCACTAAACGAGGTTGAGCCCTTTGTTGAGAATCAATTCACTGTGACTATGTGGTCTTCTGAGTTTTACACCAACATGTTTTCCCCAATCATTCTATTAAGAAAGCTGGTAGAATGAATTTTTGAGGCCAAAGTCTCTTCCCCATGAAGACTAAAAGCAACATAAAAAGGACAAACTGATTCATAGCTGTTTTGTAAAATGTCACTGATTAAATATTTTTATCTCTTTTTATGTTCTAACAATTCCAGCCATGTGGCCATTTCTCTGCATGTTACATACAATCTATTTTTGCTGAAGTTTATTGTAATTTTGGTTTTTTGTCATTGCTGGATTTTTTTGTTTTTGTTTTACAGTTGGATGCTTCTAAAATATAAACCGTAAGTTGTAGTATTTTATGCATCTTCAAGTATAGCACCTGGCATATAGTCTAAATAAATATCTGTTGAATGAGCGCACAATTGATAGATATAATTTTAGTTACAGCATCAGATTTCACTTTGGAACTTTTTTGGTAAAAATTTGGAACACTTGGGAGGAGGCAAAAGAGCTGTTGTGGAATTCTTATCATTAATTTTCCTGAACCGGAGAAGAATCATTATGCTTTATTTTCTTTTTCTAAGATCTTATAAACGAAAATCACAAAAAAATACTTTTAAAAAATTCTTAATAATATTTTTCCAAATATTGCTTTTCCATTCAAGTCTCCTTTTAGTTTTGTATTTGACATTACATCTGTTTAAGAAAATCACATCTGAAATTAAATCTCTTTAACAAAACACAACCTACACAGTATATTTTGACTAATTATTGTCAATGAATAAAATGACACCATTGTCACCAGCTATTAAAAGGAATTCCGTGTTGTCTTAGGGGAATGAAAACAGCAGGATTATTCAATATTTTTACTTTTCCCTAGAGAGACATTTTACATTTGTGCCTTTTCCTTCTCAATAAGCCATTTGATGTGAGCTATTTGTTTAGAATAAAGTAAATAACCAGGAGCTTCCATATTGCTGAATGTTCAGTCTTGGTAAAGACATAATCTTTTTTCTTATCTTAAGAATTGTTAACAGTGTATTTTTCCATACCATTCCTACCTAATTGATCACATTATATTCCAAATATATATGCTTTTTGTTATTTCTTATTATATTCTCTTTGAGTCTCCTGAGCGCCAGTGTTTTGTTTTGTTTTGTTTTGTTTTATATTCATTCTTAATTTCAATTCTTATTATAAATCTCATCCATATTATCCCTGTGTACATGGGCACACACACACACAAGTATACACAATTTTG
>CM052895.1:126325717-126372894 GCA_028534135.1 Potos flavus
TTATTTGAAACATTTCTTGAAAACGTCTTTAGAAACAAATATAAAGCTCCATGTTTGGCCTCGAATTCAAATTAATATAAACCGAAAATAAGTTATGCCACCAAATAGAGTGCAGCAACAGGAAATGAGTCACGCCTTGTAAGACAGTATAGAAATAAAAGACGTTGGAAAGGGTAGTATGATGATAACCTCAAAATTCAAATATTAGATGAGTCATGTGATTTCGCTTCTGTGAAATACCCAAATCACCGCCGATTCGGCTGCCCATTCCTTGAGCACCAACAGATGGCACCAGTCGTTAATGGAGAAGGATTCTGATTCTCCCTAAGGGAAAGAATTAGAAGTTGCCAGCTCTTTGTGCAGCATTAACAAATGTGGATATTCTGAACAGTGTCCTTTTTATATACCTGCTTAAGCCAAAATGCTCACACCCCCTGTTTGGAATGTTTCCCTAAACTTCTCTGCCATCATGGAAACAAGTTCGGAAATTTAAAATATATTAATTATGACCCACGTTGAGAGAGCAGACAGATTCTGGTCAGCAGAGACTCTTGTGCATGAGATTAAAAAAAGGCTAAATAATGAAGAACCCACCAGAAACACAAATCAGCTATAGTTTCGGGCCACACACAGGACAAGGCAAAGGCAGGAAAATACACTGAGAATATATTTTGAATTGTTTTCATTTTTCACATAAAGTTTATAGTACTTATCAATACAAGCCATACCCCCCGAAAACTCCAGAAGGAAAATACTGGCTTTTTAAAAATGCTTGTCTATTAATTTTGCCAAACTCTTACTTGGATTTAAATATCTCCTGAAGTTACATAATTTATGAAGAAGAAGTTGGAGGGAACCATAAAATAGTTTCCAGGATAACCCTTTAGTTATCCATGGAGGTAGTAGATGATTAGAAATATATTCCTGAGATTTTATAGAAAATTGGGGACAAGGAATGATTGGAAGGCGGATACACATAGATATGATTGATGATGCTTCAGGAACAGACAAAATAATGGGAAAAAATGTATGAAGAAGAATTGGTTTTATTTATATTTATATTATTTATATAATTATATATAATTATATATTATTTATATAATATTTATCTATATTTATATAAGAACTGATTTTATTTTTCATGAAAAAAATAATATTTGATTGGTAAAATGATGTTCTGAAAAAATGAGGGTGCAAATGATGCCAAATATATGTGGAGACTCATCCAATTCCTGAGAGGATGTTTGGGTGATAGTTGTAATCCTCCTTTTAACCAGAACAGGCTCGAATGATTTGATTATTAAGAAAACTCCCTGTTGTAGATTCTTTTTCTTGTTAACAACTCAGATGGTCAGAATATGGAAAAAGTGAGAGGTTTAAGTAGTATTTCTACCAAATTACATGTATTATCACTTAAGTCCAAAATCTATGAGGGGGGTATGTGAATGAATGTAGATGTATGGTGAATGCTGTTTTATGAACATATTTCCTAGAAACAATTAGCAGTATACTGTTAACAAAATGTTAAGGAGAGAAGTGACTAAAAGCTTCTAACTTTTTGGATCTAAACATGACCTAAACTAACATGAGGCTACATATCATGTTATTAATAATAGTAAATGTGAGTGATCGCACGTATCTTTGTGGAAACTTTAATGTGTTGATTCTGAGGGCTTCTCCTTGACCCCATTATGTATATATAGTAATATCTTTGTATTCAACAATTTTTAATTCAAAAACACATCTAGGTCCTAGGGTTTTGTATATGGATTGTTGAGCTGTAATTGGTAATTGCTTTACCATTTTTCAAATGATATGAAATGAACATCAAAACTTAAGTACCTGGTGTGGTCAGATATGAATGGGACAAAGAAAACCTGATAGGCTTAATTAGAGAGGGGCAGGAAAGAAGACGGAGATATAGAGTAAGTTGTAGAAGTCCTAAATACGTGCAAAACAAAGGAGAGAAAACTTCTAGAAGATATATTAGCCATCATTTTACGGAATATTACTATTACGTAAGTTCTGCTCACATCAGTTTTCCTATCCATAAAATGGGGACAGTCATAATTACTCTACTAGTCTGAGTTGTTCCTAGGTCCCAAGGGATAGAAAATTTTGTCTGAGATAATAAGTTAATGGTTCTATACCTCAATACCCTTTCTAGGAAATTTACAGTGTCCATCAGCATATTCATGGTTCTGAGAATCATATAATGAAGATCTTTGTTTAACTTTGGCCCAATATATGCCAGAATTATTTCCCCGTACCACTTGCGGAAATACTATTCCCTAGCAGACAGTTTGGGAAATGGCTCACATTCCTCAGCCAGCACACAGAAGAACTAAGGTCAGGAGTCATATTTTATTCATATTCATGTATTAATGTGCTCCTGGTCTAAAGCAACAAGCATCCTAGCATAGCGGCTGCATCGTAAATGTCTGTTGAGTTATCACATGAAAAATATTCTTATCAAAGCATTCTTATCAAAATATTCTTATACATACTCCATAAATGATGAACGAATGATGGATAAGCTAAAAAATGGCAGCCTAGACGGCAAAAGATGAATCAAGTTTAGGGCCTGTGATATAAAGTACCTTGTGGGTGTAGATGAGATGAGAATGAATCCAGCTAGTGAGAAATGCCCAGGAATGTCTCTGCAGGGGTGAGAAATAATGAAGATGGTGTCACTAGCGGTAAATGAAGGGTCATATTTGGCAGACCTTCTTGAACTTGGAAACAAATGTAGGGAGGCAAATGATCGAGAAGAGTCAAAGCTAACATCACAGTTTTTAGCCTGGGTGACAAGAAGAATGTGATGCTATGAACCAGGATAGGGAAGCTAGAAATAGGAGCATTTGTGTAAGGAAGAAACACATTGTTAAGAACATGATTTTTAGTAACCCTTTAGTTATCCATGGAGGTAGTAGATGATTGGAAATATATTCCTGAGATTTTATAGAAAATTGGGGACAAGGAATGATCAGAAGGCTGATACACATAGATATGATTGATGATGCTTCAGGAACAGACAAAATAATGGTAAAAAATGTATGAAGAAGAATTGGTTCTTGTAGGCAGCACCGAGAAGAATGCCTGTGTTTAAAGGGAAGCAGGAAGGGATGAGAATTGGCAAAAAGAAAGAGCATACAGGTAGAAATTAGGATAGTATAATATCAAGGCCAAGGTGTGTGAACTGTGTCTAGAAGGATGAGTCATCAATAGTCAGGTGCCACAGACGTGTAATTAAGTGTCTAAGAAGACAGCCACACTTGGGAATTAGGAAACCATTGGTCATGTTCAACAAAGGGTTTCTGTGGAATAGCAGTGGTAGATAATTCTTGCAGTGGACTAAGATAGGGATGGATGAGAGGAATAGAAGGAAATATTTTTTGTTGTTTGGCAAAAGTTGTAGTGAAAAGTGTTTTGACGAAACAAAACAAAACAAAAAGAAACGTTAAAGATAATTGTAAAAAGTGACCATTTTTTGGAGGAAAGAAGGGTCCAATGGTGAGAATGTGATTAGAAATGAAAGAAAAGATAGGGTTAACTCAGTAAGCCAGGTCCTAGAGGTGGTCAGCAGAAATATGAGCACAATCCAGAAAGAGGGAGGAACAAGTCTTCGCTGTAGGAGGAAAGGAGAGAGGCTGCCTAAAGACCCAGATGGATTTTGAAGTCCAGGGAAGTAAGAAATTGTTGATGAGTTAATCATCTTTTGATAGTCGAGGTGAGTTTGGAGAGGGTAGGGGTTGGGGAGGCGGTTAGACCTCCAAGTGAATGGAGGTGCTCCTCAAACCCTTCGGAAAAGAGTCCCACCTCGGGGTCTTTGGTAGGCTGGACTAGGTACCTAAGAAGTTCCTCCCTGAGATATCCGCAAGGTTGTCTCTCTCCTCCAGAACGTCGATACCTCTGCCCATCAATGGCATGGCTCTCCATCATAGGGCAGGAGGTTGGTGATCTCACGATTAGCTTGCACAGCTGTTGTATTACCAGATATATTTGTTTAAAATGAGTTTATATGACCTACTAAAAAGAAAACCAACTAGCAGTCATCAGAACATACGTTTTCCAGTTACTGCCCTGTCTGCAACTCATGTGATTTTTTGTATTATTTGTTATTTTCTCTGGGGCTTGGTTTTCCTCATTTACTCCAGTTTGGAATTTTTAAAATATATTTCTGAGAAATATCTTTGTCATTTCTAGTTTCCGTATTTAATTTAAAAATATACAGTCATGGGGTGTCTGGGTGTCTCGGTCGGTTAAGTGTCTGCCTTTAGCTCAGGTCATGATCTCAAGGTCCTGGGACAGAGCCCCATGTTGGGTTCCCTGCTGAGCAGAGAGTGTGCTTCTCCCTCTGCCTCTCCCCCTGCCCATACTCTTTCTCTCTCTTAAAGAAATAAATAAAATCTTAAAAAAAAATTATAGTCATACTAAACTGCTTTTTCGATGAGTGACCTTACATTATTGTTAAGAATAGAGAGTATTTTAAATATTAATCCAATTAGGACTAGAAAATGCTTTCTATTGAGTGCCTACTTGTTTTCTTAATTGACTTAGGACACATAATAGTAAATATTGCCCTTCAGTGTTTAATAGTTGCTATTATTGTTCTGGTTAAATAAATATATATCCAAATTATTTAGTATGTTAAATATAACAAATATAGTTAATGCTGTAAGAAATAGATTTGATCTCTTCCACATGTGTTTAATGAACGTGAACAAGTATTTGAATTCTTGTTCAGATCCTAGTGTATTCTAGTAAATGGTGTAAGTAGTGAGAGAAGCACGTACACAATGGCATTGCCCATTCCAGTTGCTCTGTATAGTTATACTCAGAACGTTCTCACAATGACCCTATGTGCCAGGTATCACTATCCTCCCTCTAGAGATGAGGAAATGGAAGACAAAGAGGTTACAGAATTTTCCAAGGTCATACTGATACTAGCGCCAGACCTCTTCTGACTCCCACATCTGAACTTTCAACCCCATGTTACCGCCACCCCACAAAATGATGAAACACAGATTTAAATATCTGTGTGCTGTGTCCCACTGTACCTCATTGAATTTATTCCCCTTAGAATATTCCATTGTGTAATAGTACCACAAATCCCTCGAGTTTCTCTTGATGAGCATTTGGGTTGTTTCCGAGTTTTTGCTCTTATGAAGAGTACTACCAAGAAGAGTCTTGTATATGTCCTTGGCTTTGCATTTTTCCAAGAGTTTTTCTTCATTATATGTGCAGGAGTCAGAGTTCATCTCAAGAAGTTAATGCTGAATTGTTTTCCAGAGTGGCCATATGAATCGTATTCCTCTCAGCAACAGAAGAGCTTCTGTTGATTCACATGTTCTGTATCACTTTGGTTTCTTAATCTTGATAGACTGAAGTGGAAATCATTCATTCGTTGGGAAAAAAGGGAAACAGTATTTGGTACAGAAGAAAAATAAAGCGTTAGTATCAACAGAATTTTCTGTTTGGAATCTTGGTCCTTGAGACTCACTGGAAGTCATATCTCACGCACAATTTTTAACCTCCGAACGTAACCTCCGAATGAATTTTCCAAACGTCATTATGTACTTTTGTAAATTAAAGATATTTTATTTAATCTGTTAAACATAGTCACTGCATAACAGGCAATCAGTATAAATTCACTAAAAATGTGAGTGGCATGCAAATAATCAGAAGGATAATTGTACACACAATATGAAGGAATTTACCTCCAATGTGATTACCGTGTCCTCTACAACAAACCTATGGGGAAAAACGTACATCATCAAGCAAGAAATGATCTAAACTTTTCATTGATGTAGTCACACTTTTTCGACTGGCGCACATTTTGTTTTTGTCTCCATAAATTCATGTGTATTTAAAATATGGTCTGGTGAACTGCTGTAGGTGCAAAAATGAACAAGACTTGAAGGAATTGATAAATCTAATAAAGTGGAAATGGGGATCCTGTTGGTGAGTCAGAGAGAGATGGGGCAGCAATGGTATTGATACCCTGGGTAGTTGATATGAAGACAGATGGCATTGACTGTTGTGCAAGCACAGATTAAGGTCTAACCTAATCTCCTCACCCTCCCCAGGCTGAGGAGGATAGAGATGCTGGTGGGAAAGAGGTGAAGTGGATTCAGACTTCAGAGCTTGGTTCCTTGGGCCATGTACGTATGGTTATCTCTGGGAAATATGTGCCTGTTAGTATCGAATTCAGTTCTGAAGCATTTAATATCCTGAAGCAGAAAGATCAAATTAATACCTAAAAATTAAGTTCAGAACATGTCAGTTATGGTATTTTTGAATGCCCAGATTGGACCTCAGGTTCATCTAGCTACTTAGCTCCTAGCAGTGCTTTCCTCTCCTGGATTCTGTATACCATGGTGGTCTTCATGATACTTTCTTATCATTTTGAAGGAAGCATCAGGGTTTACTTACATTTTTCACAGATGTCACTAAGAAATTTTAATAAGAAGGACTTTAAAAAGATTATGTTAATTTAAGCTTCAAGAATGATGTAGACGTAAACACACACACAGGAATGTCTACACGACCGTGGGAAAGAAGCAAGTTGATCCATAATTTCATCCCTTGTATGAGCTACTTTAAATAGGATAATTGCTATATGAATGCCATGTTGACATTTAAATAAAAACAACTCCAAAGGAAAATGGATTTTGATTAAGAAAAGTTGACATTGGGGGGCGCCTGGGTGGCTCAGTGGGTTAAAGACTCTGCCTTTGGCTCAGGTCATGATCTCAGGGTCCTGGGATCAAGCCTTGCATCAGGCTCTCTGCTCAGCAGGGAGCCTGTTTCTCCCTCTCTGCCTGCCTCTCTGCCTACTTGTGATCTCTCTCTCTCTCTCTCTCTCTCTCTGTCAAATAAATAAATAAATAGTCTTAAAAAAAAAAGAAAGAAAACTTGACATTGGCAAAAATTTATTAGAAAATGTCACAAAGAAGCAGGTTGGTACCACGCTCCACATGTATCTCACTGACAGCATCATTGAGTTCAGAGGGGAAAAGTTGTGTTCAGGAAACTGATGCCAAACCCAGGATCGAAATTCTGTGACTCTGTTAAATATGGGACTTAGTGTAAGTTTTTGTTAATTGACCCTTAGAGAATGCTGAAAGTTTTGTTATATTTGGTTTTGTTTTTAGAAATAGGAAGAACCTTAGTGTTATTAAGCATTATAACCTCTTTAAAGCCATACTTTCTATGAATAGTTGTCCTTTACATTCAGGTTTACTATATGACATGTACCTTGAAGAATTAGAAATGTGTGTAGCTGAGATTCAGCATATCTTGGCATAAATCTGCTTGTTTAGGTCATTAGTAATTTAAGTATATTTTAAGGATACTGAATTGTTTAATATAATTTTTAAAAGATGATTAACTATTCCTTCTGGAAATTTTTGGCTTCTGTAAAGACAAAATTTCTAATTCACAAGGATTGAGTAATAATATACTGAATGATAAGATTTATATTCAAACAAAAAGTTTTACTTTCAAGTGTTCATTTTATAAAATCACATCTCTTAATGCCCAAGGTCAACACCATTCAAGTGAGAGAACAGAGTGCCCAGTCTCTGGGATTTAGGATTTCCTACCATGAGTGTTCTTATGTACACATTGTTAGATCTAAAGCTCTGTATCTCCACCTTTTGTGACTTTCCCTTATAGTCTAGTCTGGGAGAATGCTTAGTATTGGGACCTATGTCAGTAGAAATAATAAGGATATGTTTTTCTTTTAACGTCAGATATTCCTTGATCACATATTTGTATTAAGAACACAACTAGGAATAAGATACAATTCTTGCCCTCAAAGAACTCCAAGTTTGGAGAGGACTGGCAGTTAGAGACCAATGTTTATCATACAGTGGAGGGAGAGTCACAGTGGGACATCAGCCATGTGAGCTTGAGGCGATCCTTTTCCTTGGGAGGACCAAGGAAGGCTCCTTATGGCAGCTAGCCCTTGAACTAGACAAGAGCTAACATTTGCTAGACTGACAAGGGGAGCGGCTTGTTAAGGGATTCCAGTTGAAGAAACTGACCCTGCAAGGCCTGCAAAGCAGGACTGGGTGTTCTTGTGAGTGATGTGTCATCATGGAGACACGCTAGGTACTCAGGGTCTGGGCGCTAGAGAGGGCACAGGAAGAGAAGAGCTGGCCGAGGGTCCACCTCATCTGTTCTGGGTTCAAGAACACTTTTATCATCGTATCCTGATACACACTGTATAAAATGGAGGTGCTGTGGGATCACTGAATGTGACGTCACAGTCAAGAAAGAATTCTTGAGATGTTTTACGGTGCGATTTAGTTAACTTTAATTAGCACAAGGGCAAGACCCACGGGCAGAAAGAGCTGCACTTTTGTTGGACGAAGCTGGTGGTTCTATGCTCACCGCTCAAGCAGGAGGGGATGTGCGGGGAGTATTAGATCATAAGTATTTTCTTTAAATTTCTACTCATAAAACTACTTTCACAAGATTTTCTGGTGCTTCTCATTTAGCTTGATCCTCACTATGGGGGAGATGTACAGGCCCTTGAAGAATGTAGCTACCAGCACATATTTGATCCTTATCGAAATTATGCAGGCTGTAGGTCAGCCTTCTGGATCAAAGGTGAACATTTTTCTGCTTCTGTCCCTCATCAGAAATACATAGACTCCATGATTAAGTGCCGGCTAACAATGTTAGTCCTAAATCTTGCTTACTATGAAATTTTGAAGGTTGTAGAATTGACCGATTTGGTTGATAGGATTTTTCTACCAGCTTAGACCCTAGATTTGTATCCTAACTCTCAGGTTCAAATTCTAGTCTACCTCTAATCTATTTGCCTTAAATGTCTTGTTTCAGCAGACAAGAACTTCTTTTGATAGCTCGCAGTAGAGTTTTCCCTAAACATATATGCAGCTAAAGCTCAGCCAGCCAACAGTATAGCCGAATCTGTACTGTGTCATTCATATTAAAAATATGAATTTATCATACTTTTAGATGTATGGAACTCTGGATGATCAACATATTTTTGCTCTGATTGATTCAGGCAGCATTTATGATAGTAATGTTCTATTGCTCAAAAGTTACAGACCATTAGCTAAAATCCAAAGGGTTTGCTTTAATAAGCAGAAGGAAGGTGTCTTATTGGGGGATGGGTGCCCTGGGGTGAGAGTAAAAATCAAGATAGCCTCCTGGCATTAAGATTTAGTGGTTTATAAATCCAGGAAACTCAACTCCTTCAGGCATGTTTCTCTTCTCTGAAATGGAAACACTATTGAAATCCCAGGCACTTCATGGGGTTGTGGTGAATATCACATCTGATGATCACCAGCTTATCTTTTAAAGTATTTTGGAATGTTCAGCCATTCTTATAAATAAAGATTGTCGGCTCATCTTTTCAACTAAACAGTTTGAAATCCTTAGTATTTTAACATATACTATACAAAACAAGATGAAGCTTTTGAATGTCATTTCCTTAAAATGTTTGTTCTTCCCAACCTAAACAGGCATTGGGTTTTTGCTTAGGACTCACCTATGAAGGCCATTACTTTCCTTGGGCTAGCTGGGCATTACTCACCTCCCCTCCAGTGGAATGGCCTAGCAACTTCAGTGTGTGCATTTAGAGGGAGCTCACTGTATGGCCAGTTAACTTAGGACTTTGTGTCCAGAACTAGCCATAAAACTCTTTGTCATCAGTGCTTCTATTGTTACCATAAATCAACATAACAAATACTAGGACTAAAACCAAATTGCTGTCAAATAAATCACTTCTAAATTTCTCCTCATGTTTAAAGGAGGTCGTTGTGTAGGTTACAAGATTCTCAAAGTGATTTTGTTAGGAAGAAATTGTCATGATAAAAGGTTAGTAAAAGTCTGGCTAAATGTAGGAAGTTTATTATGACTGGGTTGTGAGGTCAAGATCCTAATCCTGGGGGTGAGGGTTGGGGTCTCTCAGTTCAAGCCTCCCCTTGGAAGCTGGCTTCAAACTTAAGGGCACCTGGGCCAGGTTTTGTTTAGACAGATCTTCCCAGGACTCGAACACAGTCAGACCCATAGACAAGGCATTCCTTCCTCTCATTTCATTGGTCAATGTGGGGCATTACCTTATCTCTACTGGGTCAAAAAATGAGTTTTGAAATTTTGTCCATTATTGGTATTGTAAAATAAACTGTCGTTCTCCCAGAAGTTCGAGAGATGTCATTCTCCCATTAGGATGTCAGTGAGAGATTAATAATTCTCACTCAGGTAAGACTGTCATAGTGACAGAGGGTCAACTGAGATCCACTGATTTGGAAAAATATTCATCTCTTAAAGAGCACAAACTAGAAAACAAAAATAGCTGTAACCTTAGGTCATCTATTCAAAATATTCAGAATATTCATCACAAAGAAAAAACCCTTCATATTTTGTGGGAAGTAAACAGAAACTAAACTGTAATGACTTACTGGGGGAGACAGACAATAAACGTGAAGGCAAAAAACAATCACCAAAGATAAAAAATAATTAAGTAATACATATGATTTCAGGTCATGGTCCATGGTATGAAGAAAATCCAACACATGGGGCAATGAAATGAAGAGTGAGCAGGGAACAGCTAGTAAAGATTAGCTGAGGAGAGCCTTCTCTGGATAAGCAACATCTATGATGCTTAGAGGAAGAGCAGGAAGTAGCCAGGTGAGGGCCTAGGGAAAGAATGGTCCAGACTAATGGAATGGCTTCAGGGGTCTGAGGAAGAACAATGCCACATGTTTGGAGCTTAGGAAAAAGGGGGAATAGTGGAAGCAGCTAAGTCAGGAAAGTAGACAGGGATCAAATCCAGGTTCTCTATGAATGAGATGGTGATGGTGATGATGATAGTAATGATGATGATGATGGTGATTTCATGTGAAGACCATTTGAAAATTTTAAGCAAAGGAATGAAATAATGTGATTAAACATGGGAAAAACCCTGGATGCTCTGGAAAATAAGATTCTGAAGACAGAGGGGGATGGGGCAAGAAAAGAAAGAGGAAAACCGAGAGAGATGCTGTTGCAGAAATGCAGACGAGGGATGATGGACGGGGTGGCATCAGTAGGGATGATGTGAAGTGGGGGAGTTCAGAATATAGATTACAGGAGAAAACAACCAACAGAAACTCACCAGTGTATTTTCATGGGGTATAGGGTGAAGAGGCTGGTCTAGAATCTCTTCTGTGTTTTTCTCCCCAGGGACTGGAGTGATGACAGTCCCATTTACAGAGACGAGGAAAATTTGGGAGTGATGGAATGGGGATAATGGGAGAAATAAAAAAAAGTTATTTTCTAGGCGTGTGAACTTAGAGAAGTCTGCTGAATGAATACCCAGTGGAAATGGGAAGTAGGCGGTTGACTAGATCTGTCTAGAGCTCAGTGGCGAGGGCAGAGCTGGAGATGAAAGCATTGGGAATCATCAGCATATAGATGATGTTTAATGCCTTGGGCCCGGGTACGATAACACTGTATTAATTTGCTCTTTCCAGTCATGTTATTTTCTGGGTTTTTGTGAATCATAGTTTTTAAGAATTTACTCGGGACTTTTCATAGCTTCCATTGCTCTAGATAGGTTCACATTTTATTTAGCATAATACATTAAACTGGCAGCTTCTATTTCTAGATTTGTTGCAAATTGTTGATAAAATTCACAAGTGCTATATGTTATGAGTAGTTTTCCCTGGGTTCTTTTTTTATGGCTGTTAATGAGCTTGAGAATTTCTTATAATGCATAGTGTCAACTTTAAGCATATTCCTTGCATGGGACCTCATTATGTATAAATTTCTGCTTATAACAGAAGGCATGTTTCTTTTAAAGTTGGAAGGAGTTTGATACCTGCTGTGTTCATAGACATTCAGCCCAAGTTTTGAGTTTCTTCCACTTGGGACGTTGACAGTTTGACATTTTTAACAGGTCTAAGTCAAACAAAACAGTACTTGAATAAATACAAAAAATATCATGGAGAAGTGGGTTCATAACTAAGACTTTTGAGCACCTTTCTTTCTATAATTTTTCACGGAGGATTAATATTCAAATACTCCTAATTTGTGGCAATTGAATTGCAATCAATTTTAATATCTAATAAAAGAAACTTTAACTTCTAGGTGAATTTATATGTGTTGGTTTTTAAAAACTTGAATAATTAAAATTGTGTGATTACTAGTGCAATTATTATAATAGACCATTTTTCCTTGACATATTTTCATCTATTTTATATTAAAAGGGGTGGTAATACTATATATGCCAAATGTGGAAACTGTACTGCTCTAAACATATCTGTTCGGTTGCCTGGGGTCAACTTCTCAATATCATGTGTGCGACTTAGTTAGGGCTGCTATAACAAAGGACCATAAACCAGGTGGCTTAAACAACAGAAATTTATTGTCTCTCTCTTCTGGAGGCTAAAAATTGACAATCAAGGTATTGATTCCTTCCGAGGCTGGGAGAGAGGACCTGTTCTGGGCTCTCCCCTGGCTCCTGGTGGTTTGCCGGATATCTGTGGTGCTCCCTGGCTCGTAAAAGCATCATTCTGATCTCTGCCTTTGATCTTCAATGATGTTCTCCTGCGGTGCTTGTCTCTGTCCAAATTTCCCCTTTTTATACGGACTGCAGTCATTTTACATTAGGGACCAACCACCATTCTGGCTTCATTTTAACTTGCTTGTATCTCTAAAGATCCCATCTCCAATTATGGTCACATTCACATATTCTGGGGATTAGGATGCCAGTGTATCTTTTATTTTTTTGGGAGGGGGAGTGGGATTAATTCAACCCAGAAAAGTATATAACTTTCTTTCCTTCCTAACATTCCTAATTTTGCCTAGACATTATTAATGAACAAATCCTGAAGCTGTTCTGACTCTATCTACGTATATCCCTAGGGTGCATGTGTAGCCGCATTTATAGGTTTATGACACATTTATGAACCCAGTTTATGTCTCTGGCCCTGACCACTTCTCTGAGCTCCAAATTTGTATTTCCACCTGCCTTCTTGTCACCTCCAACTGGATGAATGATAGATACCTCAAGCTTAAGATGTTCAAAACAAAATTTTTGTTTTCTATCCCCTTCCTCAAATGCTCTTACATCATTCTTTTCCAACTCAGTAAATGATCCCTCCATTCCCCTTCTCTGTCTGAACAGCTGAGTCATCCTTACATGTATGTCCCTTTTCTTTCTTCCCATCTAATATCTGTTCCATTGCTGTATTCGTTTCATATTGCCGCTGTAACAAATCACAACTTAATAGCTTAAAACAATGCATATTTATTTATGTCACTGTCTCAGAAGTCTGATATAGACTCCTTTGGGCTAAAATCAAGGTGTCAGCAGGGCTGCATTCCTTCCTGGAGGTCCTGGGAAAGAATCTGCTTCCCACTTTATCTGTGGTTGTTGGATAAATTCAGTTCCACATGGTTTGTAGGGTTGAGGTTTCCATTTCTTTGCTGGTTGGTGGTCACCCGTCGTTCTCAGCATCCGGGGTCCACTAGTATTCCTTGGCTCAGGCTCTCTTCCTCCATCCTCAAAGCCAGCAACGGTGCCTTTGAAACTCCCTGACCTCCTTTTCTGCCTCATCTCTTGCTTCTTCTGCCTTATCTCTCAGACTCAATCCAGAGAAAATTCTGGGCTTTTAAGGGCTCATGTGATTAAGTCGAGCCAACCTGGATAATCCAGAATAGTCTGTATATTTTTAGGTCAACTCCCGTATAACCTTAATTCTTCTTCAAAGTTTCTCCAAAATAGAACTTGGTTGAAGGTTTGATTGAATAATCAGGGCACAGGAATTGGAGGCGGGGGGTGGGGGGGTGGGGGGGTGGACATCTAACACCTGTCACTACCATGTCACTTCCTGTCACTACCACATGTCCTGTTAGCTCCACTTTAGGACATTTTTGCTTTTCTTCCTCACCACTATCACCATATTCCCAGCCACCATTACTGTTCCTGGATTGTTACCATATTGTCCTCAGTCTATATCCCACATGATTTGTATAGTTTATCAGATCCAAACAGGATTATTTCTTTACAGCTTGTGTTGTTCAAGGTAGTTTTGCCTTAAATTTAGCATAATATATTAGCATAATATAGTAAATCTTTTTAGCATATTGTATTAATCTTTTTTAAGAAATACCTGTCAGGTAAGGTCACTTACATCCCCCCAATGGCTTTCTTCAGAATCAAGTGAAAACCTTCAAATGGTCTTACAAGTTGCTGTTTATTCCTATGAAGGTCTGATCACTTCATCGGACAATTTTATTTTCTTCATATCACTTATCACCGTGAGAAGCCATCTTTTTCATTTATCATGGATGTTAATAGTCTGTGACTCTTCATTAGAACGTAATACCCAGTCCATTTTCTTCAGCATTGAATCTTCAGCTCCCAGAATACATTGACATTGTGATCATTCTAAATGTTTCTATCCCTGTACAATTTAAATTGCTTTCTTATGTATACATTTATTCCATAGCATATTCCCGTCTGCTCTGAGGGTGTCACCATGCTTGGTACCCTCTTCTCTGAAGAGTGAAAAGAACTCCTCCTGATGAGATCTTCCTCTAGACACCGTGAGGAATATATTAGACAAGCCCTCAACCCCCCCAAAACTTGTAGCTTTAGTCTCATTGCATTTCTATAACCTTTCACTGAACTACGGTGAACAAATCTTATTCTAGTTTTATAAATAAAGGAATGTCATTTAAGACAAATTGAGTAACCCGAGGAAACCTGGTGCTTAACTAGAACTCTGAGCCTTTGATCCAGATTCCTTTCTGAATCATACCAGCATTGGGATTTACCCCAACTTCCTTGAAGCACAGGTAAATAATTATTCAACAGTTTTTCCCAAAAATGAGTATATATCATTTTCATGTTCCTGTTTAATGTTTCTCTTTGTCACTTTTATTGCCATCAGATGTCAAATTATGCAGCTGATAACGTGAGGCCATGTGACAGAAAACTTTTCTGGGGCAATAAGGGAGGGAGGTTGGAAAGAGGAGTTGTGCTGAAGGGGTTTGGGGTCAGCATCTAAGGCTCTCTGTTCCTTTCTCTACTTCACCAGGATCCAGAGGAGGCAGGGATTCATTTCTTTCTTCTTGGAACCCAAACCCAGCTGTGGCTTCTACACTTTCCGTTATACATTTCCTAATCCCTGGAGGAATGAATGTAGGACTTCAAGCTAAAAAGCTGACAAAAATGCTCATGAAAATCTCCCTGTCATCCCTCCACTGGTGTACATGGGATTATAAATGCCTCATTTCATTTCCTGCTTGATGTGATAATACTAAGTGACTATTTTAATCAGGAACTTTCAGGATTTGGGACATGAATGTTTAATTGGGGCCCAGGTAATATTAGAGCATTGTACCCATCGGAGGTTAGCCCCAGGTTTTTTAGCGGAGAGAGGAAGAACTAAGATTTGGAAAGACAGAGAATGTCAGAGCAAGGGGCAGGAGAATAAATACTGTATGCCAAAGAGGGGAGGAAACTTGCAAAACTGGGTCTGCAATGGAACATTACTCAGCCATCAGAAATGAATAGCCACCATTTACATTGACGTGGATGGAAATGGAGGGGATTATGCTGAGTGAAATAAGTCAAGCAGAGAAAGACAGTTATTATATGGTTTCACTTTTATGTGGAACATGAGGAATAGCATGGAGGACATTAGGAGAAGGAAGGGAAAAATGAAAGGGGGGAATCAGAGGGAGAGACGAACCATGAGAGACTGTGGACTCCAGGAATCAAACTGAGGGTTTCAGAGGGGAGGGAGGTAGGGGGATGGGTGAGCCCGGTGATGGGTATTAAGGAGGGCACGGATTGCATGGACCACTGCCATGTTATACGCACATGATGAATCATGGGGCACAACATCAAAAACTAATGATGTGCTGTGTGGTGACTAACATAATACAGTAAAACAAAATAAAATAAAAAACTGGGGCTAACAAGCTACTAGGAAGACTCAACGCTTGAGAGCAGACTTGTGCTCAGAGGCCCATGCTCCATCATATACCATCCTGATGCCGGCCACAGTCACTCCCATTCTTGAATCTCTCTTTTCTTGAGGAGAGGAAGGTAGCATTTAGTTGCAGTGGTGAAAGTAGTCGTTGATATAGGTAAAGAATTTTGCAGGGTCTCTAGGTCATGTTTACCGTCCAACTCATGGTAACAACTGGAACGTTTGTAAATTTCCCAGGCCAACAGGATGGCCGTGAAGACCTGGGGCATAAGTTGCTCCAGCTGAATGCTACATACGTGAATTACTGCCTTTATTTCAAAATCTGACCCAGCACAAATCACATTTTAGCAACTGACTTCAATGGTAAAAGGAGAACCAGCCTATGAATGTGAATGCTCACCAAATATGCAGTAGTGAATTTCTGTGTTCTCATTTCCACCTTCTATGAGAAACAGTAAATTAGCAAAAAACTTTAAAATTTCAGGATATGATTTAATATTGTACATGTCTCAATTACAAAGGAAAATGCTAATCTGTCCGTCAGGCCGTGACTAAGTGCTTACTGTGTGCACGTCACCATAGGAATACGTACATTGATTTGTTTAAAAGAAATAAAATTGTCCTTCTGGAAGAAGCAGGAACAGATACCAGATAGAGATGGAGTGTTTCCACAGTAATGGTTGACTGTAAGCTAGGTGAGGGTGGGGGGATGTCCATCTATTTTACTACCTCTCAGACTCAAGGGCTCAGAACAAAATAGCCATTTAATACCTATGCATCAAATGAATGAATGAAGAATGAATGAATGATAAAATAAGACGGCTCAAATTAATTGCTGGACTATGTAGCAGACTTCGCTGCAATATTTATCGGTCGAATGTTCAACCTCTGTCCATCTCCATTGCCTTTTACTATTAGGGAAAATCATCTTCCTGGGTTTTACACTTTATGTTACAGTAACATGACAATCAAGACAAATGCAGCACCTCTGTAATTAGCCGTTTAGTCTGGACTCCTCTGGAGCGGGTGTGTGGCAGGATGATCTTGGTTACTTAAGACCACAGTGGGTTTTTCAGGAGTCCTGGTGCTGCACATGATGTCCTGACAGTAACACCAAGAAGGGATAGTAAATTTGAAACCTACTGTAACCATAAACCATGAAAGCTACTGTAACCATAATATTTCAAAGTGTATGTTCCATGGTGTGTCCTTGTTAAATGTATATACTTAGACTCTATTGTGGAAACAAGAATTGACACCTTTCATATTGCAAAAGTAGGCAGCCACCTTATTAATATGTTAAATGCGGGTGAAAGTATGTTCAACAGGTTTATGAAACTATGGCATTTATGCTTATAGGCTGATGGTGAGTTTGTGTTAGGTTTTGGAGGTAAAGGCATATAGGGTCAACAGTTTTTTGGGTAGTTATTAAGATGCCCGTTGTCAAAGACCCTCTTTGAAATGCTTCTTTACTCTGAAATAGGGTAGAGAAGGACCCAAGAAGCATCTTTACTTTTAAATTAACAAATGAGTAATTTACATTGTATTTATCAAAATAGTTTTTAATAAGTCGTCTCACTGTGTCGTAATGGACTGGATTTATCCCCTCATTGATTTTAGGCTGCCACTGGCACAGGAGAATTCTAGAAGGATGGCTTCAATCTACCACTACACATTAATATTATTAGCTTGAAAAATGAAAAGCAGTATGCTAGATTGTTGATTTTGGTGCTGTTGTTAGTATTGAAAGAGAAGCTGTCTCTTCGTTTCCGTCTTTTTCAAACCCGAATGTTGTAAGGTGACTCCATTAGTGCCCCCACTGGCTCAGCATGTCCATCTGGACAGACACTGGATGAGACGCTCTGGTCTCCATGGCCAGAGGGCAGTGCCCTTGTTTCTTGCTGTGACTGCCAAGGAGGTGTTTGAATCGTGCTATCCAATGTCATCGTGTTTATTATGCATACTGACACACGTCCTCGGGGAACTTGCCGGAAAAGAAATCCTCATTTGTGTTGCTTTGGATTCTCAAATCTTCCCAGATGACAGAAATCGTGGAGTTATTCTTGGTGCCAACAGTGACAAGAAAAATCTCTAATATATCTCCAGCTAAACTTTCCAAATATGATAATACTAATATTGAAGCAGTGATGTCAGGTATTATTATGAGCCATTTGCATTGTTAAAATTAAATTATGATGACATATTTTATAATAATAAAATAAATCGAAAAAGGAATTCTATCGTTAATTTCTAGAGGAAGAGAAATGGAATCTCACGGTGCTTTGATTACACCCTTGCAGAAAAGTTCCTGCCTGCCTAAACCTTAGGCACAAAGGATAGTATGGAAGGGGTAGGTCACTGTTTGCCATTGGCAAAACTGTCTAGAGAGTTGGGGGCTAGGGGAGAAGGGAGGTAAGGGGTTCAGGTGAATGTTTTGAAACATAGCACTATCTAAGTGCTTTCTTTACCTAAGTATATTTTAATATATGCCTGAGCCTTTTTTTGTAATTAGTTTGGTAAGTTAACTTCCCAAATAAGAACTTTGATATAAATTAACTTTCTGTTATTAAATTCACTATATCTTTCTGGTTTTAGATATTAATATCTAATTGAAAGATTATTAAGATCAAAAGCAATAATTTATGTAAAACCATTTTGTAGAATATAAGGCAATAGATGTTTATGTGGTTATCATTAGGATATATTTTCTCATTTAGGAAGCATGAGTTATTAAAATCTTAATGAGTTGTGAGAAGTGAACAAACAAATATTAACAATTAAATCTAATAAAATAATTTCAATAACCTTACAATGACTAAGGGTTTTCAAGCAGATCAAATTAGAGTTTGGAGATCTACATTTTATTTTTTAATGAGCTGAATTAAATCTGTTCCAATTATTTATGGCTTATTATGATGCCTCTTCCTTTCAAGGACATTTTCTGTAGAAGAAAATAAAATTCATCTCTAGCAATATCCCATTTTCCATAGTATTGTAAGAAAGATTCTGTGCAAAAAGTTGAGGACTGGAATCTGATAATGCCAATTAGGTCACAAACAGGAAAAAAAAATGGTGAAAAATATTGCTATGGAAAAAAGAAGCAAAATATTTGTGATACTAGGGTTTCCTATAGTTCTCAAGTAGTGTGTTGTTCAGCATTACATGCATATGAAATGTATGTACGTGTGTCCTTGTTTGCCCATCCATCCATATAGATACATAGTTACATGCTCCTCAGTCATTCTTTCATGTCAGGGATGAGATAATCTACAGTATCTCTACATACCGTATTACCCTAGAGAAATGTCCTTGCTGCTTTACACAAGTTGAATTATAGTATTTTTTGGATTTAGGATTCTTTGCATTCTTTTTGTTTACTTCAGCTGTTTGTCTTCAAGCTCCCCATCTCACCAGGAGACAGACGTTCATGGATGCCTTGACAGTGCTGTTCCTAGTGCATTTTTATCACCAATACTCTTATTACCTTCGACTTCTGTGCTATTACCGCTGAGTTAATTGCTGACATTTCCTTCCAGATCAAACCTTTCATTACCAACATCATTGTCTGGAAATGTTCTGCCCAATAATTTTGAAATACAATTTCCTGCACTCATCTTTCTTTTAAAAGATATGCACATGTATTGGGTCAATTGTCGACATATTTTCTCAAGTTAGAAAAATAAAACACACAATATACTTAATATATCTGTAGAAAATATTCAGTACTTTTATACATGGATTTTTTTTTTTATAGTTTCATGGTGCCTCAAACATTGCTTAAAATTTAGGTGGCAACAAATGCTTTTCACATGCTTATTTAAATCACACACACACACACACACACACACACCCAATACTATGCCCACATACTGATATTTTAAGGTAGATAGTTCCTCTAAGTCAATAAATATTATAGTGATTGTCTTGGACATCCAACAATGCCAGTGAGGAAAATAGAGATGGGAGATAGAAAACTGGAAGTTTGAGTCATGTATTTCAAACACAAGTCTTCTTTTTTTTTCTCCTTCAGATTCATATTTACATCTGTGCTTCAGAATTGGATAACAAACATTTATGGTCCCAGTATTTGAGATTTCCTAAAATTAAGTACAATGTTGCATTTTTGAGCTACCTCTTAACTTTGGAATTTGGTAGCATGTACTTCAGGTATAAATTTAATGGTAATAGAATGTCATCAGAATATCAGAAGAAATTTGTACCTCTCAGGTCCCTGCTCTACAGTAAGTTTAATAAATTGGATAGCCATATCCCAAGTGTCGTTTCTCATCACCAAAATAATAAACCCTGTGCCCTATGAACACTAGTGGGAAGTCTAAATTATATTTCCTTGTTTTTTTTTTTTTTTAGATTTTATTTATTTATTTGAGAGAGAGAGGAGAGTGAGCCCAGTTGGGGAGAGGGGCATTGGGAGAGGGAGAAGCAGACTCCCCGCTGAGCAGGGATCCTGAAGCGGACTCTATCCCAGGACCCTGAGATCATGACCTGAGCCAAAGGCAGATGCTTAACCAACTGAGCCACCCAGGTACCCCTCAATTATATTTCATTAATCCCTTTTCCATTGCCCAGAGTCAACACTGAATTACACTCCCAGGCATAAATCTCAACTTTGATACACACTGTCCTCATAGATAAGTAGAATTTCTAGTCATTTTTGATTTTAGGAACTAGTGGAAATAAAACAAACAAACAAAAATCCTTTGCCAGCCATGCATATCACATTTGGGGGGAAAAAAGCTGTATTTGGTAATAACTACTGTTGGCAAGTTCAAGATTTCATATACCAGGGATAGTGAAAAATCCAAAAATGTCATTAAATTAGTATATTTAAACACGTTGACACCTACAAAAAGAGTTCTAGAAGATGCAAACTCCCCCCGAGATCTACTAGAAATAAAGTGTCTTGTTGAGGAAGAACTTGCTATGAAAGTTAACTTTTCCTTTTTAACCTTTGTTTCTATCAGATTTCTAGTAAGTTAACTTTTCTTTTTTAACCTTTGTTTCTGTCAGATTTCTAGTAAATATCACTGTGTCCTCATGATCTACCAAAGCAGATTGTTCTGTACATTTTTGTTGCTCTTAGAAGTACTGTACTTACTTTTGATGTTTATAAGCCAGTCCTTAATGAATATTAATTTGCACTTATTGGTAAAATGTTTTGGGTCAGTCCTGTACTTTTCATAAATTATCATGGTGACTAAAGATACATTTCTTCAGCTCTTGGCCTTCAATTTGTATGTTAAAAGTCTATAAGTAATAAAAGATTCCTCTCTCCCTTCAACTTGTAAACCTTCCTATAGGAGTCTTATTAAAGGGGGAAGTGATGTCTGTTTCCTTTTATTTAAGGAAGTACAACTAATTTATTCAAATGGAAGCAGATAAAGAATTTTTTAAAAGATTTATTTATTTTTAGAGAGAAAGCAGGGAGGAGGGGCAGAGGGAGAGAAAGAATCCCAAGCGGACCCTATGCTGAGCACAGAGCCCAGTGTGGGGCTTGATCTCACAATTTTGAGATCATCACCTGAGCTGAAATCAATAGTCAGATGCTTAACTGACTGAGCCACCCATGCACCCCAAGCAGATAAAGAATTTTTAGATGTCTGTATACAATGTCAGCCTTAATGACCTTTAAAATGGTAGGTAAAACCATGCTTGGTAAAGGATTACTTTAGTAGGTAGAGTAGACTGGGGACAGCTCTGGAGTGCTGGCTCCCCTAGGAACCTAAGCGAATTTTAGGAAACTGGTATTTCTCATCAGAACTTCCTTCCTTGGGAGGAAGTGGGGGGGGGTGAATGATCTGATTCTTCATAGCTATGCAAACCGCATCAGAACATGATGGTGCTATGGTTTTCCACATGACTCCAGAAGACAAATTTAAAACCTTATAAAGAATTATAGGGATCTTTAGTGGTTAAGAACACAAATTTTTTTTTTTAAGGTTTATTTATTCATTTGAGAGAGAGAGAGAAAGTGTGTGTGAGCAGGGAGGGAGGCAGAAGGAGGAAGAGACGAAGAAGCAGACTCCCCGCTGATCATGGAGCCTGATGTGGGACTAGATCCCAGGACCCTGAGATCATGACCTGAGCCGAATTAAGAGTTGGACCCTTAACTGGTTGAGCCACCCAGGTGCCCCAAGAACACAAGTTCTGAAGTTAAATGGCTTACATTCAAATGCAGGTTCTAATACTTAAAATCTGTGTGATTTGGGGCACATTACTTAATCTCTCCGAATCTCTCTTCTCATCTCTAAAATGAGATAGTAACTTGCTCCATTTGACTGCATGCAGAAACAATGGCAAGATTCCACTCTATGCTTAAGCTGCCGTTTTGGTACACCAAAAAAGCCAGCTGGTCCTCCTCACAGGATCATGTGGACAAGGGCAGGTTCACGGGTGTTGAAAGTAAGTTCTTGTTATTCAGTGGGGAGTTACCTACCCAATAAAATGCCAGCTCTTCTTATCCCCATTATTATTATTTTTTAATATTCCACAGTCCAATTGTGGATTGAGGGAAGCATATTTTTAGAGGCCAAATTTTGAACTTCAAGCAAGAATGAGAGAGCATAACGTAAATCGACAGAGCTAGGTGAGCCTCAGTTTTCTCTCCAGTCCATTGGATGACATAAGAAGTTTCGAAAATTCCAGGGAATCATTTCATGCCTGATTGGTTGCTGTTATGAAGAGAGAAACCTCAGAATTTAGGAACTTTAAAGAACTGTAAACAAAACTTGTAGGCATCCTAACAAACACTTATTTCAAAAAATGCCATATCTGTTCTAGAACCAGCTAAAGTTGTAGAATACAGTCAAGGCCTCCATTTTTTGGATCCCAGTATTTGGACAACGCTCAGAAATAGAGACTTATTCAAATCATCTTGTAGAAAGGTCTTCAAAATTCTCAAAAAACAGTGTATTATTTCAACAAAGGATAAGGCACTGATCCTGTTGTGATTTGCACTGGTTTAATATGAAATGTTACAGTATCTGAAAGCAAAGTCCTTTTGGCAGAGATCAGTCTGGACTTGTTTAGGGCAGCTTCCTACCCTGCTCCACACACATTCAACCCCACCATAGGACAAACAATAAATCTTAGGTAGTCATGAAGAAATGGAACATGAAATTTACTACAATTCGTGAAAGATTGCTGACCAAATATTTAAATGTTTCAGTTAAAACAAAACAAAACAAAAACAACAACGACAACAAACACCGACAAGCAAACAAAAGCACAAAGAGGACACCAGCATCCTAGAATTATAGGAATACCCAGCATATTGAGCCAATCCTTGTGTAATCCCCAGTTCTATGACAGACCTGGTCTTTGTATCTTAATTTTCCAAGATATAAGTTAAATCTTAAGTTAGAGGACCTAGAATGTTCCAGGCTAAATGTAAAAAAGTGTGCTAATACCCAGGGAGAATGTATCCTACAAGGAAAAATTATACCAAAATGTTTATATAATTCTGATTTGATATATCGAAATGTATAGTTGCAAGAATTTACTCATTTGTTTTAAAGGTACCCCTCCAATTTCTTTGAACCTATTTATTATTATTATTATTATTATTTTTGCAAAGAAATATTTTTAAAGTGTTCTCTTTGGGTAGCATCTTAGCCGAACACATTGTGAGAAGAACTTAAAATGCTTAGTCATGCGCGTTTTCTTGTTGGTATTCCTTGGGCACCTCAGCCTAGGGCAATGATGTAATACCCAAGTCCGCCCAAGAAACAGGGCCCACTCTGTTTTGACAGAGTATTATTCATGATCACCACTTTACATAAATGTTGGAGAATATCGACTAAAGACGGAAGCTAATTATGCAAAAAAATTGCAACAAATGCTACTCTTAATACTGGGAGATTAAGATACAATACTTTCAGTAGTCAGATAAATTGAGTTATTTCTTAAAAGAGAATGTCTTAAATATGGTCTTGAGATATGGTAAAGAGTAAAACGTGATAGACGTTGTCCATTCTGCCATAAAGAGACTCTTCTTTGTAATTTAAAATGTTGCATTCTGCCAAGGGGTATGTGTGTGTGTGTGTGTGTGTGTGTGCCAGAGAAATCGAGAGACTGCTTTAAAAATGGGAACTCTGCATTTAAAAATGAGAATTCTGTGTTCGTTATTATTAATATTACTTGGAAAGTGCATATGTTCATAGTAAAACTGGCACATTGTGGCATTTTAGGAGTGTTCTATAGGACAGATGTGTTTCTACCTCTAATTAATTAATGCATTAAGAATCGTGTTCTAAATTCATTCTCTTGGAGTCATTGCAATTCTGCATTCTGTAGCTGGGGATTCCTGTCTCCAAGCTTTGTTTATGCCAAAAATATAAATTCACATGAATTTCATGGATTGATAGTTGGACAGCATTAGGAATGCCAAGGGGCTTGCTGAACCTTTACCGGATGGTCAACTGTGCATCCTATTTGAGAAACCAAGAGTGCTTTGAATATAGTGAAATTAATTTCATGCCAGGGTAGAGCGGTGCCCCAGAAAATCCTCTGGTCTTCTTAATCCCTCATCGCATGAGCTCTAATTTAAGGCACAGAGTGAAGGAAGGCATGTGATTTGCCCAGTGTGAAAGGTCCCAAATAAGAGGGTTATATCCCAGTAGGGCAAATAATCACCACGATATATTTTATTAGGGGATTTAGTATACGTAGCCTACATTCCTAGTTACAGAGTTCAAATTTACACTGATTGGCGATCATGAGCTTGTGCGTGATGTCATGCGTTTCCAGCCTCCAGTCTCCAGTGTCCTACTTCTGAGTGTGTGTGACACCAGGTAGCGATGGATGAGAAGCAGCAGGCAGCACAGGGTTTCAATTTTATCCAAGTAGCTGTCACTACCAGGGCCCTAGGCAAAAGTCCAGCATTGTTTGTTTGACTTGCTTCCTCTTTCTTTTCTCCTCTTTCCCCTAACACGTCCTGCCATCCATTCTGGCCATGGGCAGCCGAGATAACTGTGGACTACAAATGAAAAAAAGCTGAGCTGGCCCTAAAAATATTACTCTTGGCAACTATTTAATTGCAGAAGAATCTTTATGCTAAACCCTCACCATGCCCCTTAAAAGGCAGACTCGGTAATTTGGCTGTCAATCATTTGTAATTTTATACCTTAGAGTCCAGAGGGATAATAAATAGAATTATAGAGTTTTATACTGGAATGCTGATTCTGAGAAAATAAAAAGCCAAAATTTCAGGAAAGATTCAAGTCTTTAAAAAAGAAAACTCTTCTAAAGATAGTTTTATTAAAATCATAAAACTACTCATATTACACTTACTTGGAAATCACTACAAAATCTATCACTTGTTTATAATGTTAAAGCTTTCCTATATTAATTAGTGCTACTTATTGTTTTATTTTGCTGTCAGTGTTAGTAAGCAAAAGTGACCAGAACATTAAAATTCTTGGAGTATTTTAATGCAATTTCTTTCTTTTTGGCCCAAGAAATTAGATCATTTGTGTAGAAGGACACAACATAGTGAATTATTTTAAAACTGATGAGGCCGCACCGAATAGTGATTCTTTCTTCATTCTTTAGTTCTACTTTTATGTTGTAAGACTTAAAAAGTTAATATTTTCATTTAAAATAAATTGGTAAGAATATTGCTGGAAACCTCTGAGGTTGAAATGGTTGCTTTTTTAAAAAAAAAAAAAAACTCAAGAACATTAGTAGGTAATTCATGCCTGATATCTAGGATTGAAAATAATTTAGGACTTTGTTTTTTAAGAATAATATACATTCAGAAAAGTGCATGCGCCATGAAGTACAACTTGCTCAAGGTCATATGTATAAGACTCAGCTGTATACTGCATTTGGTTATTGGTTTAATTTTTTTTGCTTAGTAGTATCTCATTGTGCACAGAGGCCACACTACATTTATTCTTGTTCCGGAGCGTGTCAGTAGCATCCATTTTGGGCTGATATGAATATTGCCGGTATGAACATCATAGCAGATGTCTCTGGTGTGCTTATGTGCACCTTTCTGTTGAGTGTATACCTAGAAATAGAATTTCCGAGACACAGAGGATGCACATGAAGAGCTGTAGAAGAGATTGAAAACCGTCAAATTCGTTTTGCTGTCTTACAGTTCCACTCACAGTCTGTCAAAGTTCTGGTAACATCTCATATTTGTCAGTTTTTGGCATTTTGTTTCCTCTCTTTTTTACTTCAACCATTTTAATGAGTGTGTATTGGCATTCCATGGACATCTTCAATTTCATATCCTTTATGAGTAGTAAAGTCGATCATCTCTTCATTTGTTTATTGCCTGTGTGGATAGCCTCTCCTGTGAAGTGCTTGTTGACATATTTTGACCTTCTTAATATTGGGTTGCCTGTCATATACTGCATTTTGGACTTTTGTTGATGATATAGATATAGAGATATAGATAAATACACAGACACACATAAAGAATGAGAATATTTTTTCCCACTAGTGCCCCTTCACTTTCTCGAAGGTGTCTTGAGAAGCAGCATTTTCCAATTTCACTATGGCCCAATTTATGCCTTTTTAATTCCTCTTATGGTTAGCACTTTTGCAGCCTGCTTAAGAAAGCCTTGGTTTCTTTAAAGCCATGCGTATGTTCCCTATTTTACTTTCAAAGCTTTACTGTTTAATCTTTCACCTCTAGAGTGATGCTCCACATTGATTTTTGTATATTTTTTGAGATAGAGTCAAGGTGCATTTTTCCCCAGATAGACACCAGGTGAAGGCACCATCTTCCCACTGTGTGGCAGTTCCATGGTTCTCATAATTTAGATATAAGTGTGCTTTGGTGTCATAATTCTCTCCTGATCTAAGTTCTGTTGGATTCTTCTTATATGGATGCCATGTGGTCTTAACTACTACTGCTTTGCAACGTGCCCTCTCATCTTGGTAGGTTCAGTCTCTAGATTTGGTTCTTTCCTTCAAGACCAATTACTCTTCTTGGCCCATTGCATTTTCGTGTAAATTTTAGAATCCACTATCCATTGTCTCAGCCCCTCCTAGCCCAGAAAAAGCCAGCATGCCCAGGTTTGGATTAGAATATTATTAAACCTATCAATTAACCCAAGGAAGTTGAAATCTTTACAGTATTAAATCTGCCAACCATAGCATGGTATATTTCTGTAATACCATCATCTGGGTCTGCTTTAATTTCAATAGTACTGTGTAGTGTTTAGTGAGGAGGTCTTATATCGCCTTCACGTAGATTTATTCCTACACATTGGATGTTTTGCTCTGTTATTTGTAAATGTTATCGTTGTTTTAGATTCTTTATTGCCGATACCAGAAAGAAAATTGATGTTTTTGTACATTGGCTTTTTGTTTTTACTTTATTGCTGAAGACCTCCAGTGCAATGTTAAATAAGAGTGATGATAGCAGTGAATAACTAAGAAGTTTTCAATATTTAATTCTGATTGTCATTTTTTAGGTAGGTTTTTTTTTCCATTATCAAATTGAAGGGATTCCTCTCTATGCCTAGTTTGCAAAGATGGTTTTTTATATTATGAATACTATTGAATTTTGTGAAAGACACATATTTAGGCCTTTTTAGGATTTAGTTTAAACTATTAATTATGGCTATTTCACAACGTTTAGTTTATTTCTTTTCTGGAAAAAAAATCAATAAAAAATGCCCTAAATTAGTAATATAGTTACTAATATATATATAATTAGTAATTATAAATATAATTATATAGTATAATATAGTATAATTATATATATAATTATATAGTATAATTGCTATATTATAATTATATATAATTAATTATATATATATTAGTAACTATATTACTAATTTATTGCATTTTTATATATAAATATGTATAATATATATAAAATATATATATTATATATATAATAATTTATAATTATAGTAGAAACAGAACTGGTCATAAACTCATATAAAGAAGGGACAGAGAATGTAGCTATCACTTTTCAGATATCATATCTGAATGTACCATGTCCAATGATATCAGATATCATTGTACAAATTTAATTTTAAAAAAAGAAGGAAGGAGGGAAATATGGAAGGGTGGGAGGGCAGAAGAGAAGGAGGGAAGAAGCAATGGCCGTGACTCCGAGACCTTCCCTGAAACACTGAGCTCTGAAGACAAGAGGGGACACAGAGAAACAGGAAGCCCTGTGGAGGACAAGCTCCAACAAGAGAGGATCATGTTGAAATGGAAGATGTTACAAGCATGGCATCTTTAACCTTCACTTCACTCACACTCTGCACCCCTCTCCTCCTCAGTCTGTGATTAAGAAAAAGCCAAGCCAAGGTGCGTTGCCATAATTCCAAGGAAGTAATAAACTGACAGACTAACGGGTTTAAATATAAGACAGTGGATTGACACTATCACAAAAAAGTAGGAAACAAAGAAATCAGAAAGAAGAGAAAGTAACATACCAGTAATATACAAAATGCAGAGAAAGTGCAACTCTAGGAAAATTAAATTACTCCCAAGTAATATAAGAGAACATTAGCCATAATATCTTTATAGCCTGAAGAAAGTTAGAATCATGAAAAAAAATGAAATTAAAGAAATGATAAAACAAAGAAGTCATGAAAGGAATAATAAGAGCAGGCAACACTGAGGGAAAAATAGGAAAAAGTAAAGCCATTGCTTAAATGAAACCACATTCAAGTCATGAAGAAGCATCAATATTGCAGAAATAAAGAGGACTGGTACGAGGAAACAGAACAGAAGAGAGTGGAAAAAAGACAACAAAAGCAACAAAAAAAGGTGACAGATGTGGAAGAGAAAAAACTGGAAACTAACGTGTGGGTGGTTGTTCTTGCCTGGAGAACTCTTTTCTTAAAAGAGAGAGTAATGTTAGCCTGCTTTTTAATTCTCTTCTTCAGTTTTCAGTGTCAGAAGGTATCTGAATGATTTATTCACAAAAATCATATAACCGTCTACGTGAGGCCATGAGTTGTGCATGTCAGGGTGCATCCTTATGGAAAATGAAGGTTAGTGTTGCTTCCAGACACACCAGGAACACCCAGTTTTGGGAGAACAATGCCCCCAGGAGGTATGGGTATTTGCCTATGTTGCAGGCAACAGAAAATCTTATCAAATATGTACTGACAGAAAATACCCGAATCCGTGAGCCATCCTTGCAAACTGTGTTAAAGACAACATTGAGTCAATCAAGACTTACATCAAGGTGCATGATTTGGGTCTAGACATACAACTGTTTTAAAAGAGATTGGTGTGGGGAGCGTGTGGGATAAGAGCTGCCCTTCATAAAAGTAGGAAGTTTGAATTTTTACTAAGAAGCTTATGCTATTTTAAATAATCAAAACCTAGTTTTTAAAAGTCACCTTGTTTAATTCTTATTTGAGTTAACACCAAAGATGATCCTTTTCAAATGAGGACTCCAGCATTTCCTTTCAACATCATCAAGTATTATCCAAACAGGGGTGCCTGGGTGGCTCAGTGGGTTAAGGCCTCTGCCTTCGGCTCAGGTCATGGTCTCGGGGTCCTGGGATCGAGCCCCGCATCGGGCTCTCTGCTCAGCAGGGAGCCTGCTTCCCCCTCTCTCTCTGCCTGCCTCTCTGCCTACTGGTGATCTCTCTCTCTCTGTCAAATAAATAAATAAAATCTTTTAAAAAGAAAAAAGTATTATCCAAACAATTATAGTTGTATATTGTTTTAGAATTGAAGAAAGTACTTCTTCAATGGATACCATCTTGTTAATACAGTACCTTATTATATTGGGGGGCTAGCTCTGTTTTGAATAACTTACCCTAGATCATCTAATTATAAAATGTTGACCTATGGTCCATTGGACACACAGCTGATAAAAATGTCTTTAAAATACATGGAAATCGTGGCTAAAGTAGAATCAAGTGAAAGACTCAAAAGGAGTTTTTTGAGGTAGTGTAATGGCTGGGAGTGGGTAGGGGTGGATATTAGCATATAAAATTTAGCTTTAAAGTCAGCATCGGGACAAGTTCTCTTTGCCTTTACAAGTTCTGTAAGCCTTTGGGTTTGCTAGAGTTTGCCATATTTTATACTTCTTTTGAGTTGCAATCTCCTTTCAAAAATAAAATAATTTGAATAAACTTATGTTTTTCAAACTGTCCCTTTTGAAAGAAAAACTAGACCAGCTTTGAGTATGAACTCTAAACAATCTCAAATCTATCTCTTTGCCTTTGAATTCACCAAGGAAACAAAGTCTAGATTCAGTCTGAGACTAATTTTATGATTCTGTGGGGTTTTCTTTCTTTTTTCTTTTTCCATTTTTTCTTTTTTTCCTTTAATATTGAGGTACGGATAGCTAAGGATCCAGATACAGATTTAGGGCAAAGGAGTGGAAGATCAGAAAACTAGAATTTGCTAAGCAGGCTAGTGGGAGGGTCCTTTTGTGATGAAATGTTGCATAAATAATGCCGACGGGGGTCTAAATTCACCGTTGCCATGGAGACCTTTGTGCCTGGCTGAACTCAATTCTTTTCTCGTCTAAGAAGGCTACCACTAGGCTTGTGGTGTCTCTGATGCTTCTTGCTTTGCTTTCTCTTCAACTGTTTGCGAGTGAAAGAAGAAATTAAACTATGATAATTCGGCATCCTGACTTTTTCGAGACCGGTCTTCTACTCCCTTCGTGATTTTGGAGCTCCTCTGGGGTTCCTTTCAGCCCTGGTTCGGGGAGGGAGGAGCAGGTGGGGGAGCTCCTGGACCCCCTGCATCACTGCCGGGAAGGAGGGAAAAGTAACCCCTCATCTTTGTGACTAGTCCACTTGTTGGCCCGGACGACAGTTTTGCAGTCTTTACGGACCATTTGTTGCCCCAGGTAAAAGAGAAAAAAGTGAAAACGGAACGCGTTTGTTTTTTCAATGCTTTCACTCTTGATGTTGTTTGTGTGATGATTTGTAGCTAAAGTTTTAAAACTGCAGGTTGGGAGTTATGTGTGGAAAACACGGGGGGATTTGTTTCCGGCCTCACGGTTGCCAGTCAGTTTATTCAGTGTATTAATGTTGAAATCGTAAAAGCCAAATGACCGAATTCAACAGAACACGGTTGTAAGGCTCCATGTGCCGTTTCTCTATCAGCTAAGCATTATAACTGCTTAATAATTCTTTTTAGTAAAACTTGGTATGTCATAGATATATCCTTTAGATTTCATGAAAGTTACGATTAGCCATGTAAATACCCGTTTGTAATTGAGAATTAAGTAATTAAAAGTTGACTTGGAAATTGTGGGCAGCTTTTCCCCCCCTTTGATACACAGTTAAATGGAGAACCTCACTCAGAAAGAAACAGAAAGAAATTAGTCATTGAGAGTAAAGGCATAAACATCATCCAGCCAGTGTCACTATGTAAAGTAACTAAAAATTCAGTGTATTGGACAGCTAACTTGTTGCATTGCATTCCTTGCCTTAATAGAGTATTTGGTTCTCAGTGATGAGCTTTGTATTAGAACTGGAATACAGTAATTGCATGTTTTGATCATTCTAAATGGTGTAATGAGATGCACAAATCCCATAATTATAGAAAACCTTTACCATACAAGTGTTTCCAGATTGCTTTTTTTCACATAACTCATTGAGAGAATGATTGACCATTTACAATGACTTCATAGATTTCACCTCTTTTGCCGCTAGAGTTTGGAAAATATTTGTGTACTCAACAGGTTGAAAAAACAAATTGATTTCAGAAAGCTGGGGGATTTAACACGTGGCAGTCTGTGGGAATTGTATGTTAGATTGCTATATATTTATGAGATAGACGTACGCTATAGAATTGTGAGTAAAATAAAATGAAATGAGGACTCAGAAAATCTTTAGGTTTTTATATTTAGTGTTTTCAGATGGATGGTAAGAGCGGCAGTGATTTCTAACTTAACTGTGACAATCACAAAATAGACTTTTTATTTGACTAATGTTATTTGAAATTTGAACGAATTTGTAGCTCAGATGCTGAGGGCAAATAATGACCCAAGTTGACATGAAGAAATTATTTATTTTTATCAGGAACATGTGATGGCATGTGTTTTAATATTTTAATTGACTTACATGGGTATGATTTATTTTAGAGAAGCCAACAAAGAGTTGAATATACTCTGGGGGTATCTTTTAGTAAATAGTTCATTTCAATTAAAGTTAAAAGTTTATTTTGGTCAAATTAAAACTAAGAAAACCTTTCATTTTTAAGTGATGGAGGCAAACCTCAAGCATATCCACTGAGAAGAGCTACTAAAGAAAACTTTGACTTTTGAAAGTGTTTTCCATGCCTTGATCATTATTTAACAACACTGCCTAAATGTAAAGGTAAATGACCAGGAAGCTTCACTTGGAGAATACAGTGTCTAGGCAGTCACACTTTGTGGAACATCGATGTCATGGATTCAAGAGACATCAAGTTGTACATGCATGTGACCCAAATACTTTTTAAACAAATAACAAGTTACTTAACTCCATGGTCTGAGTGCCCATTACCTCACATTGCTGAATAGAAATATTTTATATGGGAAGAAAATTTAAACTATTTTTAAATTTGTTTTTTCATTCCGGTATTTATATGATGTGAATGCATTTGACAACATACTAAATTAGATCCTTCAGAGGCCATCCTAAACCATAGGCAGAGATCAAACAAAATGTGATTTAAAAGAAATATGCATTTTGAGGCTATTCAAAGGCCAAATTGCAAAATCTTTCCTGGACTATTTTACTCATAAGTTTTATGCACACGATTAAGAAGAGTAATTTTAATTGTGGAAAAAAAAAATATATATATATACACACACACACACATACCCAGACAATTTCAGGATTGGCCCGACTCAGGATTATATTGATAGGTCACAAATTACAGCTAATACATTTGACCAAAAGTTCCACTTCAAATGGTTTAGGAACGAGGCTTTGTGTTTGTGTTTCTACAAGAAGCTTATTAACATATGAATTCTGATTTAGAGCTCTTTTGTAATTCTTCTGTCTTGCTGGTACTTTTAATTAGCAAATCCTTGTTGAGGCCCTCCCATGTACTAAATACCGTATGCCATGTACCAAAATGGGAAGAGGTATTCCCTGGAGTCTGTGAACTAAAAAATCTGGTGGGGATACAGATGTGAGAACGCCTAACTATAATGCAGTGAAACACCTGCTTCAATGGAGTCCTGGCCAAGGAGAGCATGCCACAGCGCTGTGCTTTATACAGGGCCTTAAAATATGGTAATTCATCCTCCCAACCTGAGATGAAGAAAGGTTAAGTGACTTGCACAATATAACTGCTGAAGAATGACTATAAGGGTAATTTCTAAATAGTAGCCAGAGAATGCCTTCGAAACCATAAATGCCATCATGTAGAGTCACAAAGGCCATGTAGTCTCTGAAGCCCCTTGATAAAGTGCCCCCCAGCACCCCTGCCTCTCTCACATTTCCTAAGTCTTCCCTCTGGTGCACTTCGCTCCATCATAGTAGATGCTTTGTTTTTTGTAGAATGTTCTCCCTGCATGTGGCCTTTGCATTTGACATTTTTCTCTGCTGAAAACAGTGCAGCAGCCCCCTAGCCCTAATCCAGCCAGATTTGCACACGCCCCCTCCCCTTTGTGTCCCTCCAGCAGAAGTCACCTTGTCAATCAGTCCAGTCTTGATAACCATATTTAAATGACTTCCCCATATTCTTTTCCTGCGTTATTTTTCTCCAGTGCCTTTACCACAGGCGGGGCTCTAAGTAAGTAAGGAAGGAAGTAATCCACTGGTCCATCTTGTTCAATCTCCATTTTCTCTGCCAGAATATAAACTTCACGAGGGCAGGGATTTTTGTTTGTTTTATTTTTTACTGGTGCATTCCCAGCCCTAGACCCATGCTTGCCTTATTTATGGAAGGGAAAAATGAAGAACTAAGTATAGATTTCCCAGCGCCAAATAAACAGTGTTCTACTTTGTTGTTATTTTTGCAGATTGTAAAAACAAAGTAGAAAAAACTCAAATTTATCACTGGCAAGCCATTATTCTAACATAAGTGCGAGAGAAAGTGGTCAAATACAAGAGTTGTGTTCATGATTGATTATGTACCAACACTCAGCCAAGTGTCACGGAATTGGGGTTGAGAATTTCCCTTCTAATCCATGGTCAATGGCATCAGATGGATTCTTAGTAAGAAAGCCCAGGGTGTCCTCCCATCTTCCCAAGCCCTAGCTGTGGAAACGTGACCAGTGCCTTCAGCTTTCTGGTAGCCATCTGTTGCTTCCACTATAAACAGTGCGGCTTCTACTGTAGTACTCCAGCTGTCTCTGAGGTTCTGTGATTTTTCTGCGTATTCTCCAAAGCATTTTGTAAGGAACACGCAAAGAATTATACACAATCTCTAAAATATGATATCATATATTTCTTTGTGTTTGTAATGTTCATCAACGTGAGAAAAAAGATCCAGTGGTCTGGGTTATTTATATGATCTTATTTGGTCAGCAGTTCTGTTAAATAAAGTTCTGCTCAAAATCAGAATGCATTTTGAGGATCCTAAGAATTACCAATCCATATTAATTACGTCCATGGCAGTGTCTCATATAGTGACCATACCTAACGGTGGCTCACCTGGAAAGCATCACAACTGAGTATAGGTTTGCCTTTTGTGCCTCCAGTCACCCGCCTCTATCGCATCAAGTTGTTCCTACCTTTGACACGTTTAATTAAACTTAGCACTTGCGGTTTTAAAAATAAACTTCGCAAGCTCTAAGAATTTAATGAACACTACAGTGCGGCTAATGACACAGTAACCTTCTCCAGTGTGCAAATATTTTTTAAAAATGTGAGAGTTACTTCCTCGAGGAGTCAAAGTGTTGAGTTCGTCTGTGGCTTCCAATACTATTGGCTCATTTTTAAAGAAGGAAAACTAATCATAAGCGTTGGTCAGCTGTCTGCTTGTTTCTATATGAGGCAAAGAGATCGTTGTTGGAAACTTTGTGTTTCCTTAGGTCTCAGCTGCTCGTTGCGTATAGGGGTAATATTTGGTCCCATAGTCCTCCAATGAGAGTAATTCCAAATAGGATTATTTGTTGCATGGCTTCCACATCATTCACACATCCCTTCTTTGTGAATTTCAGCTTCAGTTCATTTCATGCCCTCATGCTCTTCTGAACTAACTTCTGGTAATTTCCATCAACATTAATAGAGTTTCTGTGAGAGAGACTATATTCCACGTTCAAACAGAAGGGCAATTAAATGTGGGTGCTAAGGTTGGGGCTCAACTGCACCCGCATGATCACGCAGCACTTCCGCCAGAAATTAGGAACCATAAATACGGAGGTGAAGATGACAAAGATTTAGAGAGGGACATGTTGGGTGAGCTGTGGGGCTGTGGCTACATACATAGGCCCAGGGGTTTTTGGGCCATTTGGTTGTTGGCCCTTGTAATGCTGTGGACTGGACATTAGTTTGTGGACTCTGGCATATTTTGGCTTATATTTGGCAAATGTAGTACACAAATACTGGCCAAATGTCATACATTTCCCTTTTAGGGACTTATCTAATCTCTAGGTATATAACATTAAATAGGAACTTTGAATTCTTTCATTTAAAAATGTGTAAGCCTGGGGCACCTGGGTGGCTCGGTCGGTTAAACATCTGAGTCTTGATTTCAGCTTAGGTCTTGATCTCAGGGTCGGGGGATCGAGCCCTACATAGGACTCCACGCTCAGCAGGGAGTCTGCTTGAGATTGTCTCTCCTTGTCTCTCTTTCCCTCCCCTTGCTCACGAGCTCTCTCTGTCAAATAAATATTTTTAAAAATGAAAATAAAAATTTATAAACCTAGGGCACTTGGGTGGCTCAGTTGGTTGAGCATCTGACTCTTAGTATCGGTTCAGGTCATGATCTCAGGGTCCTGGGATCAAGTCCCATGTTGGGCTCTGCACTCAGTAGGAAGTTTGCTTGAGGATTCCCTCCCTCTTCCTCTGCCTTGCCCGTCACTCATGCTCACTCTTTCTCTCTCAAATAAATAAATAAATCTTTAAAAATAAAAAAATGAAAATTTTACACCTGGGCCTTTTATTTGTTATTGCTCTGAAATAATCACTGATACACTTATTGGACACAGCTAGTATTTGCTTATAGCATCTCATTAAATCCTCCCAAAGGCCCTGTATGGTAGATATTGTCCCCAGACTATAGATGAGGAACATGAAGTGGAGTAATTATTTTGTTATGTGGTATGTCTGAGATCACAGAAAAAAACTGCAAGATTTTGAATCCATACCTGCTTAACTCTGCAGCTCCCTCCCCTTCAGGCTTCGTCCAATGGCATTGTTCAGTTTAACCATCTCACTTAGATTCTGTGTCGATTTTTGCCTATTTGTGGAGACCCCCTCCCTGCATTGTGTATCTCTCCTTGTTTTTCTTTACCATTCACCTCTAGCCAGGTGCTCCAAGCTGTTCTCCCTATTGCTGTAAACAGATGGGCTTGCTAATCAGCATGTTCTTATTTAGAATCCTGCAGGGCCCGGAGCTTAGGGATTGGTAATGGTGTGCTAGGAGTAGCTCTCTCAGAATCGGCTTGAGCACATGTTATAAATGCAGCTTCCTGACTCAGAGTCTCAGGGGCTGGATTGCACATCTGCAATTCTAAGAGGGCCCCTAGAGGACTGCTGGGCCCAGGGGCATTTGAGAACCCCCTGTCTGATCTTACAGGTGCAAAAACTGGCTGTCAGTGAGAGGGTTGGGAAGACAAGTTCAAGGTGGAGCCAAGCATTCTCTGCCCAGAAATGGGGGCAGGATAAAGATGGGGGGAGTCCCAGCTGCCACAGTGGAAACTCATGCAGGTTCAAAGTGATAGGAGATTGAAGGGGTCCGTGGTATCTGGTTGATCTCAATCTTGTATTTTTCCAGACCTCCTCTCTTCCATGCTGTATTTGTACATGCACATGAGAGAGAGAGACAGAGACAGAGACAGACAGAGAGAGGGTGGGAGACGAGGGGAAAAAACTGCTAGCCAGATCTGCTGATGTCCTCCCCTTCTTCCCTCTCCCCTCACTGCTCTCATTTGCAGCCCTTGTGTGGCTCGGTGGATTGTGCAGCCTTGTGGCTCCATGCAGTAAGTCTGCGGATGCTGATATTTCCAGAGCATCTCCTAAGGATGTTTTAAATTAAATGGCATAACATAGTTACTAATAAGCACTACTGACTGAGCTTCTCCTACCTGCCAGTCCCTGTCCTCAAGTCTAGGAGTAAGGAGCTGCAAATCCACCACCTTCCTGGAGCTGCCCTTCTAGTGAGGGCCAGAGGATAAATCAATGACTGTTATTACTCTCACTCTTCCTCCTTTCAAAAGAACTACAGTGTGGGAGTAGAGCCCCTTATGGTGACCGAGAGGCTCTGCCCATCCCAATGAGACCCGACAAGTTTATCCTGGGCAGTGCTCCATGAGACCTTTCTCATTACTCTCATTTTTAAAAGGAAGCCAGGTCAACAACTTTCTCACCATCCTCGTCTACAGGGAATGTTGATGTCTTGGGGTGACTTTGAGAATATGTGCTTTCAGTGGAGACAGAATTCTTAGTGTATTTAACCAGGTGTGAAACAGCCCTCTTGGCTGTGGGGTAGGGGGAAAATATGGGCCTGGGGGCCAGAAGCTGAGTTTTATATGCCAGCCCCACTGCACTCCAATTGTAGGATTCTAAGAAAACGTGGGCCTACTTTATGTATAACTTTCTCTCCATCAGAAGAGTGACCCTCATTACCTTGGCACAGGTGCGATGGGATGTCATTCACATAAAGAATGACTTCCTTTGTATAGAAGTTACCATACAAAACATAACTTTGTGTGGTAACTTCCTCTTCCGTCTGTGGAACACCATTTCACCGGCTCGAGATGATGAGTGGATATTCCTGGGCTGTAAGCGTTTAGTTATTTTTGGTAATGCGTTATTCATCTTACAACAATGTGGATGTTCCTGGCTTTTGAAGGCAGAATTCTAAAGGAGTTTTGAGTGAGAAGCTGCCTGTGTCGCCCTGAGCCATGCAGCCGATGGTCACAAAGTCCAGGCCTGGAGCTGCTGCTCTGCACGTGGTGGGGTCACCGATAGTGGATTAGCCTGAGGGCGCTGCCAAAGGTGGTGTTAGGTGACGGTACCCCCCAACTCTTTTTTTCTTTTTCAGTTGTTGCTTTTAGCTTTTGGTTTGTTTGTTTGTTTACTTCTTTATTGGGATATATTTTGAGAAAGAGCAATTGAGTGGAATCCGCTCCAACTCTGGTATTCATTTTATTTCATTTTCTTTCGTTTCCCTGGTATGTTCCCAAAGGGCTGTGAAGCTGCCGTCTCTACTTACTTAATCCCTCTGCACCTGAGTTTCCTTACCCGCAAAATTAAAGGCTTCAACTCTGTGATCCCTTCCAAATGAATAGGATTTTATTATCTCTCCTGTAGGGGCTTCCTGGTGCTGAGGTAGGGGTACAACTTTTAGCTGGGGAGCAGAGATTAGCTAAGGTGGGCTCTCATCCGGGTCCCTGGCCTAGCCCGTATGTGTCTCTCATCTAGGGGCCTCCAGCCTTTGCTAATTTCACTCCTCTAATCGATTAGACTTTTGAGCAAGAATATCCATTATGTGTCCATTTATTTGTACATGATATAAAAATACGACTGTACCAAAATTCATATCTTAGAGAATATGATAAAAATCTCATAGAGGTGAGAGAGGTGAGAACAATAATTTAAAATACAAGTTCACAGCTGTAATTCTCCTACCCCAGGGAATTGCCTTGTGCACCCCCCTTCAGAGAAGTGTTGCGACGACTGAGCTGCACAGCTCAACAGTGTCGGGAAGTTAACAGTCATTCAGATTCAAATGCTGAGAGATGAGAAATAGGAACATTTGTTCCAGCTCAGCCGTCTGTCCTTGTAGGACCCTCCTGTCTTCATTATAACCAGATTTAAGGTCATTGATGAAGACGAGCATGCCGTCATGAATGATTGTTCCTAATTTGTAAATGAGCACATAATTACCTCCAGGCATTCTGCACATAGGGGGCCAATGAGCCAATGTTGAGATCACAGTGTGCTGCGTCTAGGTACCAGAAGACAATCGAGGCTTATGTTGGTCTTTGTATGCCAACGACTTGTACCAGGCATGTGCTTATATATCCCTTTGGATTCACTGTTTAGTGGATGGTTATCAACAGGAAGGGAGACTGGTAGAAAAGCACTGAGCCCTGTACTTTCTTTTCAAAACTATAATCAAAGAATTGGGCTGGGCTAATGTCCTTATAGAATTTGCAGGTTTTCAAGGCTAATAAAATATGCACACATTTTGTACAGAATTAGATTTCAAGAAAGGTCTAAACTCCTGAAAAAATATGAGATAAAACAAAAAGTTGAAAATTTGAAGACATCTCTACTGTTGTCTGTGGGCTCAACGGTATCAAATGCAGAGATCTATCATGTATGGAAGTCTGGTTTTGCAGCAGTTTAGGACAAAAGCACTAAAGGTTTAGTCGAACTCAAATTTCAAATAAGGAAACTATTTGACAAAATTATGAAAGCTAATGTAATCTTAGGTTATATTAATGGAAATTCAATGTAATTTGTAAATAAACACATAATTAAGACAGAACGGAAATAGGGAAGTTAGATTATTCACTTAAGTATGTATTCATCCTGTACATAAAACTCAATGGACATAACCTAACTATATTTTGAATGTTTGTTCCCTTAACTTAGCAACCAGCTAACTATAGGCAATCTATTTTTCTTTTTCCTCATCCGTAGAACAGAAATAATAGTCCTTATAATAGTGATATTATTAATATTATTAGGAGTAGTATTTCCTAGATCCCTAAAGGGTATTCACTCTACTGTGGGAAGAGAAGGAGGATGTTGCTTTTCTAGAAAAACAATGTCCTCTAAGTTTATCAAAATGGGAAGGTTCTTCATGCTGCCTTTAGTAGGATACAATTCATTTTTCTTAACTAAATATGAGTTCTACAGTATTTATTAAATACACATGTCTTATTGACCATTTAATTTCTGTGTGGACTATTGCTTTTCCCACTTGAATAGCCAGGGAAAAGTGTTTGGGAGAAACTGGCCTAATATGTACAAAACAGCTGCTGGAATCCTAGCGGCTTGCTGCCTGATTCCACAGCCAGGAAGGCTGGTATTCATTAGCTCTGCCCTCTCTATCAGGTAAAAACCGCAGCTGATGGAAATTACAGTCCCCAGTTTCAGGGGACACAAGGATAATTTGGCTGTTCCTAAAAAGGCATAAACAAAATATTGGCTAAGCACAGACAGATGTTAAGGTTATACTCTGTACATGAATTCATGTACTTGAATTCACTTTAATGGAGTTGAGCTTATGGTGTAAGATCTTGCAGCTCATTACAACTAAGTTGTTATGGGCTGCTAATTTGCTAGAAGCTGCTGTATCATGAGCTAGCCCAACTGCCTTGATGCGTCTCCTGGTAGTTAATATGCATTAAATGTGAATCTTTTATTTTTTCCCCTGTGGTCTCACATAATGATATTAGCTTGTCTACAGTGTGACAAATTCAGTGTACCAGGAGCATCTGGTACACTATTCTTTATGACTGAAAATAAGCCTGCAAACTTGATCATGCACATCCATTAAGACACTTCCCCATATTGGGGAGATGTGGAAGGGTGGTGACCATGGAAAGGATTTATTGGTCACAGTTCATTTTGCTCCAGTGTATAGGAACTATCTCAACAGTGGTCCATTCATCAATGCTATGTTCCTACAAGTTCTTGCTTGATTATCAGGATGCAAATATGAATATATTCCTTCTTAGACTGAACTTAATTTATTCCCAGCAGAGGAATTTCAAAAAAGAAAAAATAAATAAAAGGAAAAGAAACTAAATTTTCACAGCTTGAAGATGGGTTTGAATTCAGACTTTTGAAGCTGATCTGGAAATGGACCACACTGAAATGTTCAAGTCATGAAGCTACTTTAGTAAAGAGGGTATTTTTTTAATTGAAGGGGTAGCATTGTAAGAAATGAGAAGTAGAATCAGATCCTGTTGTGTGCCATTTGGATTGCAACAAGTTAATATAAGAATATTCATGTTTTGAATATGTCACTACCTTTGCAGTGAAGAAATGTGAAACAAAAGAGTTGACCTACAGATGCATATTATGTAACTCACCAAGAATTGGGCAGATCACTGGGCTAGTTGTCACTGTGTTGTTACTATCTCGGCTTTAGCACTAGCTGAGTAGTCTTGAATTATTCACTTAACCTCTTTGATTGCTAGTTTCCTCCTCTTTGCACAAAAGGATTATATTTCATATCCTATATTCTTCACTGGGCTATTTGAAGATAAAATAATTAGAGTAACAATATAGCTATTATTACACAAAGAGTAAAATTGTTGTACTATTAGAGTACAATTATAATAATAACTCCCTCTTACCTGATACCAGTCCTCTGGTAACCTCAAGCCCCTCAATCAGTGGTAGATGTGGCATTAGCAATTAGAAACCATTCTGGAGGCAATGAGGAACAGGAACTCTGAAAGGTACACAAAAAAATCACCGGAAAGAAATATCAACACTATAAATAAAGCAGAAGAGAAATGAGACTATTTCTTTGGTTGTAGGAGCCAATAGCTGTGTGTGTCCACAGTGCCAGAGGACTTTACTGTGTTCACCTGATTATGAAGAAGCTCTGCAGTAGACAGGGACATTTAGGGACAGGCAAACTGACATCCTAGCAGGGCAATGTCCTTGTAATGTCACATAGGATCCATGTTAACACTAAAGAACTTTAGATGTCAAAAAAAAACCAATCAGTTAGATGGTATTAATTATTTTCTTATCAAAAGAGTTCAATAACATTTCAAAAGATTTCTTAGTTGGAGTATGGAAAGAGATGAAGTGGTACATCGCATTTAATGAATGAGGAAAATCAGGATCATTGTTGAATATTAACCTGTTACTGAAGTCAAAACTTCCAATGTAATTTGCCTAGTATTCTATCTGGTCCTACATTCCAACCAAACTGTACTCTAATTATTCCCTGAAGCACTTACACACGCAGTCAGTATTTGTCTAATTCTGTGCTTTAAATCATGCTGTTTCTTCCATTTGTAATGCTTTCCCTCTACCTTTTCACGTGGTCAGATAGTAACCTCTCATTTTCCCCCCTCAGGTGCCACCATATGCATGGACCATTATCCTTGAATTCCTTCTCCCCACCCTCTCCCATCTTCCCTAATTGGATGTTGCCTTTGAAATTCATTCATATCTGTCTCATCACAATTTAGCATTTTACTTTGTATTCTAGTTAGTGATGCACAGATATCAACTCTTTTGCTAGACTTAAAGCTATCAACAAGACCTCTATTAGGGGTCTCCAGAGTAACAGAAGCAATAGGATATATAAAGCTATATAGAAAGAGATTTATTATGAGGTCCCAATGCAGATCTCGGAAGTCCTACAATCTGCCACCTGCAAGTTGGTGGGTCCACGAAAACCGATGGTGTAATTGCAGTCCAAACTCAAATACCTGAGAATGAGGGGAATTCATGGTGTAAGCTCTGGTCCAAGTCCAAAGGTCTAGACAACCAAGAGTGCCAGTGTCTGAGGGCAAGAGAAGATGGATGTCCCAGCTCCTACAGAGAGAAAAAATTTGCCCTTCCTCCACCTTTCGTTCTATTCAAGCTCTCAATTGATTGGATCATGCCCACAGCATTGATAAGAGTGATCTTAGTCTACTAACATTCAAATGCCAAACTCGTCCAGAAACATCTTTACAGACATCCTAAGAAATAATGTTTACCAGTGACCTGGGCATCCCTTAGCCCAGTCAGGTTGACACATAAAGTTAACCATCATAGGATCCATACCTGAACTAATTTTCTGTCCATGTCCTTTGCTTTTTTGGTCATCCAGCACCTTGCTGAATGCTTTGCCCATAAATACCAGCTGCCCTACTGTTACTTTATTCATTCATTCCATAAATACTTTTTTGGCACCTACTCTGCGGGTGGTATTAGAATTTTGGTTGAAAAAGGTAGCACTGTTTTTGCCTTGGAATTTAACATCATAAAAATAGTAACTCCAAAATAATTGAGACTTGTGGTTTGCTGGCAGGCAAGTAAATATTGATGGCTCAATCCCCATCTATGGTTGGTGTTAGTGAGAAGGCAGTATTCCTTTTGCATTTCATTTATGTACCATAGAAATATGATATCACAGTACTGAAGAGATATTAAGCAGCAGCATCACCATACTATTTGGGACCAATTTGTATTTCTAGGGTTCTAATGAGAGAACTCGCTGGAACATTGGCACCACTGAAGAGACTTAAGACATCTCCTTGTCCTGAAATACTGATAGGCACTCAGCTCAAAGAGCTACCAGTAAAATTCACTAGAGAGTTTTATGTCAGGAAGATGGTAAATCATGGGAAAATTGACTATTCTACCATGCAAATGTTATAGCGTAACAGTATATGAAAATGCCAATTTTATAATTGAGGGTTTTTTTAATGTAAATTTTTTGGTTTGGCAAGAGAACTTTTGGGGGGCAAAATAGAAAGCAAATATCTACTGAAGCTTTTCTCAAAATCAGAGAGTGTTCTTTCTTGCTCTGAACAGTACTACATTCTTTTCTTAGTGGCCAAGCAAAAGGAATAATGTCTTTGAACATGTAAGTAACTAGGTGGTAATTAGCATACAAATTGTTTAATTGTCATTAAATTCTAGTAAAGTTTGGAAGAAAATGTGGTGAGAGGATTCAGTTTTTGTTAATTAGGTTATGTCTATAATTTCAAAATAATAATACTGTATTAACTTGCAAAACTCTGTGTCTCTATAAACAAAAAAAAATGACCATCAATCAGATTATCTCAACACATTAAATTCCTCAAATTAATATCAAGGCTTACTAGAGATATCATGATGCTTGTGGCAGTAAATATTTCCTTTAATGTTATAGACTGTTGAGCCATTAAAAGGTTAAATGTTAAGAACTATTAATTTTTATTCTTAGGAAATAAGGAGTCACTGAAAGTTTCTGAGTACATGAATAACAGAATCACATGTGTTAATTTTTTTAAGGATGACTTTTGGCTATATTATGGAGAACAGATTGAAAGCAGGTATGAAAAGGGGCAGACACTCTACAGGGGCAGGAAAATGTGTTCAGGTCTCCAGGCAAGAGGTATTGGTAGTTAGAATTGGAGTGGTAACCGTGGAGGTAATGGACAGATTGGAGAGTAGAATTGGTGGTTACAACTCCACTCTCAATTCCAATGTGGGTTTTCCTCCCACACCAAGCAATTATCTGATACCACCTGGGTGTCCTACAGTTCTACCCAGAGATAGCAGCAAATCCCTTAAGTTAAGGACTCAGTCCTCCAAGATTGCCCCTCCCCCTGCCACACGCATTTCAGATGCCAGGGGCAAGTCCGGTTGTCACCTGTGCTTCTAACCAATTGACCAACTATAGATTGGGTTCAATTATTTTCCTAGAGTTGCTTACAGAACTCAGAGAAGCATTTTACTTACTGGATTACTGGTTGATTTTTAAAAGGACATAGCTAGTGAACAGCACAGGGCAAAGTGTGGGGAAAGGGCTCAGAGCTTCCATGTCCTCTTTGAGAGCACCACTCTCCCCAAATTTCCAAATGTTCACCAACCTGGAAGCTCTTTGAACCCCATCATTTGGGGGTTTTATGGAGACTTCATTACTTAGGCACAAATGATCAAGCCATTGACCATTGATGATTAAACTCAATCTCCAGCTCCTCTTCCCTTTCCGAGGCCCTAGAGTATGGGGCTGAAAGTTCTTACCCTCCAATTACATTGTTGGTTCTCCTGGCAATGAACTCCCATCTTCTGGTGTGGTTCAAAAGTTGAAATTTCATTAACATAAAAGACACCATGTCATTCTTGCCACTTAGGAAATGTCAAGGGTTTTAGGAGCTCTGTGACAGAAATGGGGTTGCAAAACAAGTATATATATTTCCTATTATAAGTTACAATATCACAGTGGTATTTAATTGATTTACTGTGTATGTCTGGAGAGGACAAAGTGCAGAATCATAAATACATCTGGGGATTAGGTAACTTGGGTAAATGATAATACTATTGACAGAGACAGGAAAACAATAGAGCGAGAACAGGTTTGCAGGTTGTCTATGATGTCGGTTCAGGACATGAACCTCTGGGTTTTCCAGAGTGGATGTCAGTGGCCATTTGTATATATTCCATTATTGGTTATTGAAACTGTGGAGATTGATGAGATTATTTAGAAAAAGTCTAAGCAAGTAGAAATCTTTAAAAATCCCAATGAGAATAGTAGCTTAAGAGAGTAGGAGACATCCATATAGAATTAGGGCAGCCAGAGAGGTGGGAAGGAAGGCAGGAAAAGGGTGTATTGAAAACCATAAGAATTTGTCTTGCGAGGGAAAGAGAAGCCAACGAAGTAAAATACTAACAATAGGTCAGTTAAAATACTGACGTTGTATGGTGATGAGCTCATAAAGAATTATTCCACTGGAATGAATATTTATCTATTTAAATTTCCACAAAAGCATTGAATGAGAAAGGATAAATATTGGCCCTTTGTCAATCAAATATTTCTGTCTTAAATAGAATTATTACTATAAATATTATTCTATAATTCAAGTTAGTTATACAAAAGACATACTACAAGAGAGAGAGCAAGCGCACAAGCACAACTCATGGAAATATATCGTAGAAATTTTGCGTTGAAAGTACCACGAAAGTCACTTAACCTCATCTTTTACAGTTTGTCGGATACCTAAGTGAGTTGGCTCTATGTCTCTACACTTTCTCATATTGACCCAAACTTTATTTTTTTGAGGTCATACATTAAGTCATCCATCCATCCATCTATTCATTTATTGAACGTACTGTATATTAGGTGAGAGGAAGGTGATAATGTAAAGGCATGGCCCCTGCCATCAAGACGTTTATGTTCTAAAAGAGAAGACAAACATGTAATTAAGCGAATTCAATAAAGCATTGTTGTGCTATGAGAGTGGTGGTCATTTCTTGTTGTGTGTCAGGAGTGAGCTGGAGGCCAGGAATGTATTCGTACAGAACAGATGGTAATTCAATAAATGTTGAGATTCAACACCATCAAACTGAAAGGCAAAAGCATTTTTCCTAAACTTAAGAACAGGGGAAGAGTGGGGAGGAGGAAATGAATATTTGGAGCAATGAGCCCAGAGGGAGCACATGCAAAAAGTCCATTGGAGGAAATGCAAGTCATTGATCTTGGCAGAGCCTAGAGTTTTGGTACTTTCTCTTTCACCCTTTAAATGCTGGAAGGCTGCTTTCATCACTGTGTTGTAAACATAGGCAAAGACGTTAGAGCATAACTTTTCACCATCCTCATTGCCCTCACTGGGTATATCTGAGTTTCACAGTGGCTCTCTTAAAGTTAAGGATCATTATTAGAAGGAAATATTTCAGTTGTAGTATGCACTTGACCAGTACAATGAGTATAATTCTTCCAGTGATTGGACATAATAATTCCAATATTTTATTTCTAGGAAGGCAAGGAAAACTAAAAAGAGAGCATAAAATGGTAAGCTATAGTCATTCCTCATTAAGGAAGTTTGTATTGTTCCTGATTCTATAGCCTCCAATAAAGCAGTGAGAATGAATAATCCTAGATTTTTGAGACAATAGTGTTCTGAGCAGTTAGAGCTAGCCTTTGAGTTCTACTCCCATCTAATCTTTGGGGAAGCTACTTAATGTCTTTAAGGTTGAGATGTCTCAGACAATAAAATGCTTTATTGGATCAGTGTGAGGAATGAAAAATTAATGCATGTAAAGCACTTAATAGAGTATGATACATGGTAAGTAAATACTTAAAATATTGAGTGTTGTTTTTATGTGCTACTATCATAAATAGAATGGTCATTCCCAAGCAGATATGGGCATTAAAATCACTGGTAGAAACTTTTCAAAATGTACAGGTCAGGACCCCATTATCTATAAATTTTTATTCTGTAGCTCTAGGTTATGTACCCAGCATTTAAAAAGTTCTAAGGGTGCCTGGGTGGCTCACTTGGTTGGTTAAGTTTCTGACTCTTGATTTTGGTTCAGGTCATGATGTCAGGGTCATGAGATGGAGCCCCATGTTGGGCTCTGTGCTGAGTGTGGAGCCTACTTAAGATTCTATCTCTCCCTCTCCCTCTCCCTCTGCCTTCCCTGCCCCCCCCCACCCCCCCACCCCCCCCCCCCCCCCCTG
>CM052895.1:126372994-126561371 GCA_028534135.1 Potos flavus
AGATGAATTAAGTAAACTGTAGTAAACATGCTTTATTTGGATAACAAAACATTTGGTAAAATAAAATGTTAGAACAAAGTCGATAGAATTCTACAGATTGAAAGAGTTGGTCAGAAAGAGGTGTTTCTTTATATTTGTATTTTATTGAATCCGTTCTGGAAAAGTGCCTATGATTCTGCTTCAGGGTGCTGATTCCTGTCATCTGCTGTCTTGCTAGGTGACCCAGAATGACACTGTGGTTGTTTAAAACATTAATCTGTCAGTTCTGTAAACTTTTGCAGACAGCTCTTTGCCATAGTTTTCCACCCATCAATGCGGTCTACACAGCCTTACAGTTGACATTGATTTGTTCCATTCCATCCTGACATCATGGCTTTGTTCTTTCCAGATTTGTTGGACACTTTGCTGTAAGCTTCCTATCATTACCCTGTCATTTGTGCCACCTTCCCTTCGATTTGGCTTCGGAATGTGTCTCAATGGGATGAAATTAACATTGCCAGGAGTTTGTGGCTGTGAAGTCAACTCACTCATGTGAAATGGGATTTAAAAGTGATGTGGGATAAAAGGTCACCTAGGATTATCTGATGGCACAAATTCTTGATGGATGCAGAGATGGGGGACACTAGGAAGCAAAAACTCATCTCCACAGTGGAAAACTGGTCTTTCATCCTTCTTGAAAAAGGACTCCAGCCAGAAGACAGAGAAATACAGTCCTGGAAATTATTGCATCCTAGAGCCTGAAGAGAGAAAGCAGTGATCTTCCCTTCTCTCATTTTATATAGAACTAGAATGATTGTGTTGGCATTGGTGCTTCTGAGAACCAAGTATTAGCACCTGGTTTGGGATATGGTTATGCCTGGGGGAAATTAGGAAGACCAATCGGTACAACTTACAATACTCTTGCTCAGGGCCTTCAGCAAATGGTTAGGTACAAAAGTCAGGGACATTTTATGTTCACTTTTACTCTGGTTTTTGCTCCTTTGCTCGGAGGTTTCTAATTTCTTTTAGAAAAATGAACTGACCTCCAAGTAAAGAAGATAAATTGAACTCTTGCATAATATCTGCTCCCTCGCCAAAATGGCAATGAGACTTTTTAAAAATAAAGGATAACCTCATCAACGTAGAGAATGGATAAATAAAGAACTACATTTCACCATGTTTGAGTGGCCATCAACTCAGAATTACTTCATGTACCATTGAAGAAAGCAATAAGTACTTCTAATTAAACTATCACGTACTATCCAATGTAAGTCATACCAATTTAAGAGAGAGTAAACCCAGAGGTATTGAAGTGTGAAAAATCTTGGAACTGAGCAGTCTTAGACCTGCTAAAATATGGTACATAGACAAAGTGGTAAATAGCTTATCATATCTAAGAAAACAAGTTCTAAGCAGTAGAAGAAAAAAGCATAGGCTAATTTGTAAGGAAAGTCTTGCAGAGGTTTGTAGGAGTGGGAATATGGGGCATGAAGTCTAGCTATACGAACAGGAGACTGTTTACAAATCTGTTTAAATATCAGTCAACCCCCAAATCCCTGACCCTACCATGCACAGCTGGACATAGACTGATTCCCCCAACCCTGGCAAAGACTAGAGGTGAATTATCTGGAAGCAATGAAATTAGAGTCTCTTAACTCAGGGGTACAAGGAAGAGCATTAAAGTGGGTATTGAAAGTTGGTAGGGGGAGTAAGTGAAATTTTACTTACTAAAATTTGAGCCTCTCCCCTTCACCCTGCCCCCAGCCTCTACCCCTACATGGTTTTCAGAGCTGGGGCAATCACACATTCAAACTCAAAGCTGGAGCTGGAGAGAGCCTTCTTTGGGAGTTCTGCATGGACACACCCAGTGATTGTCCTTGAAGAGCACAGGTAACCAGCTCCACTCACCAAGAGTCTGATCATCTCTGAATTCCCACTCAAATAGAAGAAGTCTGCTGGAGAACTTGATATGTTCAAGAGCCTATAACGTGAAAGACAGAGTCTAAAACAAACTGAAAATCCTCATAAAATAGGAACTATGCAAAGAGAAGAAAACATAATATTAACATTATGGAGAGAGAAAAAAAGAACTTGATTTCACATAAAATAAATACTGGATGATAATTGAAAGGAATGATCAGAGAACAAAAAAATAGGTCTTAGAAATTTAAAGCATAATAACATGAATGGACCAACCACTTGTTAGAGACCTATATGAGTAAATTGAGGACTCTTTCCAGAAAGTAAAAGCAAAACATAAAAGAAATGGGGAACTAGAAGAGAAATAGATTTAAATAAGAAGCCTAGGCAACCGACGTAGAGCTTACATCTGAAGAGTTAAAAAAAAAAAAAAAAGCAAAAAGAAAATTTTTTTAAGAAGGGAAAAACATGAAAAATTTTTCAGTAGAATTATAGAATAGCCTAGAACTGAACATTGTAAGTTTCTGGATTGAAAGTTCCCCCTAAAGGTTCTGAAAATGTCTAAAAATAGATTTATATCAAGACATATCACAATAGAATTTTAGAACACTAGGGACTAAGAAAAGATACACTTTTTCTGGGGAGAAGTGAAAGCAGATTTCACAAAAAAAAATAATAATAATAAAAATTCAGAATGTTTCACACTTTGCAACAGCAACACCTGGAAGGCAGGAGATAATGAAGCACTAGCTCAAAACTCTAAGGGAAAATTATTTCCAACCTAGAATTCTCTTCTTCTATAACCAGCCTTTGAACTAAGTTTGAGAGTAAAATAAAAACATATCAGATATGTGAGGTCTCAAAAAAAACTGTCTCCCACTCTCTCTTTCTCTCAGGAAAGGCATTTTCTACCAGAAAAGGAAATAAAGTAGGAAAATGACGAAAGCAGCAGGTCTGGAAAGAGGAAACCCACATAAGAGAAGGACAAAGGAAATCCCCAGCATGGAGATGAAGGGAGGGTCCAGGATGGTAGCTGTGTAAACAGGCCAGGCTAGAGCAGATTGGAAGGCACCAGAAGAGATTTCTTCAGTGGATGGAATTGATATATTATTTTCTGTGTTTGATTTATTGAGAGAAGTTTATATCAATCAAGGGAAGTTTTTGGTTATATTCATGATAAGTACATAGGCAGCAGAACAAATAAGCAACAGTAACAAAAAAGACAAGTCATTCATTTAGAGAAAACAAAATGTTCTATATTTATGTTAAAAAAAAGTCATAGTATGAACCACGTACATTGTGATATTGTTCTACCAAACATCTAAGTTTAGCTGGATGGGAAACACAGGGAAGATGGGAGAAGTGTCTATGCACAATGGCAGATGGGAAATGGAGTGAAATCCTCATCTTCCACTGTGGGAAATCAGCTGATGATGCCTATAACTGAAAACTTAAGAAATAATAATATTTAAATTTAATGGAGATATGGATATACAAATCAGGAAAAGGAATTAAAAGTGCTTGCCTCTGAAGAAGAGACTTGACAAATATTTTACCCATTTCAATTTGTATATGTACAGATTGATTTAAAAACAGCAATGATAATTATTTTCCTTATACAGATAGAAATATAGATGGCCTTTCTGTATATCTCTTTCTGTATATAATTTTTATATTTATATATCTTATATAAAATATTATATGTATAATTATATATAATTATGCATAAAACATGTATAATTATAAAATATATAAAACATAAATAAATATATATTTTATATATGTATAAAATCAGAGAGGCACTGATTGGAAAGAAAAAAAGCAAAACAAAGAAAGTTTAAACAAAAGAAACAACACCTAGATAAATCTTTAACAGCTCTTTTAAGTAAGGATTGCACATTTTTATTACAATTGATGAACCTACTGAATTCTAAGAATAACACTATGATGGGGACATTTTATAGAACTGCTGATTTTTTTGAAGTCCTCTGGAAGTTTTCTCACATTCACTTGTGATCATGAAATACCTACTTTGAGAAAAATTATTTTGTGACAGTCTGGCCATTTCATTCTAGGAAGCTTGATACCAGGATTTTTTTTTTAAGATTTTTTATTTATTTATTTGTCAGAGAGATCACAAGTAGGCGGAGAGGCAGGCAGAGAGAGAGGGGGAAGCAGGCTCCCTGCTGAGCAGAGAGCCCGATGTGGGGCTCGATCCCAGGACCCTGAGATCATGACCTGAGCTGAAGGCAGAGGCTTAACCCACTGAGCCACCCAGGCGCCCCTTGATACCAGGATTTTGAGTCATTTATTCATCAACATTTACCTAGTTCCAATTGTATATCAGGCATTTTGCTCACAGATAAAATGATGACTTAGGGCCTAGTCCCTTCCTTAAGAAATTCACAGTCTAGGAGGACACAGACCCTTGAAGAGAGCATTGTAATAGTAATAGAATATAAAATTAATAGATGTAATAGAGTATAAAAAGTACAAGAACAAAAATATAAACTGATTATCATTGGATCACAAGTAATAGTATGCACTCTTCAGAAGTGGAGATGAAAGCAGTTGGCCGTTAAAGGAAGGTAGAACTGTTGCTCGTTTATAGGTTTTCTGTTCTCATCTAGGTTAACCTAGCAGGTCTTCTTTGAGGCCTCATTTAGGAAAACCCTGGAGCCTTCACTACCATGGTCAAACCTTTCAAATCCCATTGCATTTCTGCTCCTCACCCTCATGCCTGCCACCATTCTATTGCATACATGAGACCGCACAGGACTGCCATTTTGTGTCTGGGTAGGTGCTGGTCCTCCAGTTTTTACCTCTACAGGAGATGAGGTTGACAAAGAAGTCTTGGTGCCCAAGACTGTGTCTTAGGATATGTCTTGAGTCCACATTCCCACTACATGTGGTTGATATAGTCAGTTTGAATCTTAAGTCACTGGATTCTAGCAATCACATCTACTCTGTAGACAATGCCTTCCACTGCCTAGAAGCTCATCCATCTTCTCCATTCTTCACGTCTGTCCAGTCTCTTTTCCATCTTCTCATACTAGCAAACTTGTGGCAAATCCATATTTACTGAATTCATTATTCAGTCTAAACTTTTCTGCTTCCTCAAATCTAGCTTCTATAGGCCCAACTGATGCTAGGCACAATGTTAAGTAAATAAAACTGAGTATGTTTTCTGATAAATCAGTTTTCACACTGAGTTAGCTAAGCCCCCTCAAAAGTCTTTATATGCTTTTATCCTTTTAAAAACATTTAATAAACTACATTTAATTAAGCTGAATTAATTATTAATTGTTAATTTAGGCTCTTTAGGAAGAAGTTATGAAACTATGATAATTTTTCTTATAATCCTAATGTGTTATGTGACTCAGCAATGTGCTATTCTAGGAGTGAATATCCCTTTAGATCTGGCTCTTAGTAAATTTTAATGAACTTTGGTATCATATATCTGCTACTTTTATAAAACTTTATCTCTAAAACAGGATAATTTCCACATAGTGGGGAGATTTAGGTTCTCTATCACTACTTTGCTTTTTCTTCAAACTTCCCTTACCAAGGGATGTCTTCTTTAATCCACACCCTGTTGTTAATTCCCATGAAATCCCAATTTCTCTGGACAGTTTCTGAGTCACATTTTTGGGTACAATTTTATTTAAGCATAATTGATATTAAAAAACTGCCTATTTTTAATAGACACAATTTGATGAATTTGAACATATGCATACACCCATGATATCATCACCACAATGAAGGTAATAAACATATCCATCACCTCCAAAAGTTTGGATCCCTTTTATTTATTTATTCATTTTTTTGGTGATAAGAACACTTAATGTGAGATATACCGTCTTAACAAATTTTTATGTGCACAACACTGTATTGTTAACTGTAGGCACCATGTTGCATAGTAGATCGTAGAACTTGTTCATCTTGTATAACTGAACCTTTATCCCATTGAAAAACAACTCCCTATTTCTCCCACTCCCAAGCCTCTGGCATCCACCATTCTGTTTTCTGCTTGACTCTTTCACACACTTCATATAAATGGAGTCTTACGCTTTTTCTCCTTTGTACCTGACCTCTTTGACTCAGTAGAATGTTTTCCAGGTCTATCCATGTTGAAGCAAATGGTGCAAATTCCTTCTTTTCTAAGGGTAAATAATACTCCATTGTAGATATCTACCATATTTTCTTTATTCAGCTGTCTGTTGTACATTTAAGTGGTTTGCATGTGTTGACTATTGTGAATATGCTGCAGAAGGAGCGCCTGGGTGGCTCAGTCACTTAAGTGTCTGACTCTTGATTTCAGTTCAGTTCATAATCTCAGCGTTGTGAGATCGAGTCCCATGTTGGGCTCTGCACTGCGTGTGGTACCCGCTTGGGGTTCTCTCTCCCTCTCCCCCACTTCCTCTGCCTCACCTTCCCCTGCCTCTCCTTCTTAAAAAAAAAAAAAAGTGCTGCAGTGAACAAGAGTGCAGATCTCTCTTCTAGATCCCGATTTTAGTTCTTTTGGGTATATACCCAGGAGTGGAATTCCTAGATCATATGGTAATTCTATTTTTAATATTTTAAGGAACCTCCTTACTGTTTTACATAGTGGCTGCACCAATTTACATTCATACCAACAGCATATAGGCATTCGATTTCTCTACATCCTTGCCAATACTTATCTTTTTTTTGTTTTCTTTGAGAATAGCCATTCTAACAGGTGTGAGGTGATATCTCATTATAGTTTTGATTTGTATTTCCTTGATTAGTGATATTAAGCACCTTTTTATATACGTATTGGCCATTTTTATGCCTTGTTTGAAGATATGTAAATTCAAGTACTTTGTCAAATTTTTTTTTCTCCTGAGTTGTATGAGCTCCTTATGTATTCTATAGGTTGCCTTTTCACTCTGTTGGCTGTTTCCTCTGCTAGAAGGAAAGGAGACTTTTTAGTTTGATGTAGTCCTGCTTATCTATTTTTGCTTTTGTTTCCTATATTTTTGGTGACATCGCTTTTTAGAGCCCTATTTACACCACCACTTCTGCACTGAAACTTCCCAGGAGAAGACCATGCTAGTGGTCTTTGTCCCATCATTATTCTCCTATTTACTTATTTATTTATTTAAGCTTCTTTTGTTCCTTCTACACGCCATATCCAAAATCTCCAAAGATATTTCTTTATTCTTTTTTTTAAAAGATGTATTTATTTATTTGAGAGAGAGAAAGAACACGCGTGCAGTGGGGGAGGGGCCACCGTAGAGGGAGAGAAAGTCTCAAGCAAACTCCACACTGAACGTGGAGTTGAGGTGGCTCGATCTCACGACCCCAAGATCATGACCTGAGCTAAAACTAAGTCGGACACCCAACCAACTATGCCGCCCAGATGCCCCTTTCTTCACCCTTCTTATCTTCCCTTAAAGCCTCGCCTTCACTGAATTAATTTAGTAACACATACTCACTTTTAACCGGTATTACAAGTTTCACTAAATATATCCACACTTTTATTTTTCCAGTTGATTTCTTGGGTACCCACTTGGCCTTATTAGCAACATTTGTCTCATGAATGTTCTTCTACCTCAAAGTCGCTAAGAAACCCAGGGAATTATTCAATTCTGAGAGGTTTGTCATCCTTCCAAGTGTCAAACTGAGCTGGAACTGGAGAATGTCGTTTTTCCACCTACACCACACCTGAAGTAGCCACAGTGGAGTGGAAACTCATTCACTATTGTGATGATGCCCTAGGTGATTTTGTGGATGCTGTTAGGCTATACACATTTCTGAGTTTGAGAACAGTTGCAGCTCTTCTAGCTCCCAATTCTAAGGTCAGTTTCCAATTCCAGGCATAATAGGTCCTTAGAGTTCCCAACCCATGTTATATTATGGCGAGAACAGCCCTCCTCATGAGCCTTTAGCTCTTTGAGTTGGGGTAAAGTAGGAAATGACTGTAATGTGAGCAAAAAGCAGAAGGCATTTCAGAACCTGGTCACTAGAGTTCGAAAAAATAAAAAAAATATTTAAATAACGGGTCTTAATATGAATATGAGTGAAATTCATAGTTTATATTGGCATCACATGCCCTGTATGTTAATGGACTGCTATGGCCTCTAAAACAAAAGAATTGAAACTATAGAGAAGATTTAGTCCATCCAATATTCATTAGCTTCTTTAATGTTACCCCTTCTCTATGTCCAGACCTCCTAAACAACATCCTTTATCTCATTCTCTTCGCTACTTTTGAAGGGAGAATTTCTTTGTTGGCCAAGGCTAAGCCTTTCACTTTAATTAACATTTTTGCAAAGTAAGAAAAAAAAAAAACCAACAGAACCTAGGAAATAGCAGTGTTATAATGAATACACAAGGTAATACATGTAAAGCACTTAGCTCCGTGCAGATGTATATAGTTAACAGGTATTTATTGAGCACCTACTATGTGCCAGGACTGCTCTAGACACTAGATACACTGGCAACAAGGAAAAATTTCTGCCTTATATATGGTCCTAGAAATTAGGCACTCAATAGTGAGTACCCCATAAAAAATGTTTCTAATTTTATATTTTTATGTTTTGTATTATATGAATAAAACACAAGATTTTAGATGAAGAAGGGAAACTTCTTGCTCCTTGAGGACCTTGACATTTACTATGTATTCCTTAGCAAAGCACAGGGGAAAATTCACTTAATTACTTTCTTGGTTCATATACCGGATGACGAAGTAAACATTTATTGAGTGGACATTTTAAAAAGGCAACATTTTGATACCCATTTCCTTAATAAAGAAAATGTCAGTTCAGTTAAAAAGTCATCATGTAAATAAAACAAACAAGTCACCCAAAAGTAGCTGTTTGTTTTTAATCCTGTAATGGTGAACAACATTGAAGAGAACATAGAAAAGCTTAAGTATTTGCCTGGTTAGTAGTTCATTTAATATGGGTTTTTAAATATGGCAGAAAATATGCTTTTACACATTAAACACAAAGGAAATTTTTGAATTCTTAAAAACCTTCCAGCTTTCAGCTAAGGTAGACTAACAGTAGCCTGCTAATCCCTTCCCATCTGAAACAACAACACATACAGACAATATGAAACACAGCTTTCAAGACTCTGAATTTTAAGCAGTGAAGAAAGGTGGTTTCTAAGAAACAAAGCAAATAAGGGGAGCCTACAATTTTCCCCAGGTACAACAGTGTAGAAAAGGGGACCCGACGAGTCCAGGGGACTCCCTGCACTGGGGAGACAGCACTGACAGTCCAGGGAGGTAAAAGGGACTAGAATGTTTGGGGTAAAATAGAAGGAGGGTGATCGCTGCTCAGAAGGAGACCCCTTGAGACGTACAGAGGATCCACTTCTGCTATTCAGTTGAGACCTGAGCAGCCTGAATCTGTAAGGAAACCACCGGGGGCAGGGAAAGAACCATTTGAAAGGATGGGAGGAAAAAGTACCAACGAGGGGCCAGAAATATGTGCCCACACCTACTAGCCAAACTGGAAAACCCATAATCCATTGGACATTGAGTACTTAGAAGGATCCACCTAGGTAGAGTAGAGGAATTAACCCTGGGCAAAATACTACTCTGTCTCCCCAAAACAAATCTGAAATGCAAGACTCAAGTATATCCAATTGCATCCACGGAACTGTGCCCCAGAACAGAGCTTAAAATATCTGTAGGAAAATGAAGATACCCAGAGCACAATAAGGTAACATTCAAAATGTTTTATGTTCAACCAAACATCACCATACGTGAGGAGGAGCAGAAACAGGGCCCGTACTGACGGGGAAAATCAGTAGGTTCAAACTGACCCAGATGCTAACATTAGTTAATCAGGACATTAATACAGCTTTTAAATGTGTATTGCCCATGTTCATAAAGTTGGAGACATGAAAGATGTAAAAGAGAGCCAGGTGAAACTTCTGGAGATGTTGGATTCATCAACGCCTGAGATAAAGATATAGTCGACAAGATTAATGGGGGATTAGATACTGCAGGGGAGAAGATTGATTAACTCGACCCCAATGGACACTATTCAAAATGAAACACAGAGCGAGAAAAAAAAGAATCTTAAAAATGGGAAAAGAATCCATGAGCTGTGGGGCTATTCCATGTGGCCTAATATGTATGTAATTGTAGTCACTGGAGGAGGGGTGTTAGTTGGGAAAGGGGAAACAGTTTGAGGAATTAATGACTAAAAGCTTTCTGGATCTGATGGAAACTAAATCCACAGATCCAGGAAAGCCAGTGAACCCCAAGCATAAGAAACATGAGGAAAGGGGCGCCTGGGTGGCTCAGTGGGTTAAAGCCTCTGCCTTCGGCTCAGGTCATGATCTCAGGGTCCTGGGATTGAGCCCCTCATCGGGCTCTCTGCTCAGCAGGGAGCCTGCTTCCCCCTCTCTCTCTGCCTGCCTCTCTGCCTACCTGTGATCTTTGTCAAATAAATAAATAAAATCTTAAAAAAAAAAAAAAAAGAAACATGAGGAAAACTATAGTAAGGAACGTCATAATCAAAGTGTTCAGCACCAGTGATAAAAAGAAAATCTTAAAAGGAGGCAAAGAAAAAAGACACTGTATAGACAAAGAAACAAATACATGAATACCATAGTTTTTTTGTCAGAAACAATAAATGAGAGGACAAAATGTCTTTCAAAAATGAGGGCAAAATAGTGTTGTTAGACATGTAAAGCTGAGAGAAAAGAACCACATTCCAGGAAACATGAAAGGAAGTCTCTCAGACAGAAGAATGATGCCAGATGGAAATACCGATCTACACAAAGTGTTGAGGAGCACTGGAAATTGTGACTCTGTGTTTGGAAGGCAGCTTGTGTGAGAAAGTGTCTCTTGTCACCTCCCTCCATAACCCTGATGTGGAGGAAACGTGCAGTGAGACCGCAGCTTTAGGCAGGCGTACTACACATAATGACTTTCCATCTACCTACGAGGAATTCTATATAATCTTTAAATATTATATCTTTAAGGTGATACCAATGCAAAGGTATAGCTTGGTTTTTTGTTATGACAGGTTCGAGATAAAATATATTATAAAGCCTGGAAATGAACATTTTCTAGAACTTGCATATTTTTGTGGAAAGGAACTGCCAAAACAAACAAACAAAAAGCTGTAGAACTTGCTGGGAGAAGAAGCAGAGGTTAGGCGTACAACATGCATTCTGGTGGAGGTCTTGGTATTTGTTCCTTACAAATAATCTTTGCTGTCCTTCAGAATATATAAGGATAAAGATGTGAGCTCCCACAACATGCTTCCTTAGTTTTAGAACTTTAAAGGGAAAAGTTGAGCTCTCACTGGTAACGTGTTTCTTTTTTTAATATTTTGTTTATTTGAAAGAGAGAGTGAGCGAAAGAGAGAGAGAGAGCACGAATAGGGGAAGAAGCAGAGGGAGAGGGAGAAGCGGGCTCTCCGCTGAGCAGGGAGCCTGATGTGGGACTCCATCCTCCGACTCCAGGATCGTGACCTGAGCTCAAGGCAAATGCTTAACTGACTGAGCCACCCCGGCGCCCCTTGTAAAGTGTTTCTTACTTAGTTCCCCAAAATAATGTTAACAGAAAAGAAATCTGCTCTTGTGGAAAAGAATAAGGGAATTTTTAATAAATGTGGAGGACACACCAGATCCTGCTTTTTAAAGGTATCACTCAAGAGTGTCTCAGGGTAGCAAATAAAACAAACTCCTCTTTCCTGGGAAGACAAATCTCTGCAATGTTGGGAGTTTTCATTCTCCCACACTGACCTGTATTTTCGGTATTTTCCAGCATTTTTGCTTTCCCATACCCCAAACATAACTGTGCATATAATTTATTTTTTAAAGAAATCAAATGTAATTTGATTATGTTGTAAAAACTTCTTCTGATTTTTTTTAGTTAAAACACATGCTTTGGGGGCGCCTGGGTGGCTCAGTTGGTCATGATCATGACCAGTTGAGCTGCCTTCAGCTCGGGTCCTGATCCTGTAGTCCCCGGATCGAGTCCCACATCGGGCTCCCTGCTCAGCGGGGAGTCTTCTTCTCCCTCTTAACCTCTCTCCTCTCATGCTCTCTCTCTCTCATTCTCTCTCTCTCTCAAATAAATAAATAAAATAGTTTTTAAAAAATACATGCTTTGCTATGATTATGTTTATTAAAAAACTTAAGTGCATAGGAAAATAAAACAAAGATTAAAATGTGGTACAGAAGTCCTATAATTGGAACAGCTAAGATACTTGACATACTGATTGAATTATTTTTCATTAAAGTTGATCCTTTAACAGTGGATTTCAGGGAGATTTGTAGAAGCATTCTTCATTGGTTTAATTGGGTTTTTTTTAAGGCGATACAGCAAATATCTCAAAGGATATTCACTTAGTAATTAGGCTATAAAGGATCAGTATCATTCCCATTCTGCTAGAACTTAAGGCCTACAGAAGTAGAAGTTTAAATGTGATTTCTCTTCAGTCTACAATATGTAATAAGTAATGTTAGGATTGAATGAGTAGAGAGAGGCAGCTAGAAGGCTGATGGGGAATAAACACACTACTCCAAATGATAGAAAAACTGTTTCTTTTAACATTTTACTGAATGTTACAATTTTAATGGCAGAAGAATTAATATCTATCTGTTGGGTGCTGGCTGTCCGCCAAACAATAGCCCAGGCTCATTTTTCATGGTCAGCGCCTCATTGAGTCCTCACCCCAATGTTAGGAAATAAGTATTGTCAACCCATTTTACAGATGAAGTTGATACTTAGAAAGATTAAATCACTTACCACAGGCCCTGCAGCCAGCAGACCCCAGGACTCTGACACATACTCAGGTCTGTCTGAAGTGTAAATCCTTCTTGGATTTCACAGCAACATCCCCTGCTTCTCAAATTCGACATCTCAGCAAATGGCATTTTTCCCCCTTGACCGTCATGTCATTTTGATGTGAATTCTGCTTTGCCAATGGATGATAGAATTAATCTTTTTGGTGACTTTATTTCAGGAATTACAGTTTGAGAGACTGACCCGAGAGCTGGAGGCAGAACGCCAGATCGTCGCCAGCCAACTGGAGCGATGCAAGCTTGGATCAGAGACGGGCAGCATGAGCAGCATCAGGTACCGGGCACACTGCCTCCTTACACGTCTGGGCTGGGAGCTGCCAGGGAAAGGAAATTGTGGTGTTTATTTATCTTCTCCTTACAAACCTGGCAGTGGATTTCGAACATTCAGTGAGATGTTGGAAGGGAATTGTAACCAATCTGATTTAAGATGTTCAAAAGGTGTCCGAAATGGCCTGATTTGTACTTGAAACTCTTTTTAACAAAATTAACGCCTGCCCCGAATGCAAATTACACGTAATTTCGCACAAAGGAGGACTTTGCATTGAGTCAACTCACTGGAAATCAGGAGATGGCACATCGCAGTCTCTCAGTTCGGTTCTTTTTTTTCCTAATTGAGCCAGAGGTGCAGGTTCCTGAAATGAAATAGAGAACATTTCGATGTCACCTGTCTTGTTTGCTACCGTACGATGCTAAGTTGCAAAATTGCACCTCAAATATCGACCACGCATGCAATTCTCCTGGGTAAAAATAGTTCGAATTCATAGATAGAGTAATTACTCAATGAGGGGTTGGTTTGAGGTTCTGAAATGTTTAAAAACAAAACATAGTCACTTGACCACAAATTATCGACCCTAGGACCATGTTTTCATGTTTAAAAATGTGTGTGTGTGTGTGTGTGTGTGTGTGTGTATAACAAACGAAGTTGCACAAGACAACTCTCATTTCTCAGTCATGCATTGTACTTCCCTGTTATCTTGTTCTACGTCGTGTTTTTGAGATTCTCTATTGTTGGGATGGGGTCTTCGTTAAGGAAACTTGTTGCAAGTCAGCTCCAACATTATAGTGACTTAATGCAATAGCTGTTTGTGTCTCATTCCTGCAACAGCTAGAGAAGTGGATGGTAGTCAGGCGGCTGCTTCTCTGCTTTCCTTCCCACAGTTATTAAGGACCCCGCTTCTCTCTTGAGAGCTCTGCATCCCCATGACCTCATTGTCAAAGCATTAGCAATTGCATCACTGCGCACGCAATCCATGGGTGAAAACCAGTCAGGTGGCCTCTCACAGATGGAGGTCGAACCACAGTCCCTCTGCTCAGAGAGGAGCGTGAGTTTGGTGATCTCTTAACCACCTGCTGTGACAAAAGAATTAAAACGTCCCTGTATCTTTTGCTCTAAAATATTTTCATTGTAAGAGTACATTTGTAGTCAGAATGTTTCCTATTCGAGTCACTTGCCGTCAGTCTTTTAACATTGTTCTTTTTTTTTTTCTTTAACAATGGTAAATCTACATGGATATCATCGTACTCTTGTTAGACTAGCCTACTTGGATGGAATATCATTTTCTATTGCAAAACATTATTTTGGACCCGTGGGAGCGTATCCACCTATGCATCCAAGTACCTAGGTTATAAGTAGCTGCAAATAAGTACATTGTGATTCCTCAGACAGACTTCCCGAACATCAAATTAACCAAAGCAGAATGGACCAAAAAAAAAAGTGACTTGTGTTTGCTTGCTTGAAGTTGCTTTCAGAAGGTTGACTGGTTGAAGATGGTGAGACTAAGGCAAGGAGAAAAATAATATTTATAAATGTGTATTTGATTCAGTCCATGTGGTTGGACATATTCGAAGAGCTTATTTTTTCCTTCTTCAAATTTTTATTAAAATTCGAGTTAGTTAACATATAGTGGAATACTGGTTTCAGGAGTAGAATTTAGTGATTCATCACATATATAACAGCCAGTGCTCATCACAAGTTCTCTCCCTTACTATATGTTGGCTCTCTGAACTTAATTTAAAAAAAAAAAAAGTATTAAGAATTTATAATAACCAAATTATAACCACATTTTGGAACAAAACCAGTGTGCAAATTGGGTCTTGAATTTCTGTACTCCAAGGCACAGATTATACATCTTTTTTTTCCCCCTTGTCTGATTCTTTTTTTTTTTTTGGAAGAGCTTTTGGTTAAAGATGGGTTGTTTTTTTTTTCCTACTTCCTGAGAAGCTAAGACTGTCCGGTTCCTAGGTCCATACACACCACTGAATCGACATCTATTTTGCTTTGGAACCCATTGTTTCTCTATTTTTCAATTCCTATTTCTACCTTTCTGTGTGATATTTTTGCACACTATACATCTTTTATTTCATTTCATCCCCTTCCCCGCAGCCCCAGGTCGGCACAGGTCTAGGGGACCATGTTGTATCCCGTGCCCCAATTCCCAACTTCCGATTGGGTCAGAAGCAAATAATCTGATTCATCCAGTGACGGACTTGTAAGAAACTGGTCTTACTCTTGAGAAGGTGAAATAAGCGTCCTAAAATGGGTGAGCTCTGATGGTAGGCGGTGGGAGATGGTGGCTGTGTGGGTTATGAGCGAGTGGAGGGAACAGTGGTGTCAGAAAGTAGTCCAGCAGAGAGACCATGTTATTCCTGAAAGGCAAAGACGCCAGCTCACTTACCATTCGGCCCGGCTGCACTGCAGAGGTTGCATCTATGAGACTACCTTTTTAAATCTTGACAACTTTCCTCCTCCCTCATTTGATTTGATTGAATTGATTTCTTTCCTTAGGTCCAAGGTGTCTTGAATGGAACACATGTTGAAGTAGACAGAAAAATTATCCCCGACAACTTTTGATTCTTTATCCTATATCCTGTATCCCTGTCTCTCACCCCGTGGATACACCATCAATAATCCTGAGTAAAAAAAATGTATTAAATGATAGTGATAAGTGCAGATGACACTACCTAATTATTTCTCCTTGCCAGATAGCTATATGATGTCAGTTTTCATTAAGCCTGATTATTTTGTATATTGGAAATCTCTAATGTATGAATCTGCACTTGAATAATACAAGCAATTTACTGATAATTCACTGGAGGAAAGTCTAACACATAGCTTCCACTGTTCCTTTATTTATCATAACCTAGTTGTTTGCTTGGCTTCAGAAATGCTCCTTTGGAAATTCAAGTCTTTATTAAGCACAATAGACTAACCTAGTTAGCACATCAAAAGGAATATTTTTAAAAATTTTAAAAATAGAATGTAAACAATTTTTTGAAAAAAGGAGAACAGGTAAAGAAGTCTTTGATACTTTAGATGTTGTTTCCTAATTCTTAGGGATACTAGGGAGGGGGTAAGAGAGCTTTCTTAGAGGAAATGAAACAAAATCAAGTATCTTTCAGACTTTTTATTTAAGTGGTAGAAATGACTAGTAAGTAGAGTTTGGTGTTTCCCTGCCTTTTATTGATGAAGTTCTCTATCTGATTCCTAAGGCCTTCTTCCTAGTCGTCACATTGACCGTTGAAACTCTTTGAAAAACTTTTATTAGTATGCATTTGTAGCAGTCAACATTATCATAGTCAATCGATGGACACGCGAGAACACTGAGAAGTTGAAGGGGAGGCGGGAGCTATCTGTCGTCGCAGCTCATTAGCTCCTGCATCCAGGCATCCAGGGCATAAGTACCACAAATAGGAACACGGTGACCTCTCTGACTCTTCATGACTTTGCTAAACATCCAAATGGGTTCTGAAGCTTCCAGAATTCAGATCAATGAGCAGTGAAGTGTTATTATTCTTCTACGGAGGAATTATTAGTGCTTCTTACTGCAGCTACAGATCCACCACGTACCTTATATCCTTCCTATCTTGGCTTTCCTCACTGTTTCCAGCCCAATCCTTCCCACGCTGTTGGAACCTACTCCCTTCCCACAAGAAAGTTTGGTTCCATCCTTTCTCCCTGATTCCTCAGAACCAGCCAGACCTGAGTCAGGAACAGTACTTATCCAGATGATGCCCTTTATTTGGGGTCATGATCAGATCCGCCCTGCTAGTAGCTCACTCTCACCCCCTGGCCAGCTGTGATTACTTGGCTCATGCCCGTCCTTCAGGTCTCGGCTTGTGCATGCTCTTGGTCTGGCAGCCCTATGAACCATCCATTCCCAATGAGGCTGGGGGCCATGCATTGCTCTTCTTAGTCCCATGGTCCGAGGACTTGCATATGCCTATGCCCTGGCCATATTCTCCGCAGACTCTAGTAACAACATTCTAGCTCATCCTTCTGCCTGCGGTCTGCCCAGATCTGTCCTCCATGTGGGGTGTGATTGAACTGCATACTACATAGAGCAGAACCATGTCCTTGAAGGACTCTTTCCCACTTCCATAGACACACCACTCTTTCCCACCTCAGGGCTCTGACTGTGTGATCCCTTCTGTCTAGAATGTCTTCCTTCTTTCCCTTGGTCACCTCCTCCTATGGATCCAGTTACCCAGCGAGGGCTCACATACTTCTGAATGTCTTCTTGATCAGTCCAAATTGGGCCAGGTGTCCCCTGCTTGGGGGTCATTAGAACTTATCAGAGCATTGGGGATGAGACTCTGTTGACCCTTCTAGGAGTTCCCTGTCACAGAATGTTTAACCTTCACTCAAAGAATGTGTGGGGATTTTCTGGAGTGCTACTGAAAATTTAAGGACATCAAAATAGATGACCAGTCATATTTCTGATTCCAATGGGCAGCAAGAACACAGTGGGAGAGATCTTGAGCTCAAATCACAATTAGACCTGTCTTATAGACTCTTCTTAAAAAAAACCCGACTCTTGGAAACCCTGATGATGATGGTGATGTTTTAGAACAATGGTCTAGAGCTCAGAAAGAAAGGAAGTCAAAAATCCAAAGCTAGAGAGACTTGCCATGTAAGAAATTCTCCATTACTGGCTTTAAAGATGGAGGACCTTTGTGAGTAGCAATGCATGTGGCTTCTAAGAATGTCCCTGACTGACAGCCAGCAAGAAGAAGACGATCTCAGTGCTATGACGAAAAGGAATCGAATTCAGCTCACAGCCTGAATGAACTTGAAGCAGATTATTCCGTAGAACCTCAACAAAGGAAAGTAGCCCAGGAGAAACTCGGATGATGACAGAGAACTCAACCATGCCACACACCCACAATTTTACAAACCTTACAAAACTGTTAGTTAAAAAAAAAAAATGGACATTGTTTTAAGCTGCTCAGTTGGGGATAATCGTTGATGCAGTAATAGAGAAATGTATCCGATGCTTTTCAACTGGTTGTGCTAGATAATATATTACAATAAGCTGAATTACAAATGTTTCGAGAAAAAAAGAAACCTTATTCTGTGACCATCAATATTTCATTCAAAAGTTTAATGTGTATGGCCCATTTTATTTTTTATGTGTGTGTATGCATTTGGGTCGGCATGTCAGAATAATCCGTGGCTTTGATTCTACAAAGTAGAAGTGTTTGAATGTGGAGTAGGGTTATTATTTACTGTGGGACAGGACTACCAAATAAAGCAATCATCTTTAGCCTCACCATTTTTATAACATAGATACCCAAGACTCTGATTGGAGTCATATATATTTAAAAAGACAAAATGTAATATATAATATAAATTGCTTTCTCTATATAAAAAAATGCTCTTTCTTCCCCACAGATGAATTTTTAATTTCTTGCAAACAAGTTTTCACAAAAGCCTGCCATTTTGGGGAGAGTAGATGCAAAGGGAATTAATGTTGTACATGTTACTGAAGGTCATTCTCTTTATTAACTAACTTCTGTGAGCTGAAGTGCCAACAATTCTATAAATGGAGTCTAAAAATCTTGTCCACACCTACAGAGAAGTCAGGCTTATTTTAGAGAAAATGTTGATTTCTGGTTAAATCAGTGAGAGGTGAAGAAACATTAGTCAAGTAGTCGCATACTTTTTGTCAGAATGAAATTTATTCATTTAAAAGCACAATCACTGAACTTTCTTACAGAAATAAATCGTATGTGAATATAACTATATGTAAAACATGCATTTTTTTCATTATCCTGCAAGATATGATATTTAAACAAGTAGTTACACTTATCGTTTTAAGATAAAGAAGGAATAAATTTGCCAAAATATTTCACTTTGGAGATCACATAGCTTAAATAATGAAATAATTACTTTAAAATGTTTTTCGAATGAATTTTTTCATTATGTAAATATTTCTCCACATACACATGTTCCCAAATGAAGTCATTTAGCCCAAGGTAAAAATCACTCAAAGCCATAGGATTCTAGATTCTTACTGCTGGTGAATACATGTTTGCTAGAAGGGGGAAAAATAATAATACTGAATCCGTTTTAATTGTTTTTTTAGAATTTTATTTTTTCATTAAATATCATTTTTATTAGTTTCCGTACTAGGAAATAAGCATTTCTCACACAGCTGAAGTACTACTCTTCCAGTAAACCCTAGCGATTTATTTGAACAGGACATTTAATTTATTGAGGTGATAATCAGAATTAACGTTGCAGTGGTATTTTCTAATTTTTTTAGAATGTCTTTTTCATATAAAAACAAAAAAAATACAGGGACTATAGACGTATTTTCGAGGTTTTTCTTTTTCGTTGCCAATTTCTTAAAAAACAAAAAAAAAGTGTTGTTCTATTTCCTTCCAAACTAAATTCCAGAGCAGAAATCTACCTCGAAAATGCTCCCAATTTTCTCAGGTCCCTTTGTGAACCCTTGTTCTTATCTTAATCCCTGTACTACCATCTTTCCCCTTACCAATTTTTCCATTTTCCTAGTCTTTCCTTTTAATGCTAACATTATTCCTTTAGGATTTCCTATTATAGGCTCTTTTTTTCCCCTACGTAAATTAAGAAGAATATTCTAGACCACTTTCTGGGCCCTCCAGAATCATCGCCATGCAGTTCAATCACATTTCTGCTCAGGTCTCGACTCCAGATAGAGTGAGAACACTTAGAGTTGTTGCCGGTTTAAAGGGGAGGCAGCCCTCTGAGCCTGTCCCATCTTGCCTAGAGTCCAAGTCCCCCGTGCAGAGCCACCTCCAGATAGTACCCTAGTGTCCTGTGAATTCCTGATCCCGTAAGACAATTTACAATGTGGATTAAAGCTGCTACCTCCTGCTCACCTGCACTGAGACTTTGCTGAGCCTTCTCAGCCACTAGAAGTAGAAGTAGGTGCTGTCCTAGCCTCTAAGTCATTCCTGAAGAGCAAGGACTGGGAGGATATGCCAAAGTCTTGGCCAGCTCGTGCTAACTGGTCAGTCAATACTGAATGTAGAAGTGAATGAGGGGATATGTAGTATTTCTCTTACTGTTCTTATTTTCATTGTTCTTGTTTCGGAAAAAGCACCAGTCTTAACTAATCTATAAGGATTTCTATCTCTATATATTCCAGAATATATATATGGTTTATATTATTCTGACCTTACCAGATCAGAATATCACAGAATATCACATTTCAGTATTCATTCTAGTTAGTTTTCACATGAAAATAGTACTCCGTATTCTAGGGCCCATTGGTTTGACGTACTCTATGCATGGTGTTGACTTAGTCTCATCTTTTTACTCTGATCTCAGGAAGATGATGGTAATAGTGATAACTTTAATAATATATTTTTATAAAGACTTAATTTTTTTAGTTGAGAGAGACAGAGACAGCAGGAGAGAGCAGGAGCAGGCAGGACAGGGAGAAACAGGCTCTCTGCTGAGCTGGGAGCTTGATGCGGCACTCGATCCCAGGATCCTGGGATCATGACCTGAGCTGAAGGCTTAACTGACTGAGCCACCTAGGCGCCCTAACTTTAATAATATTAATGGTAGTATATGTTGAGCAATTTTTATAGACCAGACATGGAAATGATTTCATAGATCATGCTATTTACTTTGAGTTGTAGATAACAACACTAGATTCAGAGAGGGAAATACACTTTCCCATCATCCAATAGCTAGGACCAGGCACTGATTTTTGAACCCAAGTGTCTTTACTCCCCAAGTATGTTAATACACCTTACTATTATTCAGTCTTAAATTATGTTGTAAATTATGCTGTTATTCAGTCTTAAGTTACATTACAAATTATGTATGTTGTAAATAACTATCTAAATGTCTCCAGTCCATTCTCATCCTAGGGATACACACATTTTGGACTGATTTTGTGCTTATTTTTTCTCTACCTCCCACCCCGACCCCAGCAATTACAGCTGTTTTGAATTCCTTCATCTGAATATATTTCTGAGATTCATTCTTACACAAATGAGGTAAAGAGTGTTAATCACATATGTTATTATTGCTTTTAATTATATCTAGACTGTTCAGCATTCTCTTGCAAATTGCCAATGGGCAAATTATACTAATATTTATGTTTATAAAATGCTAGTTGTATTGCTTTAGTCTTTCAGGCTGCTAGCAGAATACCATAGATTGAGTAGCTTATAAACAAAATAAATTTATATCTCATGCTTCTGGAGCTGGGAAATCCAAGGTCAAGGGCACTAGCAAATTTGGTATCTGATGAGGACCTGCTTCTGGGTTCACAGACAGCTTTCTTTGTGCTGTGTCCTCACTTGGCAGAAGGGGTGGGGGAGCTCTCGGAAGCCTCCTTTATCAAGGCAGGAATTCCATTCATGAAAATCCCACGCCATAACCTAATCACATCGCAGAGACCCCACCTCCAAATACCATCACAGAGAGGATTAGATTTCAACATAAAACATGAAACTGGGAGGGACACAAACATTCAGTCTATAGCACATATTAAATACGGTTTGCTAGATTTCTGTAGGATAACAGATGGTCAGCTGTCCTGAGGATTTTATGTAAGTCCTAAAAACGGTTCAGTACATAATATTTCTAATTATTTACCGTATTTCTTATAGCAACTACCATATTTAACACTTCTGAATCAATTTTGAAGCCTGACTTCTTTCCAAAATGGCATACTGAAGAACTAATACTAACTTTACACCTAAAAACAATACACCAGGGGTGCCTGAGTGGCTCAGCTGGTTACGTATCTGACTTTGGATTAGGTCATGATCCCGGGGTCCTGGGGTCCTGGGGTTGGGCTCCCTACTCAGTGGGGATTCTGCTTGTGCCTCTCCCTCTCCCTCTGCCCTTCTCCCTGCTCACATTCTCTCTTTCTCTCAAATAAATAAAAATCTTAAAAAAATAAAAATAAAACAAAAACAATATACTAAATTTTATTTAGAGGTTTTGCATTATAAAAGATATTTTGGGAAAACTAATTTTACAATTTAAAATTCTGATTGGTATAGAACTGAAAATCTTTAAAAATTCAGTCTAGAATATTCTGTATTTTCTGTCATCCTTATCATTTTTTTTAACTCATGGCTCTGAAAGGTGAAATTGGTAGTTTCATAGTTTAGAGCTGCATTTCATCACTGTGTTTTTAATTATTGCCTGGGTTTGGTAATTTCCCCGAATTTCACTTTTTTAAAAATCTCCAATAGTGGGGCTGACACTTTTCTGTGATTTTGCGAAGGTTAAATGAGAAGTGTAAGTGAAGCACACATCCCCTCACATTGTTACTAGCGAATCCCATATATTTTTCCTTCTTGATGAATAAACAGATAATCTTTTTGTTGAGTCTCTTTCCTAAATTTTCTACCAAAGCTAATACAATGGTTCCTCGCACGATGGGCTAAAGCGAAGTGTCAGGGCAGCACACTTGTCTCCTTCATTTTGTAGACTAGACAGCCACACAGAGATTGACATGACGGAGTGGAAGACACCTTTCTCACGGCACACCTTACCGTGTCTCTGCGCCTACTGCTGGAGCTGGAGCTGAGACTTCGGATATTGTGTGGTTGGGAAATGAAGAACAATAATGCAGTGATAACACCGGTGACAGGAAATGTCCAATAAATTAAGATCTAGAAGCCAGTGACTTTTTGAATGGATATTTTTTCAGACCGGAAGCACAGCAGCAAGCGATGAATGCATTGACCAAAATATGCAAGCTCATTACTTTCTCTGGTTGTTAAATTCGATAAGAGGTAGAAGTGCCCTTTGACAAAGACCTTGGTGTTTCCTTCTGCCTTTGCTCAGATGCTGAGTGTTCAAGAGCTTTTACCAACTTTTTTTGTTTATATTTGTCACACTCTTTTCAGAGGATTGGCAACCAATGATATTTCAGGGGATAAAATAACAACGAGTGTTCGATTCACTTAAGAAGAAAGACATTCCGTGGTCATCACTGGGATGGCAGGAGCTCGCTGCACACCATGAACATTGTATGTTCAAACTGTTAGGATGGAAAGGCACTGGAGAGATAGCAGGAAAAGTGTTGTAGTGTGTGTTTGAGGAGATCGCTGGTTTTGGCACCAACACATTCAAGAGTTGCCTCGGGGCAAGTCATGTGGGTTTTCTGGGCCTCCGTTTCCTCACCTGTAAAACAGAAACATTGAGTTTGTTCCTCCTCTCCACTCTTGTGCTCTTCATCCCATTGGCACCTTTCATGGTGGGCAGTGAGTCACAATCAGACTATTTTAAGACAGTGACATTATGTGAACTTGAATAACAGATCTGATTAAGGAACGAGGACAGCAAGATGTTACCAGATAGATTTGGTGCTTCAGAGGAAAGCAGATAGATGTCTGTATATTTGTGTAAATAGTTTTTTCATTATAAGAATCCCCAGTTAGGCCAAGGCATGGATTTTACATCTGTGAAAGCACAGTCTAAAAGAAATGTATCTGTATATAATGTATAAATTGCCTCAGATGATATCAATGTTTTCTGGTTTGGCTAAAAACTAGGGTGAAGCTATGAAATTAGAACAGAGTGTCTCACGCTGAGAGGTCATAGGGAGTGGGCCTTTTAAGCAATCATCATTGGTCCCATGGAAAAAAATGCTTATGGGATAATTCTAAGGGCCTAACAGGTTAGTAAGCCCTCCTTATGCTTCAAATACGAATATAACAAGGCTCCTGGCCTCCAGGGGTTTACTCTCAAATACAAAGAGCAACATATAAGCAGGTGAAACATGATAAGATATGTTGGTGCATGAAGAGAACAGGAGGTGGCCACGGGGGTAGTTTTACAGTGTAGGACTTGTGTCAAAGGAGACAGAATAGAATTGTGAAATTATTACTTTTTTTTTTAATGTAAACATTTGGGTGGCTAAACCAATGCTGAGCTTCGCTTCTGTTGCAAGCAGTGCCCATTTGCAACAAGCAGTCTTTGATTTTTTTTTTTTTTATTTCAAGGAATGTGAATGTATTCTAATTCCCCTTTATCCAGGAGAAACTATCATAGAATTTTAAATTTAAGAGATTGCTGTGTTAGCAGCAGGCAGCAAAGATGTTGCCTATTCGTTGACAGTCAAGCTGTATTCATAAGCCCCTGTCTTCCCAAACATCTGTGTACTTAGTACATCAAGAGCTGAGGAAGTTTAAAAATTGTCATACATTGTTGCTTAGTCTTCTGCACTTATTTGAGAATGTAACTCTCAGCAAGATTTTATTGAAAAGATCTGTCTGAGGAATTGACTGCCATCTCTACGCAAATTTAGCAATTAACCTTTTCTCTCTAATGCGTGAATGACGGGATCCACCTGTTGGGACTGTCATTTTGACACTCTTCATTTAAGGTAAAGGGTTTCATTCTGTCTCTTGAAACTTATGTGTTCCTGTCACATCGTAAATGCCCAACAAACATCGAAGCTCCAACTTAAGCAGGTGGCATCGGGTGGTGGTTCTTGCCATGAAGTTTGGAACCAGTAAGTCTGGGATTTGGATCTCAGCTCTGCATATTGCGACTCCTGTGACATTGGGAAATGTCCTCTAGGTGCTCCATTTATCTATATGTAAATTGAGGAGAAGTCTGTGGTAAAGATTAAAGATGAAAATAGGTTTAAAGCAATTAGTTTAGTGTTTGCCACTGAGCAAGTATTCAGTATGTGAGAGCTGGTTCTCTTCCTATTAATTTATTAATTTATGGAAGTATTGCAGTTACGACTCACTTTTCACATACACAAATAGGAAATGTCCTCATTTTCACCGAGAAATGTTATTTATTTATACCTTCTCTTCTTTTTTGTTTGTTTAGGGGGCAATTATGATGATATCAAATTAACTGAAAACAGTATTCTAACTATTGTCAGTCTCTGCCAGAGAACACCATAGTAAAATGATGTTCTTAAATTAATGTGTGAGGGATACGAATGTGATAATATGAGCATAATGCACTGAAATATCACACTGTTCGGGACACAGTCTCATCACCATTGGAAAATGTATTTACCTTCAGGTGGATAGTTGCTCAAGGTTACTGTAATTTTGAGCACCTGCGTTCTACTATTAATGACCTTTGCTTAATGCGTTTGCAACCGGGTACAAAATGAGACGAAGGTGAGAATAGAAAAAATCCTCAATGTTACTTGAACACCGGAATTGTTAGCATTTTATTAAAGGAAAGGAAGGGTGAATTGGGGGAAATCGGAAGGGGAGAGGAAACATGAGAGACAGTGGACTCTGAGACACAAACTGAGGGATTTGGAGGGGCGGGGGTGGGGGGTTGGGTGAGCCTGGTGGTGGGTATTGAGGAGGACAGGTATTGCATGGAGCACTGGGTGTGGTGCATGAACAATGAATCTTGGAACACTGAAAATATAAAATAAAATTTAAAAAAAAATTAGGAAAAAAAGAAACCGATCTAGGGTCTTTAAGGGGTTGTGGAAGCTAATGGTGTTTCTCTGAGACACGTGTCTAAAAGCCGATGTCTGTGTATCTGGTTGCTAATTCAGAGATGAATAGCCCATGGCCATGTGGGTAGGTGGCTAGGGTCAACAAAATAAAGACAACTGTATAGGGACATGAATTTGTGAAGTCGTTTGCTATGAAAGGATGGAGTTCATGATCTCATTCCATCTAACCATCCATCCTTCCATTCGTTACATATAAATTGTGGCCCTAATACATGTCCTATAGTGTAACTGACACTGAGAGTATAGCTCTGGATGAGGAAGGCAAATTGCCTGTTGTCAAATAGCCTCCAGTTTTCATTGCTGCCTGAAGGATGTAACTTTACTTACTAGGGCTGATAACCAGATCTTTCCCTGGTTAACGTTGCACTCCTTAGTGTCTAAAACAAAACGCATATCAAACTCAACTTTATGTACGTGATCGACCATTTAATACTAAGATAACACAGCAAATGCAAGATCCAAACTCAAGAGCGAGAATTAAATTTGCTCGATTCTATTTAAATTATTCTTTGGGGTGGGGATACTGAGGTATATCTTAAGCTTAAACCTGACCGTTTCAAACACTTATTATATTTGGATAATGAACTAGCATTCCAGAGGGAGAAAATTAATCAGAACTTAGTTTCGTGCGCAACTCATGGAGTCAGAACAAAGGAATAATAAACTAATGAAGAAGTAATGCTCCTTAGAATATTTGAAAGTTTTTAAATAAATATTAAAAACTTCCAAAAAGGGGATTTTAAGAAATAAGATATAAAGGAGCTGGTAGTGTTTCTGTCAAGGGATTTGATTCGTCATTTTTCACAGAAGATTTAACTTGCATTATTATTCCCAGGGAGAATTCTTTCATTTTCAGTGAGAAAAGTTAAAATAAAATAAGATAAAACTCTGAGATGCTAATTGAGCACAACGATAAGATACTTCCAAATGAAAGTATTCTGTTAAAATGGACTGATGGCCTATTTTTTAAAAGTTATCATTTATTTTATTTTTTTAAGATTTATTTATTTGAGAGAGAAAGAGTGCGTGCCTGTGTGAGCGGAGGGAGGGGAAGGGGAAGAGGGGGAATTCCAGAGCAGACTCCCCATTGAGTGGGGAGCCCAACACAAGGCTTGATCCCAGGACCCTGAGATCATGACCTGAGCTGAAATCAAGAGTCAGCCGCTTAACCAACTGACCCACCCAGGCGCCCCAAAAGTTACCAGTTTATTAACAGAACTCTAGTTAGGAAAGGAAGAGAAGTTTTTTGAAATTGCTATACAGATAAAATTTTCAGAAACAAATCTTAGGTTTCAAGATAGTGGCGTATATGGGTATAATGAAATATATGATATATACAATTGGAGAAATGTGCTATTTTTATGTGCATGATTTAAAGAATGCCACAACTCTCTGCTGAGGAAATAGAAATTGACCAATAGGTGATGGAGACTCTTCTCACCCCTTCTCTTATTACCTCTCTCACTGTCTCAGAGAGAAACACTGGACTGCATTTTGTGTTTATTCATTCCCTTGGATTCCTTTATATTTTCCCATGTGGATGCATCCAATATGCAAAATATTATTTGGCTTGCTTGTGTTTGATTTTTCCATTAAGTATATTACATATTTTTTGCAACTTGCCTTTTTTTTACTCAACTTTACTTTTTTTTAGCTTTTGTTCAGATTTACCATGTCGATATGGGTGCTTGTGATTTATACACTGTTTTCACTGATACTTGCAGGTTTTGCTTTTAGAAACATATGGCTTGGGGCATAATTATATGGACTCCTAGTGTAGGGATGCAAGTGTTTCTCCGGGGCGTGCACAGAGAGAGCAGTGGGCGACTTGTAGGATTTGAACATCTTCAGATTCCTCCGTAATGCCAAAGAGCTTTGAGAAGTTGCTGTGCCGGTGTACATTTCCATCAGCAACGAATGATCCATTGCTCCATTTACGCAGCAAAACTTGCTATTTCCCAAGTTTTTCTTTGTCCTGTTGTTGCAGATGTGGTGGGTTTGAAGGTTGCATCTTCCTGACTTCTGCACTGATAGAGCTTTTTACACATTAGCTATTCATGTTTATTCTTCCATTAAACGTATATCCATGTCTTTCGCATATTATTCTAATGGTGGTTTTCCTTTTTTATTAGTTTCTTTAATTCTCAGTATGTTCAGAAATTAATCTTTTGTTAGTTGAATGTGTTACAACCAAGTTCTCCTGGATCGTGCTTTTTCACTTCCTTTTGGTGTCCTCAGGTGAACAGAAGGGCTTACTTAGTGTTGCTAGGTTGACCACTGTGTTTTAGGATTCGTGTGTTTGGAATCTTGTTTAAGGAATCTTACCTGCTAAGACAACATTAAAATAACTTCTTGTGTTTTATTTTAGTAATTATAAAATGACATCTTTTCACATTAAAGCCTTTAATTCATTTGTAGCTGATTTTTTTTTTACATGACAGAAGGTAGGAATTGGATTTTCTTTTTTTCCATGTAAATAACTGATTGTCTCAATACCTGCTATTGAGTAGAATATCATTTGTCCCATAACTTACTGTGTCATCTCTATCATGTGTCAAATCTTCACATATGTGTGGTCTACTTCTGGGAAGTTGGGGGGAATTACAGCTTTATTATTTTGAGTCTTCCTGTCCGTGAACTTTGATGTCAGTCCATTTTATTTACCATTTTTCAATGATGTTTATGCGTGTGTTCTTAAAGGCCTCACATTCTTCTTTATTTCATTCATTCTTAGGCTCTTTAGAGTTTTTATTGCTCTTAGAAACATTATTTTTTTATAGGGTGCGTCTTCTAAAAGTTTCTTTTTCATATGGAAGTGCAATTGATTTTTATATGCTGATCGAATACTAAGAAAACTCAATAAAGTCTTTTAACTACTTCTGTAATTTGTAGATTCCTTGAGGGTTTTTATATGAGTAATCTTTGACGATTACTCTGTTCTCTCTTCTTCTAAAATCTTTTAACTTTCACTTCTTTTTATTTTCTTTTTTGTACTGGTAAGAACTGGGGGAGAGCAGGCAGCCTTTTTCATTTAATGGGATTCCTTTAATCTCTATCACTGTAAGAACTGCCACAAGGTTTTTTAAAATAACAACTTTATTGAGATATACTCCACATGCCGTTCAATTCACTCATTTGAAGTGTAAGATTTCATGGCTTTAGGATATTTATAGTCGTGCAACCATTGCCACAATCAATTTTTGAACGTTTTCATCACCCCCCAAAAGCTCCCCAGCTTTACATATTTACCTTTTCTGAACATGCCCTATAAATGGAATCATGTAATATGAAATCTTTTACGATGGGCGCTTTTAGTTAGCGTAATGCTGTCAAAGTTCACCCATGCTGTACTATGTATCAGTACTTAATTTTTTTTATTGCCCAAGAAGAGTCAGTTGTATGGCTATAGCATGCTTAATTTATTCATTAATCAGTTGGACATTCAGATCGCTTCCTATTTGGGGATATTATGAACATTCATGTGAAAGTTTTTATGCACACGTATTTTTTTTTAAATTTCTCTTGGGTATATAGCTATGAATGACATTGCGGTGTTCTTCTGTGTCTACTGCAGTTTTTCTTAATAGTCTCATTTTACCTAAGTTCATTCCTTTTAATTCTTAATTTGCTAAGTGTTTCGTTGTAAAGAACTAACAAATTTTAACTGTTATGGTTACCAATACTGCATTCCTTTTTGTTACCGAGTATTATCCCTTTGTATGAATATGTCACTGTTTGTGTATTCACTCACCTGTTGCTGAACATTTGGATTGTTTACAGTTTTTGCCATTTACAGATGAAGCTGCTATGAACAGTTCTTATGTACAAGTATTTGTATGACATACACTTTCTTTTCATTTGCGTAGATACATGAGGAATGGCTAGGTACTTTAGCAGGTGTACATTTTACTTTTCAAGAGAATGCCAAACTATTTTCAAAGTACTTGTACCATTTCTAATCCTATTAACAACATATGAGAGTTCTGTTAGTCTATTTCTAAAATACTTATTTAAACCATATTATCACTTCTACAAGTTCAGTTTGTCCTTACTCAAATTTGTCTTGGATTATTGGATGGACTTTTCTAAGTATTCATTTAAAAATCCCCTTTATATCTTTAAATATATTAAACATGCTTGTTTTTATATTCTGAGTCTGACAATTTCATTATCTTCATTCTTTGTGAATTGTATTCTGCTTAGTGTTTCCAATGAATCTGGCTCCCAGGGACTTATTTTTCTATTGTGTTTGAGACTTCTGTTTGTGGATTTATGTTCCTGGCAGCCCCTGTGTGGGAACTATTTAAAGTCTGAGGTTAAAGTGTGGTCTTCCAAGGAAAGTGTGTCATTTCTTCTGTCAAGTGTGGGAACCCGTATTGACTTAAGACCACCTCAAACCAAATGATTGCCCGAGTTTGGAGAGAGCGTCATCCATAATAAAAATGGCATTAAACACCCAGGCATAGGATGCTTCTGGTTTGTGATGCTCACGGTTCTCCTTTGTGTTTGGATTGAGCTGATCAAGCATGCCCGCCATACTTATTTTGATGGCTTCATCCCAACCTGTGGCTTTAAATGGCAGTTGTTGACGTCCTCCAGCATTTTATCAGTGAATGAGTAAAACACAACAAAATAAAACAAAGCAAGATGGGACAATTACAAATCCTCAAACTGTTTAGTTACTACGAACATGAGTTGTACAAGTAACAGAGGGCTGGATTTTAGTTGTAAGTATTTAGTTAAAAGAAATGCCTTCTGCCCTAAACCCCACTGGATGGCTTTGTCTTCTTTACATCGGGGAATGCTTATATATGCGGAGAACACTCACCTGGAGTGGAAAGCACATCTCATCACCTTTCTCATCAACCCCATTCTATTTCAACATAAAGAAGCATTTTTATGAGCCTGGAATGTGTACAGAGTTAATCTACATAAAAAATGAAAAGAGGACCCTGCCCATTTGGGGCTGTCCCTGGATAGTTTTCAGAGTCAGACCTGGAGAGAACTTTCAGTGATTCTGACAGAGGTTGGCGGTACAGTCTCCTCGGCAAAAGTGATTCCACTTACTCGCAGCACCTGCTTGTAGCCCCAGAGCCCAGAGGAGGTATATACATTTTTATCGAGTTCTGCAGGTGCCAGACGATCACGTGTCTTGCCTATCCTGAATTTTGATGTGAAAATCCAATGTTCATAAATGAGAGTGCTGGAAATCAAAAAGGAAGCACAGGGAGGTTCTGTGCCCCACCCCGTATGTTTTGCTTCTCTTTCCCATTGCAGCTGGTTTTTCAGGATCCACATAAATTGGAGGGAGGATGATGTTTTCTTATATTCCTATAGATAAGGCTTTGTGATATTTGTGAAGAGGTGTGGGGTTTTGATTCGCACACATTTAAAGAGTAAAAATGCAAGGCATGTCTTTTGTAAGTTTATTGATAAATTGCCCGAGTTAAGAGTTGTGTAGCGACTTCTTCATTTCTTTTGCAAGTATAATTATAAAAACTTTACTGGATTATATGCCTCCTTAAGTTTATTATTAAATACATAACCATTTCACTATCTTCCCATTATTTAAAGAAGGTAATACATGCAAAAGCATTTTCAAATAGTGAAGCACAACATAAACGAAAGTTGTTAGGGAGAGCAATAAAGCATTTTGCCTTTTTAGTGGCTATATATCACCAACTTATGTTGGCAGCTGTAACAATCAAATCATTTATCTTAAAACTAAACCAAATTAATGCTCAAAATTCTCATTCTGAGCTTTTACTCAGAAAAGAAGCAGGAAAATCTGGAATGTTAGTTAAAAGGACGTTTGAAACAATGAACAAGTCGAGTCAATTTCCCGTCTATTTACCTGTCCCTCAATCAAGGGTGGTTTTCACCAGACAATGGGTTTATGCAGCACAATACAGGGCAAGGACTTGGAATTTGACACAGTTCATTATTGGTTGTATTTACTGATTCTGAGACAGGAGAGCGTCCTCTTGTTCCCCTGAAGCAGCCTCTGACAGCTCATGCTCTCAGCTGATGGAGCCCTTGAAGCTACAGCATGCGCTCTTTAATGGAGGGACAAAAAGTCTTTTCTGTTGGGGAGGCCCCATAAAGGGTGGCTATTATAGGGGCTTATTGTCCTCCAAAGACCAAAAAAACATAACCAGGTATACAGTATATCTATGGTCTTAAAATTGCAGTGGGTGGATTGGAGGGATGGTTGGTGGAAAGGTCTAAAAAGACTTCTTAGGGCATTGATAAATGACAAAAATGGACAGATACAGTTCATGAAGATCTGGAGATTTGTCTCAAATAAAACTCAGCTACTTGGGCCTGATATGCATTGGGGCTCAACTACCCTGAGAAATGTTTATTGTAGTCAAATGATAGAATCGGCTGAGTGTAGGCAGCATATCCAAATGTTCCCTCATCCAAGGTGGGAGAACCATTTCCTGCCCCTTATTTCAGGCTCTTTCTAGAAAAGCATAAACATGTTTGTAATTCTGTAAAACTAGAAGCTTAGTTACACTTTTTCCCTGATCTCTCAACTCTTGCCATGAAGTTTCAGTCACTAACTTTAATTTGGCAAATGTGTCCTCTTCCTTGATGTCCTTTCATCGTGGTTGCCAAGGTTTGAGGAAATAAAAGAAACAGGAATGGTGATACTTTCCTGATTGGGCGTGACAACCTTGGGAAAGAACTTCTAATTGAATAACTTTTCTTTACGGTTATTTACCATTACCCCAAACGACTGCAAATATCCTAAGTGTGGCCCCAAAAGTGTTTTATGTCAGCGCTTCTCAGGCCTAGCTGTGCTACTAGAACCACCTGGGAAGCTTTTAAAAACCCTGATTCTGGGGCCCCAACCTCAGGGAGTCTGATTTCATTGGTCTGAGAAGGAGCATAGGGACTCACAGCTTTGGGGGTGCCCCAGCGGAATCCACGTGTGGTGGGCGACATGGGCTCCTGCTCTTGATCTAAAGCAGCCTCGGCCCTTCGCTTTTGACGTCAGTGCTGGGCACACTGCGCTTTGGATCAGACCTGCAGCTTCCTGTATTCCCATGAAAGGGCTAGACCCCGAGTCTGCAAGAGACTCTTTGCAGCATTGGTCATTTTGAAATAATAGCAGTAATAATAATAATAGCAACTCGTATCCATTCAACCCTTGCCTGTTCTGAGCATGCACTGTTAACTTATTTCATTCTCATACCAAACCAGGAGGCAAGGGAAGGTGTTCTTATTTCCCTTCGCAGGTAAGGGTACACCAGTAGGAAAGAATTACATTGGGATTTGAACATGGGCATTATGACCTCAGGTCTGGGTCATAACTGAGATTCTCAGTGACTCTTGCAAATAATTACAAAGCACTTACTTACAAGGAGCAAGAGGATCTATAAGGTACAAAGCTGAAGGGGAAGGGGTGCAGCCCTAAGGAGGACCTACGGTCCACAGCCTAATGGTGACGTACACATCCTAAAGAGCTATGCTGGCGAATTAAAAGTGCTCTGAAGAGGGACTTTGGCCAAGGGAGAAATTTCTGGTAGCTAAAGTGAACGGTGGCACTGCAGACGTGGAGAGCAGTTTATTATAAACTGGAGCTGCGTTTTATAGGGAGGAGATTTGGAGCAATATTAGGTCGAACATATGAAATTACTGTTAACCAGCCACTTGACCTACAGCCATAACGATTTCATGCAGTTCGGTCTGTGAGAGAACCATCTCGGTCGAGAGACTAGCAAGTCCCAGTGCTGGGAATGTCCCTGCAGATATTGAAGTGATAGGATTGGCTAGAGAAGGGCTGTGAATTCCGCCGGCCATTGGCATCATCCATGGCTTGCCGATTTTTTCAACATTCCAGGGAGGCCATTCTTGCAACTGAATGACTTGCTTGTCTAGACCGGGAAGCTATACTGACGGTCCCCCAAACAGCAGCAGCACAGAGTGACTCAGATATCACTAAGCCACTTGTAAAGGGCAAGTTAAAAGGTGGTCAGAAGAGGATAGAGGCAGGGCTTCGTGGGGCTGAGTGCCTGCCGCTGCCAGGAGAGTGGGAAGAACTTAGGGAACCGAACCAGTAAGGCAGTAAGAGGGCTGGGCCCTCTTTCCCAAGGCAGCGGTCCCCAGAAAGGGGTAAGGACTCGAGCGTGGGGACACTCAACAGTCACCCGGAGTAGCGTCCAAGTCAAAGAACAGTCTTCCCAGGTCCACAATGTTTGACGAATGTCACGTCTCACTTCTGCCCTGGTGCGCACCTGCAGAGCAGGGACCCCAACATTTCCATCCTCGAATCCCCCCCACAACCTGAGCAGAGGACACCAAGGGGCACTGGACTCTTGTGAGTTGAACTGACCTGAAGTGTACATCTGCACTGAAGTACTCATTTAGGAAGCAACAATTAATGTTAATAACGATAACTTTAATTCATCTTAATAATAACTTCGGGGTTTAAAAAAACGGTCTCTGCATGCTACACATCATTTCCATAAGAATTATTTGTGACGTTTGGATTCCATTTAGCTGACATCGTAGGCAGCCAGGTGAAAACCCGATTAGCCTCCTGGAAAACTATTGACGATTGTTTCTGAGAGCTTTTTCATTAAAGAGAACATCCGGTGCATTTTGGAGAGCTCGACAAAACAGAATGCTCAGGCCTAAGTGTTCCCGGCCAGTCTGATTAAGAAGGACTTTTCACAAAAAAGTAACTAACAAGACACAGGAAATAGGTTACTTGCATTTCTCTTCATTAAGCGTCTATATCTCAAGTAGAATGTCACGGAGTAAAGATAGAATATATAGAATAATGTTGCTCAACTGCCACATGACTGGTTTTCTTCGCATCCAGAACATGTTAGGAAAATAGCAGAAGCAGCACCATTAATGGCAGCGATTAATCTTGGAAATTAAGATCAGGGAAAAAATTATTATAATAAATCTCTTTGCCCTGTTTATACAGCCTTCCTTCCTTTGATATGCTAAGAATACTAATAAGTGTAGTGGCCTTTGGTTAAATGAGCAAACTATTAGGTTGATAAAAGTGTTGGAAGGAGTTTAAGTTGGATGAACATTGCTTGTCAATGGCAAATTATTACACAATAGGCATAATTTGTATGCTTTGCCAAGTGCCATGCAGAGATCCAGTGCATTTTTATTCCTTTGCCTGTTAGGTTAAAATCCTGACTTCTAAAGGATTCGAATATAATTGGAGACTAATACTACTGCTAGTTGAAATCAAGGCTGTGGTCAGTCGGCTAACGCCAGGGAAGGCATGGGTGTGTGGACCCGCTGCCACTTTGCTACTTGGAATAAACCAGAACAGGAGTGGGTAATCTGCTCCAAAATGGTTCTCATGCAGGTAGAGTTCCTTTGGATTCAGTCCAAATGGTAGATGGGCTCTTGAGTTGCTTTAGAATATTTTAGGAACATTATGGATGAAGATAGAGAATCTTAAGTTGGCGATTAATGAGCTCAACAGTAGCACTTCCGATCCCACACTCTATAATATTATTTTGCAGGAGAATGTAATGAAGAAATATTTTTAAAAGCTTATGAATATGTATTTTAAAGTTTGCTTTCTCTATTTTTATGTAGGATGTTAAGATACGCTTTCCATAATCCTGTTTACTAAAGCTAACACCATGCTTTAAGTATATATCCCATCCTCGTTCTTGCTCTTGGGAAGAAGGGATTCTTCTGAATCCCACCCTGTAAGGGAGTGTCCATTCCCCCCACCTAAGTGTAAATATTATCACTTGGTTATTACTTTCCTTTTCCATATCAAAACAGAATAAAAAGGAAATAACATTTTTAGGGTAACTACTCTGTAGGATGTTAATGCCCAACTCAAAAGAATTGTATAATATCTGAAAATGAATAGCTTTTCAACACTATGAGTTGTACAATGTATATAAGTTCTATTCAACCCCATAATGTTTTTTGATTAAAATAAAAATTTTAGTGCCAATATTTGCTCTTAATTTTGTACAGAGTTACATCAAAAAGGATAATTTCAGCATTATTTTTTAAATACTTAATCTAAGGACAAATTTTGTTTTACCATGCCTAGGTATCATAAAGATCATGAACTAACATTAAAGATAATTGGGTCATCCCAAAGTAGTGCTTCATAGCAGTTAACCAGCCTTTCCCTCACCACCTCAAATTAATTAATGCCAAAAACAAAGCCAGAAAACCATTGGAAATTCATATCAATTAAAAGGGCCGATGATCTCGTCTGCCTTTATCCCAGTGGTTTGCAATCTTGAAACTGCATCAGAATGAACTGGAGAGCTGATTAAAGACATTGCTCCACCCACCCTTCAGTTTCTGACTCAGTGGATCTCAGATCAGGTCCAAGAATTCCTATTTTTAAGTTCCCAGCTGATGCCAATACTGTGGGTCTGCGAGCCACAGTTTGAGAACCACTTCTTTAAATTATTAAATGTGTTTTGAAATAATAAGGGCTGATATTTATTATAAGAATGCTTCCTATGGATCAAGGGCTCTTGAAGCATTTTACATATAGAATTGCATTTCATTCTTAACAGCACGATCACCTGGAAAGTTCTGGTTTTAGCCCCATTTTGTATAACGATGGGGAATTGGAAGGTCATAGAGTGCAGGATGCTTTTCTAAGTCACCTAAACTATAAGTAGCAGACCCAGCAATTGAATCCAGGAATAGAGGGCCAGAGCTTATGCTTGTAATACCTGGAGAAAAATGTCTTTGTAATTCAACCCTTTTGTATATATTTTACTAATTGTATAATTTTCCCACTCCACATTTTTCATATGTCACCAATTATATTTTTCTGAGATGTGTCAAGCATGGAAATACCATTTTTATAAAATTCTGTGAGACTACAAACACAGTAATGCTTTTCGTTTTCTTTCAATCTATAAATACTCAAGGAATAAACAAGGAGAAAAGCTGCTTCTCACAAGATTACACATGAAAATGCTCATGTTATAATGGAGAATAAAGAAAGGAGGGCAAGAAATTTCACACTCAGCATGATGCTACCTATAGGGAAAAATATGTATAGGAAACAAATCTCGGAAGAAAACATACCGTAGGGCTGACATACACACTAGAGAGTGTTATACAATATTTGGGGTACTTGGAAGCACATTTTATACCATATTGTAGGCCGGTTCTTGGACAAGGCAGTATAGTGTAGTGAATCATTTTATTAGAATTGCTTTTGCATCTTAAATCAGTGGAAATTAACTAATGTTGCATAAGAAGTAAATGTAGTTTTATTATTATTATTATTATTATTATTACTATTATTAGCTTCAGTAACAAAAGAACAGAGAGAATCAGTCGTTGCAGAAGTCTTTGAGGAAAAGCTAGTTTATGAATTTCTTAGAATATTTAGCTCACGAGCAGGTCCCCATACTTCAATTCATTTTACTCTGATAATGACCTTCTAAAGAGGGAGGTACCACTCCCATTTTTGCACAAGGGACTCAGATTTTAAATGGATGTCATTATAACCCATGAGGATCTCTGCCTCCTATCCTGTGAGATACACTGTTACCCAAACCTCTAAGTGAATGGGACTCGAGTGCCTACCAAAAACTGGGGAAACTGTGGCTGTCCACGGTTATATGCAAAAACCTTGGGATTTTCAATTTTTCCAAAGATGTTCAATACTCATCGAATTAATTAAGGAAGACGAACTGGTTTGCAAACCGGAAACAATGGGAAAGTGGAGGCAAAGGCTGTTTTTGCATTCCTGCCATTTGAGAAAAAAGGGTGGCCGTTGATTTGGTGCAAGGTGTAAGGCAGAGGACTGTTTGGGTAAAATGATCCCATAAAATTCACTGCTGTACCAAAGCCAGCATGTTGTGAATGCATTCGTTCTTGCTAACAGTATGAATTCCTGGAGTTCTCTATAATGATGTGCAAACCTCCCCTCCCTACAGTCCAGATTGCTAAACCCTCGCTTCGTAAATTGAGGTGCTAGGCCCAGGAATATCATCCCCTGGGAGCTTGTTAGACCCATAGAGTCTCAAATCTGGGGTAATGTGAACACACATCAGAGTTTGAGAGAAGTTGCCATTGGTAACACTAATGTCTTCATGAAGCCAAAGTAGTAGAACTGCCTTGGGAGAGGGTGTGGAGGTTGGAAGGGGAGGCCTTGGCTCAGTAGAGGAAGTTCATGGCCACCAGGGAGAGGGGAGTTGTGCTGGGTGTCTGCCACTGTGCTTCTCTGCCTCCTGGCTCCAGCTGGACCTCTGTGATGTGGTCAAGGCCAAAGAGTGCTCACCGCCTTAAGTCCCACTGACTTTTGCCCATGATTCCTGATGGATCTGCTGGGAAAATGTGTTCTCCCCGGGGCAGCTATGGGCTACCCAGTCCTACCCCAGGTGGAAGGCGTCACCGAGGCCAAGTCCCACTAGGACCTACGCTGAGTACGATTTATTTTATAAGGCCATTAACTGATGACTCAGAAATATGAGCACGCCCTATCACGTGTTTCCTATTAAAGATGCTTATCTATATAGGCATTTGAAGTCTTACATTTGATGCAAAAATTAATGTAAATTCAATATTTTTAGAAAAGATAGGTGACCTCTTATGCATGTGAATGTGAGCTCTTCTTGACTCCTCTTAGCTCCAAGTGTCTTTGTGACTTGGATTTCCGCCTTTCCTCTTCTCAGCCCCCTGGGGCTGCCACTTCTTGTAAACACTAGTGGCTGGTGTTAAAGTTTCTACTAATTGCCTTATCATTTCATAAAGAGGCATTAATTGCTAACATAATTTCCTCTTTTCCTCTGAATTGCATACTCCTTGTATGCAAAATGACTACTTCAAATGCTTTTCCATCCCCCTTCCTTTCTTTTTCCTATCAGTGGAGAAAAAAGCAAACCTTGGGGGGCTGGAGGAAATCTTTTGCTTCAGCATCAGACGTTCTTGGTAACCTAAAAATTTATTTTGCGAAACATTGCTTGAAGTTTATTTCTTGAGCTAGATATCCATTTTCCTCAAGCCCCTTCTTGATTTTGTTTTGCTATTGTGAGGCTCTAGAAATTATTTGAAATGATAGAATGAAATATGTTTATACACGACTACTTTTCTTCCCATTCATTTCACTGATTTCATCCCATTTTTTAAATTGTCCTGTTTTCTGTAGACTACTCACCTCAACTCACATAGGCATATAGAATACACATGACGTGCCCCCCCCCACACACACACACCCCACACCAGTAATCTCCATAGACTCTACAGAGCAAGGACTGCCTGTTTTATTCATGCATTTTCAGTACCTGGCAAGGTGATTCTCTATAGTAGATGCTTAGTAGCTATTTAATAAAAGTTTGGTTTATAGGTCAAAGGTCTTTAAATCCTTTTGATTAAAAGAGTCTTTTGAAATTTTGAAATTGGAATTGTCTTGTTGAATGCTATCTCAAAAACAGTTGGAGATTAAAAATCTTGTTTTTCTAATCAATACGTATCTTTCAGGTTGGGTCCCCTGGGAGGCTGACTCCAATGTGAAGAGTCACATGGGAGAGGCATACTGGGGGTGCTGTTGGGGTCAGCACTGCAGAAGGGGAGGGAAAGAAACTGGGAAGGAAAAAGGGAAGGAAGGGAAGGAAAGGGAAGGGAAGGAAAAAGAACTGGCAGAGGGAGAAGTTGGCCGTGGTACAGCCACAACAAAGGCCCTCATCAGCCTAGGGGGGAGCTGTAGGGCTTACTTGGGGCAAGAGGGCTGAACCCTATATCCCCATGGTCAAACAGCCAGGGGATGCTGACTGCTCCAGGAAGGGAGAGGGACTGCAATTGAGCTATTCCACTGGGGGACCAACAGTTGAGGGCTGTCTGGCAGCTGCATTCCCAGCAGCTGGGAGAATAGAGCAGGTCCTTCCTGAAGGGCATCTGGGCAGAGCATTGCAGCACCCACTACAGTTAGTTATGTTTTGCAGTAATGTCACAGGACTTTATTTAGCAGACAAGCCAAATCAGTGACCAAAATCACCATTAAATAATATTGATTTTATTCTTTGGTGAAAACAGCAGAATATAAATTTCTGCATGCAGTATGTCAACTGTGTAAAACATTCATAGGAAAAAAAGACTAGAAAAGCATGTGTCAAAATGATAAATGTTGGGGCACCTGGCTGGCCCAGTTAGGAGGACATGCAACGCTTGATCTCAAGGTCATGAGTTCGAGCCCCATGTTGCATGTAGAAATTACTTTAAAAAAAATGGTTAAATTGATGAGTGTTGTCTTTGTGTGGTTTTTATTTTATTCTTTATTTTTTTTGAGTTATCCCAGTGTAACATTATTATTTACTAGTTTATGGTTTAAAAAAATCCACCATGACCATGGTTCACCCTGACTCTTTTGAGTTCACCCTATTGTCCCCCACTTCCTCATCCCTACCTACCTAGACTTGTTTAGTTTATTTAGTCCCCCTAATGTTGCCTTCGTTCCTACACTTGACATGTTGCCATGGCCCTATTCCCATTTTCCATGGCCAGCCTTGCTCTTTAAGAGACAATTGTGTCATCCGCCCTAGCCTGACCCCACTGGATTGGTCCCTTTTTATAAATGCAGAAAGTATCATTCCAAGAAGGTACCAACGTTTTCCATCCCTTCTCCTCCTGCTGCTGGAGTAAGCCAGTAATGATGGTTATGTCTGCAGGATGTTGTTTTCATTGTTTGCAGGAGAGAAAGCCATGCCTTATATTGTCTATAAACTAATTTATTTTAAAGGCACTTCAGCGTAAGCAGGGTGCTGATTGTGTGTGTTTACAAGTTAACTTAATTTTTCACCCTAGGTTTGGGTAATTAGCAGTTAAGAACCCCAATCAGGAGTACCTAATCTAGTAATGGTTGCTGGACCCTCCAAATGTGGGTACCATACTAATGGGTTTTACCAATAGAAAAGGGGTGCTGGAGACATGTAGTCATGGATGAGATGAGCAAGGTCAAAATACACCCGCTACCCCTTTGTGACTGGAGTGTCAGATTCTGGAAAATTGTTCACTGTAGAACTTGGAATGCAGGGCTCAGGGCTTGAGGTGTGAAGGCCTATGGGTCCCACACCTCCCCAGGTCCTGCGGATTCAGTCTCGTGGGCTCATTTGGACAATGGCCATCTCTGCCACCGGGATGCCGCTGTGTCTGTCTTGCAGTGAATCTCTCTCTCCTGGGAAGTGGTGTCCCCCAGGCCTGAAAGCAAAGAAGGGGGACTCTCCCAAGCCACAAACACAGGCTGTGTGACTTTTGTGTCTGCTAGGCAATCGATGCTTGAAAATGAGGCCAAATTGGGTCTAAAACTGAATTACCTTAAACCACGTCATATGTGTAGGGACAGGATTATTTATCTCCCACCCATTTCTAAACATCTGATACTGATATTTATCAAAAGAACCTTTCAGTCTTTCAATTGGTATATTCGGTATGTATTTAGATATTATGAGCCATGGTACATGAACAATGAATCTTGTAACACTGAAAAAATAAAATAAAAGTATTTGGGGGAAAAAATTGATATTATGAGCCATTCTGGAATCCCATCTCACATTTTTTCCCAAGCTGGAATTGTACCACTGCTTTGATAAAGAAAACTTTGTGGTGGGCGCTCAGGAAGTTAAAACTAAAAGAACTATTGTATTCTAGGAGCATCTAGGATGCCCATTTAGTAGAAACATTTTGGTATCTGAAACTAAGCTGACTATAGGGTGCAGTGTAGCTTAAAGTATAACTTTAAAAAGGAGAATTATAGGAGATAGTATGTAATTTTCAAAATAAATTACCATTTCTAAATAATACAGGAATGATGGAGTTATCAGAACAAAAGGATTTTGATAATTATGTTCTAGATACCTAAGTGCCTATTGTTCTGGGCAATTTTAAAGACAATAAACCAAAGCAAGATCTTTCAAATCCGCAATTTTAGATTGTTTGAAAATACCATTAATCTCTTTACCACCCTTTTTTATGAAAATATTTCTAAATCTATTTGAGATTTTGCTCTGAATAAAGCTTAAGCTATCTGCATAATCTTGGGTTAACTCAGAAGTCCCCATTCATATTCATGGTTTTGCTAAAGATCTAGTAAATCCATTGCACACTTAGTCTTTAGGAGACTAAAAAACCAGCTTCCAAACTAAGCTTTATTTGATTATGCTCCCAGGAGCATATTGCTTTTTATTGAAGCATTTTTTCTCTGTAAGTTTCTCTTGTGTACCAAGGCAGAGTTAAAAATAGATCAGAGTTGGCTGGAATTATGTAGAACCATAGTGTGTATTTCTTATTTATGAGCTATAGAAGAATTTCCCTTCTTTTTTGTCTCTTTCCTTTTTGAATATCTACAAATGAAATGCACTTCATTGAAAGAAGGCGTTGGCCTTTACAGAGCATTGGTTTTTTTTAACAGAAATGAGATAGTTTACTAGCGTTCACAAACATAACGATACCTCCTTTTAAAAAAAAAAAAATCTGTTTTTACACACCTGATAGAACCTTCAGGCTAAGCATCGTTCCCTCATTTGGCGGTGTGTACATAATTAACATTCCCACTTCCACTTGGAAAGGACCTAGAATGGAAATGAATGGAAACAAGTCAAGCCTGGATTTCCATCTGCTTGGGGACAGGGTGAGGTAACCCTTACTTCTCCAGATCTCCCAGCCAGTGACTGCAGCTATGGCCAGGCATCCTTCTTTTCTGCATTGCCATTTACTGCAAGCACCCCTCTGCCCAGATTAGCACAGGGCGAGCCCGGGGTTTCTCTTCTCAAATTATTTTCATCACTTCTCTGATGTTCATGTCAGCACAGGTCTGCTGCCTCCCTCCTGTCTGTCCGAGGATCAGAAACCCAGTTGTGTCCCCAAAAGACAAAGACTTAAACTGCCTAGTGATATAGTTTTGATGTAGTTTTAATGTAGTTTTGGAATGTAGGTGAGGTTTGGTGGCTGAGGTCCAGAGGCCCAGAGCCGTTGGCCAAGAACGAATTCTTGAGACGTCTTTGGCGCAAAATGGTGGTTTTATTACAGCACAGGGACAGGACCTGTGGGCAGGGTGTCCAAGAGAACTTTGATAAGGAAGACCCTCAGGATCCTGGAGGCCTTGCCATTATCAAGCTAAGGTTGTTTAACAGTAATGCGAAGATAGTTGGAAGTTCCCTGGAGGACCGTCACACACATCCCACCCAGGAGCTGGGGGGATGGGAGGTTACAAGGAGTCAGCTTGTACTTGGTCCTCAGCTAGCCTTCTGCTCCCTCAACAGTAGCAGCCACCGAGGCCACCTCCCTGCTGATGATAAGAAGCGTCCTCATGTCCCCACCAGTCTCAGGGCAGATCAGGATTAACACAAGGCAATGCCTGCCACGCCTGAATGTCGTCTCCTATCCAGCAGGTATGTCTACACTCACTTCCTGCGTGGTCCTGGTTGAGACCGTGCCCCTAATTCCAGGTGGAAATGGCCATCTTGCCTGAGGCAGGCTTAGGATGAGTTGGCAGTGTTTGGCATCAGTGTAGAGCTGGACATTTGGGACAGAGTTCTGTGGGGACCCTGGCCCTTCTCAGAAGTCCCTCTCACCAGCCATAAATCCTTCACCTCCTTTTCAGTGGTTTCTGAGGGACATTGATCCCCGCTCTAGTCTGACTGTCCCACTCCTTCCAATGTATTTCAATTTCTTTGACTTTCTAAAACCTCCAAACATGGAGGACTAACTCCTGAATGTATTTAATCAGAAATTTCATTTTTCAAATGAACTATTGGGAATAACAACTCTGCATTTCATGGGTTGCTGTGGTTTCCCTTGATGAACCCAAAGTAAGTATACAGATGAAAAGCTGGCAAATCACTCTGTAAGAGCATGGCTTTGAGCCGTGGAGAATAATCTGCATGTTTCAGAAAGCCTCTGTCCATACAGCCCAAAGCACGCTTGGCTTGAATTTACCAGTGATGCCTCCTTGATGGATGATGTTGTCATTTGACACCGAATACAATTGCAGGAGTAACAATACATTCATTCTTTCTGAGCCCTGGATGAGATGCCTTGGCTTGGAGACCAATTGTGAAAATGATAGTGATTGATAAGTCCCCTAGGAACTATTACATGTGCCTTTTTTGTATGTATGCCCCTACCGTTTTTTTTTTTTTAACCGAATCTGTTAATATTACTGTGTTATGATATTATCCTAGTTTATTTACTTTTTAGAGAAATCTGTTTACATCTATTTAGAAAAACACATCTTGGTATCCAAGTCATAAACTGTTGTGGCTGTTTACACGACACCCTAGGGCACCTGTTAAGAAGACATTCATAATGCAAATGTTCATTGTGTGTTTCTGTGTCCACTGCTCCCCTAACTGCCTCGGGAAACAGAAAGCGTGAGGTCTCCCTCTCTTCTTTAAGAGAATACAGTGACATTTAGAAGGCAGGCTTACATGAAATGTTAAATATGGTGACACGGTGGCTTAGAAGAGTGTCAACCAGTGACAAAGTTCTCGATGAGAAACCATAACTAATGGAACAAATTAAAATGTCCCACAGATGCATAGTGGAATGTCGTAGAAGGACATGTTGGTGGAATGGCCACTGACTCCATCTGAGCTTCTGTTGATCTTAGGTGAAACTTGCAAGAAATAAGAAAGGTCATCCTTAGAGCCTGGAGATTTAGGGAATTAGCTAAAGTAAGACAAGTTCAGAGAGATTTTGGAGGTGGATGGGAAGAAGGGTGAGAGCCAAGGACAGGAGCCAAGGGCATACTTGCAGGCATTCTTTTCAAGTTCTAGTTGAGGCTGGGCGGGTGTACCAATGTGAATGGTAGTTGGCCACCTGTGCCTTGTGTGTGTCTCTCGGTCCATCCCACAGCCGGCACTGATGACGGACCTGGGGCAGCTGGGTGAGTCCTGTGAGTTCGTGGCTAAGAACGTGGCCTCTGGCACCAGACTGCCTGAGCTCCGGGCCAATGCCCTCTACACACTCAATGACTGGAGCATAACATTCTACCTCTTGGTGCATTAGTTTTCTTCTTTCTTTTATTTTATTGTGGGAAGATATACCTAACGTAAAACTTGCCACTTAAACATGTTAGAGAGTATAATTCAGTTTCATTAAGTACATTCATGGTGTGCAACCATCACCCTTGTCCATTTCTGGAACATTCTCATAAAACTGAAGCTCTGTGTCCATTAGATAACAATTCCCCATTCCTCTCTCCCCTAGCCTTAGTAATCTCTATTCTACCTTTAATCCTATGAATTTGACTCTTCTAGGTACCTCATGTAAGTGGAAGTATGTCTTTGTCCTTCTGTGACTGACTTATTTCACTTAGCATGATATCTTCAAGGTTCATCCATGGTTGTAGCATATATCAGAATAGCATTCCTTTTCCAGGCTGAATAATATTCCATTCCATGAATAGACCACATTTTGTTTATCCATCCACCTGTTGATGGATGTTTGGATTGTTTCTACCTTTTGGCTACTGTGAATAATGTCTCTGTGAACATCAGTGTACAAGTATCAGTTTGAGTCTCTGCTCTTCTTCTTTTTTTTTTTTTTGAGTATACCTAGAAGTGGAAATTGCTATTTCTTTTTTTAAATGGTATTTCTTTTTTTAAAAAGATTCATTTATTTGAGAGAGACAGAGAATGAGCATGGGGAGAGGGAGAGGGATGATCTCACAACCCAGAGATCACGACCTGAGCCAAAACCAAGAGTCCATTGCCCAACCAACTATGCCACCCAAGCGCCCCTTAAGTGGTATTTCTGTGTTTAACTTTGTACCTTAGTTTTCTTATGGATGAAACAGGGATAATCATAGTTCCCGATGAGCAGGGCTGTTTTTGAGGATCGAGCACTAGTGTACATGAAGGGCGGAGCTCTGTTCAGAGAGTATGGAATATGGCGAGCTAGAGAGAAGTGCTGGCTGGTTGATTATACCTGAAGGCATAGCCTCGTGCAGCCTGTGTGGTGAACGCATGGAGCTGAGGTCTGAACATCAGCCCTTTTCCCACCTAAGCAGCTGGTAGCTTTGGACACGTCTTTGGAGACACACGCAACTCATGACCGTACTGTTCTCCCTCCAGCTTTTGATCTTTGTGGTCCCTCACAGCGAGGCGATGGAATTTTGGATAACCTTTTCTACAAAGCCCAGGATCTTAAATCAAGATTTTTAAACTGAACCTCTTCCTGAATTCTTGGGGAAAATCAAATATGACTCTAGGTTTTTAATTTGAAAATGTTCTTCCTAGTACAAAAAACCAGTGTAACCATTTGTGCTGTCTGTCGATTTCACTCTGAAATATCGCACGTGTTGGCAAGAGCTGCCTCGTGAAGGGGGTGATCCGGTGAGGCAGTTTCCTGTTGGTAATTCAGCAGTTACTGAGAATGGATAATCCAGTAACCAACTTATATTGGTAATTGTGCTCTAAGTGCTGCCACTTGGGCTGAGTTTGAAAAATCTCCTTTGATACAAAATTCTATGGTCATGGATGTTTGACTGTAACGAAAAAGCACAAAGGCCATCACTAATGTATCTCTCACGAGGAAGCTGGGACCATCGCCGTGTTCCTCAGTCTCACTGAGCAAAGGTCATCTTACGATAAACACAAAAACCACTTTTAGCTTCGTTAGACATCCTGCTTTTTTCTAGATTACAATCAGTTACATATTCTGTTTAAACCCCTGTGTCAAATAATATCATTCAGAGAATTCTGAGCATTGTCAGCCATGGATCAAGGAACACAGCATAGAAAGGATGTGGGCGAAAAGACACCATAACCGTCTTGCTTGTTTGTTCCTCTGCTCCCTTCACAGGATGGGAAACAGAGATAGGTTTGCAAAATGAATTGATTATGCACACGCAATTTGACATACGATACAAGTTCTAGTGTGTATTGCCATCAGAGAACATGTGCACTACGTTTATTATGTTATGGGCAGTAATTTTGCTGAAGTGTGTAGCTGCTTTGTTGAGAAAAGAAAAAAAGGCTTTTTTTTAGGGGGAGAGAAACTTGTTGAGGAAACAGAAGCTATTCTCCCCCACCCACCCCCCATTCATCTCTAGCACCAATCTGCCTAAAATTGCCTAAAATCCTCTGGAGAGGGCTTTGTGGAGAGGGCCTTGTGGGAGTAAGACACTTGTGCCCAGGGTTCTCCATGCCTGCCCCGTCACTGTTGCCCCCCCTCCCCAATTAAAGCCACAAGGACTGGAGGGTCTTTTCACTGGTCCTTCTAGACCCAGAACAACAGTAAAAATCCTCTATTTGCTGAGGCTTGAAATTCTGTGAGCCCGAGAACAAAAGCTTTGCATTCCACAACTCACAGCAAGAATATTTTTGGTTTAATGCCTTAGTGTGATTGGGTGGAAGTCTGGGTGGAGTAAGTCAAGAAAAGCATTAAAACGACTTGGTTTTGTTAGGAGGTGAAAGGGCAGGCGTTGTGACTGAGTTCCTGAACGAGAAGGGGGTCAGGGAGGGAGTGTGGGAAGGTGGGGACCAGGAGTGGGGTTCATGCGGGGCAGGATGCCAGGGCAGGGAAGGGATTAGAGTTCGGAATCTCTAATGGGGCTTTTCAGCTTCTCCTGTCTGTCATCTTTGCTTTATCTAAGACAGTTACCAAAGGAGCTGGCCCTTCAAGGATTTAAAGTTTCTGCCCATCATGATTGATGAGGATCACTTTCTAAACATGGTTGACCTTGTATAACCAGGGGATTAATGTGCTGGAGAATCACTGTGACAATAACATAAACAAAGCTCCCGGACTCGGGGCCATGGGTGCAGGCCTGGCCTGCACTCAGCCCGTGTGCCTGGTGAAAAGGGAAATGCGCAGCGCCGGTGATCTGTGCCCTCCATTCACAGCAAGGAGAGGTAGTGTGGCTGACTTGTCCAAGGAGAGCAGATCTAGAGCTGAGTCAGTGGACCTAACCATGAGAAGGTGGGCAGGAATTGGATATGCGAAGAGGAAACATTCCAGTCGGATAGTGGAGAGAGAGGGGCAGAGGGAGGACGAAGGAGACCGACAGACAGACAGACAGAAGGAGAAAGAGAGGGAGAAAGAAGAGAAAGAGACAGACAGAAAGACAGAGAGCAGATGAGGGGTGGCGGTGGAGGTGGAGAGAGTACATAGCACACCGATGCAGGAAGCCTTCCACGCACTGGATCTTTTCAGACACCAGGGAATGGACCAGTCCATTCTCATTACAGCCACTTGGTAGATGGCCTGGGATTGTCACTGGTTCCTCTCTCAAGAGGTGTGGACTCCAGCCTGTGCTTCTCAGCACCCAAACCACGAAATCTGTGAATAGCCAAGAAATGCCCTTTTGTAGGTTTGGAATTATCTCGAAATAGAGTTTAAAATAGAAATAGAGGATTGAGTGCCCTGTGTTGGGTACTAAGGTTTAGGATCATTAATTGTTGAGGGATTGATTGTTATGTAATTATATCTCCACAGATATACTCTATACATTTATGTCTCCTGGGAAATTATTTTTCAAAGGCATAGAAACAACTCCAAATAGAAACCATAAATAAGCCCCTTAAAAAACAATCTTGGTGATTTGAAATTAACACCATTCAGATATGTGTCTGGCTTTAGAGCCAGACCAAGTCTTGGAGAAAACAGTGTTATCCTTCATAATTGTGTTGTATATTTACTTTTGAACAGAACCAGTATTTGTGGATTAAGTGTGAAATTAGTACCAGTTGTGGAATTTTTTTAATCTACCTGTTCGTAGCAAGTGGCATGGGGAAGCCAGGTCACGGCACATCATCAAGCCAGATAGCTCCACTGTAACTTTCTCATATCAGAAAGATTGGACAATAGACATTGAAAATGTCCTAGCTTTCCCACAGAAACTTGATTTTAAAAGTAATTAAAATGTATGTGCGTTTCTCTACAAAAATATATGTGTGTGAGTAGCTTACAGAGATAGTATTTATCATATTTCATTCTTATGCTGAGAAATTTCTGCCTGCACCTCTGTCATCCAAGAATTGTGCCTGTGTCTATGGAGTAACAGGATTTAATTAGTCCCGGATAATGCAGTCTGATACCTGCTCTGACTCCGCCGGCCATCTTGTCATGAGTAGGTGGTGATGGGAATGATCGGAAAGTACTGGTTAATGGTATCTTTGGACTGCATGAGAATCTCATTCACATGGAGAAGGAGTTGGCTGGCTACAGCGAATCCTCATTGTGAGTGCTGATTTGATATTGTCTCCCTGCAGACAGAGCCTGGATAGAATGTTGAATTCTAAGATAGAGAAGAGAGTTGATTGTAGTCTGTGGCAAATGCTTCCGAAGGGTGATACTAGCAAAACCAGATGTAATGTAATGATGTAATGATGTAATGATGGGGTTATTATTGGAAACTGGGAGTTTTATAACTTGAAGGTCACTGACAGGTTTCAGAAGAAAACTAATTCCTGGATATGAGGTGACTTGTCCAAAATTATCAAGTCAAGACTCTACAGCTGGATTCTTAGAACTTCCTATCCAGAGCCCTTTCCCTCCAACCACATAGTTTGGAGATTGAGTAATAAATTATACCTCCCTCAGTCTGTCATGCAAATTTTATAATCTTTATCCCAACACACGCAGAATCAAAACTTTGTTTGAATGACAATAATAAAGAGACGACTCTTTCTTTAACATTTACCTATCCATTTAATATTTAATATTTTTTTAAATTTTCACAGTCTTGATGCCAGAATTATGAGCCAGCAGTCACACACACTTCAACATTGCCACGTAAGCTCATCTCATACAACTGGAAAGACTACAGGTTACAGCAGCGTTTTTTATAACATGTAATCAGTTATCAGTAAAGGGCAAGAAAGGAGACTTTATAAATAATTCTTATTGGGAGTGGATCCAGTGTCACTCATTGTAATGGAATATGTAGCTTTCCACATCATTCCCTAATGGGTGTTTCACATTGGCTATGCACCATTCATTCGGTTAGACCCATTGTATTTTCTGTCCCCAACACTATGCCCTGCCTCAGAAGCGATGCAACATGATCTTTGCCTCAGTGGAACACAAAGGGGATAATCATGACCAACACTCAGTGTACATTTACTGTATACCTAATTTCTTCCATATACTGTCTCAACCAGAATACTAATAATGTGTGGCAGGCTACTTTGAAGAATGCTGAGGAAGTTCATAGTAAGTGTTGATTAAGTGTGTGTTGAATGGTGGGATGCCTAGGTGATGCAGTCGCTTAAGCATCTGATTCTTGGTTTCAGCTCAGATCGTGATCTCAGAGTCATGAGATAGAGCCCCACGTCTGGCTCCATGCTCAGTTGGGAGTCTCCTTGAGATTCTTTCTCCCTCTGCCCCTCCTGCTCATGCTCTCTCCCTATCGCTCTCTAAAATAAATAAATAAATCTTAAAAAAAAAAAAAAGAAGATATGTGTTGAATGGTGATGGCGGAGAGGATAATGATGGCCATGGATTGAGCATTTACTCTGAGTTAAGCCTGTGCTGAATACTAACCTGAATTCTTTCATTCATCTTCAGAAAAACTCTTATTCCATTATAAGAATGATAGGGAAGAAACAGAGGCTTAGGTAGGTTAAATAAATTGCTCAGGCATAATCAAGGAAGGCTCAGTTAGAAGAGTCTTCTGCTAGGCAACTTGATGTTAAGATAGGATTTATTTGACATTGTGATTCCTGGGCAGGGGGTAGTCAGGACAAAATTAAAAGTGCTGTTGGAAGGTAAATAACACTAAAAAAATGTATGGCCACTTTAATTTTGAAAAAAAGCCTTTGTGTCATTTTTCTGGAATGCCCAATTTTCCTTTGATATTTCAAAGTGGCAGTAAGTACATCATCTGCTTGAACATTCAAAGTAGCATACGTCTACTTCTCCATAAATTGAAATAGAAAATACAGAAAATAGGAAAACAATGAAAATTACATTCAGTAAACTATAAACCAAATAGCACAAAGTTATAGTCCCTTTTCCTTTATTTCTTTGGGTTGATATAATCACACCATTCCATGGTGAAATGTACATCGTTATCATCATTAGCATTTCTCCTAGACAGAAATCCTGACTACATTAAGTCTATTTATCGCAAACTGCTAGATGCTGAGCTCTGGCATATGGTAGATGAAATAGCACAGCTTCCCCACCAAAGCGCTGAGGATCAGCTGGAGATCAGGGATGCCCATCTGACTAGGGAAAGTGCGAGGCATGGTGGTTGATGAGTTGGCACTGGATGAAGCCAGTCAAAACTAGAAGGGCCACAATTTTAGTTCAGTCTACCCAGCATCAGCCAGGACTCAAAGGAAATTAAATAAGGGCTCAGAGAGTCCTCTGGGTGACAAGTTGCTGTGACTGAAATCAAGGCCCAATGCTAAACTGTAAACTTCTCAGAAATACTTGTTAAAGCAATCCTGCTATGGTGAGGTCACTTTCACCTCACTTTGCCTCTGTGAATTTCGGGATCCCTGCTTGATGAGACAGTGGTTAAATCCAGCATGATTTAGTTGTCCCGTGGAGGATATATACTCACAGCAAGCATCACCTGGTCCTTCTCTTTAATTCAGGTTAATCCTAGGATTCAGTAGGGGCAGGGCCATGGTAACACTTGGAGTCAACAATTCTGATTCTACATCAGAATTTTGGCCTACAAAATGGAATGCAGTGGGAGGCAAAGTGCGGCCAGCCACCTAAGCTTTCTCAGAAAAGGTCCTCAGTCCATGACCACTCCTTACCTGTCAGGTCACAGTTTTCCCAGGAAGAGGGGATTAAAGTTTATGCCTGTACCACACTCTCTTCCTTCCTTTCTTCCTTCCTGCCTTCCGTGCCTCCATTCATCCACCCTCCCTTCCATCCAGAAAACTCTTACCACATCCTTTCCTTGTGACTCATGGTGCTTATGTATTGGAGTGGGGAGACAATAAACCAGTAAGCAAGGAAATAAAATGCAGATAATTTCAAACAGCGTCTTGTGTCTACCTCTGAAAAGATAGATGCAGAAGTCAAAGTGCCAATAGTCTAGGACTATAGCAGTCTAATAGTCAGCAGTGGAGCAGAAGGAAGGGGCCCACAAAAGGGAATGAAAAGTAAACCATAAGAGCCTTTAAGTCACAACCGCCGAGAAGAGAGGATTTCAAGGAGGAATCTGTCAGGCATTTTCAATACTGCTTTGAAGACATGTACGATAAATCAAGACTGGTAACTATTGGATATGCTAACATGGAAGTCATTAGGACCTGGTCAAGATCAATTTCAGTGAGATGGGGAGCATGAGAAAGTCCAAGAATGGAACACCCAAAGCAGTAGAGTGTTTTTGAAAAGTTCTACTGTAAAAAGAAGCATCAAGAATGGACAAATCAAGTGTGTGGTCTATAAAATTATGCTGAGCTGAATTCTATCTTCACTGTTCTCGAACCTTGTTCCAATGGCCTGATTGCCTAGCCTGACCCAACCTCAGTTACTTCAACCACATGATGATTTTAAAAAGCCCTATTAAGGAAGGATGCAGGGAGCTAAATATTTTCTTTTTTTTCTTTTCATTACATTTGCATGTGTGTTTGGAGGTAGAGAAAGGGGCACAGAAAAAAAAAAAAGAAAAACCAGTAGAAGTTTTGGGGGTGACATTATATTATCTTAAAGTTACTTAAGTAACACAGAATTAGCATTACCCTATCTTGGAAAGAAGACTTTTTAGCCATATTGAGAATTACCTTAACTTGATTTTATATGCAAGTAATTTCCCTCCATAAGGATGATGTCAAGACTTGACTTATTTATATTTCTTCTGAGATTTATTAGTTAAGTATATATCTTAGAGTAATTACAGTAGGTGTAAAATTATGGAAGATCAAATCAAGCCAGTGATTTACAGGCTAAGAGAATAATCGCGTGATTTGAGCACATTTTGTGCTGGGAATTTGGCAGTGTACCCTTGCCACATCTCATATGGCACTTACACACCATGTATGTGTTGCATATTCAGAAACTTGAACTTCCTGGTTTTGGAATGTTGTAATTCCTTTTGATATTGGAAAGTAACTATGGTGATGTACTTGCTCTGGAAATGTATATTTCATATGAAAGTTTCACTTTAGGTGGTAGTAATGATGTACACGGGGCCCACTGCGATAGTTCCTCCCATTAACAACAGTAGCTACTGTGTTTATGTAGGAGGGCCATGCCACTAAGTCGATCATATTTTAAATTCATAACATCTTTTCAAGGTAGGAATGGCAAAAGAAAATCCCCACTTTTCACATGGCCAGGTTAAGTTCCTTAGTGTGATCATTCGGGAGTAGGACAAATGATTAAAAGCAAGGCCCTCTGATGATCAGCGTGGTACTTCCATCTCTAGTGAGGCATCTGCATAATTAGATTGATTCTGTGCAAGCAGGAAAATGTCAAACACAGCTCACAACATTGTGCAAGTAGTTAGTCTTCATTCTAAATGCTTCCTAATGGCAGCCAAAACATCGCTGGCTCAATTTACACAGTTTTTCAATGAGCAGAAAATGAGAATTTTAGCTCTAGCCATTCCTCCACGCCAAAGAGGAAGTGGTTCTGTGGCGGTAAAGATGATTTTTTAAATAAGAGCTTTGTTGAGATTAAGTTCACATGCCATAAAATCTGTGCTTAAAAATGGATGTTTCAGTGAGTTTTGTTATATTCCCACAGTTGTGTAATTATCACCACGAATATTAGAACATCTTCATTAACCCCCAAAGAAATGCTGGACCTACTACCTATCATTCCGCCTTTTCTTTTCACCCCCACCCTTGGCACCCAGAGCTACTTTGGGTCTCTATGTATTTGCCTTTTCGCAACCTTTCATATAAACAGAATTATGCCATGTGTGATCTTTTATAACAAACTTCTTTAACTTAGCATAATGTTTTCAAAGTTCATTTATTTTGTACACATATGGGTGCTTCATTCCTGTTTATGGCTGTGTAATACTCCATTGGGTGGCTAGACCACATCTTGTTACCCATTTATCAGGTGATGGACATTTAGTTGGTTTCTGCCTTTTGGCTATTCTGAGTAATGCTATAGGAACATTCCTCCAAGTTTTATGTGGGGGTGTGCTTTCATTTATCATGGAATAACTTGAGGACTGGAATTGTTGGATCATATGCTAACTTTATACTGAATAATTTGAGTACCTGTCAGACAGTTTTCCAAAGTGAAAGTACCATTTTGTATCCCAAGAAGCAACGAAGGAGGGTTCAGATGTCTCAACATTCTTGCCAACACTTGTTAGTATCTATCTTTTTATTTTATTTCAGCCATTTTAATAGGTATGAAGTAGTATCTCATGGTGGTTTTGACTTGCATTTCCTGAATCACTAATAATGTTGAGGAACTCTTCATTGGCTTATTGGCCATTTGTATATCTTTTCCGTAGAAATGTCTACCTAGATCTTATGTCCATTTTTCAATTTGGTGGTCTTCACACTGTTGAGTTGCACACGTTTCCTCCCACTTTCTGGTTTATTTCACATTCTTAATGGAGTCCTTCGAGGCACAAATATTTTTAATTTTAGTGCGGTCCAATTATCTTGTTTAATTTTTGTTGCTTATTATGTTGCAACAACATATTATTATTATGCTTTTTATGTTGCTTATTATGTTGTTGCTTATTATGTTGCTTATATGTTGGATGCAATATCTAAGAAACCATTTCTTAACCCAAAGTCATGAAGATTTATCCCTGCATTTTCTTCTAAAAGTTACATAGTTTTAGCTGTTACATGTAGGTCTATGATCTATTGCGCATTAATTTTTGCTCAGTGTGAAGTAAGAAGTCCAACTTCATTCTTTTGAATGTGGCTATCTGGTTGTCCAAAGACCTATTTTTCTACTTATTGACACATCTACCCTTATATCAGTATGTCATTGTTATGAATACTGCAGCCTTTTAGAAATTTAGAAGTTGGGAAGTATGAATTTGCCACATTTGTTCTTTTTTGACTGTTCGACTATTCTTTGTCCTTTTTTTTTCATGTGAATTTTAGGATCAGCTTATGGATTTCTGCAAAAAAGAAAAAAAAACAGCTGAGATCGTGTTGTATCTACTGATTATTTTTGGGAATATTTCCATCTTAACAATATTAAAATTTCCGTCCTGTAAACACGGAGTGTTTTGCATTTATTTTTATCTTTTTTTATTTCCTTCAACAGTTTTTTTTTCATTTTCAGTTTTGCCTTTCTTTTGTTCTATTTATTCCTATTTTTCGATGCTGTCATAAGTGGGATTTTGTTCTTAACTTCATTTTGAAATTATCCATTGCTACTATGTAGAAATGCAAATAATTTTTGTATATTGATCATGTGTTCTACAACCTTGATAAACTTATCAGTTCTAGACATTGTTTTGTAGATTCCTAGGATTTTCTTTATGCAAGATCATATTATCTGTGAAGAGCAATAGTCTTATTTCTTCCTTTCTAATCTAGATGCCTTTTATTTCTTTCTCTTGCCTAATTTCCCTGGCCATGTCCTTCATAACCATGTTGAGTAGAAGCAGTAATAGTGGACATCCTTGTGTTGTTCTTGATTTTTGGGACGATTTAAAATGTGATTACTTATAATGATATATATTGGTGAAGATTCTGAAAATTCAGTTACTCTTGCTAACTTTGTTTAATAATAATGAAATTATTGTACTTCATAAGTAGATATTTTTGACTTGTGTCAAACTAGTAAGTTTTCGATAAACTATACTAAAAGATTCCATTATAGATTCTATAAGTATTTTATAGCCTTTTAACTAAAAATTTTACCTTAGAATATTTAGATTTCCCATGTAATTAACACATGCACTTCTGTTGAAATTCACACGAGTGTTATTTTAAAGCCCAGTGTGTTGCCATGTTCATAAAAAGACATATTCTGTAGTGCTATAAAAATTATGTAATTGCATATTTGTGTTTTGCTTTTATGTCCAGGATTACAAGATAAAAGAAAATCCAAGGTATGTTATGGCATAGAATGTAGTATAACACAACTTAGTTTGTCCCTTGATAATAACCATCTTGAAACTTCTTAACCAGTCAACTAAATAACTCCATACCTTTCTGTGTGCTACCTAGCGGAGTGGAGCCCTTGCTGGTTAACATGCATCATACGCTGAATTTCCATCCGAGACTCTATTCCTCTCTTTTCTAATTTTTCACATTGCATTACTGTGGTCTTGTCAGCAGAAAGAGGATAGTAGCTTCATTTTGTCTGCAGGGTTTCACATCATTAACCTTCCAGTGTCACTTTTATTACACGAGGAAAATAAATGGACTAATATTTGAGGAAAAGCACCGCAGTATTCCCCATGCTGAGAAAATACACTTTCAGGGTGTGATGACCATGATGCTTCTGCACAGGAAAGCAGCCCCCTTTCATGAGGGAATTGGTTTTATTGGTGAGAATTAATGAGATGCATGGTTTTGTTTGTATGTTTGTTAGCCCTGCTTTTAAGGAAACTTGATTGATTTCTGCTCATATTATTTGACACAACCATTAGAACACATTCTTTTCATTGCTGCAATGCAAAAAGTATTTTAATGAATTCCGTAGAAATATCGTTGCATTTGATTTTTTTGAGGACTGCGTGTGTGCATTTGCAACTCATGCAGGAGGAAGGTCAACGTCTAAGCAAATGGGTACTTTAGAGGTTTGTTTTAATATTTCCCATGTATATGCCTAAAATGCCAACTTCCATGCATAACTGTCACTGTACATTCATGCAGCATTGCTTTTTGAGGTCACACTGTGACATTTAAAGATGAGGAAATTTTTATATTGTAGACAGTTGAAAGGACACAGTACAATAAGCTTGACAGCTGATCATCCTTGAAATGTGTTATGCAATTACATAGAGAGAAAACGATTTTTAAATATTTGTATTGTGTTCATACTCTTAAACATGTTGGTAACTCAAAATCCATCATGTGAATACAGCCAGCCATCAGGGAAAGAACATAACTAACTTCTTTCCCAAACAAGACGTATGGATACATCATTTTAGAGACTGAAGTGTCTTGCATGGATAATCATGTAGTAAGTTTTATCCCAAATCTTTTCAAATGTACCAATCAAAACTATGACAGCTAAATACTCGTTCATTTCTTAAGTTACTTCTTTATTATCAGTGCACGCAAATGGAATTGCTCGGTCAACGGCATGTTTGTCTTTAGCGTGTTTGATACCTATACATACTTTCTATTGTCTTACAGTTTATTTGTATATATCTCTCTCCCTTTTTTAGATTATTGAGTCATGTGTCTCTGGACCAAGCAAAATAGATGGTGTGGACTTAATAAATGTCCAGTGAATGGTTCCACTTATAGTTAGACACATTTGGAAATTAAGATATAACGAGATTTAGAAAACTATAGAACTAGGGTGCCTGGATGGCTCAGTCAGTTAAGCAGCAGATTCTTGGTTTCAGCTCAGGTGGTGAGCTCAGGGTCGTGGGATCATTCCCCACTCCGGGCTCCAGCCCCACGTCTGGCTTTGCGCTCAGCGGGGAATCTGCTTGTGGATTCTCTCTCTCCCTCTGCTCCTCTCCCTACTCCTGAGTGCACTCTCTCTCTCTCTCTCTCTCTCAAGTAAATAAATCTTTAAGAAAAAGAAACTTACAAAACTAAATTGCTAGAAAATCAAATCCAAAAAGATGTTTCAATCATTGATACCTATTTGGTGATCTTCAGTTACACATTTTTACTTGTCTTCTGTCTTTTCTCTAATAGAGATGGTTTCTAATTTCATTGTGAAAATAACTTTTAAGTGAAATGGTGAGATGCGGAAAAACTGAGTGCAGTTAAGTATCTAAGATAGGAACCCAAGAATGTAAGTAAATGCTAATTCTTTCTGCATCACACTGACCAAACATTTTGCAGCCTATTTTCTGAAATAGATGTGAAAAGATTCAGAAATAACAGACACATTGAAATAGCCCATGTTGTCAAGGATTTCACCGTTTGTTTTTAGTTCAGGACCAGTTTGTAGAACAAGCATGGCGTCACATCATGAATTCAGGTGAACGTATTCGGCCCCTGGATCCTCACAGAAAGGGAAAAGGAGAGGGCATTTTTGTGGACCGTTCAGACCTGTAGCCACAAAGAGATAAAGTAAGGCATGCACACAGCTGGAGTGTAACCTAGTGGGCTAGATTTTTTCTCCCGCTGCCTTGGGCGAAAGCCAACGATGTCACTAATGAACTGAACGCCCCTGTTGTCTCACACGTTCTTGTCATCGTGATGCCAGAAGAAACCAAGGCCTGGAAGAGAGCTATACTCCATCCCCCTGGGGCCCTCTGTAAATCAGCTGTTAATCACTTCCCACACCAGTACCTTGACCTGGGTGCAGGGTGTGGGACCACCTGGAGAGGTGATGAAAGGCAAAGGAGAACCATGCACCACGTCAGTAAAATTGAATCGTGATGAATGAGTAAAGTGTGTCAAATACAGAATGGAGGAAGTGACTTCAGGTCCTTGTGATATTGACACAAACGCATGAAAGCCAGCATGGGTGGAGGTAGAGAAGCATGGGGATTTATGCTGGTGAACTCATGGCAGTCAAGGTCCAAAGACACTTATTTTACCTTTACTCTTTAGGAAAATTGATAGCAGAATTTTAGCCTTTAAAAAAAATAATAATGGAGATACTAATTGCCTAGATTTGATTTAGGGCAATAATTCTAGCTAAAATGTATAGAGGCAAATTATAGGGAAGCAGGACTAAGGGCAGACTCTATAGGATTGGGGGATAGGTTGCCATATAACTCACAGGGCCCAATTCAAAATGAAAATGTGGTGTCTGTGGTTAGAAAATTATGAGGACTTTTAAGATGACAACCAAGCATAGGATTGGAGAATAAACCAAGCATAGGATTCTATGCACCTGCATAGGGTCATGTGTCCTTGAAGCCAGCCCTGATTGGGGAATAAGTGAGAGGTGAGATAAATCCAGGATACTTCTGTGCTTATGTTTGAATGTAAGGCGTCATCATCCCATTAAAAGAGAATTGAATTTCAGGAAGAAAATCTGCTTCATGAGGATGTAAAATACATTTGCCTTGATGATTTTGAGCTGACTTCAAAAACTATTCCTTGGTAATGTCCAGGGGCATTCAGAAGTATGAATCTCAGAAGTATGAGCTCAGAAGTGAGGTGAAATTTTAAAATAAAGAACTGAGTGTTAGCAATACAGAGGTGATATATAATACCCTCATGAAAACCGTATAGGATGAGAATAAATGTGACCAAGGGCAGAAGCTTATGGGACACCAGAGTTCTAAATGGGGGAGGATTTCTTAAGATGCTTTTTTTTTTTCTTTTTCAGTATTCCAGCCTCAAGCTCAGTTCTTAGTATGTAAAGGGGAAATTAATGGACAGGAGAAAAATGGAAGATGAAACAGTTATTTGGCACAAGATTCAGGTGTCCACTGCATTTCTAGAAATTAGATGATCCATCCATTAACTGTCCACAAATGGGCTTGTTCATCAGCCCCTGAATTTGGAGGAAATTTAATTAAAAGGGAAATCCTTGAAGCCAGGGATTTTATCTTGGCTCTCCATTCACCTCCATCCTTGGATCCATCACTCACTTTTGCCAGCCTCCACTTCCTCCTTAAGACAACTTTGGCAGTGGTGCGGGATTTCTGCCATCTTGAATCTTCTTGCCAGACATGGCTCTAGCTCAATTATTCTAATTTCCTGACACATCCTGGGTTAAAACTTTGGTTTTGATCTTTGCCTACTACAGATAGAAACCAAATAGAATGATATGTCTGTGACTCATTAAATGTTAGATAGTTTTTCTTAAGAAAGTGAAATGACCTTTAACATTTTCTGAGAAAACATGACAGAAGAGCTGCGAGTAATGACTTCTTTAAAGAATAACTCCAATCACCTCTCAGCGAGACAACGTGAAATGCCACAGGGCTTTCACTGAGCAAGGCCTTATTATCATAAAGTTCAGATTCTTGGACAGAGCACCACATTATCAAAGTTTCCTGTGTTGTCGTGTAGAGACTCGATTACGTGTGCCTCTTTCATGATAAGATGATGAAGCTGGAGGTGGAATTTTTAATCAAACGCATTTTAATGTGAGGCTATTTACTTTTTCCTTCCTTTGAGTTCTGTTTCTTATATAGTTTTTAATGCCCGTCACAAATACTATGTACAATAGTGAGAGTCCTAGTAATAATTAATGAAAGAAAAGTACAAATGAAGGTTATCCAATTACATAAACATAACCACAAGCCAAGTCATCATAACCAACACCTAAACAAACACAATTCTTCTCTTAGAAAAGTTGTTTAGATGAGTGCTTCATAAACTCAGGATCGTAGGAACCAAGGATCTTGCTAGATGCAGATTTGGCGTGACTGGTTTGGTGATGGAACCTGAGATACAGCATTTTTAACCAGCTCTTTGATGAGTCCCATGTTCTCATCGAAGACTGCACTAAAGTAGCAAAGATTATAGTCTTAAGGCAAAATACAGGACTTTTTTTTTTTTTTTTAATTCTCTTTTTTGTAACTTGTGAAGTTTTGATTCTGTTCCTAAAAATTACAATAAGCATTTCTGGTCTGGTAGGAAAGGGAACCCCCTCTAGAGAAGGTGAAAATTTTAAACACACTCCCCAGTAATGCCTGTTTGGAATGATAGCTGTGCCTGTGCTAAAATTTAAATATGTTTTTGCCTAAATAAGCGTAAAGGGATTATTAGATCTACTTTGATGATTTTTCCTACTTCAGAGATTCTGTATGTGTTGTACATTAAAAAACTAGAGTGCTAACTTCTAATGTTAAAGGATAAACCAAGGCATATTAAGAAATCTAACAGTTTATTTGAATGAAAATCCATTCCAGTAGGGCAGTGCCATATTGGAAGTGGTTAGTAACACTCCACTGACATCAATCAGTGGGAAGGAAAAAAGGAAGGAAATCATCACTTGGCTATACCTTAAAGCTTTGTTGGCTGTTTGTGATTGGTTGTCCTTAGCATTTTGATTTGAAAACCTTGAGGCATTTTCAGGCTTAGGTTTTGGTTGGCTTATGTAAGCCACCATGGCATTCAAGATAGTCAAATGGCACCTCGCTAATGGTCTCCTTGTTTAATTAATTTAACACCTATTTATTTACCTCATATTTTATTTGGATATTTTTGTGGCCCCCTTTCCCTGTTGCTGAAATTCTCCACCCTGTAATTATAAATATTCTCTACCCTATAATTGTAAATATTCTCCTGCTTCCAAGCTCCTCTTACAGGGTCTAGTCTTTAAGCCTGAAACTTTCATTACTTTTTTCCATTATTTACTTTCTTTTCTTTCTTTTCCCAAAGTCTACTCTTAGATAGGAGGAATAGGATAAAAATAAAGCTGTTTTGAGCTAGATAAATGTTACAAAATATCCTATGGGATGGCTTTTTAAATAGTTTTGTGTGTTGTTGTTGTTGTTTTTTTATAGTTCCAGAACGTGTGTAATATCTGGCATCCTCTGTCTGTTTTATAACCACCTTTTATAAGTCTAAATGCTTGTATTTGCAGAGGATTGTTTCCTTTAGCCAATAAAACTTAAATCTGTTCCCCAATGGGATGCCTTAGGGAAACCAAGAGAATACTGGCCTTTTGTAGTTACTGGAAATGTGGTCTTTCTTATTAACACTTAGTTACTTGATCTTCATAGTGCCCTTTTGTATTTTAAAGCAGCCAGTTGATTTTTTTTTTTAAGATTTTCTTAATTTATTTGACAGAGAGAAAGAGATCACAAGTAGGCAAAGAGGCAGGCAGAGGGAGAGGGGGAGGCAGGCTCCTTGCTGAGCAGAGAGCCCGATGTGGGGCTCGATCCCAGGACCCCGAGATTATGACCTGAGCCGAAGGCAGAGGCCCAACCCACTGAGCCACCCAGGCACCCCCAGCCAGTTGATTTTTGTCCTTAAAGAGAGTCAAAGACATAAAAATGTTACCTATGTTGAAAGCCAGACATGTTAATGCCATTTAATGTCACCCCCAAAAATGATATTTCTGGTGATTTTCTTCAATTCTAATAATATTGCCTGTTCTGTAGTTTTAATGACAACTTGAAAACTGTGCTGCATCCTGGAGAAATTTTTTATGTACACTTATTTTTCTTTTGTAACTCAAAGTTATTTTTTTTCATTTCTGTATGAATATTAAAACTTTCTCAGAGTGCCACATAAAAGAGATTTTTTTCACTTGATAATGTGTTGATATATGGTGATTGGGACCACGTTAAAGAAAACCAATTTTCTCCTTTGCTTTATTGTAGTGGAAGCAGGAGGGAAACAGTTCTTTCCAGCTCTCCATCTGTTGTTTCAATGGGAAGTCCCAAGTCCGTGGTGATTGTTTGCTTACCAGACCATCAACATAAGTGCAAAGAGAAAAGTCAGGTCCCACATCAGCCTAAAGCTTTGTATTTAAATGTATATGCAGAAGAGAGACCCTTAGCTATAAAACAGACCTGTAGGTTATCCCGTAGAAAAAGGAAATCTTTATAAGCACAGTTTTTCTGGCCATAGAAACCAGCCATTTCCAGTAGCTGAAGTATTTCCCTAGAATAACTCTTCAGAGACAGTAAATATTATTTCACATACTTAAGATAATTCTAAGTCCTAACAGCCACTATATAGAATTGAGGACCTCAAGACAGATAGATACAGTAAATAATGTCACCTTCGTCCATAGCTAATGCTGACAAAATAGAATTCCACTGTGTTATATGTCCAAAGCATACTGCCATTGAACACTTTCCATATCCTTACTTGCTGGAGGTCAGCCCACTCTGGTACCCTAAGTCCTCCTGAGCCCTGCACCTGGGACCTCCTTGCCTGGGCTGTGGACCATGTCCTCCAGTGCTGGCCCTTGGACTCCTCTTGTCCCCAGGCCTCTGTTGCTGCTGGTAATCCTCAGAAATGCGTCATCTGGGCAACTCCAGATCATGGTCAGAACCCCCGCTTTCAAGTTCTCACAACATTAATTGTTACAAAGTGTTGGGAAATCCCATGAGGACAGGGCATATACCTGCTTTCAGAGCAGGCTTCTGGCTGACTGGGCGCCCATGCCAGGCTTCTTAGCAGCCTCACAGGGTATGGTGGGAGGGAATGCACCATGTGCCTCTTTGCCACTCCCCTGAAGCTGTGTGGCACTGCCCTGTGCCAAGGAGGAAGGAGGAATTGCTTCCCCATACAAAAACTCAGTTCCTTATCTGCCTCTGGTGGATGGAGGTAGGACATTCACTTCTCTGAGTGAATCCCCTGCCCACTCCACAATGTACATTCTGGGTGCTGTAGCCTGGACAGGAGTGTTCTCAGTCCCTTTGGGCCTCTGGAACAAAGCACCACAGACCATGTAACTTATAAAAAAACAGAAATTCATTTCTCACAGTTTTAAAGACTCGAAGTCCAAGATTAGAGAGTCATCATGATTGGGTTCTGGTGAGAGACCCCTTCCTGGTTCATAAATGGCCAACTTCTTGTTTTATCCTCATGGCGGACAGGGGGGGAGTGAGCATCCTTAGGTCTCCTGATAAGGGCACTAATCCCATTCAGCAGGGCTCCACCCTCAGGGTCTAATTCACCTCTTTATACAGAGAGTAGGTTGGAGATGGCTTTATACAGAGAGAAAGAAACTATCACAAACCCAACAGGACTGAAAGTCATTAGACAGTGGATGTTCCAAGTGGAGAGATGGAAGGACATGGGATAATTCTCTAATAGGCACTGCTTCATGACTTTTGCCCATAACAGGAATATATGAGTAATCTAGGACAAAGTGAGCCTAAGTCAAACTCAGTGGAAGTCTGATCTTGACTATTCAACAAAAGGTTTAAATTATAATAAGTGTATAATACATAATAAATGAGCCAGTGTTGGCTCACAACTTTGGGGGTATTTCCTGCCACACATTTTACAACACATTTCAAATTACCATTGCTCGTAATTATATTTATATATACTGGAATACAGTCATCCATTTATACATTTGTTTTTTAACCCATCCACCACTGTGTTAAGTAAAATCAAGATAAATAACATCTGCAATGAGAATGCAGTTTATTACAAGAGATAAATCTATATAGCTATGTATCTCTAGATTTTTCTGAAGTTTAATTTATTTGAGAGAGAGAGAGCGTGTGCCCGTGTGCAAGTGGAGGGAGGGGCAGAGGGAGAGGGAGAGACAGTCTCAAGCAGACTGCACTGAGTTGGCAGCCTGACTCCACAGGACTCAGTCCCACCACCTGAGATCATAAACTGCACCGAAATCACCACTCGGATGTTTAACCAACTGAACCACTCAGTCACCACTCCTCAAATTTCTACTTGTAAAACTACTTTTGAAAATTTTCTATGGTGCTTATCATTCAGTTGGTATTGACTCATATAGATATTTTATATATGGATAAAAATACAATTTTTATTAAACATGGAAAAATACATCTTTTATGATAATTATGAGGAAATGTCATGGAATAGAGAACAAAGATCTTAATTCCAAAAAAGGTTTATTAGGGAGAACATCAGGAAAGTGACACATCTTGAAATATAGTTAGGACTTTCATGGTCAGAAATGGTAGCAAAGTCTATTTACGCCAAGGGAACCCAATGACTGGAGTACTGGAGATGTGGGAAGGAGCCACATGCAGGGCCTCACAGGTGCCCGACTGCAATGGGGTGAGATCAGATCTTTCGGTGCTTAGAAGCCTGGATTTGGTTCCTCAGTGAGTAAAGAGCCACCGAAAGTTTCTGAGCCATTTAAAGACGTTATTGTGTAGGAACATAATTGGCAACCGTATAAGGGTATTTTAGAAATAAAGGGGAACTATGATGGGCCAGTACTCTGCAAGGCAGTTCGTGTACAATATCCCAGTGAGGAGCCAACTGCAGGGGTACAGATGAAAGATGATGAGAGGCCAAAGTAGGTCGGTGACTATGTGAAAATAAGGAACACAGCTTAGCTTTAGGATATAATTTTTAGATATTGCGGGGGAGGGTGGCAAGTATTTGGCAACTGATTGGATGTGAGGATTGTTTAGGAAGTAGAAAATGACTCAGAAATTGATTGCTGGTCTCAGTAACTAAAGCGGTGGTCATTTTGTGACTGAAGTAGGGCACGGGGGAGGAGAAACACTTTTTGAATTTAACGTAATGGATTAAATTTTGGCCAAATTAAAGGTGACGTCAGTGAGGTGGTATCTGATGAGCAGTTAAACAGAGCTACCATTTATGGAGGGTTTTCTTCAAGCTGGGTACCTTGCTAAGGCTTTGACATGCATCGTATTATAGCATAATGTTTATCATTTTTTATCATCTCTGATATTTTATTATTTTTATTTTATTTATATCATCTCTGATATTTTATTATTCACTAATGGTCGTATATAGTTGCGTAATTTTCCCTGAACCATACAACTTGCTAGCGTTGGAGCCAAAGTCTGACCTTGTGGCCCACCCCATTGACCACTGCCCTATGCTAACCCACAATATGCACATTTGGAGGCTGGAAAAAAGTCAGGACTAATACTGTAGAACTGAAAGTTAGCCATTGGGGAAAAAAAAAAAAAAGCCATTTATTCACAGCCTTTTTTGGGCCCCTGCCAGTGGCCATGTGTGGTGCTCTGAGCTGGGGACACCCAGACACCTCTGGAACCACCCCAAAAGTGTATGTTGAAGAGGCATGAATCAAAGACTTGTGAGCAAAAGGAAGAGAAGAGGATAAAGCAAAGCATCTTGGCAAGTTGGGTTAATAAAGGCATCACTGAAGAAGAGGGAAAATGAATAGTCAGGAAAACAGGAGGAATACCCAATCCAGAAAGCCCAGGAAACAAGGGAAAATGGCGGACATCTGTCAGTACTCCAGGAAATAACTTGATGAAAGAAGATGGTGAGAAGCTGTTTAGTTTTAATTTGGTGGTGTTTATCCCTGTGGACCCCAGCCCATAGTGAAGTTTTGAGGAGACATAATAGACTAATAGAGACATAACAGACTAACATACTTAAGAATTCCAGGCATGAACAACAAAAAATCAGATATAGAAGGATGGCTTAAGGGAGAAATCAAATTGAAAAGAGGATTTTGTTTTGTTTTCCTGCCTCAGATTTTTATTTTGTTTTGTTTTGCTTTTGTTTTCCTTTTGTTTTCTGACTCTACAACCTGAGGGAAGGGGACAGTATGACAATGGACACGCTCTGTTCTTACAAAGTCAACAATGAGGGGTAGATGGTCAGACAACCGCAAAAGCTGGTTCAAACAGAAAATCATAAATGAGACACATGCAAACATTAAACATTTTATTTTAACTTGAACTGTGTAAATGTTGATTTCATTGCTAACTTTTTGTTGAGGAGCCAGACTTTCACTTCACATGTGGGCCTGCTTTTTGGATTTTCTCACCACGTGTCCTTAGAGATCGCTCCCCCTAATACCTAATCTGCCCCTCTGGTTCTGCTTTCTTTAAAGAGAAGGGGACTTGGAGTTACCTGAATAGAGATTTTCTTGATTTTTTTTTTTTTTTTAATTCTTTCCATCTTCTGCCATTTTCTTTCTCACTAGTAATTCAACAGTTTTTAATAATGCTCTTTCAGAGCATTAGACCTAGTTTTCATTAAAACATCAATTCCCCTAGAGTGTTCTTTCAAACTACTCCAACAAATAGAAGAGACAGGAAAACTTCCAAACTCATGAGGCCAGCGTTACCCTGATACCAAACTAGATAAAAACACCACAAAAAAGGAGAACTATAAGCCAATATCTCTGGTAAACATAGATGTAAAAGTCCTTAACTAAATACTAGCAAAGTGAATCTAGTAATCCAATAATAAATTATAAAATTTTATAAAATACTAAATTATAAAATAAAATTCACCAGTCAACTGGGATTTATTCCTGGGTTGCAAGCATGGTTCGTATTCCCAAATTAGTCAATGTGATATATTGCATCACTAAGAGAAAGTATAAAAGCCATATGATCATTTCAATAGATGCAGAAAAAGCACTTGACCAAGTACAACATCAATTTATGATAAAAATGTCAACAAAGTAGGTTTAGAGGGAACATACCTCAACATAATAAAGGCCATCTATGAAAAACCCACAAAGTACATCATACTCAATGGTAAAAAACTGAGAGCTCTTCCTCCAAGGTCGGGAACAAAACAAGGATGTTCACTCTTACCACTTCCATTCAAAATAGTACTAGAAGTTCTAGCCATAGCAATCAGACAAGAGGAAAGAAATAAAAGGCATCCAAATTGGTAAAGAAGAAGTAAAAGTTTTATTATTTGCAGATGATATGATAATATATATGGAAAACCTGACAGATTCCAACAAAAAACTAATAGAACTGATAAATGAATTCAGTAAAGTTGCAGGATACAAAACCAATGTAAAGAAATCTGTTGCATTTCTATGTAATAATTATGAGGCAGAAGAAAGATAAATTAAGGAAAAAATCCTATTTATGATTGCATGAAAAATAATAGAGTACCTAGGAATAAACTTAACCAAAGGTAAAAGAACTATATTCTGAAAACTATAAAACATGGATGAAAGAAATCGAAAACGACACAAAGAAATGGAAAAAATGTTCTATGCTCATTGATTAGAAGAACCAGTATTATTAAAATGTCTATACTACCCAAAGCAATCTACACATTTAATACAACCCCTACCAAAATACTAACAACATTTTCACGGAACTGGGACAGACAATCCTAGATATATCTCCTGAGTCAAGGGAAACAAAAGCAAAAATAATCTATTGGGACTACATCAAAATGAAAAGCTTCTCGAAAGCAGAGGAAACAGTCAACAAAACTAAAAAGCAGCCTATGAAATGGGAGAAGATCTTTGCAAATGACATATCTGATAAAGGGTTAGTATCTAATACATTTAAAGAACTGTTACTACTCAACACCAAAAAACACATAATCCAAATTAAAAAAAGGGCATGGGACTTGAACAGACATTTTTCCAAAGAAGACATCCAGATGGCCAACAGACACATCAAAAGATGTCCAACACCACTCATCATTAGGGAAATGCAAATAAAAACTGCAATGAGATATCACCTCACACTGTTAAGAATGGCTAAAATAAAATACACAAGAAACAATAAGTGTTGGGGAAATTCTAGAGCAATAGGAACCCTTACACACTGTTGGTGGGGATGCAGACTAGTGCAGCCACTATGAAAAATGATATGGAGTTTCCTCAAAAAGTTAAAAAAAGAACTACCCTATGATCCAGTAATTCCACTACTGGGTATTTACCCCCTCCAAAAATACAAAAACACTAATTCAAGGGGATATTTGCACTCCTATTCTTATTGCAGAATTATTTACAATAACCAAATTATGATAGCAACCCAAATATCCATCAATAGATGAATGGATAAAGAAGGTGTGGTATACACACACACACACATACACACACACACAATGGGATATTTCTCAGCCATAAAAGGAATGAAATCTTGCTATGTGCAATGACTTGGATGGAGCTAGAGAGCATAATGCTAAGCAAAATAAGTCAGAGAAAGATAAATACCATATGATTTTACTCATGTGGAATTTAAGAACAAAACAAATAAGCAAAGAAAAAAAAACACAGAGGAAAACAAACCAAGAAACAGACTCTTAACAGAGAACAAACTGATGGTTACCAGAGGGGAGGTGGGTGGGGGATGGGTAAAATAGATGAAGGGGATTAAAGGTACACTTACTGTGATGAGCACTGAGTAATGTATAGAATTGTTGAATTACTGTATTGTACACCTAAACTAATAGAACACTGCATGTTAACTATACTGGAATTAAAATTTAAAAATTAATAAAAAGTAATTAAAAATCAAATGTAAAGGAAAAAAAAAAGAAATGACTATATTGGCTCTGTTATTTGGACAACAAGATAGCCCACAGGATAGAAATAGCAATCTGGCATTGGAAACGAATCCAGAGCTGCTGTCTGGAGACTTCTGAGAAATTACCCTCTTGTAGGTTAGTGGAGGGGTCAGCAGCAGCAATGAAGACAACAGAAGAAGCCCAGTGCTTTACGATGAAGTTGCGGGGCCAGAGCCTTGACCAGAGCAAGGGCATTAGAAGAAAATAACACCAGCTGATTTCAGCAGAAGAGGAACTGTCAGGTTACCAGTACATAGAAATGAAGATGGGCAGATTGATGGGCAAGATGAAAATGACAGAGAGGATGAGGAAATGGGCCAGGAGGGTGATGATTTAAGTTGATCTCCTAGGAGTCTCAGAAGGACCAACCCACAAATGGCAACAAAGTTGCCCAGACGTTCCAGTCACCATCTTTGGCCCTGTTAGACCCAACAATACTAAAAGAGAGCTCATTATTCCGAAACAGTTGATAAATGACAAATTCAGGAAAATCTATTACGATTTATAATTCCTAGTGATTTTCAAAGTTCGACCCAAACTGGGATGAAGATACTTAGAATAGCATCATTGCATGAGGGCTCCTCTTCTATCAAAAATAGTTTAATGCGAACAAAGATTGGGGTTGGGGTAGGGAATTTAAAGTTTTTTTTTTAAGTTATCTGAATAATTCAGATATAATAATTCAGAGTATATATAATAATAATTCAGAGTAATCTGATCAATCCTGGAGGACACTAGTAGTTGCCTCCCTTCTTCCTCATTGATAAATCCAGATTTTCTTCAAATGTTTACCCTTCCACATGCTCATGGAAAGGAGTAAACCACAGTGGGTTTATGGGTTTAGTACAATTATGGTAACTCTATTCCCCCTCAACATGAGACCGAATCCTGGTCTCGAGTGGGAAGGCGTTTTGGAAAGAGTTTTCCTTGCTAATACAAAGAAGATCACTAGAGGACAGTCCCTTCATCATCCAGACATTGTGTATCTACATGAGATGCCTGGAACTGATGCAGCTATCTGGTAAACAAGAGAATAGAGGCCTAAAAACCAAGTTAATATGTTCAGCATAACATGCTAAGATTCCACCTTTTCAAGCCCGGATCTTGAATGATTTTTGTTTGTGTTTTTTGATTTTTTATTGTGTTATGTTAGTCACCATACAGTACATCATTAGTTTTTGATGTAGTGTTCCAAGATTCACTGTTTATGTATAACACCCAGTGCTCCATGCAATATGTTTTAATAATAGGAATCATATCTTTATTGGCTTTATTATTAAACCATCTCAGTTAATATAAGAGGAAAACACTGAGGAAAAAAAAAACACACACAAGTCTCTTTCTGAAGAAATATTTCAGCAGTTATAGGATGACTCAGAACTATCCCAGCCACCAGGCAGGAGACGGGCTATGTGGCTCATGATAGCAGAGTGCAGGGAGATGGGAGAGAAAGGGCTCTTCAGACTACAGACCACAGGGTGACCAGCTGTGGCCCCCGAGGGTGAGAACTGGGTCTATTTTGAAAGGAATCCCACTCTAGAGACTTGCCAGGAATAGGACACCTCAGCCAAGAAGGCTGCAGGGACACCATCATATGCTAAGGCTGGGTTTGTGGGTGGATCTTAGTGGAGGAATAGCAGGGAGATGTTGCCAAGGCCCCACATCCAGACAATGACCATCTGATGTTCTCTGGGGAACATCTCTCCCACAGGGGAAGAAATCAGCTGCCAAGAGCCATCTCCATGGGAGAGCATCAAGGCAGGGCCCCACGTTGCTCCTCAAGTCAAAGTCTCCCCACTGCAGAACTCACCCCCCTTCCACCCTATGGACCCTGGTGTGGGAAGGGAGAGAGATGCAAGGCCAGGAAATCAAAGAGGTGTCAAACACACCTCACTTTACTACAGGAGTCTCCCCAACTGAGGCAGGTCCTCACTTGGGAAGGGACTTGGTGAAATTTTTTATAAATTTAGGAATTTAGACTCTTTAAAGAGACTGGACATTTTAATTGGTGAAATTATCTTGCTTTTATGATAATAGTGACCAAAGGACTTCTAAAATTATGATCTGAGTAATCAACATAATAAAAATAGGAAGACTAGGAAGAGGAAGAAGACAGAGGAGGAGAAGATAGAGGAGGAGCTGGGGGAGGAGGAGGAGGAGGGAGGAGGCCACCTGCCATGATTTTATCCAAGAAATAGATAAGAGGTGGGGGTCGATGAAAGAGTCAAATGCTTCATTTGCACTTTTTGTAGTTCTCTGATTCACATGTACAAGTTACAAATAGTGTCCAAAATTTTGGTTCAGTTTCTAGAGAATGGCCATTATAAATACAATGGTTCTCTTTTCGTTCTCATTCATATCTTTTATGCTTTGATAATTATCTTTTAGAATGAGGTAATAGTAAAGTCATTTAAATGGAAATACTGATTTAATTCAGGCAGAATCTTTTCTCTGTGAGTGATTTCCGTATTGCACTCCTCTTTGATTGGTAACCACTCCCAAGATCAGAGACTGGAAAAGGAGCTAAAGGAGAAAATACTTAGGTTTAGATATTTTTTTTTCCTACCTCCTATTCATTTATAACATCCTTATTTGCTCCAAAAATAGTCGTCAAAAGGCAAGTACAAGACATTGTGGTGGGTGTAAGCATGGAGAAGCCAGTTTACAGAAAGAAAAATAATGCCCAATCTCACTGCAAAAACATGTTGAGATGATCAACTCTCTCTGGCTTGCCTAAAGTTTGGGTGAATGCTTTTTGTGTTTTCACCCTCATGGCTAAAGCCGTCTCTGTGTGAGTTTAATAAACCTGCACAGACCTGTTGCTTTCGAATACAAACAATATTATAAGTCATAGGCGTCTCCTTATGCCATTTGAATCCCTAATAAAGATGCATTTTTAAATTTTTTATTATTATGCATTTTTATTTGCTTATTTTTGAAAACCTATTACCACATGGTTGACAGCTTAAGAAATTTGCCCACCCCCCAAAAAGCAAAAGTTTAAAGTAATAATATGAAAACCTCAAAGAAGTCACCCATGACTTCTGGGGCCACCTAGGTAATTGATCTTTCAATTGAGGTAGAATTCCCAAACTAAGTGTGATAGCCCAAAAGAAATAAAGAACTTACAGTCATAGTTTTTGTTGGGAGTAGTATATACTAAGGAACTAAAACTTGCAAGTCTTATTAAACATGGAAATACTTTTTACCTTGTTCAGACACTTAATAGTACAGGAGGTATAATAGGCTGTCTGCATGGCGTATGCATTTACAGGCTGTCTCTGCGTGATTGCTGGAGGGACAGATGGTAATCCAAAGATGCTAAGGAGACAGATGCAGTCTGACCCCTATGGAGCCATCAGTACGCCCTGGCTGCAATTTTAGCCTTGTTTCTATTGCCATGTACAGTTTCATTCATTGATACTGTTTCTAATGTGAATGTAATAATCTAGATGACAATGACATTTTCATCCACTAACAAAGGACATCATGAAAATTTTCATTAGAGCTCAGTTTTGATGTCAAAGTCCAAATTGTACACCGACATAGGCTTTTGCATTTCCAGTACTCCGTTCATTTTATTTCTGTGGTGTGAAATACTCTTGGCGTCCATTTCTGACTGTAAAATTTCTACCCATATTTCAAGGTTCTCTCTTTGATGTTTTCTCTACCACACCTCTTTGGGGATGGGGAGCTTCCTTCTTCATCTTTTCATGAATATATGGTGGAGGAGAACACAGTGGAAGGGTTTCAGGTGTTGGCAAGGGTGGAAGACGGATTTAGTCAAGGCTCTGCAAAGGCCTGTGAGGATGATGATCTATTTGGTGGGAGGGGACTCAGAGTTTCTGGGCTTTTTGTGCTGACTGACCTGAACAGGAGTGAAAGCAAACAGAGGTTATCCCTGAGGGTTCTTCAAAATGGATGGTGGTAGTGAGGCAGGCAGTGCTAGTGTGGTGGGTGTGGAAAGCAAGAATGGAAGGTGTGTGTGTGTGTGTGTGCGCGCGCGTGTGTGTGTGTCTTATTGCAGACACACATTATTTATTTATTTATCACATATTTCTTATTTAGAAGTGATCCACAGACATGAATGGTCTTCAGCGCTCACCATGGTGGCTAAGTAACTAGCCTAGCCATTGCTTACATTTCACAACCAGCACGCTGATGTGAAATCCCTGCACCTGTCTTCCATCTCCCAACTCAAAGTAACCATTAGCTAGAGCTAAACGTGTGTTGTGGGTTTTATAGGATTCCGTTCCCCCCACTAGACTGAGTTTAGTTTCTTTGAAGAAACGTATCAGTTAGTTCAGCACACACACTCAACGATGGCAAGCATCTAAAAAAAAAAAATATATATATATATATGCCTGGCACATAGTAGCTGCTTAATAATTGTTGGATTAGATTGAACCTATGAGTGTAAAAGTGACTTTCCAATTATGCTATAAGCCCTCTCAGTGTTCAGAGACAGGGCTTTAGTAACTTCTGCTTTGGACAAGCTTGTGTGGTCCTTGGTCAAGTAAGAGACTTGGCTGTCACGCTCCATTGGCCAGGAGTGGGAGCTCTTGCCAGGAGCACAAAGAGTTGTCATTCTCTTCTGGGCAGTATGGGTTCTATCTGGAGAGAATCAATCTTGGAAGCTCTCTCCTTGTCCTTGGAGCACATGAAGCTCTGGGGCTTCCCTTCAGCTCTCAGGAATGGGTTGAAGAAGGTTTCAAAGAAGCAAGTCTATTGGGGACAAGAGCTGAACCTTTTTGTGCTTTTCTCTAGTGTTAGCTGAGCTTGTAACCATAGAGATTTCACAAGTTGTTTAATGGAAGATAATGCCTGTCTTCCTTAAGTGACAACTAGAATAGTCTTTCCTTTCTAGGAGTATCAAAATATGCTTGAGAGGCACAAAAAGTTAAAAAAACAAAATAAAACAAGAAAATTCAATAGAACAGATGTTACAAGGCAGTTGTTGATTAATTGCAAATTAAGAGGTGTTGACTGCTGACATGCCTATGTTCTGCCTAATGTGACTCTCACATCAGGGTTCATTAGGGTTTGTCTATATAAGTAGTAATCATCATCATCAGCATCAGCATCATCTTTAATTTTCTCCCACTAGCAAATTTTGACTCCGCCTGAAAGAGTACCAAAATAATTAATCCTATTTATGATCTTCAGATAAAATCATCTACTCCAAGATAGATAACACTGCATATTTCACAGTCCAGTGTTCAATACATATTTTAGAATATGTAGCTACTGGAACAATAAACTCCGGTCAATATGTGCAGTGACAGACTGGTGATAATTACACAGAATATTCATCTTCCCTGCAATCACGAGTGTGATCCCTGTGAAATTGACTGAGATACTTATTTCGTCTTGCTACGCTGTTATATTTTGAGTCTTCAGCTTTTTGACTGGTTGTTTTTGTTATTGTTGTTTGTTTGTTTTGGATTATCAGTTTTCGAGTACCAGATAAGAACAAAATTCTCTAGAAGCTGAAATTGTCTGGGACAATGAATAGGAAAGAGAATTCTTATTCCTTTGTCAATACAGAGAATGTTTTGGTTTATGTTGTGATGGGTTGTGGAGGATTTGTTTACCTTAATCCAGAAATTGATTATATATTTTAATGACTGATGTACTGTTATTTTGAGTGATAGATGAAATTTATTTCAGTTCAGCTTCAACCAATATTTAGGACCTTGCCATTTGTTAGGGCTTGCGCTAGATGCTTCCATGCATATTATCTAGGTGCAGGATTTAGAATATGCTTTATTACAGCCTACCTGCTATTTAGAAAAGGAACAAATGCTGGAAAAGGAGAGTCTCTTTATCAAAACAGGCTTGTTCCTTAGAAGAGAAAGAAATCAGTGAAATAATGAAACTACTCATATTATAGAACAGATAAGGGAAGGTCAGATTGAAAGATAAAAATATATCTTCCATTGATCCTGCTCTCCATGGAATGAGGGGATTCTCACAGACTCTTGCTCTCTTTTTACATTAAACGTAATAGAACAAAAAAGAAAGATCACCTTTCTCAAAATCTCCAATTTTAGGACAGCATAAGATGGACGCACAATTTCACTGATAGTATAAGGGAATTATTGTTCAAACCCAGAATGTGGAAGATTTCTTTTCTTCAAGAAAAAAAAAAAAACAAAAAACTCCTTTTAGAAACAAATCAATAAAAGGATAATTCAGGAAGGGACTATTAAATAGAAGAGACTTTAGAGATATAAAAAGCAAATTAAGTATGCACAGTTTTTGGATCCCGATTTGAACAAACCAACTGTAAAAAAAACTCTTCAAAGTAAGAGAAATTTTAATATGAATTTGGTAGATGAAATGAAGGATTTTTACTAATGACCTGGGAATATCTGCTAATTAGGATCATGGCATATCCTTATCGTGTAGGAATGTACATTGCAGTTTTCATGGATGAAATAGTAGGACACCTGGGATTTATTTTAAAATACCTCAGCCATAAAAGGGAGGAAGGGGCAATAGATGTAATGGGGGGACAAAATGTTGACAGTGATTGAGAACAGCATGATAGATATATTGACGCCCTGGAAACTTCTCTTTTAATGGACATGAAAGTTTGAAATAAACCAGAAGCCAGCTGATACACAGTAATCCTGCAGTACCCCAGCCTCTCACCTTGCTTTCAGCCACCACTGAGCCTGCAGGGAAGTGAGCAATTAGATGCATAAGACAGGGATAAAGATTCTCATCCAGAATGAAGACAAGACCAGAGCTGTTGTTCTGGAGATCACAGATGGGTTTCAGAATGATCTGCACTCCCTGCATGGCTATTCCAGATTTCAATTTGAAAATTTTTTTCTGGGGAGATAGTTCATAAATTTCACTAGGTCCTCAAAGGTATTCGTGACCCACAAAATGTGAGATACACTAGATTACAAGAGTTCTGAAGCCTGTGTCCGCTCTAAATTTTATAAACCCGTCTATCTAAGAAGAAGATATTTAACGGTGCTATTTTAAGAACTTCTTGCACAGTGGAAAGGACTCTAGATTTCATGAAGTCTGCATTTTAATGTATTTAAATTTTTAGGCTATGAGAATGCTTAAGAGCCATCAGATGCATTAAAGAAAAAAATCACATCGAGGTCTTACGCTGGTTGAACCATTAACACAATGGCCAAATCTATCAATGCAATTTTCTCTCTTTTAGATGCCTTTCAGTGTCATCCTGGAGTCTTTGTAGCAAAACCTCACTGTTAAAAGAGCTGCTTAGAAAAAATCCTTAAGAAGTGGGAAACATTGTATGTTAAAATCCCCCATAACATAAAAATCCCTCACCTATACACAAGGGAGCGATCTTACTGGCTGTAAAGAAAGAAATGTGCTAGGTAAAGTCTGAGATTTCCCTAAGCTGGGAACTGAGATCATGCATGTGCTAGCTCCTCAATGCATTTCTTTTATGCCATTGCATGTTATTGGTGTTTTACCTTTTCTTTTAAATAATTTTGCAGTAACCTAATGAGTTTATCATGAAACTAGAGCAGTGCAGTCAGTAGCAGCACCCTGGCTTAATTCAATTACAAAACTACGGCCCAACCAGCCATCACTGTGTCCTTAGCATTAACGCTGTGGTTTGAGTGCTGCGTAGGCCCCTAGCCGTTACGTTATTTGCCTGTTTCTCCTTGCTATTGTCAAGCCTGGTGATGAACCAGAGCAGAACAAACCTGAGCGTGCCCATGTGCGTGTGCGTGCGTGTGCATGTGTGTTTGCAAGTGCATAAGCGCATGTTTTGGGGGGTGAGGGCAGTAAAGAGAGCAATTTTAGTGTTAAAACTTTGCATTAACTGGCGCTGCAACAAAATTGCATAATAAACCACCCCCCAAATCAGTAGCTTCTCACTCCAGGCATTTATTTTCACACTCAGAGTTGTGCACGTCACTCAGGCACGAGGGTTTGTCAGTTCCTGGCTGATTCCTGCAGTTTGCCGGCTGGACTTCCCTCCAGGCTGCAGACAGGGCTCAGATCAGTTCGCTGTGCTGCCGTTGTGGGCAGAGGAGGAAGGGTGGACAGCCAGAACCTCCGATGCCCACGTCACTTCCACTCCCTTCCCCCTGGCTGCATCAGGTTGCTTGGCCGGGCCCCAGGTCTGCAGGGCACAGAAGCCTGTTCCAGCACAGTGGGGAGGGGCGGAGTACAGATTAGCTGAAAGCTAATCCAATGTATCACAAAGCCATTTCCTTACAATATTATACAAGTGTGTCGTTAATTTTCTTGCTCAATTTATGGGTTATTTCTGACTTAGAAACGCTAGATTTATGGGTGAGTCGTGCGTACAAATCAGTGTCCAGTAAATAAAGCCCTAGATCCAGTGTGGGTCACCTATCTTTTATTTCCTAATATAAAATTCTTCTTCCCTTTCACAATACTCCTTATCTCAGCCCTGCCCCCCCCCTTTTTTTAAGAGAGCAAGAGAAGAGCCGGGTTGGGGGTAGGGAAAGGGGTTGGAGGGCAGAGGGAAAGAGAGAATATCAAGCACACCCCACACCCAGTACAGACAAGCACAGGGCTCAGTCTCACGACCCTGAGATCATGACCTGAGCTGAAATCAGGAGTAGGACGTTTAACTAACTGTGCCACCCAGGCACCCCTCGGCCCTGCCTCTTTTTAACTCTCCCCCTGTTGCTCTTCCTTCACTCTCCACCTCCCAATGGGTCCTTCAGTTCTCCAAAATGCACCAAGCTCTTTGGTGCCTCAGGGCCTTTGCTCATACTGTCTTCGCCACTCTACCCATGATTCTTTGCCACATAGAAGTCTACTTATCTTTCTTATCGCAGCTTAAGCATTACTCCCAAAGTGATCTTCACCCACCAACCAATCTAATATGCCCTCATGATGCTCAGAATACTTGGCCCCTTCCTTTAAAGCCCCTAATCATTTCACATAGCTCTTTTGTGATCACACCCACCTTCCCCATTAGACCTAAAGCGTCATTGTTGCAGAAGTGACATCTTGGTTCCCCATTGCCACTGAAGCACCCAGCCTGGAATTCAGGAAGAGAGCTGTCAAATGAATGATTGAGAACTGAATCCTGGAGTGGGAGATTCCTCTTTTCAAATGTACTGAGTTTATATGTTTGGAGATGCGCAGACAGACCAGCATGAGTGTGAACCCCAGCTGTAGTGGTTACCTAGACCTCTGTCCTTCTCACACGACCTGAGTTCTTTGTGCCTGTGAGCACTACATAGCGTTCCCTCACTCCGACCTCGGGTTTGAGGAGGGGTGGAGGGGTAGAGGAGTGCATGCAAAGCTCCTTGCCCCATGGGAGAGACGGTCAAATCTGGGAGCCCAGAAGGGGGCGCTGTCTTTCCCTTCCCCTGGGTGTGGAGTCAGGATCTCGCTCATTCCCTGTCACCAGGATTGGAGGACGCCTGTCACACCTCCTGCGCTGTGTAATCAGTGAGTGCACGGAGGAAAGCAATATGAGTGGAGTGTGGGACTAGGGGTCGTGTATCATAGCGTTTCTATGAGAAAACGAATTCGGGATTCAAAACCACTGGCTGAATAAAGGGCCTTTGGAATGTAGTGCATAGACTGAGGCTTCTATTCATGGTGCGCTCCCCTGATTGATAATAAGGAGGGAATTCTCTATCCTCCCCCGGTGACGTAGTCCTCTCCCAAGTTCATCACGTAGCTATGCAGTATTTCAGCCAAGTTCCGGACTTGGGGACCAATATGGGGGGACCTCTGATAACTCTGACTGCATTTTCTTGTGGAATGCCTCAGAACCAGCAGCTGCTTGTCCGAGGACAGCCCTGCTCTCTGCTCCAGGAGACTAAAGCACAGCTCTGATTGTCCCAGCCCCGGGCAGAAGTCTTACAACAAAACGTGGACCTGAGTCAGTCCCTAGGATAAAAACCAATGTGTTCTCAGTGTGACATTTCTTACCACGAGTGGTTTGATGACAGGGGTGGGGGCTGAGGTTGGGGTTGGGGTTGGGGGCTGCACAGTATGTGTCTGATAGAGAACACAGCTAGGTCTGGCCTGCTTGTTCTGCAGACTCTATTTGTTCCCGATAGTCCTGATGTTAACACATGGACTTGCATGGTCCCCACTGTTTTTTCCTGCCTTACAGCAACAGTAAATAAATAAATTTTAAAAATAGCCTTGGCTATTTTTCTATTCAGGTAAGGACGTGTTGATGCGGATGCATTCTGGGAATTGTTTCATGGAGCACTCTCGATGTAGAATAATCATGATACAGCATCCTGGGAAAGTAAATTAATGAGGAAGAGCCCGTGAGGCAGGATATGGGTGAGGAGAGGAGTTGCAATAGCATCATAGGAAATGGCTTAAGACATTACTGGCCTTGTGGTGCCCTTTGGGGGAAAGCATCTTTGGAACCCCTGGGCCTTGGGAGCCATGGAGTAGGTGTGGGGAGGCGGGGAGCAAAGAAGGAGCTGGGGAACGGGCTCTCTGTGTCCCCTCAGTCACCTGTAAGGGAGAGCAGAGGTAGAACTTGGATGAGTTCCTGTTGCAAAACTGGCTTAAATCTCCGTTTCCTTGAGTCCTTCGGAAGTAGTCTGTTGCTCACAAGCTGGGCCCACTTCCTTTAAACTGCAGGTGCGTTTTGAAAACTCTCTAATTTAAATCTTTGGCATGTGAAGCGTTTGACTTGAATAAATAATTAGTTTAAAGGGATGGGAGAAATACTGTGAGTGTCAGTGATGCTATTGACTATCTCTTAAGACAACTGCCCGGTTTTTAAAGTGAAATAATTGGCATTTAGTATACCACGTATAACATTTCAATTTGTTAAAATATTTTGGTGAATAAAAGATAATTATTTGATTATCAACCAAATGATTGGTCAGCCAAAAAAAGGTTTCCAATTTCAAGGCTGAGTCAGTTAAATGAAGTTGTTATAGAAGTGTGGGGGCGTACTCTTAATATAATTATTGATCGGACAACAACTGTAGTTACTACAGTGGGTAAATTATTTTCTTAAGCATGTCTGTTCCTTTGACCCAAAGGCAAATTAATTTTGGGAGAATGGAAGACATTCTAAAGAGCTTTAAGAAGCGGCACCTGGGTGGCTCAGTGGGTTAGGGCCTCTGCCTTCAGCTCAGGTCATGATCTCAGGGTCCTGGGATCGAGCCCCGCATCAGGCTCTCTGCTCAACAGGGAGCCTGCTTTCCCCCTCTCTGCCGGCCTCTCTGACTACTTGTGATCTCTCTCTAAAAAAAAAAAAAAAAAAAAAAAAAAGCTGTAAGAAAAGCAGAGAAGAGAAACTTGGCCCTACTGTATTTAGAGAGTGAAATTGGTTAAAAAATACTCACAAATAGGATAAATAATCAATGATGAGATGGGACGTAAGTCTAAATAGAGTGTTGAGAACAGAGATTATAAGAAGACATTTTTTCTGTTGTATATATAAAAATTACTTTTTATTACCTCAGTCACTATCATATGCATAGTATTAATATGTCTGAGCCTCAATAATATATGGGACATTTCTCTCTTTCTGAAATGGATCTTTTCTACCTCTATGTTAATGTTTGGAAAAATTATTTCATATCAGTGAATCTTCCTGAAACCTACCAAAGATAGTGGAGGCCGTCCAAATAAAAAGTACTGACATTATGGAGTTGCTTCCGATGCTAGTGTGTTCACAGTCTCTCATTAAGCATTTCTCATGACTTCGAGCTTTCAGGAAGGAGTGTGTGCTTCTTGGAAGAGCAACCAAAAGGTGGCAGCACCTCTTTGAAAATTATTTATATTTTTATTTCATATCAGCATTTTTTTTCAAATGCCACTCATACATATTTCAGCTAAGTTATAATAAGCATTTATAGATCAGAAAGCCCTCTTCCTTTGCCAAATAAATAAATAAATAAATAAATAAATAAATAAATAAATGCAGCAATAGCTATTGATAAAAACGGAGCTTCAAAAAATGTTTGTTTCCAGTGAAGACTGGCCCTTCTCTTTAACCATTTGTGAATGATGTAGCAACACACCCATTCCTTTTTCAGAGTCAGAAAATCTTCCTGGGGTGACCTAATCATTAGTAATGACTATGTTAATTATCCACTGGAAGGTTTAGAATCTTTCTTATCAGGATATTATGAAAGGTAATATATTCTTAAGAATCACAAACAGAGGGCGCCTGGGTGGCTCAGTCAGTTAAGTGTTTGCCTTCAGTTTGGTTAAGACTCCAGGGTCTAGGGTCCTGGGATCAGAAAGAGCCCTGGGTAGAGCTCCCTGTTCATCGGGTCACCCTTTTACCCCACTCCCTCTCCTCTCCCTTTCTTGCCTCTTGTGCTCTCCCAATCTCTCAAATAAAGAAATAAAATCTTAAAAAAAAAACAAAAACACAAATAGGTCTTTTATTCCTGAGGGAGGGACACTGAATTAACAATTCTTTAAATATTTTTCCTTAAGCACAATTTCTACCAGACTTTTTCATAAAAGTTTTTAATCACTGCAATATTGACACCCCCTCAAAGTCAAGCTTAAAATTGTTTTTCAAAATAATTCAGACATTCACAATTCTAAATTAACCCAGCTACAAATCTATGTTTATCCTAGATTAACCTTTTTCAGATCCTTAGCCTTTCTCATATACTGAAAACTTACAGAGAAAATTAGCAAAGCCAAATCCAGAATTTTTCTTAAAACAATAGTTTGCTTCTCTGTAATATGACATTATGTAAAACCTCATTGACTCACATAAAATAAAGTCTGAGGATTAGCATTCTGTTTAATGGAATTTCATTACTCTTGAGTGCTTATAGTTAACCTAAATTAAGCTAAGCAAGGCAACAGCCCCTGTCAAAGTCTTGCTTTGATATGTGATAGATATAAATGACTTTTAGACAGTTCGATTGTCAGCTCCATTAAAACAGGAATACTATACTTTTCTGTGCTTTGTACAAATGTGTGTAGAGTCAAGATGACATTTTGTATAAGATCACAATAAATTCAAACATCAGGGTGTCACTTTAAGGAATTAAATGACAAAAATGTATAGCTCCAAGAGGCCTCCAAGATCATGTTTTCACTTCTGTTTAAAGATTAGAGATTTTCACATATGTTTCCATCTCAAATTTTTAGCAAAACCTTCTTTAGGAATCCAGTCTAAAACTCAGCCCAGAGAGATGAAGTTCTAGTTGCTTGCTGGGTGGGGAACCTATTGTCTCAGACTCTCCCTTTGCAGCCAGCTCACCCTGAGGCAGGAAACCAAGGGCCCTGCTGACCTCAGGCTCTAAGGCACTGACTCATCTGTCCATCCCTTTGTTTTCCAAGTGGCACTTCGGGATGCAAATGGTTCAAAGCCATAGAAGTCATTCATTAAAACCCAGCAATGGTATGAGTAATTGTGTGAATGAAAGCGTATCTTTCATGTCATTATACTATTATTTTATGTTAATCCATTACTTTTTTTTTTTTAACAACAAAAAAAAGGGCAGGTAGGAGAAAGTCTAGATAGAGGTGCCTGAGAATCAGTCCACAGAGGGCAAATATATAAGCATATCTACATAGGGGTGTATATATTTTCTGATATTTACACAGACTTACAAATATGTGTAAAGCACACCTCCACCATTAGATGAAACTCCTAGCTAGCACTTAGACAGTAAGAAATGAAGAATGGAGAGCATTCTCTAATGGGAGGAATACTAGTCTAGAAGCTAGTTGGAGGTAAATAGCCAACTGGTATACCCAGTTTCCATTTCACACATAAAAATACTCAACAGCTTATTTCGTGATTCCTCACACTGCAAAGGTTATGATCATTTTTGACAGCTGTCCTTGTTCTTTTTGAAAATATTTTTGCTAAGCAAGTTCTCATGCATGAAATAGCAGTGTTTTGGTGACAGCAGAGTGTCTAGAGAGAACCAAATGTTCAATGATAATTAGAAAGAGTGCCTCACAAGTAGTTGCTGAGCTCCTAGATTCTGTCTCAAGTATGTTATTTAAAACACTGACTGGATAACTGCTCGGAAATCAGACTTGTCACTTTAGCATCTTTCCATTTGGACATCAGCAACTGCTTCAAGGGTCCCCCATTCTGTCAGGGAACCAGAGTGCTTGCAAAGAGGAGGATGTTATTGTGATGACGTTTCTAGAGAGCCTTCCATCGTTCTAGAGCAGCCACTGTAGGAGCAGCGTCTGTTCTCTCTAGGAGGATGTTCTGCATTTCTGTCTTCCTAGGAGGCAGGGCAGGGTGAAGACTGTGGACTCTACAGCCACACTGCCTGGGTTGGAATGCCAGCTCTCTGCTCCCCCCTGGTTCTGTGAACCCAGATAAGCTCTTGGACCTCTACGCTTCAGCTTCCCCATCCATACACTGAGGCTGGTGCCTACCTCCTAGTGTGTTGGAGAGGATTAGATGGCACAGTATAGGGAAAGCACTTGGAATAGTGCCTGATTCACACTCTGTGCTATTTAACCGCACAGATATATAATAAATGGTCCATCCCATTGCACATTCCAAATCCTGCCATTTACGTGAAAATGGCGTCCTTGTGGTATCAGAGCAGGTAGGTCCTAGATAGAAATCATCGTCATAATTGTGTAGTTCTGTGGGATTTAAAAAGTTTCAGGCTTTTAAAAAAATTCACTTTTTCTACCTTTTCAAAAATCAATAATTAATAGTCACATTTGTCTTACTTTTTGATTTCTTAATGGTTACAATTTCCATCATAAACAGTGTCTCTTTTTTATGTGTTGTTTTGCATATTTTATTTCAAGGAGGGAATTTTCTAGAAATTATTCAAGACTTGTGATTAACTATGGTCATGTCTCCTGGTATGTTTACTAACATTTGAAAATGTGAGATTGCGAATTATCTAAGCAATGAAAAGAATTTTTTTTAACTCTGTGTGTGTATGTGTGTGTGTGTCCATACATGTATATGTTCTATTTTGTTTGATTCTACAGCTGCCATTTGTTGTCAGGCATAAGAATTAGAATAGAAAATTTAAAATGAAAAGACTTAACATACTTACATATTCTTCATTAAAATTGTCTGGCATTTCGTGGATCTCTTAGATCTTTTGGTTAGTACCTAGTCCATACTTGCCCAAGAGTAAATGTGTGATAAATGTGCTTAATTTAATTTCAAAAGCTAGGAAAGAAATGAAAGTGATAGAAGCTAAATCTGTATTTTGGTTTAATGTTTATGGTATATAAAAATCACATAAGGGATAAAACTCAACATATTTTTCAAAATGTATTATCATTTTTAATAGGGGAAGCACAACTGGGCACGGTTTTCCCATTCTTTGTGAATATCTGGCCTCAAAAATGCAGGTGCATCATTATTTTTTTCATACGGGAATTTTGAAACCCTGGTCGACTAGAGGTTTTAAAAATGCTGTCGCAAGCTCTGTGTAGCAAAAAGTCAAATATTAACACAATAAAGACAGGAAGGGAGACTCTAACCAGAAGTATAGATTTTGCTTTATATCTTGAGATTCCCTGAACCACCGCCAGCATGAGTTCACATCGGGGATTTTACGCACCTTCAGCGTGGGCTGGGGTTGATACTGGGCTGGCTGGGGAGCACTTTCTAGAAGATGAATCTGAGCCATTACTAGAGCAGGTGGAGCCAGGAGGCGTTGGCATCCACACAATAAACCTAGAGCAGGATTTGCAGAGACTGCCTTCTGTGCGTTCACTGCGTTGTCATTTCATACACAGCTGGGCCTACAGATGATAAAAACGCTTTCCTAATAACAAATCTAGTATAAAAAACTGTAAATAAAACGAATAACAATGGAATGTGTGTTAGGACAGCTCGGTGAGCTAGCACAGAGAATAAATTGATGCGAATATAAAAGTTGTGTGGGCAGCTGTGTGCCAGTCACTTCATTATTGCTCATTAACTTTGTTCTTCTCTGCATATTTGGTTACATTATCCGAAACACATCTCCCAACCCGTTCTGTTTCCATTTTACCCAAAGGAAGTAAAACTGTGTTGAGAGGCTCCTCTAGTCATGTGGTTTATCCCTATTCAATGATTTATTGAATTTATGAAAGGAAGATGAATTGACAACATAAGAAATTCAAATGGATTACCCAATCCAGCCATATTTTTATAGCCTATACATTTTATCTAAAGACAGACAAAGAAGTATCTCTAGAGTATAAAGTAAAAAGGTACAGGGAGGAATCAAGTAGACACTGCACCCAAGAGGATGGAAGCATGGCAAGTAAGCCCATGGGGGAACATCCAACATCGTTAACCATTGAGGGGGATCCAGTTGAAAACCGTAAAGAGATACCATTGCACACTTACCAGAACGGCCAAATTTTAATTAATTTTTTTTTAAACCCTGGCAGTACTAGGTTCTGCTGAGAATGCAGGGGATTTAGAACTCTTAAACTCTACAGAAAGGAATACAAAATGCTCCAGACTCTGGAAAACCATTTGTCAGTTTCTTATAAAGTTAAATACATATTGTATATGAGTGTTCTTTCCCACTTTATTTGTGATAGTCAAAAGATGGAAACAACCCAGATGCCTTTAAGCGGGTAAATACTTCAAGAGTGGTAGTCCACACCACAAAATAGTCCTCAGCAGTAAAAAAAAAAAAAAACCATGGATACATGTAGCAACTTCAATGAATCCAAAGACATGGCCAAGTGAGAAAAAGCCAATTGGAAAAGATTACAAGTGTATAACTATTCGCATAACATTCTCCAAAGACAATGTCCTGAAGGTGGAAAACAGATCAGTGATGACGAGGTATTGTGGGTAGGGGGAAGGAGTGTGTGAAGAGATTTCATGAGGAAGGTTTTTAGGATGATGAAGCTGTTCTGTATCCAGATTACATGAATCTATAGATCTGCTCAAATTCACAAAACTATACACCACAAGAAAAAAATCTGATTTTATCGTATGGTCATTAAAAAAAAACTTTTTAAGAAAACTCTATCCCCCGACAGGGGGCTCAAACTCATGACCTTGAGATCAAGAGTCACGTATTCTACTGACTGAGGCAGCCAGGCACCCTTTTAAAAATATTTTTAAAAATCATGGTTAGCGTATTTCTATCTAAGCTGCTTAAAAGCTAACTTTAAAATACGTAATGAAATTATATTTTTGGTTAACATGTTCTTTATCGTCTTTGTAAAAGAGAAGTAGCTGCATCTCAGGCAGGGCTTTCTAAGTGGTGGGGGTGGGGTGGTACCATCTGCGATGGTTGCAGGTGGCTCATGGATGAGCATTTTTATTTTAACATTTATATATTTATTTCCATAAGTAAAGACGTAACATGTCAGACCCATAATTTCATGGATAGTGTGGCTTAAGAGTCACTAAATGTAAAAACAGAATAATTTAAGCCCATTTGTGTGTGTGTGTGTGTGTGTGTGTGTGTGTGTGTGTGTGTGTGTGTGTGTATTCAAAGACAGCCAAGAAAATTGACTGAAATCTAAGAGATACTGAGCAGGTCATTATTTTTTAGTAACTAGCTTTTTAGATCATCTGTAGTAGCCAAGAAAAGATTAAAAGGAAGTGACCATATTTAACGTTACAGTAAAATAGTACTTTGTTTCTGAAAAAAGAAGAAAATGTTATTCTGAGCATTTCTGTTGTTTAAAAGTAATTGTATTTGTGTCAGTTTATGTTTTATTTTTTATATTTATTTTTTTTTTAAGATTTTATTTATTTATTTGAGAGAGAGATCACAGGTAGGCAGAGAGGCAGGCAGAGAGAGAGGGGAAAGCAGGCTCCCCGCCGAGCAGAGAGCCCGGTGTGGGGCTCGATCCCAGGACCCTGAGATCATGACCTGAGCCGAAGGCAGAGGCTTTAACCCACTGAGCCACCCAGGCACCCCTCAGTTTATGTTTTAAAGGCAAACTCTAAAGAGCAAAGTGGGCAAGAGAAACCTACTTTTACATTTTACAAAGTAAAAACTAAAGGTATAGGTAAGAAGAAATTCAAATAAATATTTTGCCTTGATTTTATCTATCTTAAATTATTTCTGACATGACCATTTATATCCTCTATCCCAAATTCAGTCATGGATATTTCAATAAAGAAAATAAACTCTTATTAACATACAAGTGAATAAAAATGTTTAACTGGTTTCATATTTTCACTGAACCAAGTAAAGAATTACTTTTATGGGAACATAAGTATGGACATTAAAATAATGGAGCAATTTTTTACATGTTATCCAAAGCTTCGGGTTATTATTATGTATTTCAGTTGCTTCCAAATAAACTATGAGTATTATAAACTTTATTTAGAATTAGTAATAAGCAACAAGTAGGAAAAAAATAGCTAAAAAATAGTTGATTATATTCCATTTTAAATTATTTGGTGTATAGCTTTGGTAAGATTTTCTCAACTTAGAGATGCTAAAAAGAGTTTTGGGGTACCTGGGTGGTACAGTGGGTTAAACCTCTCAGACTTGTGATTTCGGCTCAGGTCCTGATCTCAGGGTCCTGGGATCGAGCCTCAGGTTGGGCTCCACGTTCAGTGGGAAGTCTGCTTGGGATTTTCTGTCTCCCTCTTCTCTTTCTCTCTCTCTCTCTCAAAAATAAATACATATATCTTTAAAGGATAGTTTCACATGGAAATAACACTAAGAGACTATTTAGGTTTGGTATCACTGGGGAAGAACTGATGGTGGTCGTTAAATTGCTCTTTTCTCCCTAATTCTCTCCCTCCTTTATCACCTCCCATCCTCTTTTTTCCTCCTTGCTCCCTCTGTTCCTCCTCATTTTCTCTCCCTTCCCTTCTTCCACCCTTCCCTCTTTCCTTCTCTTGTGCCCTTCCTTTATTTCTTCCCTCCTTCTCCCCACCTTCTTTCTTTTTTTCTTTCTTGGCTTCCTAGATGAGGAATTTCTGGATCATTAAGGATACAGCACTTTTTTTTTCTCTTCAGTGTTCACTGACATATTGATTTCCCAAAAGGTTCTGCCAGTTTAACCCAATATTGTGTGAGTGCCCACCTTCTGCCATGCAGGTGAAGGCTGGATGTTATGAATCAGGGATACCTCATTCTTAGATAAACTTGCATTTCCTTGATCACTACCCAGACTGAACATGATTCCGTCTGTCTGTAGGGAATTTCTAATTCTTCTTTAGGGAGTTGCCTGCTTATATGTTTTGACCATCATTCTACTTGGCATATGTCTTTTGCTTCTTGATTGGCTGGGCTTCTTTCTACATTATTTTTATTAACTATCAATTACATACTTTGCAAAAAATTTTTAGTCTTTCATATTTTAAATTGTTTTTGGTATACTTGGACTTAGCAAAATCTTAATTTAATTTACTCTGCTTTATAACTTCTGCCTATCGCCTCTTGCTAGGAAGACCTTATAAAATAAATATAATGGGCTCTTATTTCTTCAGTTGCTTTCATAATTATTTATTTTCTTGTTTGGGGTTATTTTCAGTATCGTAGGAGGCAGAGATCCAGGTTTCATTTTGTTTTCTTTTCCTAAAATGAGTATATAATATTCCTAACATTTTATGTACTGAATAATATTATTTACTAAATGCTTACATGCTATAGGTTCTTTTGTTTACATCGTCATGTCCCCATTAATATGTATGTCTACATCTGAACTAGTAACAGGTTACTTGAGTTATTGTCATTTGGGAGTATATTTTGATAACTGTGATAGGGCTTTTATTTTTTCTCCAAAATTATTTTGCTGAGGTTTGCAGGTATTCTTTCAGATGAATTTAGACTTAACTTTTCAAGTAAAGAAAGGGTCCAAATAGAGTGCATTGAATATACATATTCTAGTAGGAAGTGGCATTTAAAAAAATATCTCTTTAGGAATATAATTTGTTTTCTAGTTGCATTAAATGTTTCCTTTTTGTTTTTTTCTCTTTCATTGCAATTTTAGAGTTTAACTATATATTTCTTACTTATACTTTTCTGTTACATCTATTTCTAGACATTTTGTAATTTGATGCTATGGTAAACCCACCCCCCACACCCAGTAATGTGCATTAAGTTGTTTTTGCCAACATACAGAAAATCTATTTATTTGGTGTATATGTCATATAACCTACCATTAAACTGACTTTTTTTTCTTTTTGGAGAAGTAGTTATTAAAGTTTTTTTCAATTGATACTTTTAACTCTCCTAGGTATATGATAAACTCAAGTGTAGTAAGAGTTTATATATTTTTTTCTTTTTTAAAATTCTAATTCCAATATAGTTACCATACAGTGTTATATTTTTATTTTTCATATTACTGCTCTTTTAGAAAGTGTTGGTAGACCCTCTAAGAGAGGGTTAGATACCCAGGGTGTAGGTCAAGGTTGCTGACTTTGTGTGGACACTTCCAGTTTACATTGTGCTTTTCATGTTATAAACTGCTCCATTTGGTTGGCTACTGTTTGAACTAGCATCTTTGTTCTTCACAAATAATTTTTATTTGTCTGGTTTTTATGAGTTCTCACTTGCTCCATATAATACATATGGATACTCTCTATCATTCTCTATGCTCCGGAATAGTTAAAGCAACAGGATAGAATATGTAGAATTATTGTGGATAAATAAAGTATCGGAGATAGGAAACTTCTCAGTAAACTAAAAGGTAACGGTGAAGAACAAGCATATAGCCTGGAGGCAAATCAGGGTTTAAATTTCAAGTCTGCCATTGACTCCAATTTGACCTTTCTAGTTTACCTACTTCCTCTCTAAGTGTAGGTCTCCAAAGTGCAGGTCACAATAATATATAATTTCTTGAACTTCTCTCATGTATCTCTTTGGTAGCACATCCCCTAACATGTGAATAGGCTGACCTGCTATTCCACATCCATCAATTTTAATGTTCTGAATTAGATTATAAGAATCTTGAGCATTTTATATTTATTTTGAATCCCCTGAAACTTATAACCTACAGAGGAGGCAGGCAGTACACTGTCTGATTAATTGAATTTCAGAACTGTCTTACTCTTTTTTTTTTTCCCTCACTTTATTTCTCAGGTTATGATTCTTAATTTTGCTGGCATAGTACATTTTATCCATTTGCCAAACATCAGTAGACTCTGGGGAACTCTACTATAGTAACTGAAGTCAGGAAGCTAATTTTTAAACCGTAGCTCAAATGCCTTAAATTTTGCCGTCTAGCAATGGAGAATATATTTGTCACTGAATTATTTATCCTCCATCAAAGGTGATCATTTTACAGTGTCATGTAAGAAAAGTTAAATTAATAGTCAAAAAATTGCTTTGTGAAGATGAAGTTCAAAAACAAAGCCAAATCAAACATGGGGACGGGACATAATTGGACTTAGGTGACATCGTCTTGGCATGGTAGGGGTCCATGGACTACTCTCCCAGGGTATAGAGTCTGGCTTTCACAATGAGTAACTCTTGGTTCCCTTTGGCTATAGCACATTCCCATGAAAGACTGACCTTTATTTGCTAGCTTGCTGCTTCCAGATTCTTTCTTGCATTAAATGCAACACACATTTACTAGTTCCTACAGAGGCTCTGTACTCCTGCCTCGGGTCTATGTGAGCCAAACGACCAATCTAGACCCAGTGTCACCTCTGCACAACACCACGGGACAGGTTCTGAAGTTTGTCAGCTGTGCTGATGGGACATGTTGCCACAGAGACACAACTCCTGGTGGGAGCTTCGAGTACTGAGTAAGATCACAGGTGGAACAGTAAAGGAAATGAATAAAGAAAAGAAAAGCAGAGTCAAAGCTGAGGAGGTGCATTAAGAACTTGGCGTGTCTGTGGAACATGGAGTGAGCCTCGATTTGGCTACGAGAACATGGACAGTGTGGTTGAGATGCAACCGGAAATCTGTCTGGAGAGAGCCAGTGGGGGATGCCACCATGTTGACCCGGACTGATTCCGGTCTCTTGTTCTATGCCCATGTGTTAACTACCATTCTCAATTCCTCTGCCTTGAGCTACTCATATTAACAATCCAGTTTTCCTTCCTCTGGATCAGCCCACCAGTGAGAGGTCCATTCTGGTACATTTCTTCCCCCTGAGACTGTTTCCTGCCTCTCTTTCTGCTCTTCCCGTGCACTCCCAGGAATTGACTTTCCTTTAACCTTTGTCGGGTACTTTCAATTTTCTGCGCGAGAAACCATTCATTTGCCAGACATTTACTGAGAATTAACTCCATGCGAAGAACATGCATTGCTGAACCATAAGAGCAAGACTCTACTCTTGAGGAGCGTAGGGGGAACCCCAGGCATCATGCCCGAGTGAAGTAGGACAGGTAGAAAGCAAAAGAGCGTGATGTCGAGCGTGGAAGATCAGGGGTTACGTGCTCCATCTAATAGCACCCCAATTCTCTTTTTAAAACACCAAACGGCACAATGAGCCACGTCCTCCAGTTGGGTCCACTCCAACTTTCAGTGCCATCTGCTCTCTGCCAACTGCCAAGTATCTAGCTCCAGCTCCGATTCTCCCTTGAACTCCAAACAGGAGTTTCTTTTGAACTCCGCATTCCCTGAACTCCAAGCTGTGAACTCTCATGGCTGCGTGGGTGTCTCCTAGGCCTCTCACCCCTCCCAAAAGTGAACTTTCCCTCTCACCCATCACAAACCTGTTCTTTCTGCACCATCTTCTCCTGGCTAGAAAATAGCAATTCCGTACTTGCAGCCTCTCAGAGATGAAAACTCAGGTGTTATCTTTGACTCTCGCTTTTTTCACATCGAGTGTTTAATTTATTAAACCTATTGGCTCTAACCTCAAAAATTATCCAGAATTCAGATCATTCTTTCTGCTTATCTGCTGCCATCTTAGCGCCAGCTGCCACTGTCCTCCATCTGTTTCCACCTTTGTCCCTGAGCAAACTCATTACACACCAACAGCCAGAGGAGCCTAGAAACATGTCCAACTGTTTCGCTCCTCTGACCAACATCTCTCTACAGTTTCACATCTCAGGGAAAAGCCCATGGCCTTACAGTGGCATAAAGGATCCTCATACACAATGCCGCTTTCTCCCTCTGCCCGTTGCCATCTGACCTTCTCCATCGCTCCTCCCTGGTCCTGCCTCCATTCCTCTTCCCCCCCATGCACCCCACCTTCCTTTGTTTCAGCACCTGGGTCTTCTGCAAGTAATCCACCTTCCAGCCAGGCTCCAGCATCAGGACTTTGCATTTGCTAGAACTTTCTCTCCAACCCCCTACTTTTACACTCACTCTCTCATCTTTTTCAAGTCCTTCTTCAAATGTCACCTTCTCAGTGAGACTTTTTTTTATAACCTATCAACCTAAGGTGACATTGACCCACCCCAGGCCATCTCTACCTTCTCCCACATCCCTGTTTCATTTTCCTCTCTAGCCCTTCTCCGCCTGAGTTACTATCGGCTCTAGCGATAGATCTGTTTATTGACAGTCTTTTCCTCCTACAATATTAGCACCTTGAGGGCAGGGATTTTGGTCCTTTTATTCCTTGCTTAGTTCACAGTACCTAGATTAGTGTCTGACACATGAAAGGCACTCAGTTATTCTATGTTTCATGAATGAGTAAATGAAAGCATATGGGAAACTTTGTCTTCATTGAATCTTAAATATTCTTGGGGTGGGTGCTCAAAATACTTTATCATTCAAATGTTGTGTGTAGGGGGGTACATTTCACAAGGAGGCCTTCTGGCTCCCTATACTCCTATGCATAGAGACATAATGTATTGAGGGTAGAAACCCCAGACTGAGAAGCTGCCGAGAGAGATAGGACGGACACCAGTGTGCACAAGAAGGGCCCTGGGAAACCACACGATGCTGATTCCTAGGTCTCGTGGACAGTGCCAGAGGGGCAAGAGCAGAACCAAGTTCATGAATGAGTCTAGACTTCAGAGATGGGAGAAAGTGTGACTTCATAATACCTTTTGAACTGGTACAAAGCCATGTTCCTCAGACCCAGGGAACTATTAGCAGGGAAGCTAGGCATTTCCCCCACCCCTTGAGGCTGTGTGCTAGTCTTAACTGCTTACAGTCAAAAGACTATGCAAAGGAACTCACGGAGAAATGACATAATTAAGATCTTTCCAGACAGTGCGGCTTACACAGGCTGCTTTACGTCCATGATTCCAATGTCTGATTTTGGTCTCCTTCAGCCAGTGACTTCACAACTTGTCTATGATCACAGAAAGTAATACTTTGTATAACCCAACCCTGTCCACACAACTGTGGCTGTTAAAACATAGAGGAGTCAGGCTTCCTCTCTTTGAAGCACCCAGATAATTCCTATTTTGCTCCTTTTATTTTATAACGACTATTTTCTTAATTCTGGCTGACAACCAGGATTAGGGTAAGGCACGTGAGGAACTTCCCAGTGGCATGAAACTTAGGGGGCGGGAGGCAAAAGTCACAGTTAACCAAGACAAATATTATTTTAAGGCAATATTTGTAAAAATCCAATTCAAGGTAGGGGGCCTGGGTGGCTCAGTTGGTTAAGCATTCGACTCTTGATCTCAGCTCAGGTCTTGATCTCAGCTCAGGTCTTGATCTCAGGGTCGTGAGTTCAAGCCCCAAATTGGGCTCTATGCTGGGTGTGGAGCCTACTTTAAAACAAAACAAAAAAAAAAAAATTCAAATTAAGGCAAACAAGCCATAATCAATTACATACGGAGATTTTTAAATAAAAACAGGCAGTTGGATGTTTGACAACCCTGCATTAGAGTGCACCTTCCCGTTACTGTGTCCTTGAGGGGCAGCTGGTAGGTTTATGAGCGTTGACAAAGGCATGCAAATTAGGAAGCATGGGGCTTTATAGTCATGCTTTTTCACTGTAGGACTTTTTTTTGAAATATTTATTTATTTGAGCGAAAGAGCACAAGCAAGGGGAGAGGCAGAGGGAGAAGAAGAAGGAGGTTCCCCACGGAGCAAGGAGCCACACACGGGGCTCGATCCCAGGACCCTGAGCTCATGACCTGAACCGAACGCAGACGCTTAACCGACTAAGCCACCCAGACGCCCCCATGTAGAACTTTTATTAACTTTTACCAATTGGTTCAAAATAGGAGAGTGTATCCTGATGAGTGGATCCAGGGGCACGTTTCTCCTTTTGCCTCAGACAACATGACTCAGCACAATAGTGCTGGTTGTCTGGTCTCTCCCTTTATCTCCCTTTCTATTAGTTGGAAAAAGTAACAGCCCTAGTCTGTCGCCTGCCTTCCTCGGGTGTGTGGCTTCTGCCAGTGTGGAGAGTTCCCCTGACAGCAACAGCTTCCCCTCCCCCCAGTCTTCTAGACAGCCTGCCCCAAACACGTGCGTGGGGCTCTGTAGATCTCCTTCTCTTCCAAGTTGTCTTTTATGTGATTAATCTATCTAACTATACAGATAAACACACATGCACACATACACATACTTTTGAATCATAGAAAAGGCCTAATTTATTTTAGGTTTAGTTAACCGAACTGTATCTCCAAAGTTCCATCAGAATGAAGAGCTATTATTGGATCAGCATTAGACCTAATAACACTGGGAGTCTGAGGGGAGTTGTCCGAGCACCTAACTTACATCAGGGGAGTAGCATGTGGGAGAAGAAAGCTCGATAATCAGCTCCTTGAAATGACAGCGCAGGAGATATAAGCTTAAAATGGTCCTTACTTTGCTGGTGGAAATCCTAAACCGTGAAGAGATGACCGCCCTACCCAAGGTTGCTCAGAGTCGCAGTGGTGAATTAAAATTCCACGTTTGTTTCCTGCTCTGGTATTTAGTGTAATAGAATATTCTCCAGTGTTTTTTACCATGCTGTCCCTGTTAAGTTTTGTGAGGACAGCGGCAAGATTCGAAGTGATGTAGACATGGACCGTAGAGTTTCTTCCGCCCACCATCTCCGAGCTGTGGATCTAACCACGCGTGCCTTTCCTGATGTTCAAATTTCGGCTCAGCAGATCCAAGTGTGAAGCACTCCCGGGTTCTCAGTGAACTGCCGCAGTGATGACTGCCGTTGCTTTCAGGGAGCCGGGGTACTCAAAGACCAGCGCAGACTTCACGGGACCGGGGAGGAAAATGCAGAATTATCACAGGCCAAGGGGAAGTTCGGCCTGTCAAGGGGAACACTGGCGTAGACCTTTGGGAAGTAATCAGGCAGCAGCAATGTGCCTGACTTAAGAAGGTCTTAAAAGAAAGGCTGTTTTCTCTGGTTCAAATAAATGAACAGATGTGGCTGGTATGATGTGTTTTGACAAAGCGCTCCAAAGACACGGTACTTAAAAGGCTAAAGAGCCATCGCTCCAGCATTTTCCATCTTCCCAGTGCCACGCCGCCAGATTTGTCACAGCTCTCACTCGGGGAAGGACGGCAGTCCATGAAAGTGTAGGGGACATGGACACGTCCAAAGCCGTGGGTAAAATCCAAGATTTTACGTTTAATCGGCTGTGTCCTGATAACCGCTTTGGTAAACTAGAGATCAAATTCGGAGGTCCCCATGCACAGCAAGGACAGTGGGCCCGTGATAAAACGGATACAGATGGATAAAATAGGCTGGGAGAAAATGAGAAGAAACCACAGTCTTCTATGAAGTAGAAGAAAACAGAATATGCACACCCACATTCATACATCCCTAGTGTGAGTGTCTCGGATGGGTAGGAAATTAAAAAATAATTCTAGTAGACTTATTAAGAACAAATACGTTAATTTTTACTGAAGTCATATGTATATTATGTTTATATATATTATTTTTTATATATTATAAATAATATGTATATTATTTAACATATATATATATTTTTGCTGACTGAGTTAATCTAAGATAATTCTACTACTGCAAACTGGATGATTTAATATATAGTGTCTCACTATTTGACAGGAATCGTATTTATTTGCTTGATTTAAATCCTACGAAATCAGACAGATAGCACAAGAATACAAGTGCCAATTGCCATTGGTCCTGTATTTTACCAATGTTTTCTTTTTCGGTCCCACCCAGATATTCTAAAGAAAAGTGAAGGGCCTAGCCTAATGAGAAGAAATTCCTCACAGACCATTATAACCATAGTGGAAAAATAAACTCGGTATTGTCAAGATAGGTAATGTGGATTCAAACCATCACCATTTTTCCTTCGGTTGAGTCTGCCTTCTGAATGGGTGTCTTTCTACTCCGTCTGAGATTACCCTCTCAGACTTGTCAAATTGTTACACTAAAAGCAGCAACACTACTTGCCTTTCAAAGAACAGGTCCTGCAGAGCTAAGGATGAAAAATAGTTCACAGGAGTTAATTATCGTCATAATTGTGGTATAAATCATGACCTGCTGATAAAACAATGAGATATAAAAGATCTGCTTGTAAAGCCGTGAGACCGAATCCACACAAAACTCATTCAACACAGTCTCATTCTTCTCGACATTCAACTTACTCCAGCCAAGTCAGAAAAAAATATCACTGAAGGCCAATTATTTCCTTAGTCAACTGTTCTTCAGTGTGACTCTCCCAATGTTCTTTGTTAAGATACCCTTACACAAAAAGAGGCAAGTTTCATTTCAGGCCATTCAGAGTTAGTAACTAAAACCCATTCCGTTCCTGTACAATGTTATAATTTAGTTGGCAGGAAAAGGCAAGCGTAGAAATAAACTCTAACAATAAAACTATTATTTCAACAGTATACAACTCTCTACTGTTACCTTTTTTTTTTTTTTTTACTATAGTGTTAAAACCTTACATTTATATAGCACTTTACATTTCTGAAGTAAATTGGGCTATGCATTCATTTAATTCCAATGACGACCATGTGAGTTTAGTATCTATCTCTTGCTCTACCCAGAAACAACGTCCTCTGGCCATATCCCTATACTGGACAGGAGGGGGATATTATTATTCACAGAGAAAGAAATGTGGGAGAAACTGTGACTAGAAAGTTCATTGGCTATGTGAAAGTGTGCGGTTTTGAATGTGTGAAGATGGAATGGAATCAGCCAGGTTCATGTTTGCTTTTTCCTCCTTCCGGCCATGGGATCACTGGAGACTTTCCTTACGCATTTGAACTCTCCCCTGGCTTGCCTGAGAAACATGGATAATAATACCTGCCTTGCATTATTATTGAAAAGTTTGAGTGCAATCATGCATGGAACTCACACATCATGTCGCTTGGCACTCAGTAAATGGTCCAAGCAGTAACTCTTATTGGTAGCAGTAACTCTTATTGGTAATTATAGCTAAGCATGGAATGGTCAAGTGGGAATTTAAAGAGATCCTGAAACTCTGGAAAGTCATTAATAATGTAAGACTATTGATAGAGTTACAAGTCCTTAAGTGGATTTTCCAAGTTAATTAGTTTCCTGAATCATCTGGTTTGAGTCCCTCCAGGTCGAGCCACATAAAGTTATCTATTTCTTTCCTTTATGTGAATATAGGACATAAGATGCCCAAAGCCATTCTGCGTTTAAATATAGAAAGTGGGAGAATAGAAAGGTTTCACTGTGCCAGTCTCTGCCTTCACGCATCTGTTGATTCTCTGCACTATATTACAAATTCCACTGCTCAGATTTCTGTGTCTCAGGTTCTCAGTTTGCCTCGCTGGCATTGGGAAATTTTAACACATCAAAGTCTGGATGTTGCTTCTGTCTTGATTGGCGTTCACTCTCTATAGTGTGCTTCCGCTGAAGTCCTAAAAGCGAGAGTCTAACCAAGCATTCTGCACACCCAAATGAGGCACTGAGAAATACTGCTGGACCCTACCTGGACATTTTTATGCCATCAGTTGTTCACTTTTAGGCTCTAGGGAGGATAGAAGGCAGGAAGAATTAGACATGTGGCTCCTTGAGTATTTGGAATTTAATTTCTGGCAATATGGTTTCTCAAGCAAACTTTGACAAGTCATTTAGCCCCTTGGTCTTATGGGACAAAAACAAAACAAAACAAAACAAAAAGGCAAAAAACAACTCTTGTCAATTCTAAGTTCTCACTTTCTGCCAATATCCAGGCTACGCATGTGAGACAAAGCTCAGGAGGTAAATTGGCTTCTTTGCAGTATGAAGGGAGGATGATGGTAATACCTGAAACATGGCGGAATTTATAATCTCTACCTTAAAGACTTTCCATAGATGTCCAATTGGTGATTCCAAAAATTCCATTTGTAGAGGCAGCATAGCTTTGTTGATTGCCCCTCAGCTTTGCTGGGCAAATGCAAAAATAGGTGGCAGCAAAGAAGCGTGGCTCTAGAGTGCTCTAGAGTGCGGAGCTGGTGAGAGGACACTTCAAGGGCACTCTGGAACGTAATTTGTAATAATGAGGACAAGACCTGGCAAACAGCCATAGGCAACTTGTTGAACTAGCGGGACTCAATCTCAGGGTCTCAGTTTGAACACATATAATGACTTCAAGACCAAGAAATTGCCGTTATCATGGTCTTCAAAGATATGTCATAAGAAAAAACTATTTTTCCATCCAGTATTCACAGTCCTACTTCAAACCAACTCATGATTTTTTTAGCAGACATATGCCAGGGTGCCTTCTATGTTGGTGCCCTCTCTCTGATTTGCCCGCTAGGAAAACCTCTAGTCCCCACCTCTCTTTTGAAAGTTGTCCAGGTTCCGAGGCCAAGGGCAAGTCCTACCTCCACTAAGGTGCATTTTTTGTTCTTATGTCTTCACCAATTTCTGTCTTATTCTGTTTGGGCTGCTATAACAAAGCACCATAGAGTGGGTTGCTTATAAACAACAGAAATTTATTCCTCACGGTTCTGAAGACTCTGAGTCTGAGATCAGGGTGTCGGGATGGTCTGATTCTGGTGACAGCCGTCTTTGGGGTTACAGGGAGGGGGTTCAATATATGAACATGGGAATGGACACAAGCATTCAGCCCATATCGTCCAAGCAACTATTACCTTCTCTTCCTTCTGGCTCTCCCAGGATCATTTTTGAAACGTGACTCTTAGTGTTATAAAAATATTTTTTGAGCGACAATATTTAAGTGCTTTTATATTCCTCCCAATAGATTGAAACATCCTTGGTAAATCTTGCTCATTCGGTGCAGATGGGAGAGGAAGACACGATGCCTTGCCCAGTGCATGGAATAGGAGCTAGTAATTACTTGAAGCGTTAAATAAATAAATGATAATTATCTAAACAAATAACCAATTGAAGTCTTAACCATACAAATCATGCTGGATTGTTGTTGTTTTTCTAATTTCACAGAATGTAAAAACCTACAGTTGCAAAGGTTCAGAGTTTTTCTATAGGCAAATGTCAGTGCAAACCCAATGATCATTTTTGCATATCTTGTCTTCCCTGTACTCCAAGCAGCATGGATGGTTTTCTTAATGCTCTTGTTTGTTACTTACCAAGGAAAAAAGAGCCCTTTAATTGCAGTCAGACTTGGTCACATGTGTGTGCAGGAGCTTAAAAACCTATGAGGAAACAGGGGAATGTCCCAGCCTGTGATTGCACTAGGACCAGCACAATACTTTGCACCAGCATGCCCACGGGAACAGGAGAGACTCTTACGAAATACTTCGACCTCATACCTTGTCCTCTTACTCACAGTTGTCCTTGCTAACTTTCTCTTCGCTTCTTGATTCAGTCATTGGTTTTCTCCTGTTTTACTGACTGTGCAGATACCTGGTGTGTCCTCTCCATTGTGCTCCGGGGCACGTTTTTAACTGTCCCTTGATATGAATGTCATCGCTGGAGTGCTGATGAAGCCATCTGCAGCCCCTCCACCCCACACCCTGCACTGGCCCCCGCCACCTGCCATTGAGTGCACCAGTGAATTCTTCTCAAGGCCGTAAGAGCAAACTTGCTTGGGCTCCCTCCTTTGGAAGGAGGCCACCAGCAATGCCACTCCATTCAAAACTCAGTATCCCCTTCTCAAATGATAGGATGCCCTTGGGATGCCAGGTGTTGCTTATATCGTTATTACTTGGTCTAGAGAGAGCTTATTACTCACAATAAACCATGTGGACATTCAGTGCCAGAGTGAGCTAGAAGATGCACAAGTCACATTTGCTTCTTATTGATTTTGCATTTGCTCTCCTCTCCCCTCCCCTGCCACTGGGCTGCTTCTGTTGGATGCCGTAAAATCGTTGAGAATGTAATTGTCATCCCTTCTTCTTAAGTCCTTTACTCAAAAAATCTGGCTATAATATGAATCCCATTACTTTATTTCTTGAGTTCTGGCAATCTGTTTTGTATTTTCTGCTGAAGATTTTCACTTGCCACTAAATTTTGAGTACAGGCGACAGTACTAAAACTTAATCACTAAAGATCTCTTGTCTTCATCGAGACTGGGAAACATTTTGGTATTATCCATTTCACTCTCTGTACTGAACTTGATGTCACATAATTGCTGGTCAGTCTAACACTTTCACACTGTACATGTTTCCAAATTAGAAAATAGACTATAATATAAAAATCAATAGCAGCCCTACGTGTAAGAACCTGTTAGAAAATTTAACAGTATGAGATCTCAAATTTAGAAGCAGCGAAACTGTAACATTCTTGGAAGTTATTTTAACTGAAAATGCTTGGAATCTAAATGCAGGAATTTACAAAAGCAACACACGTGAACACTGAAAAGATGTAAGTTCTCCCAAAGTACACTTATGGATTAATACAATTCCAGTTAAAGAAACAGTTCATTAAGGATGAGTCAAGAATACAGGAAAGAAAGATTAAGCTAAGGTTTATCTGGAAAAATGAATGGGTGAAACTGAAAAAATTTAGGAAAAGCATAATGAGAGGTAAAATTTCCCTTCACTGTAATAGCAAAAAGCTAAAATAATTAGAACCGTGGTACTGGTGCCAAGAATATTATACAAAGCAGTGGCAAAGCATGAGATAATTCTGTTGAAATATACTGCTGGTTATCCCATCTATTGTGAAGGAAGAATTATCATGTTAGTAAGGGTTCTGTTAAGTTCAATGTTTTCCAACAATCATAAGGATTAAAAGAGAATTTACCCTAAAAAAAAAAACAAAAAAACTGAGGATGAATAAGTCCTTACGTAAAAAGAGAGCCTCACACGGTGCACTTAATTTTAAAAGCAAAAAATTAAACAGGTTTTAGGGATATCTTTAGATATTATAATGTTTGCCTCTGAAAATAAATTAAAGGCTAAATTGTTTTACATATGGTAACAGGAAGACAAGTGCCTTTGCCAGCCTGTGTTATGGACAAAATGGAACCAGACATAGAGACTTTTTCACTTTAACAATTTTAATATTTAAATAATACCAAATTCCAGGCTCTTGTGGCTTTACTTTGGAACTAATTCTATATTCGACCTAATTCCTTTTCTTCTTGACAATGATATTTATTATTTTTGGCATTGGTAACTCCTACTTGGAAATTAAGTCTTTACAATGACAGGAAGTTCCCATATCAATTTTTCTCAGAATGATTTTGGCACGATATTTAATGGACCAGTTTTTGGCCTTTATAGAATGTACTGTCTGAGCTTTTAAAAGTCACAGTCAATATGTGTCTGTCAGATAGAGAGGGACACGCTAATTAGTAGCATGTGCTCTCGATTTGTTTAGCATTTACTGTCGGCAAATACCTTTATCAAAAGCAATATTCTCTTCCTGGAATGTGTTATTTACAGATGTTGATAACATCACTAACTGTGTTTTAAAGACAGTAGGAAGGAACAGCATTCTGAGTATAATCAGTTTCTCCTTAAAGAAAAAAAATGGAAGAAACTTTTTAATGCAGTAGAGAAACATTCCGATGTGTTTAATTTCGTTTCTTAGACTAGGAAAATGTGTATTAAGGTGTATTAAGGTGTTATAAAAATCTGCATTCAGATTATCGATTTTGTACCAAGTAGTAGTTAAATTAGAAGGATTTGGAGACTGAGAGATCTGGGTCGAAGCTTGGATCTGCCATCCTAGTCGTGTAATTGGGGGGATTTTTTTTACCCAGCCCAATCTCAGTTGTTAGGGAAATCAGTATCTGCCACATCCGAATGATATGAGCCATAAGTGAACTAAAACATCTGAGTGCTTAGGATAGGGCTTTGCAAAAACTTTCAGCCATCGCTCCCAGGGGACTATTATTATTTTCATGCTTGCTTTCAGATAAAGACAGTGAATTTCTTATTCTCCCTGTGGAGTGTTCCTTCGATGCTAACTGTCACAAAGCTGAGGCCGTGAGATACTTTGTTCTCTAGTCCATAGTTCAGGAGTTGGGCAAATAATAATTCCTGATCATTAAAGTCGACACCTCATAGGCATACCTAGCTTCTCCCCACAGTCCTAACAAGGGAGTACAGGATGATAGTAGAAACACAGGCTTCATCTTTAGATATCTTGGGATCAAGGTGCTACCTTCCTGCTTGCTTATTAGCTGTGCACGTTTGGACAAGCTTCCAATTTTTGTCTATAAAATGAAGGTAATCTTGGCTAGTTCCTAATGCTACGTGGAAGGTGTGCAATAAATTTTAGGTAATTCTGTTGTTTTCTTGTGCCCCATAAGATGAGGAAACCATAGCTCTGATGGGCGAGGTAATCGGCATGTGGTCATGGATCTAGTCAGTGGTAAAGATTTAACCCAGATATCTGAGGTCAGAATCCTTGCCCTTTCCTCTCTGCTTCTCAAACTTTCCTGGGTTCAGTGTTGAAGAGGCATCAGGGTTCTTGAACTCGCAGTGAGTTAAACAATTAAATTAAAAGACACAGTTGGGAAGGACTCACAGAGAGGTTGGATCTTAAAAGACAAGTAAAGTATGGATATAAGGAGAAGGGAAAACCTCAGCCCATTTAACTATAACTTATGTAAGTACGTTTTTATTAGGACCTGCACTGACAGTGATGAATATTCGTGAGTGATGAGAGAGATAACTCAGCAAACAAACTAGAATTCAATATCAGACCTGGATTCTTAAGGGAACCATGTATTTGGTGGTCTTGGCATCATGAATCAGAGGCTAGGAAGTGAGTAGTGTAGTGCATGGTGTTGAAAATCTCCCAGCTACATGGGGAAAAATTAGTTGCTTTTCAATATCAAGTCCTATAATTTCATAATCTGGAAAGTATATTGGTGACCATGAGGAAGATAAGTATTTCTCAAACAAGATACCCAAAGGCCAAAGCCTGAGTAAAGAATTTGATGTATTGGACTACATCAAAATAAAAGATTACTGGTTTAAGTAAGGACATCATAAACAAAGATGGCAGCTGGGACAAGGTAAATTGCAACATGTAAAACTGATGGAATGATTCACATCCAGAGTACACCAAGAAGTTTTGTACAACCACCAGAAGGGCAAACAAACACACACACACACACACACACGCACACACACACACACACACACACACTAAAAAGGGGCAAAGGCTATGGTGAGACTGTTCACAATAGGAGAAAAACATATGCCAAGACCTGTAAAATAAGTTAGGTCTTACTAATTGACGTGGTTGGTTTTATGTGTCAGCTTGACTGGCCGTGGGATACAGGAAGCCTGATACAGCAAGAATCAGAAGTACAAAACAAGAAGGATGGTCCACTTTATAGCTATCAACATGGGGAACATTCAAAAGTCAAATCAGATGAAATCCTGGCAAGGAGATGGGCAAAGGGGTGGTCACAGCTCATGGAAACAGGTGTGGCCACTCGGGAGCCAGATGACAGATAGCCCAGCACCCAGCGTATTCAGCCGGGGGGTATATACGAGGAAGAAATTCCCTCCGTGGAACCATAAAGAGATCCATGCCAGGCGTCAGCTCCAGCGTTTGGTGTGGACTCCGTAGCTGGAAGCACCCTGGGTTCCATTATTTGAATCAGCGATGAAAGAAAATATAGTTGATGAGCCCAAAGGACTGTTAAGCAGCAGCCAGAAATAATGCTCTCAAAGCATAATGTTGTTTTAAAAAAGTTTTTTAAGCGTATTATAGCATGCATGTGTTTTTAAAATTGTATGTGCAAAAATACTACCCTATATCTAATAAGCAGAGAGATGAAGAGGATGGTTATCTGTTTAATACGTTAGAGTGTGTGTGTGGTTAGGTGTGGCAGGGAATGTGTGTGGGGATAGAGGAGCAGGGAAAAAAATAATAAAATAAAATGGAATAGAAGAGGGACCTTGCCGAAAGTCTTCTTAAGTGAATGCCATGAACCAGCGTGTGAGCTGTACGGGTCAGTGCACCCAGAGTCCTGAAAGGGGGAAAAAACCAAACGGACATTGCCTCGGCCAGGTGGTCAAGGTCAACATCAATAGTGCTCAATTGGACAAGCTTCATGCGGATACCCTTGTTATGATGTGATGAGCTTGCCCCTTTGCCTCTGTGGTCTTCCTCCCCAAACCCATAATCCCAGTCTTATCATGAGAAAAAGTAAGTCAAATCCTAATAATGGGATATTCTATAAAATGTCTGACTACCACTCAGGAAAACTGTCAAAAGTCATCAAAGACCAAAAAAAAAGTCTGTGAAACCGTCAAGAGGAGCTTAAGAAGACATGACAACTAACTGTACAGTCCTAGTGGATAGGTTCCTGGGACAGAAAAGGGACATTAGATAAAAACTAAAGAAATCTTGATAAATTATGGCCTTTAGTTAGTGATAGTGTACCAATATTGGTTTTATAATTGTGATAAAAGTGCCCTACTAATAGAAAATATTTATAAAAGGGGAAAAACTGAATGTGGGGTATATGGGAACTCCATACTATTTTCCTAGTTTTTCTGTAAAGCTAAGATTATTCTAAAATATAGTCTAATAAATTAGTGGGGGCAAGATTGGAGTAGGATAACGGAATTATTTTACGCTGTACTAAGCAAGTTGGAATATATTTTGATTGTCCTTGGGAGCCTCAGAAGGGCTGAGTCATAAAATATGAATTCTAGAAGCCCTCTGAAGGCTCGTGTGCAGAAGGAGCAGTAGATCAAGTAGGTGACTTTAGAAAGCTAGGCGAGATAAGGTTGAGTACCTGGACCAAGGCAACAGAAGCAAGAATGAGGAAGAGGCACGAGGCAAGACAATAAAGCATTGGAATTAATAGCGCTTAATCCGTGACTAAAAGGGGTGGGTTGGTGAAAGGAGGGAAGCGTCTACCCTGGTGGTTTTCCAGTTGAAAACGGAATGTTGGGAAACGTTTACAGAAGAAAAGAAAATGGTCTGAGGATGTATTTACAACACTAACAAAAAACATCTGGTGAGGAAGTCATGCTTGAACTCTGCAAAGGTAGAGAACATCTCATGGAACTGGACTGTGGGTTTTCTGGTCTTAACCGGACAGTACCTAGAAGCTGCCTTTTGTCAGCCGCTGCGACGTGATCATTTCTGTTTGTAACGAGCTCTGTCAGTTGCTTGACTGACGTCTCTGGAAATGCATCCAGGTTTCCGTCCCCTGTTGCTCCCATAAATGCAGCAACTTTACACGTTTCTGTGCTGAAAGTGAATTAAGAGGATCCTGGGTTTAGTGTGCTTGCTTCGGTATTGATTTATCCAGCTTCCAGCAACATGGCTGACTGAGCTGCTGTCGACTGGCCTTCTTTCTGCACGCTGGAAACGCTTAGAAATCATCAATAAAATATGACCCCAAAATTAATACATAGCTTATCTCCAGGGAAAGACAGGGATATCTCCAGGCCCCAGAAATGGAGAAATCAAAGCCAGTGGAACTTCACATCAAGGCTCTGAGTTTAAGATCCAGATATAAACTGAGAGGGAAGAGGACCAGATACAATAGCCCCATTGCTATAAGCTGAATGTCTATGTCTCCCTCTCCAAAGTCATATATTAAAACCTAATCCCCAGTGTGACCGTGCTGGAGGTGGGGGTCTTTGGGAGGTGATTAGATCCTGAGTGTGGAGCCTTCTGAATGGGTTTAGTGCCCTTATGAAAGAGACCCCAGAGAGATCCCTCACCTCTTCTGCCAGGTGAGGCTACAATGAGGAGGGAGCAGTCTTGCAAGCCAGGAAGAAGAGGGTTCTCACCAGAATCCAGCCATGCTGGATCTCAGACTTTCCAGCCTTCAGAACTGTGAGAACTAATTTTCTGTTGTTCATAAGCCACCTGGTCTATAATGCTTTGTTAGAGAAGCCCAGACAGACTATGATACCCACCCAGAGAGAAGGACGCCATTTTAGCCTGGATGAGGAGGGAGCTGGAACTTCTCTGCACAATGCCTGAGACTCAAAGTCCAGCCCCATCTGTGGAAAGAGCTAGAAGCTCTCTGGCCACTGCTTCGGAATCAACAGAGCGGCCTGCCCACCCAGGGCACTTCGGTGGGGAAAACACCCTTCCTTGAGAGACCCAAACTCTAGAGCGGTTGGAGGTTAGCGTCTGAATTTACACCCTGAGTGTTGTGCAGAAACCCAAGCTGGAAAGATTAAACCGAAGAGCTTGTCCAGAGCCCTTAGGTCCCAGCGTAGGCAGTGTAACCCTTCTCTGGTTTGCCCTTCCACAAAGCAGATCGTGCAAGACTCTCACAGGAAAGAAAGAGAAAGCGCTGTTGAACATGAGCTCAGAGTTAAAAATGTCAAGTGACAAGACATATGAGTCACTGTGAAGGAGTCAGGTATTTCAACAAACAGAATGATTAGCAAGCCAGGAATTTGCGTTACTAGAGCAAACGTAAAGCAACAATAAAATAAGAAAGTATAAAAATTGAAAAAGGACCACATAGAATTTCTAGAAATCAGCAAGTGTAGTCACTAAAATTAAAGCTTCATAGGACTGTTTGAGTAATCCCAGTATTGTCAACACACCCATTGGGCATTTCAGAATAGTGGTCAAGGGTGTGACAAACATCTTGGAAACTGCGTCTAGACACTGAATTGAAAATTTGCTGGTTTTTGACGGATTCCTGCTTCCTGTGGTTTACCCCATCCATGGAGCTGTTGAGATGGTTTCATTCTTTCCCCAGATTTTTATCCCGAGTTCATGTTGATTGAAAAGTACCTCATAATCTCCTCACTCATTTATTTATTTTTATTGAATAAATTTGACGTATAACATCGTATAAGTTTAAAGTATACTGGGTGTTACTTTGGTACATGAATATATTGTAACATGATTGTCCACATACGGATATTTATCACATCACACAATTATGGTACAATGTTATTGGGTATATTCATTATACTGTGCGTTAGATCTCCATAGCTTATTTACTACTTGTTACAAGTTTATACCCTTAAACACCGTACTCTTTTCCCCAAACCCCCTATTCCCTGGTAAAATCACCATTTTACTCTCTGTTTTTTACAGGTTTGCCTTTGATAGATTCCACGTATAAATGATATCATAGAGTACTGCCTTTCTCTGTCTTCCTTTTCTTGCTTAGCATAATGTGTCAAGGTCCATCCATGTTGTCGCAAATCAAGGAATATCCTCCTTTCTCATACCTGACTACTATTCTGTATTGTATATGTACCACATCTTTTTTACCCATTCATCCATTGATGGGCGTTTGGGTCGTCTCCATATCTTGGCTAATGTGAAATAACGTGATAAACATAGGAATGCAGATACCTCATTGGAATCCTGTTTTCATTTCCTCTGGAAACATACCCAGGAGTAGGGTTGCTGGATTGTATGGTAGGTCTATTTTTAATGTCTCGAGAAACCTCTTTACTGTTTTCCGTAGTTGATTGGACTGACTTACATTCCCACAAACAATAGATAAGTGTTCTCTTTTCACCACGTGCTTGCTGGCCTCTGTACCCCTCTTTTTAAATCCAATGTGTCATAAATGAACTTAATGTTCAACTTAATGAATTTCCATTTTATGCTTACACAATGAAAAATCACTTTTCTCCTCTCACCTTTTTCTCCATCGGGTAGAAGACCTGACTGATATTTAGGAACTCTGATTCCAGAGAATCCCATAACCTCTCAGGTTGCCATAATTCCCTCTTTTATGGACTGGGGACCACCTTGCTGCCAGGATACCTGGCATCCTGGAAATACCACAGGACTAGTTTTCTTTTATCATTACTTGTGCCGCGAGTCTTGTTTTCCCCACTGCTTTTTGCCATTTCTCGGTGTAGATTAGAATAATGATCCCAGCTTGGCATTTTATACTGAAACTGAAACATTTTTAACTCTCTAATATTAATTAATAAAAGAAGACGAAACTAACAAATACATTAGTTAAAAGAAGAAGAATAGCACAGCATCACTAAAAGCTAACACACACTTTTTTTAAAAAAGATTTTATTTATTTATTTGAGAGAGAGAGAGAGCACATGAGCAGGGGCAGAGGGAGAGAGAGAAGCAGACTCCCCGCTGAGCAGGGAGCCCCACGGGACTTGATCCCAGGACCCTGAGATCATGACCTGAGCCAAAGGCAGATGCTTAACTGACTGAGCCACCCGGGTTCCCCTAACACACACTTTTTATCCTATTCTTTTTATAAACTAAATTTAAAAGTAGGTGTGCTTATTTACCTTTATGCCCCATAAAAGTACTAAACATATGGTAGATGTTTAAAGACACTTATTAAAAGTTTGAAATACTTCTGCATATCTAAAAAATGGAATGTTAGTTACACAACACAGCTAATTGGTCAGAATCTGTTTTAAGAGCTTCTTAGTACTTCTTAGTACTAAGATTAAATTCCCAATAATCACTGCTCAAATAACATTAAAATTTCTTTACATAAAAAGATATTACCAGGAGCCCAAACACATTTTTTTTAAAAACCTAGTAAAAAAGTACTTCTTCCTTTAGGTTTATACGTACATAAAACAGAGAGAACAAACAAAATTATATTTCAAAACCCAGAGCGTGTTAAAAAATGTTTTGTGCTCGTGACACCAATAGACCCTCACCCCGGAGACGTCACAAATGCAAGGACCTTGGACATGTACAGAGACTAGCGCCAACATGGAAGAAGGAGAGGGGACATCTCAGGGCCAGTTCCTTCCAAATCAAGCCAAGCCAAGCAGAAACCACCCCGAAAGAGGAAGGCGGGGGATGAAGTGGTCACACGATACATCCGGCCTCTCGTGTCCAGAGTAGAGGCAGGCAAGCCTGGGAGAGTCTAGCTGTCCTCACTCTCTTGATGGAGTCTGCAGTCTGTGCTCGCTCCATGGACACTTGCTGCACATCTGGGCAGCGGTGTGGGCACCAGCCTCCCGGATCAGCTTCCACGCTCTTTGCATGGCATCCATGAGTTTCCTTGTGAGCCACAGTGCTTTTGGTCCTGGGCAGCAGGACCCTGCCCCGAGTTCTGTACCCCTGCTGTGTCCAGCGTCTGCTTCTAGACCACACACAGGATACCTGGTACCCTGAAAAGATGAGCATGGCACAGTTTTCTTTCATTGCTAATTCGACCAACAGAACATCCCTCTTCCTGTACACGCAGGTGCAGAAACCTGACCACATAGAACATCATTTCCCCCCAAAATGAGCTTGTCACGAAGAATCAATCAGGTGGGAGGAGGGAGGGCAAGTGGATGAGAAGGCACCAGTAACTTTCATACCGACGACCTCACAGAACCACCACTAACAGGGGCTTGCACATGCTGCCATCTCCCCAGTATCTCAGGAGTCTGGGGATAGGTATTCTCTTCAGCACGTGATTCTTCATTGTCATTTTTAGAGGCATTTTTTTCTAAGTATGTCGGGTTAGGATGGAAGGGGGTAGCTGACAATACTTAAAACTTCAGAAAAGGAGAAGAGAGAAGAGTAAATTATTTATTGTTCTGAGTATTTTTTTACACTGGAGTCCCTAGACTTTCCTCGAAATGAGATGTGTCATAACCTAGTGTTGATTTGATTATAGAATTTGGAAGACACTAGCTAGTATGTTTTGCCATATTTTTGTCAATCTTTTTTCCAAAGGCAAGAGATCCGAAGGAACTCAATAAACTGACAGATGAGTTTCAAGATACTGATAGAAGGTCTGGAACTCAACGTAATTCTTCCGAATGAGTACCTTCCAGATGAATGGCTGCAGGAGAGAGCAGTCGGTTTTTAAACATTGTTTTATCTTTCTAAATTAGAAAATAAAAGTCCCATAAGGTCCGTTTTTTAGTTGTACTCCTCATCCATTTCCATGAAGTCGGCCATTCAGAAAGCTTTTCCAGAAATGGCCCTCTGCACCTGCGGATTGAAGCTGACTCCTGTCTCTGACTGCTTTCTGCATCAGGAAGCCAGCCTGGGCTGTGGCAGCACCCACATTTTTATAATGAAATTCCCAAGGAATAATAAAAAAAAAAAAACTCCAGATGGATTTGGTCATCTTCTCGACAGTATTTTTGGAGAGGCCAAACCAGCCAGCCTGCTAAATTTATGTAATCACCTTAATTGGTTTTAATATTTTTAGGGCCCGAACCATTTGGAAGAGGAAACAGATGTAGCATGGTGACCGCGAGATTTATAGGAGCTTGCGGCAGAAATAATTACGTATTGGGAACCGCGCAGCCAAACGTGATCTTCCTTCGAGTCAGTTTGGCAAAAATAAAGGTGACAGGAAAGCTGTCTCACTTTTGTCCACTTAGTTCTTTCGTTTCAAAACTGGGACACAGATCGTGTGAGGATGCGCAGGTGTCCAGTTGCTGCATTTATCATGTTTCCGGTTTTTCCCATTTGCTAAAACATGCATCTTCATCTACAGTCATTGAGAGCAACCCGGTAACTGTGAAAGTAACAACATGGACAGGAAGAGAATGCAAAAAAAAAAAAAAAAAAAAAGTCCAGTTTTGGATATTTTGTATTATTTCTAGAAAAACTCTGAAGGAGTATACAGAGTAAAAGAGTGAGAATTTTTGGAAAATATTGTAATACACTTAATGAAAAAAGTTAGGCATATCAATAACAATGCGAACAGTGGTTTTGTGAGAATATAAAATGTTTTCAGTCCCTTTTAATGTCATTATCTAAGAAAAATGTGTCTTCCAAACGACAAAAACCAGTTATGGTGATCATGAAGTCTGAAGAAAAAAATGGGGGAGGGAAAGAAGAGAGAAATATCCTTCCAATTCGGAAAAACGGGGCACATGAGGAGAAATCATTTGGGGATCTCTACCTGTACTCAAGGTAACTAGAGAAGGCGTTTCCTCTTCCATGTTGTTAGCTATTTGTAGTAAAGATGGCCACCATGACTGAATGCCTATATCAAAACCATGATTGAATATTTATAGCATTTGTTAATCAAGTATGTGATCAATTTCAGCTCTTTTTATCTCTTAAACCCCGTAGTCTACCCAGCAGCCAATCTTGTCCCCTTACCTTCATCATCTAGCAGGATCATCCACTTCTCATCACCTCCTTACCCAACGGGCCCACCGCCCTATCACACCTGAATATGGCCTTTGGGCCATGACTGGCCTCCCAGCTTCAGCAACTCCACGGTCCATTCTCAACACAAGAGTCAGTGTGATCCTTAAAAGCTTACGTCAGCTTATTTGACTCCTTCAGTCAAGTATTTCTTACCTCTCAGGATACTCAGAATAAATGTCAAAGTCCCTATTATGACTGAGCTTACCTTCTGATGCTCAGCCGTTCCCTGGGCTGGTGGCACACAGCCCTTGGGGTGCTCTCTCCCCTGGGGGATATTGAAGATGCTCTTTCCTCTGCCCGGGACTCTCTTTCGACATCTCATCACCTGCTCCCTCTTTACACCTGCTTGGTGAAGACCTCCCAATACTTTATTTAGATCTGAACCCTTACCCTACATATCCCTGCTTCCTCTTTCTCACCTCCCAACATTATATATATATATTTTTTTTTTATTTTTTTTTTTTACTTATTTATTCCATCTAAGGTCCTCTCTCAACTACAGAAGTAGAAATTCTTGTCTGTTTGGTTAATGACTGAATTTCCCTAAACATACCTAGAGGCCTAGGCACCTGGGAGGGGGAATCAATAAATTGCTGATAAATGAAACATCCAACATATTTACAATTTAGTTTTTAAATCATACCATTTAGATGTAATCTCAAAAGCGATTTTAGGTCTCAGTCACCACTAGTTAACAAAAGTTAGATCAACATAGCTAATTAAAATTGCTTCTAAATGAACACATTTTGCCAGTCTCTATTATAGAGCTTGCCTCACTGATCAGTTGAGAATGGAAAAGAAAGCCAGAAATCTGTCTCTCTCGTTTACTGATAAAATCACTTTCCCTGCTGCCAAACTTTAGCTGGACCTGTAGTTCATAAACATTTGCCTCCCCTCCTCTCTACTTCTTAATAATAATAATAATAGAAATTGAGTCAGTGTTTGGTTTTTGCATAACAAAAAAAAAGGTCCTTAAAATATATATATTTTATATTGAAAACACATGCATTTATGCTTTTTTCAGGTATCTGGTACAACTATGGCAAGGGGTTTGCACTCTCACTGAATCCTGGCAGAGTCAGTCAAAAGTTGAGAAAGTGGAAAATGATGCCAGGAAGTGCTTTCTTCTCTTACCCTTCTAGGACTGAGTCACCACAAGTGATTCCTCAAAACACATAACTGGGACCCAAGTTCCCATGATGCACATGTTCATAAGCCTGAAGTCTCTTCGTGCAAATTTTTTATTAAAAACACAAGTGAAAGATAGAAAAAATGGTTGTACAAAAAGCTAAAACAGCCAAAGAATAATTAGCCCTCCTTATGGATTTTTGGGTATATGCTGCACAATTTAAGAGATAAATGGATGGATGGATGGATAGATAGATAGACTGATTGTCTTACCTCAGTACACACTTATAAGTACATTTTCAAATTTCGTGCATAATTAACATGAGAAATAGCCCTAACAGTGTACCATATACCCAAAATAGGATTATTATTTGAATACATTTTCTAACTTGGCCAGAAGCAATATAATATAATTACAGTACACTTGAAATGAAATGTCGAAGCGGGAGCACTTAAATTGGCAAAGCTATTATGTTGGACTTGTGCGATTAATCTCTGAGAGGAATGGCAAACAGATTTTTAATGAGTTTTAAATGTAGGACTAAGATTGATGGATAGTCCACACTTGGTATGAAGGCTGAGGAGTATGCAGACGCAGGGAAAGAGGGCATCCATGCGAAGTCTACATGGGACAGAGGCAGTTTCTGGGTGCTTAGTTGTGTTGTCCTTTTGCTTGTTTCTTTTTTATTTTTTTATTTTTTTTCTTTACACTATGGCTGTTTATTTGCTATAGAGCAAAGTTAAGAAACACATAGTTTGGAATTGTAGCAGCTCATATCTTTGTTGACATCTCTAATTATTTAAACAAAACACCATACAGTGTAAAAGTTACTTTCCAAGACCCCAAAAATAGAGTTTATTTCCCACTTATGTTTGTAACTTTACTTGTTAATTTTAAAAAACATTTTATTTACTTGAGAGCGAGAGAGTGAGCATGCAGGGGGAGGAGCAGAGGGAGAGGGAGAAGCAGACTCCCTGCTGAGCAGGGAGCCCCACGTGGGGCTCGATCCCAGGACCCCGGGATCATGACCTGAGCCGAAGGCAGACGCTTAATCGACTGAGCCACCCAGGCGCCTCTACTTCTTAATTTTTTTGGTTTAGTTTTTGTGTTGATATTTTTTCTCATTATAGCCTATTTCAGTCCAGTTTCTTATCTGAAGAAGAAAAAGTCAGTAGAATATTTCTTCCATAAGTGAGCCTATAATACCCTAAAACTGAAGTCCAAGGTCACAAATGGTGAACAAGTGTCCACAGCCACGGCAGGAGATGTGCAGTGAAGAGCAGGGACACCAGGAGAGACCGAGGTCAGGACTCAAGTTGAGAAGAAATGTCTGGCAGATCTGAGTGCTTTTCAGTAGATCAAATCCAAAGCCAATGCCAAGAAACCAGGCCATGCCTGAAAGATCACCTGAGTCCTCTGCTTGTTAGGTCATTGAAAGTGAGGTGTAAATAACCTTGACTTTTAAAATTGCAGTTTCAAAAAAAATAAAAAAATAAAAAATAAAAAAATAATAAAATTGCAGTCTCTCTAATCCTCAGCTCTTTGCTCTGGGCCATGAATCACACTCTTGAGTTTGAGTGGAGAGTGAGTTTAGATAGAGTTGAGAGTTTAGATAGATCTTGAGCAACTTGAGAGTTTAGATAGATCACCGATTATAGTGAAAAAGAGTTGAGAGTTTAGATAGATCACCGGATTATAGTGAAAAAGATGGGCCTTTGTTCATCACCAAGGCCAAATCCCAGTGATCTTCCATGGAGATCTTGAAACCCCATGCTACGATGGGAGTGTTTTTGCCCCTCCTCCCCCAAATCCATATGTTGAGATTTTAACTCTCAGTGTGATGGTATGAAGAGGGAGGCCTTTGGGAGGGGATTAGTTCACAAAGGTGGAGCCTTCGTGACGGGGTTAGTGCTCTTATAAGAGACCCACAGACATCCTTCGCGTCTCCACCATGTGAGGGTACAATGAGACATCTGTGACCTGGAAGAGGTTCCTCACCCAACTGAGGCAGCACTGTGATCACAGACTTTCCAGCTTCCAGAACTGGGAGAAATTAGCATTGTTTATAAGCCATCCAGTCTGTGGTGTTTTGTTATAGGAGCCCAAATGGGCGTAAGACACCCCCAGGGCCGGGTCACCCCCTGAGGTGTCTGTCCCCTCTGCCCTTATTTTCGTCTTGTCACTCTTTGTTCAGTTCAGACCACAGGGCTCCATATAACCTGGGTATCAAATAACAATGAAACGGTGTTACTAATATTGCTTTTTAATGATAAAAAAAAATTATATTGTTAAATTTTTAAGCTTTACCCAGAATTTACGTGGCTGCCACACAGTATCTCTTGGAAACAATGCATTGGTCCTTATCTCTTTCGGATCTAATATTATTTCTTGAAAAATAGTTTTCCCAAACCTTTAGCGTAAACATTTGAATTTTTAAAAATGTCACTCTGTTGTTGCCTTGTTTATGAGAAGCGTTGGCTCAGTGATCCATGCCAGCTTTAAAATTCAGTGGTTTTGTAATGCTTGCTCATTAGAGTGAGAACATGGTCAAGATGAGTTAGGTCAATCATATCGAGGGGACAGGAGTAACTGATTCCCCAGTGACTTTGACCTGTTGTCTCTGGGCTTAGTTTACACCAAGGAAAAGTCAATCAGAGAGTTCTTGAAGCTAGACCAGCTGGAGATATACCTCGTTCTAGTAGCTGGGAGGTTGATGAGAAATATCTCACTCTGGGTCTTACTGGACCTCCTGCCCACCCGACTTGTTTCTCATTACTTCGGTCTATTTTTAGGTTTAGTCTCCATTTCCAGTAGAATGGCTGGGTTGGGGCTGCAGTTGGGAGTGTTGTACTTAGTGCATTCTCCATATGTATGTGAGTGCACATGCAGATGAGATCTGAAAATGCTTCACCCATTTATCCATGTTGATCCGCTCAACATATATTTATTTAGTGACGCTTTTGTTCCACACACTTTCAGGGGCATGAGATTTAACAGTAAACAAAATAAGCAAAGTCTTTGCCTTGATGAAGTTCACACCTAGTGAGGGGAGAAAGAAAATGGGGAACCATAAAAAACAACAAAACAGAACAAGGGAGGAAAGAGTGAAGGGATGGATGCCATTTCATATATAAAATAGCTGAGATAAATTGACATTTGTACAGAGCCATCAGGAAGAAGAAGGAATGAGCTGTGTTTGAGGACAAAGTACTGAGGGTAGCAAGTGCAAAGGACCTGAGGCACTTGAAGGAGAGCAGCCTGCAGGAATGGCCTGAAGGAGGGGGCAGATCCACGAGTAGATAGAAAAATGCAGACAAGCCGCCTTTGGGGGTAGAATGGTAATCAATTAATGGGACCAGCATAGTGGAAAACAACAGAAGGTGAAGGTTTGGGGTTCTTATACACAAACAAAGGTCTCAATACTAACATATGAGTGAAATCTCATATGTCAACACTCAAATTATTCTAGTGTAAATCAAATTCAGAAATTGGCTGGACAATTAAGGAAACAGATAACAAATATTAGACATAAACTCAAAGCTTTGTTCTCTGTATATTTTCCACTGATTTTCTTCATTAGTTAATCTATTTTCTGTTCCTTCCTGAGGTATTATTTCCTGGAGTTCTTGTTTCCTGGGCTAGCCCTGTGCTCTCAGTGAGGTGAGAGACCTTTAGCACACTGCGCGAGGAATGCCGTGGTCTCACCTTTGTGGGAGGCCTCCTCTGACTGCATTTACAGAAAGGACTGTTGGCAGCAGAATGCCCCAGAAGCAAAACCATTAAATCTGTTGTCAAAGGGGCCCAAGAGCTCTGTCCATTCCAATTGGGTGATCTTGTCAAAATGATGGGTAAACATTGAGAACAGTCTGGCTCCGTCAAAATTCTAAGCATGAATTTTGCGATCGAAGAATAGTCACTTTATCAGATTGCTGGAAGTGTTGACCATTGGACCTTTTATTGGTACACAGACCGCGGGGTCTGTGCGAGGTGAGGCGAGGAAAGAATGTCTTTCCTCGTTCAAAAGCTAGAAATTACATTCAAGAGCTTTTATTGCCATTTGTTTTGAAGTTTTCGATGAGCTATCTTGTAATATCTTCCCGCAAGTTTGGGAATTTGTGATCTGTGGAGAAGAGGCGCTTTTTCCGTCTGTTAGAGAAATAAAAGAACTCTCTGGAAACGTTTTCCTTTCTGAGAGCTGAGGTAGTTGGTGGTGTGTGCTGACGAAGCATGTGGAAGTCGGACGATGTTAAGTCTACCGCCTTATTTGTTTTGCTCTTCTTGGCTTTTAAGAAGGGCAAAAAGGATGAATATCTTTCTCTTTAATATACTGTAGTGGGTAAGGTGAAGCAATACCTTTCCCTCGACGGCCGCCCAGGAAGTGGAAAACTTGAGACTGACACACGGTTTAGGGAGATAAGATTTAAATGACAATCTAGGACCTCTTGTCCTGTTTTGAAGACAGTCCTTTTTACCCCCAGCAGCATTGTTTTACTCAAGATGTTAAACTTTGTAACTCTGTAACCTGTGTAGTTAAAATAACAGTAATGGAAGCAAAACTTGAAACAGCCAGGTGATAGGTGTCAAAGCCCTCTGCTAAGCAGGGTCCATGTAGTTTCATTTTATTCCCTCTTATTTATTTCTTCCTTGTAACAAACTGAGTGAAACTAGCACTATTATCTATACTCAATAGACAAAGTGCGATAGAGCAATTAAGGGGGCTCATCTGCTAGTCATTTGGGTGAAGAGCTAGTTTTAGGAATCAAGGAACCCAGAATTTTTGCATTACTCATATGAATCCCTCATTCCAAATGATCTCTCTGCAGAGCTGAAGTTTCTAGAATTGCACACTCTGGTAAATGCTTTAACACAGTCTTCTATCCCATCGTTTTACTTTATCTTCTCCACAGTGACAGTCTCAAGGCGATCTCCGAGATTTGGGGGGAGATAAGATGAAAATAAGATAAATAAAGGTTGGGAACAGGAGGATCGACATTAAACAGTTAAACCCACTGCTTTGTGGCAGGACTTCTAAGAGATTTCAAGATGTTAATGAGCTTTCTGAATCGCCAAGGGGAGAGTAGAACTTCTGGTATTTTCCAAATGCATGTGGCCGCATCAGGGCGCGCCTATTAAGGTCCTGCAGTGCAGTTTTTTCCCCCTGGTCCCAGTCAAGAAATAATGAACTAGAGAGGCAGGATGTGCTCTCTTTCTCTGGTTCTTCCCAGTCCATTCATCTGTTTCTGCTCAGAGGCTAGAAGTTTTCGTGAAAGAGATTTCGCATTCGCGGATCTGCCTGGAAGTCCCACACCAGGACGCTCGTGTGGAGATGCACATGAGGACAACTCGCCCCTGCTCATATTTTCAGAGATTATGGTGTCCCCGGTTTTCCTCTATCAGTCAGAGTCCGACAGCTATTCGGGACTTCGCTCCCAACTCTGTATGTATAAACTCCACCCTCTGCCTCCCTCTGGGCATCAATGTTGGGTTATGGAACGGCTCTTGCAGGAATGACCCAAAAGATTTCCGTAGAGACGCTCTGCCATTCTCTCAAAAGTCCACAGTCACATTTTTGAGCTTTAAGTGAGCAAATTCTCAGGGATTTTTTTTTTTTTTTTTTTTTTTTGAGTTAAACACATTAGTGAAGACTGGAGAGAATGAAGGTCAAAAGTTGAAGGACTTAATAAGATGCTATTTATTAAGCCCAAACGAATGTCAGACTGTTTGGCCTTTTACACGTATTAACTCATTCAATCGAAATAGCTCTTTGGAGACCATTCTCTTCCCATGATGTGGAAACTTGCCCTGCTAGTAAATTACAGAACTGGAACTGGGCCAAAGTCTAAGGGGCCAGATTCTAGAGCCCACGAGAGTAACACTGTGCTGTTTTGTCTCTCATCAGTTAGTATGACTGTTGAGTTTCTAAGGGAGTTGGGAACATCGAGAGTCACAGTCAGAGAGTCACTCACAGTGGACTCCAGTGGGCAGCTGAAATGGAATGGAAGCATGCACCCCAGCACTGGAGACAGACAAGGAGCCATGTTTTTGGGTCTTGGAGTCACGCAGAATGATGACAAGAATCTGGTAGGGATTCTGTGAAACCACACCTTGTGCACGAATAGAAAGGCAGCCAAAAATGCCTGCATTTGGGGACTAGTCAAGCACCACCCTTAAGAGGTACAGATACATTACTTCTCCTTTACCAATGAGGAATAAATGAGCATTCCATTTCCTCAGAAGACTGCGTGGAAAGAAGGCCAACTGTGGAGGGAAGAGTCCTGGCACCAGCACTCTTTCTGTGACCTTGAACAAATGTTGTCACTTCTTTTGCTCTTAAAAATGTGGATGAGCCTACAGAGGGTGTCATGAATTAATGTGATGACATGTCAATTGTCATGCAAATATCACATGGTGAACTAATATTGTTTCCCCATTGTGCAGCTGATATATATAGCAATTCTTCTTCGAGAAAACTTTGCCTTGAGATTATCTGTACAAAATTGTTCCTAGACCTCTAACTCTGGATAATATTCTTGGAAAAGATGAATTGCAGTAACATTTTTAAGTAAGAGTACATATTTGAAGCTGTCTTCCCAGGTACTGGGGTTGAAATGTACAAGTGTGCAACTATGCTTGAGAAGCATTTTCTCTCCTCACATGGGATCTAGCTCTCTGCTGGGTCACAGCATCTGTGTCTAGCCACTGGTTTAAGATTATAATCTGTGCAGAACTTCCTGTTGCTATGAATAGGACACTCATGAAAACTTGAGGGTTTCACTAAAACGAGTCTCTATTAAATGCCCACCACACCCTGTCTTGCACAGCAAGCCTACAGAGCAAGCTTACTTTTCCATATGGGTTAAATCAACACTGTCTCCTTGATGCAGGGAGGAAAACCAAACACAATCCTTCCCTTGGGGCACATCAAGAAGATGTAGAACCCATTGAAATCTATTGCCCAGATGATTGAATTAGATCCTAGATGAGTGATGGCAATCAGTGTGCATTTGCCCACAAGGGTAAAGACTGACATGTAATTTGCAGTTTCGTAGATGTGATGCTAGGCAAAGACTCATTCATAAGAGTAGATAAAAGTTTCATTGCCTTTAATTGTATTAATTTAGTGGTACTCATTCTCTTGCAATATGAAAGATTCCATTTTAAATAAATAGATAGATACATAGATACACAGATAAATAAACAAAGAAACAAACTTCTCATTGCCAATGGGGAAGATTTATGCCAATAAAATGTAAGAGCCTAAGTAGTCTTGTGTTGATTCTCAGAGGTGCCTAAATAAGCAGTCTTGGTTTTGATGGAAAGCAAATGTTAAATTCCTATTATATGTGATCACTTCAATTCTGAGCAGAACAAACCTTCCTTGATAAGGATTCGTTACCATTACTTAAAGTAAAAAGTCATCCTTTTCCATGCCCTTCTTTTCTCTCCTGTTAGAAATGTATGATCACTTCTTGAATGACAAAATGATTGATTTTTAAACCAACACATCAAAAACTAAAAGGCAAAAAGGAGGAAGCGGGAGGGAATGAGTCCCACAGAACTTTCTAAGCTGTCTCAGAAAAGAGACTTTAAAGGTCACCTCCTGCCATTTAATTTGAAATTCCCCATGGATGCTTGGAAATCTAAATCAAGATCAAGCTCATCGTGAGAGGGTAGGGGTATGCCGGGTCTGTGTGCGGCATTGTGCTCCACACAAATATACGGGGTTTGGGTAAACTGTTTTCACTAACAACGGGAGGACCATGGTTATAACACGTGTGTCCTGCGATAAGGTGAACTAGAAAAAAATTAGAAGGGGGTCCAGAAAACTGTTTTTTATCACTCTATCTGGCAAAACAAATGAGGTTATTTGCGTGATGCTTCACCTTGGAAGCAAACAGAAAATAATACCGATTTAATCTCCCTTCCCTTCTTTCTCTCAGTAAAGCAACTTTTACCATCCACTTCAATTCCATATTTTAGTCTTGCACGTGGCCCTTTTTACTACCTACGTTTGAATCATTCCTGTCTACCCTGTTTAGCTTAGACCTGGAACAAGTTCACTACTTCTAACTTTAATGTCATGATGTAAAATGGGAATTAAATTATATCCCAACGTTCAGTTTCCTAATATAGATGGTCCCCAACTTACAGTGGTTCAATTTACAATTTTCTGATGGTGCGAAAGCAATACACATTCAGTAGAAACCATACTTCGAATTTCGATTTTGGAGCTTTTTCCAGGCACATGATATGGTGTCTGATCCTCTCTTGCGATGCGACCCCTCTTAGCCACGCAATCACAGAGCTCAGCAATCTGTACGCTGACAGTCATCTGTCCCCACACTTGTTGGGGTTGTTTTTTCACTTTCAACAAACTATGTGAAATAGTCAACACTTTGTTATAAAATAGGCTTCCTGTTCGATGATTTTGCCCAACAATAGACTAATGTAAGTGTTCTGAGCACGTTTAAGGTAGGATAGGCTAAGCTACGGTGTTTAGCAGGTTAAGTGTATTAAAACGCATTTTCCTCTTCTATTTTCACCTGATGATGGTTTTCTCAGGATGTAACCCCATCGCAAACTGAGCAAGATCTGTACTCAGAAATTTTCCATTTGTAAGAAAGAATCCAAAAGACTACTTTTCTCAAAAAAAAAAAAAAAAAAAATCAAGACACACACACAGAAAACCCACAAAACTTCCTGTTCTAGATTTTCTGCTACATTGTATCTTAAGATTACATAGTATGGAGAAATCAGAAGATTTTCATATACCAAGATTACATCTGATTTGCACACAAAATTGATTTAGAGCATATAAAAACAAAACAAATATGCTAATCATATTTTATTAGGTTTTCGTAAGTAGAATCCTAATGTCATCTAAGACTTGTTACAGAGAATATGGGATAACCTATATGGAGAGGAACAAAGTGAATAACTTGCTACTAAACAGTTAATTGGGGGACACCTGGGTGGCTCAGTCAGTTAAGTGTCCAACTCTTGATTTCAGCTCAGATCATGATCTCAGGGTCATGAGATCGAGCCCCAGTGTCGGAATCTGCACTGGGCATGGAGCCTGCTTAGATTCTCTCTCTATCTCTCTCCCTCTGCCTCTCCTCCCCACCCCACTTGTGCATGCTCTCTTGCTCTGTAAAAATAATTAATTAATTGGTTATTTAATTAATTAAAAATTAAATAAGTGAATAAATGGTTAATTTGGCCTCTGGCTCCTTTTCAATGTGTTAAAGCCTATAAAGTGTTAATGCTGATTAGGTAAATTTCTATTTATAGCAGTGCTCTAGAAGCCATGAAACAATCCTATTTCCATTTATTAAAGAAAGTTAGGTGTCATCCTATAGAAAATGACCTTCAAGCAGAGTAATATAAATCTAGCAGAAACCAATACAGTGGTCTTCAGAAGGAAGAGTACAAGTACAGGCCTGAGGGGAGGGGGGGAAAAAAGGGAATTGTGTTATATCTTTACCTAATGAAAAACAAAATGCTTTAATTACACAAATGCAATTTTGAATTATCTAATGATTTTATTTATTTATTTGAGAGCGAGAGTGTGAGAGAGGGGGAGAGAGACCGAGGAGGAGTTGGGGAAGGGGCAGACAGTGAGGGACAAGCAGACTCCCCACTGAGCGGGGATCCCAATGCCAACTTTGATCCAGGGAATCTGAGATCGTGACTTGAGCCAAAGTCAGACACTTAACCAACTGAGCCACCAAAGTGCCCCTTGAATTTGTTTTTAAAGAGGTGTCCCTTTTTGAGGGGAGGAGTAAGTACACCACAGCTGGAAATACTGGGGTATATATTCTTTCAGGGCTATCCTAGAACCAGAATAGAGCCTTGCCCGGAAGGAAGACTCTCCTGTTTGTCATAGATAAGTCTTGTGCTCCTTGATATTCTGAGTCTAATCTTTGTCGTTCAAACTCCATATAATTTACAATAAGCAGTGACAAATTAGCCAGTGATGAAAGCATTGCAGGACGAAGAGAAAGAAACTGCTGTCAGGTCTCGCTAAACCTAGAAATGACGTAGTTTCACCTTCCTCCAGTGTCCTTTCTCCAAAGAGAGCTCAAATGTTCTGCAAAACAATTAGAGCAGCGTATAGCCCTGCGGATGCTGATGTCAGTCTTGAGAAGACAGTCTTCAGTGATGGAAATCAGCCTTTGATATTAGCTATCGCAGACACCGCGGCACGTCAACTCATGACGGTGTTGAAGGCTTATTAGTCGAGTAGTTGTGTCTGTTGTAAGAAGTGGCTTTTTGAGGAGAGAGGCACGGTGGCGAGGACACAAGTTTTTATGTCACTGGCATCTTGTTTTAAACTCCGGCTTCCTTTGTCACTTTGTAGCTCCATAGGCTTTGGCAAGTCCCTTCGGTTCCCTAGCCTGTAAACTGGGGATGGTGTCACCTGCTTTTCAGGGTAGTTGGTGGAGTTCCAGTTGCATATGTAAGAGCCCCTAAAACAGACAGGGGACTCATCACTGCTGGCTGTTGACAAGTAGGAGCCCCTCATGCAGATTTTTTCTCCAGGAGTTTCTTTCTTCAACCCAAAGTCGATCAATGTAATACACATATATTATGCTGGAGTTCAAACATGTGCAGCTCCAACAAATACATGCACATAGCCTGTGTGTTTTAAGCCACAAAATTCTTAGATTTTTCAGTTAAATGAGCTATTTCAAAAGAAGTTTAGGTTTCTCCTTCGAGCTTTCTTTCTTTTTTTTCTTCCTGAAACCAACTGATATTATATACATTGACTGGATACATGTCAACATGCTTGTTGGTGTAACAAGCTACAGAAAATGAAAAGATAGAACAAATAGGACTTTGAATAATCTCATATCATCATGAACATCTAGATATATGTTGCTTTAAAAAAAAATAGATATTGTTAGATCATGGTATTTGTTTCTGGAACCCAAAACAAAGCCGCCTTGAAGTTTCCTTAAGAGTTGAGCTGTGGAAAGTGAATTTCCTGGGGAAAGGAGCAACTTTACAACAATTTCCCAGCTCCTCCCTAATTATCAGTGTTTTCCATCATATATATATATATATATATATATATATATAAATTACTAAAATCATATGTCCTAAAATAATTGCACTTCTGAAAAACTTGAAACTCCTTGGCATTTTTAAAAGGTTAAATCCCATTCGTTTCTTGTTTAGAGGATTTTTTTTTTTTTTTTTAGAAAAATCACAACTTAAAAAAAAAGAAAAAGAAAAATCATAACTTTTAAAAAAAATTTGGGGGTATATTTTACCTAAAGCAACTCAGTTTCCCTTTGTAGAGCATGAAATGCGTTTCTATTTACCAGTATATTCTCTTCATTAATTCAGAGACTTGCAATAAAACTGTATCAGCCATAATAGTTGAAAAACTAGGATAAAAAAAAAAAGAGCAAATATTGAATTCCATTTGCTCTTTTTATTGATGTTCTACAGCCTGGCCTTTCATCCCATCTACGCCAGCATTGGGTGCTTAGCCCAGAGGCACGCAATAGCTCTTATCCATGCAAACATGTAACATCACTAAAATAAGTTAATCCATTATCTTTAAAGTTTGTTCCTGAAGCATGCTTAGCTTTAGAATTTACAGAATATGCCTGAAATTATCCTTGTAATCGCCATGGAAAGTATCACTATTAGGGCAAACAACAGAGAAAAGCAATCTTTGGAATACTGTGGTTGCCAGTTGTATTTATTTGCACATAAATAACTAAAGGATAACGCTGAGTGGAAGGATATGCCATTAGATTTTTTTTTTTAATGAAAGAACGTGTTACTCACATGTACTATTTAATCTGAATAAGTCTTAATCAGTTTTTCGTTTCAAATTTAAAATAGGGGTATTATGGGATTTAGGCAAACATTAGATCTCTAATGTAAGCACTATAGAAAAATGAGTTGAAAATGTCTTTCATAAGAAATAATACATCATTAGAATTTAGTATCTTAGACTGATGCTACTGTAATACTACTATCCCTAAGATAATTGTGATGGAAAGTTTTCAAAGAATACAAGGCCTGTATGTGTCTTTGGCATGCACAGTGAGGGGAGAAGAATTACACGGTACTGGGATGTTTCTAAAGCCCTTGATTCTAGCTATAGCTCCGCAACAGAGGGTGATGTTGGGAAGATATAACATCTCTAGCCTTCAACTCTTACATTAAACGTGGCTTTTGTATTAGATGAGCAACAATGCCTTTTTATTTATTTTTTTTTTTTGATCAGGTTAAAATGTTATATACTTTAAAGCTATGGCTATTACACTTAAGGTAGATTTCTAATGCAGAAATGCATCGGTATCCTATGCACAAACCTAATCTCTATCATAAAAGAGACTCTGGTCCTAAAGTTTTTTTTTTTTCTTAAGCTTCTTTAAACCCCAGAATTTTTGCAACCGTGAAGTATTCTTTGTATTAAAGAGCACTCTTATATTTTCTTCTTATGTCCACCCTGTATGACAACTTGTAGCAATGAGACTAGTCTATTAAGATAGATGTTAGGCATTTGAAAAAAGAATAATGGATTATCAGTATGTTTAATAAAGGAAGAGTACTTATAAATAATTGCAGAAAAATACAAAAATCCTAATGGTAAAGGGTGCAAAGGACATGAACATGTAATCACATAAATAATTGCAGAAAAATACAAAAATCCTAATGGTAAAGGGTGCAAAGGACATGAACATGTAATCACCATGAAAAGAGCAAATATTTACAAGAGAAATAAAAATGGGGTCAAATTCTTAAAAATCAAAGAAATCAAAATTAAAAGAAGTGTTACTAACTGAACGTTTGTGTCCCTCAAAATTCACAGATTGAAATCCTGACTCTAGTGGGATGGTACTGGGAGGTAGAGCCGTTGGGAGGTGATCATGAAGGGGGAGCCCAGGTGGATGGGATCAGTGCCCTTAAAAAAGGGACCTCAGAGCTCTTGCTTTCTCTCTACGAACTAAGGCTCTAAGAGGTCCCTGTGCAACCAGAACCAGATCATGCTGGCACCCCAATTTTTGATTTCCAGCCTCCAGAATGTGAAAAATAAATTTCTATTGTTCATTCACCATCCAGCCCTTACATTCTGCTTTAGCAGTCCCACTCGAGACATGAAGATATACCTACCTACAAAATTGAGAAATACATACTTTGAAATACTCAGTGCTAGCTTGGGTGCAGTGACCCCCCGCCCCCTAACATTCATAAACTACAGGCAAGGAAAGAAAATTGTCTCAATTTTTCTTCTAAAAAAAGTGGCAATATGTACAACACCCTTAAAAAATGGTTACAACCACTGACCATTTAATTCAGTTTGCAGAAATCAGTTCAAAATTGATTTATGTTTTAAAAATATATAAAACCATCCCTCCAATAAGAGGTGAGGAGTTAAAAAATTACAATGCACCCATTGATTACAGCATGATGCAACCATTAGTTTTTAATGTGATGATATCAGAAAAAATGTTGACAGTAATGTTAAGGGACAATACCACATATGCCAATTATAATACACTCATGACAAACAGGATATCTCTACTTAAGTTGTATATTAATATAATTTTATATTTATATCTTTAGCTCTGAAATATGGTTAATTTTTATCTTATCTATAAACTTATTATTCCTAAAAGTTCAGCAATAACATGGATTGATTTGATAATCTGAAGAAAGGGCAAAGCCTGAACAGAATTCTCTCTCTAATATCGATAAATAAAGACATTTTTGCCCCCCAAATATGAAGGAACTTCTCCATAAAATTGCTGCCTTGGAACGTATTTTTAAGTTTGAATCAGTCTCTTTCCAGAATGACATGTTTTGCCTTAAAGATTCGATAATACAAGGCCCCGGGAAGAAGCCCGCTGTGCACTGGGTATTAGTGGGGCAAACGGGAGGGCCTGCTGGCTTCCCTTCCCTATACTGACGTATTGGATGAATAGACGTGATAATTGACCATACGCCTCTCCAGCAGTGTCAGTTGTTTGGAAGAGCTCTAAATGGTGCCCATTGACACCATCCCTGGAAGCATGAGTGTGCCATTGCAGAGCCCAACAGTGCAGCCCAGCACTTGAGTCCTGGAGTATCGTAGGGTAACAAGCAGAACAACGTCTTCTGTATGTTTTGTGACAGGACTCGCCAGCAGCACTTTTGACTGGTCCAGATGACATGGATAGTGACTATAACTCTTACTAGAATGCACTTTCCTCAAGACTAAAGACAGTTTCTTTTTTGTTTAAGTTTTTATTTAAGTTCCAGTTAGCATACAGTGTCATGTTAGTTTCAGGTGTATAATAGAGTGATTCAACTGACAGCTTTTAGCTGTAGAATCTTTAGCTGTCGAATCCTAAAGACTCTGCCTTTGTGTTCCCTGCTGTCTTTATCCTCTCCATACACAACCCCCACTTCCACCCTGATACTCAGATGGCTTCTGGCTTCTATAAGGCAGCCTGCTATTTACCCACATTTGATGAGAGCTAGGAAGAGCTTCCTGATGAGGGCCGATCCAAATCTTGTTGGCATCACAATGGCCAATAACAATGTGGTTTTTGGCTGGAATGCTAGCTACAGCCACATGAGCTCATTGACAAAGCCTAAAGATGCTGAATTCTTCTGTGAATTCACTATTCATTTGAAACAGTTGATCAATTAATTTACTTTCAAATATAGGAACAATGAAATGCTCATGAAACAAAAGCTTAGGTCCCTCTCCTAAGTAATCACATTATATCTGTAAGTAACCTTAAAATAAACAAATGCATTTTTGTAACAGCATCCGAAACATTTATTTGGCCTCACCATAAGCAGTAACAATGAATTGTTTGTGTTTTGATTAGAATTAACTTTCAATGAAAAGTTTAGATACCTAGACAGTTGTGTTTTTCTTTTTCATTCTCTGGGATTTATTAGCATCAGAACCCAAGTTCTAGAATTAAAAATTATGTGTTAGGCAAGATAAAGGTGTTTTCTACCTTTCCATGATGTGTTAGTATATGAAGTAAGAACTTAAAAAAATTAGATTCTTTTACTTGCATTTTTATATCTAATTTTAAATTAGATTCTTTCACTTGCATCACTACCTATTTCTTTTTTACTTAACAAAAACAAAAACAAAGCAAAATTAAACACACTAATAAAATGCTAACAAAGCAGTCAAACCCAACCTCTCTGAAGGGATTGAAATATCATAATATGGTCTTACTTTTTTTTTTCTTGGCTCGTGGTTAAGGATGGATGTGGCCTGTCTGTTGCCTACTGATTTTTTTAAAAACTAAATTTTAAAATAATTCTAACTAATCATTTAATAAACTTCACATATAAATCCATAAACTGAGTGTTCGAACTGATGGTATTCTAGATCCCGTATCAATCATTATTAGAGTTCTACGTTATTGTTAGCTATTATAAATCATTTGGTAGAAACACTTTTATCAGCAGTAACAATTGAGCAGCATGGCTAATCTTTGAATGTGCCCAGTTAGGATATAAGTTTACTATTTTGTGATTCCACACAGGGACTAATTCATCACCTTTTTTTTTAAGATTTATTTTTATTTATTTATTTGAGAGAGAGCACGCAGCACGTGCTGTGGGGGGGGCGGGGGCCAAAGAGAGAGGGAGAGAGAACCTCAAGCAGACTCCCCACTGAACGCAGAACTCAAAGTGGGGCTGGATCTCATGATCCTGGGATCATGATGTGAGCTGAAATCAAGAGTTAGAAGCCATGGGGCACCTGAGTGGCTCAGTGGATTAAAGCCTCTGCCTTTGGCTCAGATCATGATCTCAGGGTCCTGGGATCGAGCCCCGCATCGGGCTCTCTGCTCAGCAGGGAACCTGCTTACCCCTCTCTCTCTGCCTGCCTCTGACTACTTGTGATCTCTCTCTGTCAAATAAATAAATAAAATCTTTAAAAAAAAAAAAGAGTTAGAAGCTTAACCAACTGAGCCACCCAGGTGCCCCTCCATCACCTTTTATACCACATTAAGAAGATTCTGCCTCCTTCTTCCCTGGCTTCGTCATCAGGAAAATTAAATATGATACAATTGTGTGAATCGGGTCCTCTCTAAGCAGCTTACTTAGTTCATATAAATAACTAGTGCATCAGAGAGTCAAGATTCCTGGAATGCAGTCACAAGCAGTTTTATTTTGTTCTCACTATCCCTTTAAAATGTATTCAGTAGGAGAACTCTTTGTTTGGCCCTTGTTTTTAAGACAGCCCTTGTCGGCCAAGTGGTGGTGAAAATATCTGTGTACTTCTGTTTGGGTTGATAGCAGCCGTCTGCCCTGAGTACACCTCACCCAGCCACTAGCCAGTAACAGGCTACCCGACGCCTCCCTTGTAACCCACTCTTCTTTCCAGCGTAGCAGCGAGAAGGCACAACCCAGAGCCCCTCAGGGCTCTGCTCCAGTGTTGACAGTGGTTGTTCTCTGATTGGTGCCCAAGCCATACTGGTTGTTAACTTTTTTGACTATTTGGTTAATAAGTGTTTTTAAAAGTTACTTTAATTTTTAAAACATAGTCTCATTTGATGCTTATAATTCGTGCATCATAATCTCATAATCAAAACTTCATTCACAATCAAAGCTATTTGCTGTCCTTCAAGGCAAGGTGTCCTGTAGGAAGAGTTTTCTCCTGGCTGTCTGGGAGGGGAGTCATGGAGCCCCGCAGAGGTGTTGGGGGGGAGGGGCGTGTGGCTAGGTGGGAGAACAGGGAGGAAGGGACACCAAGGAGCTGAGAAATGCAGGAAGGTCTGCATTTCTGCTTACTGTCCTGCAACCTTTTGCCTCTCTCTGTAGAGGTCGGCCTCTCAAGATGCCTCTCATCCCTGACTCACTCTCTTATAACCCACATCAGGCCCAAGGAATCCACATCTCTTTCCCAACCAGCCCTGAAAAGTACAGCTCAACTTCTCTGCAGTCGCCTCTCCTTCAGACCACCCGTCAGCAGCCAGGCAACCTACCTCTTGCCCTTTTTAACTTTTCCAGTTCAGAGTTAGATTATGAGTCCCTAGTTTACCCTCGAATAGTCTCTGCAGGCTTGAGGCATGCAGAAGTATCTTCCAGAAGGACTCTGACTATGGCAAATCATACTGGCTCATAAAGCTTCTTCCTGTAGCAAACAACACCCCCACCCCATGCCACTGGCCAAACGATGCTCCATGACTGATCTTAACCCTGCTGGGTACGAAATCCCAATCCTCCCACATACCTGAGAGAAGGACTGGAATACTTGTTAGCATCGTAATGATTGTAAGTCACAGAACAGGGTCCACTCAAAATTTGGATCTAAGTTTGTCCCTCACTTTGGTATGTGATCCCTACTATTTTATGTCTGTACCCAAATGTCCATTTAAATACTGTTACATTTACATTTAATTGTTGAAGACTGCATTTCAAACTGACATTTTATTTCAGAAAGTTGGTTTTCTTGTTTTTATTTATAGAATTTACTGCCTAACAAATAACCCGTGTGTATTGTAGAATACTCACTTTCTTGTTTTAAATTCTGTCTTCCAGCACTTCTACCTTACAACACTATTTGATTACTTTGGCCAAAATCCTCTCCCCTGACCTCAAGGGTCCCTTAAATGGGCCTTTACTAATATTGTGGGTGGTTTTTTGTGTTTTTTTTTCTTTTGGTTCACTGGAGTTCAGTCCTATATTTGGTTATCATCAGCATAAGGATCTTAGGAATGGGTGAAGAAAAGCTAACAGAGCCTGTGTGGCAAAGCCAGGCTCTCTGTCCTTGCTAAGGCACCTAGAGGAAGCCTCTCTGGGCTAGTACTCTTACAGATGGAAGGAGAGTCAGCCTGCCATTTAGTTTCTGTTATGGGTTCAGGCATGTCCCCCACAAAAGATATGTTGAAGTCCTAAGCCCCAGAAACTGTGTGCCGCCTTATTTGGAAATAGGATCCTTGCAGATGTAATCAAGTTAGGATGAGGTCATACTCCAATAGGGTGGGCCATAATCTAACATGCCTGATATGTTTATGAGAAGAGGGACATTTGGACACACAGACACACAGAAGAAAATACTGTGTGGTGACGGAAGGCAGAGATTGGAGTGCTGCCTCACTAAGCCAAAGAATGCCAAGGATTGCCAGCAACCACCAGAAACTAGAGAAAAAAAGATAGGATGCCCCTCTAGAGTCTTCAGAGAGAAGCTGGTGCTTCTGATATCTTAAGATTTCTAGCCTCCAGAACTCTGAGAAAACATTTCTATTGTTAGAAGCCACCCAGTTTGTGATACTTTGTTGTATCAGGCCAAAGAAACGGTTCCTTAGCCTTATGGGGCAAACAGACCCTCACACTCACTCAGAGTAGAAGGTGGATCTTGACCATGCACACAACCCTGCTGGGCAGTTCTTCACATTGTTTACACCCCCCGATCCCTGCCCCTGAGTCCCAGCACTGTCCACTGGAACTCAGGGCAGATCAAGGCTTTGCCCATGCTTTGATCTCCCCAAGTCCCAGAGGATAAGAGCAAGGGCCCTACAAGCGATCAAGTTCCCAGAGCTGGTCAGTTCCTTATAACTACTGCTCCAGATACATGGACTGGCCCCAGCTTACACTTCCTCATTTCCTCATCGCTCTCGGCGCAGACATTGGTGCCTTGGTGCAGCTGAATTTGCTATGTGCTGAACATTTCATTGAGCAGTGATTTAGAGAATCGCTTTGTCTATATGAGGATCCACAATTCTCTCCTGCTTTTTGCTTGAGTTATTTAAGGCAATTGTGGGAAAAATCATGTTTCTTGTGAACATTTTTCAGTGTACATAGCTCTGAAGGAGAGAAAATGCTTTGTGTATTCTTCACATCAATCCCAAAAGTTATCAGGTGATATACTAGGTCTCCTATAGCCCAGTGATTTATTTAGGACCCATATCACTTCCATAGTGAATTAGATCAGTTTTTGAGTTGTCTGTTATCTCCTTGGAAGTGTCTAAATTCTCCTGAAGTCTGGCATTAAATCAATGTCAGGGTAGACCAGTTAGCTCTTTCTAGTTACTATTTCTGAGCTGAGTTAAACAAAGCCAATATTCTGCACAGCAGTGATGGAAAGTAATTAATCACTTTATTTATCCATATGTGTAAATGAAATCATGCCATTGTTAAGCAGCCAATAAACAGTTGGTGTCAGTGTGGAATAAATGAATTAAGTAGAAGGAAGCTAATGTTTATCCAATGCATACTTTTTATTATGCCCACCCAATAAGGTTGATATTTATAATTCTATCTCAGAAAAGAAATCTGAAATTCACAGTGTGTTTAAAAATCTTACTCAAGTTATTTCTTAACACTGTTGAGAAATAACAGATTGAATTTGAGCCTGATTGTATGTGATTTCAAAAATACTTTTTCTGGAGTAAAGTTTTCTCATTGTTTCGAGTGTTGGTAAATGTCACGTTTGGTTTATTTTGTCTTAGAGTTAACAGTGTATAACTTAAGAGAATGTAAAGGCAAGTAACAAACTACAAATCAAAATAGAGAAGAAAATAAAGATAGAAGTTTGGAAGAGAATTTTTAACTAGAAAATCTTCATTAACGGTATCTCCCTACACATGCTTATATAAAGACGCATATACATATATTTGGAGACTGAAGTCGAAGTCTGGATTTGTTTTTTAAAACCTAAGTGGCCTTCATTGTACACCAATGCCCTCATACCAGTGCGTTTTCCTTGGGTCATGTCTATGGCTTTTCCTCAGTTGTTCTTGAGGTAAAATGTGGCTATAAACCAATTTGCTCTTTGGATAAATATTTCAGGTGTATATTGTGATTGCAGTCCTTTGAGATGGAATGTATTACCCCTCGACTATCATGCTGATTCTTCTGTTAAACTTCAGGAATGATAGAAGTTCTAAGCCAGAAGACAACACATCTGAATTTACCCTATATTTGCTTCTCGGGCACTGAGAAAGCCTTTAACAAAGAAAAACACATTTCCCAAAACTGCTTGGGGTACTCACCATAAAGAAATCTTTGAGTTTCTTCAAACTCACTCTTCCTTCTTCTACAGAGTAAATGAATACTTTTTTAGCCATCATGTCATGTGTTTCCAATCAGTATTTGACACAGTTGATTTTCTGTGCTTATTCAGTGTTAATGTTAGTTGTGTTTTCATAATATTGAGCCACTAAAGCCAAATCTCCAGCAAACTAATTAGATAACGCTTTTGTGTATTCACAAGGAATTCTAATTTGCCAATCTATCTGATATATACCTGTATCTGAATCTATATACTTTTTTTTTTTTTACAAAAAATGAATTAGAGAAAAAATACCAGCGCCCAACTTTTTAATAACATACCCATGTTCTGTTTCTCCATTGTAAGTAATGGAAATACTAGTACCTGTATAAAATGTATCTGTTTGGTAGATATGTACTATGTTTTTCATGATTTTTTCATTGGAAGATATAGTGGAATATTGCATGGATAGCTTTTCATTAAAGTAAAGAAAAATTGGGGCACCTGGGTGGCTCAGTTGGTTAAGCATCATCTGCCTTTGGCTCAGGTCATGATCTCGGGGTCCTGGGATCGAGCCCAGTGTTGGGCTCCCTGCTCAACGGGGACCCTGCTTCTCCCTCTCTGTCCGCCCCTCCCACTCGTGCTCGTGCTCTCTTGCTTTCTCTTTCTCTCAAATGAATAATAAAAAATCTTTAAAAATAAATAAATAAAAAGAAAGAAAAATTAAGCTATTGTTAAATAAAAGATGAGCTTGATGGGGTTTTTACATTCCCATAAAATCTAGATTCAGATTTGAGATGCTTATGTATAATTGTAAAACCAGAAAAGATTGAACACTTAATGGTTCAATGCCAATTGTTTAGCTAAAAGCATTATTATAAAGAAGGGAACAATAAGTCACTGAAAAATCTAGTTATTCTCTTGGTAAATTCAGCTGAATTTGGTCAGAACACAACAAAATAAGCCAATTATATATAAACCTGCAGAGTTTTAATATTTGGGAGAATTGCTTTTATAATTCTCCTGAGGAAACCAAGGGTAACAAAATGTAGATTTATTTGTGATTTACGAAGGGCAGAATAGTTTTCCAACATTCTAATCTGCTTGAACTTTAATCTGTATATAATCTATTGTTCTCATATATTCTTATATTTAGGAAATTAGGAAGTTGACTTATTGAAAATTTCCAGTTTGTGTTTGACCATGTAATTAAATCTTACTATTAAATTCATATTTGTTTAAAAAGCTTTATATGATTAATACTTGAACTTTTGCCAAACTAGTTATAAATACTGTTTTTGAAGGGAATTTATGAAATTAAGAACACTAAAACAGTTTTATTTTTTGTCTCTACAATGCCACTTCCAGAAATCTGTCCAAAGACAACAATCAAAATTTTATATATTTATTACAGCAATATATATACATTTATATATATATATAATGATATAGCTATAACATTTATTAAAATAAACATAACCAAAATAAATTGGTTAAACTGAATGATCATTAAACTAAATGATCAAAAGTAAAGTAAATTTTAAATGTTATAGTTTAAGCATATGGCTTGATATGTAGCCATTATAAATTATTTCTTCAGGAAATAAAGACTGGGAGAAATGCTGACGAAAGTGAGAAGTAAAAAAAAAGTAGTATGATTTTAATTTTGAAAAATAAAAAATAAATATCTATGGAAAATATAAAATAAAAAATAAATATAAAATAAAAATAAATATATAGAGGTGCCTGTGTGGCTCAGTTGGTTAAGCGTCGGCCTTCAGCTCAGGTATTGATCCCGGGGTCCTGGGATTGAGCCCCGCATCGGGCTCCCGGCTCTGAGGAGAGTCTGTTTCTCCCTCTCACTCGGCCTGCCGCTCCCCCCTGCTTATACTGTCACCAAATAAGTAAATAAAAATCTTAAAAATAAGTGTATAAAATGTAAATCAATAAAAAATAAATTATATAAAGTATAAAATAAAAAAATAGATGCAATGACACATTCACAATGATTGTCCCTGACTTCCAGGACTAAAAGTGATTTTATTTATTTATCTTTTTACCTTTACCGAACTTCTAAATTTTTACCATACATGTGTAGTACTTTTATTTCTTTTAAGAAAATCTTAAGAAATAATCAAAAGAACCTGGATTAGAAGGTACATAAAAGAATGTCATCCCTGACAAGTTTGGGAAAAAACTAGATTAGAAAACCGCATGGGCCTATTTGCTTCTGCAATTTTTATGTCAGATATTTAAAGATGAAAAAAAGCATAAGGTAATTAGGACCCAGAATTATGCTAATGGAAGCACATATTGGAGAAAATATCTTGTTAATAGTCACATTAACTGATGATTAAGGGAGAAGACAGTTTGACTGATAGACTTTCCTCCAGACATGATAATGGAGATGAACTCTTGCCCAGCAACATCCCTGAATTCAGTTCGAGATGACGCCCATCCCTCGTTGAAGATTTGAACAATTTTCCGTGTTTTAATTGTAAATATAATGAGCTCAATAATAAAATGGCTTGCTAAGCAGTTTTTCCATTTGTATCAACTCTGTTTTATGCAAATGAAATTATGCATTGCAAGATTATATGTGGTTGAAAGAAAAATTCTAAAATGTCCCTAGTTTATTTGTTATTAATGTTATGACAGATTTCAGTAACAAAAGTAATTACCAGACATGATCCTAGTGTAGTATTTTTTAAGCTTTGCCTCAGAGCAAAAGTACCACCCTTAAAAAAAGTCAATGTAATTATAATACATTATGTTTTCAGCTCTTGAGATGAACAAAAAAAAATTCTTCTGAATCCAGAATTCTATGTTTCTAACAACTATGGATATTTTCTATAAAGTTTATCTTTTCATGAAAGACAATCATGGACTAATATATATTCTCCCTTTACATGATTCTATACACATTGTATTTGTTTGCATATGAATGTGTTCAGTATATAAAAGTTAAAGTAAATTATAAAGTATATATTGACAAGTTTGTAGATAATAGAGCTTCAAGAATAACTTTATCCATACTATCTGGAAGTTAAATTTTAATTTTTCGAGGGAATACATCTGTGTATATTTTCCTAAGGTGTACTTTATCATAAATATGTAAAAATATACATTTTGGCCCTCTAACATTGTTCTGACATTGAATATCGTCAGTACCTATATTTTATAATGTTGGTATTGTGAGCATTTCTAAATACTAGTTGCAAATCAAAATACACTTTAGCATTCTCACTTTCTGATCACAAGGCTAGATTATTTCTCAGTAGTTCTCATTTGGGGATTTCCAACAGTCAACACGTTCTCATCCAATAATAGTACATAAGAATTTGGAAAAACATCTTATTTGCTCAGAGCTTTTCAGAGGAGTTCCAATATTCCCAAGGTAAATTGCCTGTCTTATTAAATAGTTTTTAAAACCTGCGCCCTAGGATCGTAACATATCACAGTTAAAGCTCTGTGCTGCTAGATGACTAAGAAAGTAGAAATTGAGCTTGAGGAGAATAAAAATCTACGCAATTTATTTTTAAGTTTGAGATAAGATGCAACATTGATTGCAGAGAATTTTGATGCCGTGAACAGCGCTTCTCCATCTACTAGAATACTTGCCAAGTCACTATTTAGGATGCATTAAAATTAATGACAGGATATGTAGAAATGAAGGGGAATGTTACATTGAGCAACTAATCCTCCAAATACTATTTTTACTTGAATATTAACAATGGAATCTCTGAAATGCTGGTTTGCTGAGAACAGTATGGTTTATGGCAGTTGTCCTGGCGTAACTGTTGATAGATCCCCCCAATCTTTCTCTCCCAAAAAATGTCCCAGTTTGGACCATACATTAAACTATTCATGGGAAATTATTCACTCTTCATTTATCCCATCTTCTTCCATGGAGCCCATGAACAAGATCTTAAAGAAATAAAAGGGAAAGAGTGTTTGACGTCTTCTTTTTGGCTAATGAGGGTGCCACAGAACTTCTAGCTAACTCAGACAGAACTCATGGCCCCTTTCTGCAACTGGTACAGTCTGTGGGATTCCCTATCCCCACCATCCCCAAGGAGTCCTCTGTGCCATCTGCGACAGTCCCCAAGAAATGATTTGATGCCAATTTAAGTATACTGAATGGTGACTAGAATAAACGTCATATGGCCTCACTTTGAGGTTCAACAGTATGAAATTATGGGGCTGGTCGCAGAGACCTGAGAAACCTGTGCTTTGCAACTATGGCTTGGCTAGCACAGGAACTGAGACCTTAAATGGGGCTAGTTGCTTTTTCTACCAGGTTAATCCATATGTGGAAAAGGCCCGTCTCTTGCTAGTTGTAGATACACGCCAATCATGGTGGTATGATTTACATCTCAAAGTCAACACTGGATATTTCATTTGAAACTATTTTAAGTCCTCGAACATGTGTAACTTTAAGGTGCAATCACTTTTTAGCAGCTATGTTCATTTCCTCTTGGGAAAGGAATCAACACTAAAGAGAAGAATTACTTGTAGATTAGACTTTCATAAAAGAGGCATATCCCTTAAGCAGGACCATGTGCTGTATCTCTTATAAAGTTAAAATTGAAGCATATATTTTGGAAAGAACTAAATCATATTTTACTAGACATTGATTAAATCATCTGATCTCAACTGGGCTGTGGAGTAAGGATGTCGGTGATAATGCAAAGAAATCGTTCATCTTGTATGTGAGACTATCCAAACATTCTCCCTTTCTAGACTATAGATCACTAGACTAACTGTTGTGTTCAATTCTTGGTAGTTTGCTTCTTCTTACATTCGTTAAGCCATATAACTCAGCATCCTTTATCCAGGGTGATTTTGAAATTAGGTACACGTTTTTAACATAGGATCATATATTTTTCTCAACAGCATGTGTAGTTCGTATACAAGAACTTGGAAACTCCCTAACTGCTCCTGGAACCTTTTTCCCAGATAGCACACCCTATCCCCCACGTCAATTCTGTATTCACAATGGCACCTCCTTGTATGTTCACCCCTTGACTCCCCGGTCTCCAAAGAAGTACCTGGTACATTGTGGACACTCATACGTATTTGTTGACTGACTAAATGAATGAATGAATGAATGAAATGGAAAAAAAAAAAAGCATTGAAAGTACTTTTGTAGTTGTATATTCTCAATGAGATTGCCTTTACCATACAAGAGCCCTTTGAGGATGAAGACTCCATTCTCCCAGTTTCACACATTCACTCCAAACCATAGGCAACTGGCTGTTTTGGAGTACCTTTGAGATTCTCTTAATGTTCCTCCCCAGCCAAAACTCATTAGCATCAGTTATAGCTGGACCATGGGGTCCTCCAGTGTTGTCACACAAACTGCACACACACCCTGAGATTGTGGAGCTGAGACACTGCCTCACAGCCGGTACTGAACCTACAAGGAGCCATCCAGGTGCTGTGTTTGAGATCCACTACCTCTGAAAGCTACCCTGGAGATACTTGTGTGAAGCTGCTTGTGGGACATTCTTCCCACCATCTTCTTTAATCAGGCCATTCTATTACTCAGAAACGTCCAATGGCACCCAAGTTCTTCCAGAATAAATGCCAAATGTTGGCAGTTGCGGTCCCTCACGAATGGGCTCCAGCTTATCATCTAGGACCATCTCTTACTACATCCCTTCTTTTCCTTCTGGAAGGTACCCCCTTTGCTCCAGGCTGACCAGGATATGGTCTTTGCAACCCTTGGGTTCACACTCATATCTTTAGTTACACCCAAACTCTCTTTCCCATGACACCCAACCCACCCAACCCCAAATCACACTTCCACTATTTGTTTCTCAAAATCTTCCTCAGCCTGTGGAGTCTGGCCCCCACTCCATGTCTCCTTTGGATATTTCCATGGTCTCCTCCTTCACACGCAATCCTTCCCAACACTGTGCTTCTAATGCCTCGTCTCTTAGACTTGGCGCCACCACAAGCCTGTCCTCACCACTGAATCCAGTGCACCTCGAGGACAGGACTGCTGGTTGTCCTCTTCTCTCTCCGGTGCCTGGCACATGGGATACGCAGATAAGGCACATGGAGATGGGGCAGGATGATCATGAATCTCTTAAGTCCACTTGATTTCTTACGCAAAAAGTGGAGAATTGCTGTCATGAATACACAGGGCTCCCCAAACCCAGAGTTCAATAAAATAAACATTAGCAGCTTATGGCTCAGGCTTTGAAGGGCTAAAATACGTAATAATTCAGCCAGTTTTGCTCTTGCATACATTGACTAGTGCATTGCTGGGTTCTTAGAGTGCTTCAGTATTTCTAGTTGGCACTCTAGAACATTTCTTACAAAGTGGTGGGTTTGTTTTAAAATATTAGGAAGATATATGGCTTCAAATGTGCATAGGTTTAGTGTGGTAGGCTAACCCGTATTTCTAGGTATCCATCATTTCCATTTGTAATTTAACATTTGAAGGCATGACAAATGAGCTAAAATAAAATACAATGTCAATTAATTGAGGTGCTGTAGATATTTAATTTATATTACTGTTATCTTTCAATTTATAAGGGAGTCAATACAAGGAAACTAAAAGAGCTTTTAAAAGCAATCTGTGTCATTTGTGTCATTTTGAAAGTATCCACAAAAAACAATGGATGAGATTTTGTCAAATTCCATTTTCTGAATAAAATAACTTCTACTGTGATCTTTGGCGATAAAGGGACAGATGGTTTACAAATGTTTCATTCTTTTTTATGAACTCATCAAACCTAAGGAAAATTTAATGAACAATTTTGGAAAGGAACTGACTGACCATTGCAGTCTGCTGAATTCTAAATAAAAAAGTAGGTATAGGTAAAAAATATTTTTTTTTTAAGATTTTATTTATTTATTTGACGGAGAGAGAGATCACAAGTAGGCAGAGAGGCAGGCAGAGAGAGAGGGGGAAGCAGGCTCCCCGCTGAGCAGAAAGCCCGATGCGGGGCTTGATTCCAGGACCCTGAGATCATGACCTGAGCCGAAGGCAGAAGCTTTAGCCCACTAAGCCAGCCAGGAGCCCCTAAAAAATATTTTTAAAATGATGTGCACGATGAGTAAGTATAATCCATATAATCTGATTTTTTCTCTCTTCTAATACAAATTGCTTTTGTCACTTTTGACATTATACATCAAATTCTGGGATTAGTCCTTCTCACTGAGGCATTGCTCTAAAAAACATGCCTGACTGGAGATTATTTGCTTTTCCTTGATTACTTTCAGGGATGGTGAGCTTCCTCTCTTTCTGGGACTAAAATTCAACTCAGATAGCTCTAATTACAGAAAGGTCTTTATAACAAGTGAATTTTTCTCCCATTCACCTGTTGCCTATTTGTCCTGTACTTACATGTCTCCGGCAGTGGGAGGAGGGAACTGTGTCTTGGAAGTGTTTGACTTCATTCAGGGAGCCAGGAAATGGGAGCATCTAACCCCCAGTGAATCTGAGAGCAAGACCCGCTCTCCAGAGCAAACCTGGACCAGAAAACAAGTCCTGTAAGAAATTCTTCTGTCCTTAAAGTTATTTGAATTACAAGGCTTGAAAAATGTAAGGTCGATTGACCTACTAGCTGAATGTATGATCTGAAACCGATATTCACCCTATAAATACTGTGAAATCTGTGATGTGGGGTCGCAGAGTAATTCAATGAGTACTCTTCCAATGGAGCCGGCCAAATCCGAGAGAACAGCAGGCCAAATCTGGCTTGCTGCCTGTTTTTATAAAAAGTTTTATGGGAATTCACCCGGGCCTGTTGGTTCGGGAGTTGTCTACAAGAGCTCCTGCACCTGTGGACCACAGGTGAGTAACCGCGATAGAGACCTTACTGCCCACAAAGTCCAACACAGCTGCCCTTTACAGAAAAAGTCTGCCAGCCCCTAAATAGAAGATCAGCCAATATAGACATTCTCATAATACCGAATAACTCAGATATTTCTGTAGTAAAATAAATATTTCATTTTAGATGAGTATTGGAGAAAGGCAATCTCAAGCATGTCAGTTATCGATTGTGTATATGTGACACCTGAACATGCTCTATTTTCTATATAGTTATCCAGTTAGAGCAGGTTATATACACTCCTTACTTGGAAATTTGCTTTTTCCGTTCACATGTACGGACAACATTTTTGAGCCAGGAATATGAACTGCATTCTTTTCCCAATTGCTACTACTCTAGGTAATTGTTTTCCAGCATTTCATTATGGAAAAAAGCTAAACACACAGGGAACCTGGGTGGCTCAGTCGGTTAAGTGTGTGATTCTTGATTTCTGCTCAGGTCATGATCTCAGGGTCGTGAGATCAAGTCCCACGTCGGGCAGCCTGCTTGAGATTCTCTAAAAGAAAGAAAGGAAGGAAGGAAGGAAGGAAGGAAGGAAGGAAAAAAGTTAAACAGAAAAGTTGGAAGAATTTTACAGTGAATGTCCATATGCCCACCACCTACCTCCTACCACTAACAGTTTGATATACTTGATTAATCCCATATGTATTCATCTGCATGCCACTCTAGTGTATACTATTTGTTATCTAACAAATACTGTTTGTTAGATAACAAACGTTATTTGTTGATGCATTTGAAAAAAAAATTCACAGACATCAATACACTACCCTCCCAGATACTTCAGCATGCATATCAATGACTAGAGTTTAATATTTATTTCTAGTTCCTATTTTTTCTCTTTGCAGTACAACTTTCATACAAGGAAATGCACAAATCTCAAATGCACCATTCAACAAGGTTTAATAAAGGAACAAAACTGGTAACGCAAACCTCCCGTCAAGATACAGACATTGTCCATCACCCCGGGAAGCTGATCCGTGCCCCTTCCCTGCAAACCTCACCCCTACTCTCTCACACACAACTACTGTTGTTTTGGGTTTTTTCTACCATACACTAGTTCTGCCTACTTGAGAATTCCATATTAAATGGAACCAAAGGTATGTGTCATTTGCTGTCTTTTTTTTTTTTTTTTTATTGAACATGAAGCTTTTGGATTCATCATGCTTTTGAATATATGAATAGTGGTTTTTGTTCATCATTTAGCAGCATTCGTTGTATAAATACAACACAGATTACTTATCCATTCTCCTCTTGGTGAGCATGTGGGCTCTTTCAGTTTGAGGCTATTATAAAAAAGCTGACAAGGACATTCTTGTACAAGTCTTTTTGTATATGTATGTTTTGTATTTCTGGGGAAGATATCTAGGATTGATATCACCAGATCATTGAGTAGGTGCTTGTTTAGTTTTATAAGAAGCTGCCTGAGTTGCAGGAGTCACACGCTCTTCCAACTGAGCCAGACAGGCGCCCCCCAAATATCATCATTTAGTTTAAATTGCGCTCCCCACCCCCATCCCAGCATTTCACCACCACCCCTGCAAGGGAAGAAGTATTTCTCCGGCCGAATTACATTCTGCAGAGCTTAGCTATAGTGTTGTCTAGAAATGTTTAACTGACTTAAATAAGTTATTGATTTTTATTTTTCTTTCATCTTTAGTTCCTGTTAGAAATCTGCCATGTCAATATTCCCATGGGGTTCTCCTCCATTCTCCTATTCAATTCTCTCCCATTATTTCTTGCAAGATCAGGCTCAAATCACGTTTCTACCCAGATATCTTTCTTGGTGAAATTCACTTCATTTTTTTTTTTACAAAGTCTTTGCCATCGTATGCCCAGTTTATCTTAGCTTATAACACTTTGTGTTACCTACTATTAATTTATAGTTTTATACATCATTTCCATGGCAAACTGTATTTTTTCTTAAGGTAACAGGCCCTAAACATTTTACTTCTTTTTCAATCTCACCTCCAGAAACATGGTTTGGAGCATAGCTAGAGTGTATTCACTTTAATTCACTGAAGAATGAAATAAAATAGAAGATTAATTTACTCAGGATACAACAGAGCAGGTAGTTAAATGTTTCACCCTATGTTTCTTTTTTCACTATTTATCTATTTTAGAGAGAGAGAGAGCACAAGTGAGCTGGGAGGGGGACAGAGGCAGATTCCCCGTTGAGCACGAAGCCACATGCCGGGCTCAATCCCGGGACCCCTGAGAGCATGACCTGAGCTGAAAGTTACAAAGTATCATTTTAATGATTCTGCTGCATTTTCATGGTCTAAGCAGGTCATGGCCAGTCCAGAATCAAGGGAAGGGGGAGAAGGAGACCCCCTTCTCAGTAAATGAAGTGGCAGAAACTGTGATCCTCATATGCATTCCTGACATAAGAATATCTGGTTTAACTTGCTAGACTTGTTTAACAAGAATTAGCTGTTAACATGAGTGCTGCTGGATATTAGTCCGAGAGCTAAGGGCTCGCCCTCTCTATGGACTTACAGTACTTTTAAAGCTGAATTCCCTTCGAGATCTTTGTCATTTTTACCTCAGCCTGCGGAGCGCAGGCTTGGGGGACACGAGCAGTGTAACACTTCCCACCAAAAGAGGGCTCAGGAAGAGAAGAAGAAATTCTGTAAAAATCTCCGAAATGACATAACGTCAGTAACGAAGAGCTGCCTAATACTATTTTATGTTATATAAAGCTGTTTCTACTGACCAATTCTCAATAGGCAATGTATATTTATTATTATTATTTCAAGTAAAGAGGGTATCTTTCAAGGACTCAGGCACGTTAAACTGCTCAATCCCAATGAAATACACAGCCCGAATTCATGGCATGAGAGGGTAGAGTTCTTGACTGATTCTCTGGAAAGGAGAAGAAAAGTATGACCCCTATACTTACTTTATCTTATTTTTCTAATTTTTTAAGTTTTTATTTAAATTCCAGTTAGTTAACATACAGTGATATATTAGTTTCAGGTGTACAACATGGTGATTCGACACGTCCATATGTCACCCAGTGCTCATCACAAGTGCCCTCCTTCTTCCCCATCACCTATGTCATCCATCCCCCCACCCACCTCTCCTTTGGTGACCATTAGTTTGTTCTCTAGAGTTAAGAGTCCATTTCTTGATTTGATTGTCTCTGGGTTTTTTTTCCCTTTGCTTGTTTTATTTTTTTGAATTCCACACATGAGTGAAATCATTTCTCAAGCATACAACTCTCTAGTTCCTTCCACGCTGTTACAAATGGCAAGATGTCATTCTAAAAATTCCATTTTCCTATGTTATGCCTAAGGTAAAACACTGGCAATTCTGTTCTCTATTCTCTGACACGAAATACTCTCTGATAACTTCCAAATTAGGACAGAAAGAAGGTGGTTGCTGTCGGTGGTCGTGGTGGGGTGGGGTGTGTCTGTGAATGCGTGTGTGTATGGGTGCGCATGTATGCTGACATTAATGGGAAAGAAGTCTAAGTAGATGATGGCGAAATAAAGAAAAATATTTTTGTCAGATTTCTTTCTTTTTTTTGTTTTTTGTCAGTTTTCTAAACTGACGTTCTGAATCTGGCTTGTCTAGTCACTTTGGGGAAAAGCAAGTCATTTCCCAGGATAGTACATTAACTACATAAAATTCTAAGTTTGGAAAAATTTGATTTTTGGCATTTTCTTATATTTTGAATGTCAAAAAAGAGAGAAAGTATGATTTTTATTCTTGTCTTGACTTTCAACCTGTATGAAAAAAAAATCAAACTGCCCTTACTTAAACTAGTTTTAACTACTTAGACGATAAAGCAAGAGAAAATGGCACCTGGGTGGCTCAGTTGGTTTAGCATCCAACTCTTGATTTCAGCTGAGGTTATGATCTCACGGTTGTGAGATCGAGGCCCTCCACCCCCATCAGACTCTACCCTGGGCATGGAACCTGCTTAAGATTCTCTCTATCCCGGGGTGCCTGGGTGGCTCAGTGGGTTAAAGCCTCTGCTTTCGGCTCAGGTCGTGGTCTCAGGGTCCTGGGATCGAGCTCCGCATCGGGCTCTCTGCTCAGCGGGGAGCCTGCTTCCCCCTCTCTCTCTGCCTGCCTCTGCCTACTTGTGATCTCTCTCTCTGTCAAATAAATAAATAAATAAAATCTTTAAAAAAAAGATTCTCTCTATCCCTCTACCTTGCTCTCCCCTCATGCTCTAAGTATGCACGCGCTCCCTCTCTCAAAAAGAAAAAAAAAAAAATTAACACAAAGCAAGAAAAGTACGTCTTCCTTGACTCTGGAGGAATCAGTTTATTATATTTTATCCTCCATCCCAACATTTTACTTCTTTTTGTGTTTTTTATATTAACTCATAATACTAAAAAAAAAAAAAAATAGCCACTTTACTTTCCAGTAGTGAATACGCAGATAAACTCCACCAATTACAAATATAAAAAAATTACATTTGTTTTTCTGGTTCTTTCTTTCTGAATAGGAAAAGAAAATGAAGAAAATCTCTACTCTGCTTGGGGTGTAATTTTCCTCTGCATTGGTAATGACCTGTGCAAGGGGGTGATAACCCATTTTTCTGGACTCTCATCATTTCACTTTTTTTTTTTAAAGATTTTATTTATCTATGTGTTCATTCATCAGTCATTCATTTGAGAGAGAGAAAGCAGAGAGAGAGGGTGCGCTGAGGGGGGGCAGGGGGAAGGAGAAGAAGAGGGGAAGGACCCCAAGCAGACTCCATGCTGAGCAGGGGGCTCGATCTCACCACAATCCTGAGATCATGACCTGAGCGGAAACCAAGAGTCAGACATTTAATCAACTAAGCCACCAGATGCCCTGCATCACTTCATTTTTTAAGGCTTTTGGAAAAATCTATACAAAATGCCATGGTCTAGTTTCTGTGGTGCATTTTCTGCAAGAGGGGCTCATTAAAGTAATTTATCAGGGGCTCCTATGACTTAGCAATGGGTCCAGTAGAGGCTAAACCAACACCACCAACTCATTTCATTTAGACCATTAAGCACATTAGGTGATGAAGATTTTGTCAGTTCCTCTCAAGCCAGATTAAACCAACAAATTAGAAATGAAGGATATCCTTACTGCCTGTGAGTTTCCTGAACTTCTCCATCAAGTCTCCCTCTGGAGTCCTGATTTGCCCTATCGCCTTAAACCAACATGTAGGCCTTAGAAGTAGAACAGGGACATGCTAATGACAACTGCCACTGATGAGTTCTGATTTATCTGTGTATAATTGTCCCCAATTAGAAACCACTAGGAACACATCATAGAACATTTATAAGTAAAAACAGTGTTTCATTTAACAGGGAGCTTGAGTGAATGAAATATGATCATAGGCTTAATTAAGAAGAGGAAAATTAGTTTGTTCAAGTCCATAGGATGAACAGAATTTAACAATTTTAAAAAAGAGATTATTATATAGTGGTATAAGATGTAGTGCTACTTGAAAATGATAGATTTTCCCACCCCGCAGAGGAATGATTTTGCCCACTGTGGCCTTCTCTTGAATCCAGATACATACTGAACTTAAAGAAAAAAAATGGTAATATGTAAATTTAGGTATATACAAATATAATTAAAGCTTCATTTTTTTTATAAAAAGATTTGTCATGGTGCACCATCAAATAATACATGCTTTGATAATTTCATATATAAGGTGACTGATAGCTTAGAAGCTGATTAGTGATTGTTTTTATTCCAATCACGGTTGAACAAATCAAAACACTCACTCGGTAGATTACTTTATTCCTCTGATGTTTTATGATAGAAGTATAATAAATGAGTTTTAGTCCCTTTTTGTCACAATGCAATTCTAAAGAAGAGAAAATTCAGTGAAACAAATAAAAGGACACTTAGAATATGAAGTGGAAGTCTTGACTTGTGTTAACTGTGCCGATCTTCACGAACAAATATTTGATGAATGCTCAGCAAAGAGCTTTATACTATGGAATACAGAGATGAATAGTGTTTGGTTTCTTGTCCTCAAGGAGCTCACAGTCTAGCAAAGTATTAAAAACAAGTCATCGGGGGCGCCTGGGTGGCTAAGTCAATTAAGTGTCTCCTTCAGCTCAGGTCTTGATCCTGGGGGTCCTGGGATGGAGCCCCATGTCGGGCTCCCTGCTCAGCGAGGAGTCTGCTTCTCCCTCTACCCCTCCCCCCAGCTCTTGCTCTCTCTCTTTCTCAAATAAATAAATAGTCATTGTAGTGTGTTTTGACGAGTGATAGGGCTGCTCTGGGGTCTCAGACGATGCAGAGCCTCGGTCAGCCTGGACGTCTCAAGCAGGTGGCTGAGGCTGGGTCCTCAAAGTGGGTCAGGGGAGTCCTCTCAGACCAAGCAGTTTCTGCAGAGGAACCTGGGTTTGATCTCCCAGGCAATGGAAACCACTGAAGGCTTTTGAACTGGGGATTTCCATGATCAGCTTTCTGCTTTAGGATATTGATTTCAGTGATATGGTGGATAATTGACAGGAACAAGAAAAGACTTCAGGCAAAGAATAGGAAAGAAGCAGTCGGGCGGAGTGAATTGGAGGAGAGATAGGGAAGGACTGGTTGATATTCTGTTTGTGCCCAGGACCTTCGTGTGTGTTTTCATTTAATCCCCACAACAGCAATCTGTGGTAGCTCATGTTTAGAGCCAGTTATATAATCTGCAACAATCAGTGCAGAATGAAAACACAGAGTTTGTTGTTTAAAAAGCAGGGGGTGGAATGCCGTTAAAGGTACTAAAAAGATACTAAAGCTTTTTCCTTTCTCCCATGCGCTCGCAGGCTCTCTCTCTCCCTCTCTCCTCATGTCATGATGTGTTTAATTTACTATGTAATGTCATTCTAAGTAAAGAAAAACTAAAATTTTAAACTATCGGCACAAATTTTACCGTTTATCTCTATATTGCGCAGTGCCAGATCTAAATGCCAAGATGGGAGCGCTGAATTTGTATCCAGAATCACTGAAATGATACAATTCACATTTCATAGCCCATAGATCTATACATACTTCGTTCTTAGCAGATGAGTGGAAACACCGCACAAATTTACCTGTTTTTTTGTTTTGGGGTTTTTTTTTTCACTTTTCAATATGCACACATTCTACCAACATCGTCTTACTGAAGAGTAAGGAAGGACTGAAAGGAAATAGAACTGTGGGACCCCATATCTTTTCCTTTCCTTCTAGGTCATCATTTTCAGCATAAATAGACGGCAGACATAAGAGAGTAACATGAGTAAGAAAGGATGTGATAGGGTTCCGTAATTCTACATGGTTCTTAGAACATCATTGCCTTTTTCTTTCAGAGCAAGTTCTGGTTTAAAGGGTAGGCATAGCCTTTTGGGGCAGTCAGCACTCCTGCTTACTCAGCCATCAACATAACGTGCTTCCCTGGGCCTCGCCTTGAGTCTTACTTAGCTCCCACAACACGTCATGGGTCCGATAGGGCATCACAAGCGTTGTGTGAATGAGACAGCCCAGAACAGAAAGACACACACATTGTGCATGTCCACTCCACTCATGCACATGTTCCAATGTTCCACTGACAAAACACAAGTTCAAAGACGGGGGGGGCCCTCTGAGTGTGGGACAGTTGTAATTTGGGACAACAGCAAGGTCTTACGCCCATGAAGCCCACCCTGGTAATTTTATCTCAGAACCTAGAAAGAGACTGAGGTTACAGAGGGATGTGACTTTGCATGTTCCCCTCGGGCTGTGGGGAGTCTGTGGTGATAATGAAAAAGTTACTTAGTGATATTTGTGAAAGAACAGTATGGCAGACTTTATTCAAGGTGGTGGGGGGGCTACTACAATGGGGTTTGCAGTAGGGGAGAAAGATGGCACCCGACTCCGAATACTACAAGAAGAAATGGAAATTTAAAGCCAAGGGGCAGGGTGGGGGTCAGTGGATGGAAAGTTACTCAGAGGAACCATAAGGAGCAAGTGGGGGCAGGGGGATTCTGCCTAAATGACTTAACAAGATTCATGCTGAAGGCAAGCTAGGTGAGTAGACATCATCTGGGGGATGGTACAGGATGGATGGAGGGTTCTCAGACATCAAGCGTGGGGATTCTGGTTAACCTGACTCAGCAGGATTCTTGCTAGAACTAGACTCTGCAGGGAAGAATGTAAGAGCCCACGATGGGACCTAGTCAAAAAGAGAGCTCACAGGAGCCTAACTGAAGCCTGAGAGAGACTTGAATGCTTGTCGGTGGGAAGCTACACCTACCCTTCAGACACAGAGCTCTCTCTAGCCCCAGGAAAGAGAACACAAAAAGTTCCAACTATAGCAACTGTAAAGGGAGTGGATTTCGAGACACCTTTACAATGGAGAATGGATAGGTAGGTGCTAAGGATCTCAAAAAACAATCTGGGGGAAGAGAACACTTTAAATATCTTAAGGACATTAACAGATATTTCAATTCATGGATTTTAAACTGGTTTTGTACATTTGGCAGGCAGTTCAATTGTTTCGAGAGCTCTCCCACTGAAATGCTCATTCTTTCTTAAGAAGAAGACTCAGGACAAATAAAGGCATCCTGTGACGGGAAGACGGGGAGAAGATGGGGAGGCTGATCCAGCTTTTCAGTTTCAAACATCAGCTAGTAAGTGCTGGAAAGAAGGCAACTCCTAATGTATGATTTCTTTCCCTCTACTACCATAAATATGGAGAGCAGCACACAGATGTAACCAAGGAAACCAATTTTCAGGAGTCGGGATAGCGGGTAGGGGGTTGCGGAAGCAGATTGGCACTGGGGCAGCTCCCCTGTGAATTAGCAGGAGGAGCAGGAGTGTGTCTGCCAGGTGCAAGCCTAACTTTAATGAATATGCTTCCAAAGAGCTAGTGAATTGTATCATGCAAGGTCTCTTGGACTCACATAGAATGCACTCAGACTTGTATTTTGCTCTAGTACTGTAAGCCAAAATACCATTTTTAATTTTCCCCCAAAACATATGGCAATGGAAGCAAATACAGGGAGGGTGCTGATGAGCAGGGAGCTTAGATATAATGGATGAATTTTCATTCAGAAGCAGCACAAGCCCTTGCCTCTGATTGGCGGTGGGCACTATGATTGGTTTATTCTGCTCCGGGGATAATGCCTTCATTCACAGAACAAAGCAGAAAAGAGCCCAGGGCAGAGTCGCTTGAGTTCTGCCTACTGAGAATGAAGAACAAAAGGGATAATCAGAAGTTCACAGTGGTTTCTTTTTTTTTTTTTTCCTTATTTCTTCCTTCTGTTTTTGTTCCTTCCTTCCATTCCCTTTACTCCACTCTTCCCAATGTTCTTTAAATTTTAATTTAATTATTACATGGGAATAAATGAATGGCATATTGCATGTGGAGAAAACAGTTCAGGGAAAAGAAAAGAAAGCATACCAAACCCTACTCCATTATTTTTTTAACTTTTTTATTTTGAAAGGATTATAGATTCATGGGCAGTTCTAAAATGAAATACACAGGGACATATCCTGTAACTTCTCCCAGTTCCCATCAGGAGCAACATCAGTGGTGTGACTGTGGAGTACAATATCGCAGCCAGGAAACCGACATCGGTACAATCCTATATTTCCGCCATTTTAATTACCTGCATTCCCGTGTGTGTGTGTGTGTGTGTGTGTGTGTGTGTGCGTGCGTGTGTGTGTGTGTGTGTTTAGTTCAATGCTGTCTTATCACATAGGAGCTTTGTATAACCACCACCACAAAATGGACCTACACTCATCCTCTAGCCCACAGCCTTGGCAACCACTGATCTAGTCTCTAGTTCTATAATTTTGTTATTTCAAGAATGTTATTTATCTTTTTCACTCAGCATCATTCCCTCGAGATCCCTCCAAACTGCCGTTGATACATCTATCAATAATCCATTTCTTTTTATCGCTACCTTCTTCTCCTTGGTATGGATGTATTAGCTTGTTTAACCATGCACCTGTTGCAGAATTTGGTGGTTTCTAGTTTGGGGCATTTATAAATAAACTATCACCATTTGTGTATGCATTACACATTTGAACTGAACCTTCAAATGGTTTTAAAACCACTGCTCCTAAGGAGGTAAAGCTCTATAATGCCATGAGAGTTGTTCACGAACATTATATGATTTCTGCTCTATAAGGACACTGAAATTGAAACTTAGTTTTACAAATCATCTGTTGCTACTCAGAGACAGAAAACAAAAGATTCAGACTTCTCTTTTAAGTGAAACAGGCAATGGTTATTTGCATAAATTTCCATTAAATACCTAAGAGGTGTTAGCTTCACTTACAGTAATAAAATCATATCACTTTCAGTCAAATTCAATACTCAAGGTCTGACATACCTGTAATAGACAACACACTTATGAAGCAAGAACAGGTGAAAGGAAAGCTGAAGCAAATCAGGGCATTTTATTTATTTATTTTTTAAAGATCTTATTTCTTTATTTGACGGAAAGAGAGCACAAGCAGGGGGAGTGGCAGGCAGAGGGAGAGGGAGAAGCAGGCTCCCCGCTGAGCAGGGAGCTGGATGTGGGCCTCGATCCCAGAGTCCTGGAATCATGACCTGAGCCAAAGGCAGTTGCTTTGGCCCACTGAGCCACCCAGGTGTCCCAAATCAGTGCATTTCAGAAGAACAGAGGAGTGAAGGACCCCCCGCCACACACACACACAATCTCACACATGATCCCAAGAAGCTAGGAAAACAAACTTGACCCCCCCTTTCATCCAGACATGTCCCCAATGGTAAGGAGCTTCCTTCACGGAGAGAACCCTAACAGCAGAGAGAATTCTGGGAGATTGAACGCAAAGACTGAAATTTGGAACATCTGAGAACCTTCATATACGTACCCACTCTGTCAGCAAATAAACCCACTACTCTTCTCCTCTTCTCCTGCCTAAGAAATCAGTTATTAATGATCAAAGTGCAAAATGCAATTGAGCTCTGTGTTCACTCGAGATCCGTGAGTGACGCCTTCAGATTCACCAAAGATCGAGCCCTGAGCTGTGACAAAGTATAATTCAGTAGTAGTATACACTTAGCACATAAACTGCATAAGCGATTCAGTTTCTGGTAGTTTGGAAGACATTTCCAAATATTACAAGGTCTCAGATTTATTTAATTAACAGTGTCCCCGGTCATCTCTAGTTGCGATTTACTACATCCTGGTTTAGGGAATGCTCACAGACAAAAATATTCCGATACCTTTTTTGTCTAACGTGGCTGGTGTTCAGAAACTTTGCTGCAACTCCTGTAAAATTCTGATGTGCTAGTCTAAGCATTTAAAAAACTACCTAGCTCATGCATGAGAAATCTCCCCGAAAAACTATAGAGGGGAAACATACAACGTGAGAATTTTTCTAGTTTATAATTTACCAATTGTTCCTTCTTCTGATATAGAATTTCATACACAGTCTGTCTCTTGTGATATAACTACAATTTACTCCAAAACTAGAAAAGCATGCGAAGAAGAGAAACTTGAAAGTGTATCTTTCCCATGGCGAGAGCTTGACTTTGTGTAGATAACGCGTTTAGGATGTTGAGCCGAGGGCTGATGCTTTGCAGTTGCTAGAAACCGGAGTACATATTTTTGAAGGAATTAAAACAAAGCAATTCATGATAGTTCCCTGCTGTGTGGCTCTGGCTGGCCAGCGCACAAACTGACATTGTCGCGGGACTCTGTGATAAACGTTGAGACCCGGGTGGGTCCAGGCTATGGCGTGGGAGCCTCTCCTGGTTGTTTAGATCATTTGTCCGTCCCCAACTCCAGCAAAATTAACTTAGGAATATGAATATCCCCTGCCTCAAACTAAAAAGAAAGTAATAATAGCAACTTGGGTCTGATTTATTTTCTTCCAAGGTTTTGAAAATAACAAATGGACTTACATTTTTGTTTTTTGTTTTTTGTGTGTGTTTTTGTTTTTTTTTAAACTACAACAAGTACAGGAGCAGGCGCCTTCAAAGAAATTCAGTACAGGACTGATGGGGAAACTTATGGTTTCAAAGAGACTTATCTTTCTGTGGAAATCACAGACTGCCTCTTTCTTTATAGTGTTAGTGTAGAAAAAAAAAAGAAAAGGTAGACAACTTAAATTGTGCAAAGCGTATCCCATACTGGTGTGATGGTATTTATTGGTCCCCAGCATGGACAAGTTGAATTTCACACGGTGGACCTATCGAACTTTCAATTCCGAGTTGGCTACGCTCTCTGAGCCTTCTGCTCTGTTGTGATAAGGAGAGCTTCCTTTTTGTTTATATTAATGCCTCCTACACTCCCGCACCATTCTGTGGGTTTTACGTATGTGAGTTTTCATAAGCTCCCCAGGGGAAAGTCTAGTAAGTCTCCATTTTATAAATGGGGAAACTGAGGCTTAAGGAGATTAAGTGCCATGCTCCAGGTCCTACGTACCTGTGCGCAGTATGCCTCGAGCACGCTTTTTCATGCGATGGTTCTCCCGGCTTTGAGTGCAGGTTCCCCATACCCCCGTCGGACTAGAGTTCCGAGGATCTGACACTGCATTCTCTGTTCTGTACACCCAAAGCCACCGCAAGAATGTGTGATGACTTTGTTTCCATTTTTTCCAGGACTGGCTGTGACCGACAGCCTAGCATAGACACCACCATGCCTGGGTATTTTCTTAATGCCCACTGTTCTCATTTCCCCACATCAGTCCCCCATTCTAACCTTCCCATGGCAGACTGCAGTGGCTCCGAAGGATAAAGTAGAGTAAGTCATAACCTACAAGCCATGAAAACCATTCTAGCAATATGTAAAATTCCATATTTGCTCAAGACCTGCCAGGCCCTGATAACATGATAAATACATCACTTGATACAAACTAATTTATTGAACTCTCCTGGTATGGGAGCTCTGTGATCCTCTGGCTATCTGCGATGGCCCTATAAACATTTTTATAATAGCTTTTAAATTATGTTGCTAATGAGAATAGGTAAAGCAGAAAGAGGATGTAGGATCGAAAGAAATCAACATGTCAGTTGCATGGCAGAGAGATTAGGACATTCATTTGGGAATATACCACGACACAGATAGAGACCACGAGGCACTAGACTGAAGGGAAATCAGTCGCTCAGGAAATTCTGGGGGAAGCAGGGTTACCCACCAATCCTAACGAATACAGTCTGGGTACAGTGCACTGAGCTAAAAAGGCGGCAGCTGCCAACTGCCCAGGTCCTCGGGCTACCCCTTCTCCACATCGTTACTGAATATGTGACATTTCCGCAGTAATGGGGACTTTGGGCCAAGGTTATTCTGTCTTGCCTGTTCTTGTGATGTGGCTGCATGCAAAACTGTAGACGAGGAAGTATTTTATGGTAGAGTACAATTTTAGGTCACACAGACATCATAATCCTAAGGCCCCGGGTTCCCATAGGCGAAAATCAAATCTTAGTTCTGAAGCCATTCACTTCACGCTAGTTTCTCTGGCTTCTGTTTTAGGTACATTGCTTAACTTGAAAGCAAACAAACAAACAAAAAACCCTCATAGTTCTTTACCTTTATTTCATTTTGAATCATATTGTGAGCAATGATGTGCCCCATGATACAGTGTAGGGATTGATGCTCTCGGCATCGGAAAGCTGAAAAAGAAAATCAGAAAAGATATTTGTGCCGGTTCACGACAGACTGGCGAGCTCTGGTAATGCTTGGCTTTGTGTCTTTTCCTGACATTAAGCGAACTCTCCGAACTTTCATCTCTTTATTTATTTATTAGAAGTAGCCTGGAGGTGGATAAGAAAACTATCATGCTGGAAATGATGAGGGTGAAAATCACTTCTCAAGGATCTCAGAGGTTATTCTTCGGTTTAAACTGGTTTTTCCCCAACATCATGCCCGCAGAACTTGAAAGTTATTGGTTGCTTGCTTGAAATGTTTAAGCTCATATCAAAACAGCAAAAGTGATCCTGTCACTTTTATCGCCTAGAAAATGGAGACAAAAGCAATTATAGCTCTAAATCCTTTATTTCCCTCTATTATTTGAACTTCCCTCTTGCAGATTTTTTTTTTTTTTTTGCATTATTTGAATTTCAACTATGAGTGATTCTAACAGTGATGGGAATATTGTGTAGAACTGAGTTACAAGGATTTACCTAAGCATTTAACTAAACATATTTCTAAATGTAAGAATCATGATGTTTTCCTATTCTAAGGACCTAAGGCATTCCTAAGTTACTGCTAACATTTTCCCTCATTTTTCATGAAGTAAAACATGAAGGATAAAAAAGAAATTCCCTTTTTACTCCTCCTCAGGCATTTCTCTCTTTCTTCCTCAGACCTACCACCATCATGAATTCTGATGTATCTTTTTAATCTATGTTTATATGATTTCCCTTGATGATAGATAGATAGTTGAACTAGTTTAAACTAAAAAAAAGCCTTTGTGTATATATATATGTATGTATACATATGTGTATATATATACAATATTGTTTAGTCAGTGTTTTTAAAATTCACATAACTGGGATCAGTCAATACATACATGAAATTTGCATTTTCCCCTCCATAGTTTGCTTTTGAGAACTACGTATGTTGAAACATCATGGTTTGGGCTAATTTATTTTAACTGCTGAATAGTGTTGATCCCATATAAGTGTCCCATATGCATGCAATCATATTATTATATTTGTCCATTCCCTATTACTGACCTCTTAGGTCGTTGCCATGGTTTTGCTACCGCCAACACGTGGACATGAACAGTCCTGTCCAGGTGTCCCGGGCATAGGTGTGTGTGTTTCCGTGGAAACTCTGCCTACAAGCAGAATTACTGAGTGATTGGGCATCTGCATATAAAGCATTACCAAGTATTGACTCATTGCTCACCCAAGTGACTGATTTACTCTTGCATGTGCAATGTATGAGAGTTTCTTACTTCCCCATCTCCTCTCCAACACAGAATACTGTCAGACTTTCTAATTGTTTGACAACCTGTGGAGAATAAAGAACTGCCTTGTGTTTAGCTTATATTCTTTTGACAACTAATAGATTTGAGTACCTTTTAATATGTTCAGTGACCATCCATTCTTGATTTTTTTTTTCTTCTGTGCATTACCTATATGTATATTTATGGACCTCTCTTCTATTTGACCTTTTAATCTTTATCTTTTAAATGATTTGTAGGCATTAATATTCTGGAAGCTAACCCTTTGTAAGTTATATGCATTGCAAGTATCTTCTCCCAGGACGTGGAGTGCTTTTTTCAACTTGCTTTGTGCTTTTTTTACGTTTACCTTTTTGTCTTTATCACATAAGAGTTTAATTTTGATGTCGCCAAATGTATGAATAGAATCGTAGTTTAGATTGCAGCCCCCAGAACAAGACATCCAGGGTCATAATCCCGCATTCACCGCTTCCTGGAGATGGGACCTCCCCCAAGTTCTTGAACATCTTTTTATGTCAGTTTCATTATCTGTAAAATGGGAAAGCAGTCCACGTGTCTCAAAGCTGTAATCGTGAAAGTTAGCTATAAATCAGTTAGAATATTGCCTGGTGTCAACTGAGAACAATCTAAGTGTTAGCTATTGGGATTTGTGCTTTAAAAAAAAAAAGATTTTATTTATTTACTTAGAGAGCAAGTGAGAGAAAGAGCACGAGCGAGGGGGGGAGGAGGCAGAGGGGGAGAGAGAAGCAGGCTCCCCACTAAGCAGGGAGCAGGATGCGGGGCTCCATCTCAGGACCCTGGGATCATGACCTGAGCTGGGGACAGACGTTTAACCAACTGAGCCACCCAGGTGCCCCAGGATTTGTACTTTTAACATATTGTTATTAAATATATTTTATATTTATTTATAAATATAAATAAATAATTTATATTTAATAAATTAAATAGTTATTTAATTTTATTAATTAATAAATAAATAAAATTATTAATTTATCAATAAATTGATTTTATTAATTTATATTAATATAAATTATTAATTTATAATTAATAAATTACATTTAATTATATATAATTCTATATATATATAATTCTTTCCTAGCACTACTGATTTATGCACATATTTATGTATATGTTTAAAAGTTAGATGTTAGGTAGTCTTTGATATAAATATGTATTTTGCTCATAATAATTGGGTTCTGAAAATTGTACATAGTTATGTTGAAATATATACTGACTACTCTAAATTACATCTCTGTTTTATTAAATTTAATTCTTTACGGATTATTTCTATTTCAAGAAACAGCATTCTGGTAGTAAAGCAAACTTTATTTTCTAAAATTTAACATGCATGGAAGTTACAGCTGCTTCAAAATAACTTTTACATTAAACTAAATTGAACAATATAATTGGGAGAAAGTTCACCATGAGTAATTCCTAAACAGCTGAAATAAGAATGTGGGGGATACAGGCATAATCTGTGTTTATTGGATGAGTAGATAGTTTGTTTGCTTTTTTAAGAAGCATCCACCCAAAAGTAGTTTTTAAGAGAATCAAGTGTATAAGATATGCAATTGCATAGAATCCCCTAAAAGAGCGAGTAAAGTGTGCACTTAATGGAAATAAAATCCAAACCAGGTTTCTCTTGGGACTTCTATTTTCTCTGATCAGTCATACTTTTAATGCATTTTAACTGTGCTAAAGGAATCAGGAAACCTTTTAAATGATTAATGCTCTTTATCTGGCCAAAAGGAAGGGTCCTGGGCTTTGAGAGGCTCGTTTCATATTCACTGGGAATGGCATTCTTTCAATTGTATTACACAATGTCTCTTCTTGTTTCTGTTGCATCATAAAATTGAAACACTTTTGAAAGAGATGAGCAAAAAGTAAATATTATATAAAACTGGGATGTGTAGTCTTACACATAAAATCACCCATTATTGTAGATGAGCAGATACATCTCACAGGATGAGTAAAAGCTGTCATCTTATTTGTGTGAGAATGACCCCAGACATTTTCTCCCCGCGCAACACTGTGGAAATGGAAGGCAGAGAAGCAAGAAACACCTTACAACTTCAAATACCGTCACATTTCTATATTACTCAGTATGACATTTATTCTACAGAAACAAACCCCCCTCCAACTCCAGAGTTTTCATACAACAGTGCTTTATTTCTCACTCATGCTGTGTCTTCCCCCCGGGGCTGGCAGGGATCTTCCTCCCTCCTACTCAGGGACCCATCTCAGCGAGGATCGGGAGAGAAAGAGAGTGTGAGGCTCTCTTGCCTGCCCTTCTGTGCTTGGGGCAGGAAGTGGCACTTGTCACTTCCTCTGGCAGGCTTTAACACGGCCCCATCTGTGTGCACGGAGCGTGAAGTGTGCTCTTCAGCACTCCTTCGAGGAGAGGAGTGGCGAGTGCAGCGTCTTCCATTGACTTCCTCTTATTGCTTGAGGTGGGAAGTCACTTGAGTGTGTTTCCCTCCATGACTTTTTATTGTGAGCTAGGAATATGAGCTTTGGAGTGGGACAAGTTAGTTTAAGTTGCTGTTGAGCTCCTTGGGATACATGTGGTCAAATTATTTAATACCAATAACCCTTTATTCGCCATCTATCAAAAGAGCATTGTGGTTGACGGGAATTAGTGGAGCCAAGGTAGACAGTAAGTACTTAGTGAAGGGCTGTACTGGGCAAAGGAATGTAGCAGCATAGAGATATTAGTAAATCCCAGAGGGTGTAACAAGAGATCATTTGTATTGTATCAGTTTCCTGGGGCCGCCATAACAAATTACCACAGCTGAGTGGCTTAAAAAAACAACAACAACAACATATGTAGTCTCTCACATTGTTGGAGGCTGGAAGTTCAAAATCAAGGTGTCAGCAGGACTATGTTCCCTATGAAGGTTTGGGGGGGGCGGGGATCATTCCTTATTTCTTCCAGGTTCTGATGGCTCTGGAAATTCTCTGATGGCTCCAGCCATGTCTTGGCTCACAGATGCAGAACTCCAATCTTTGTGCCCACTTTCCTATAACCTTCTCTTCTGTCTTTCTCCATTTCTATCTCTTAGAAGGACAGTTATCATGGGATTTAGGATGATCTCATCTGAAGACCTTTAACTTAATTACACCTGCAAAAATGATTTTTCCAATAAGTAGCCATGCAGTTTCTAGACATTTAATGTGGTCATATCTTTTGGGGGTGAGGGGCACCATTCAACCTACTACAAATATGAAAGCATTTTTTATTCCTGTTTTAACTGACCATGTATGCAATTCTTAAAATATTGACTTTAGGATTCCATTTCTGTTTTAAGTGTGAAACTTTGTAGTTCTCTGTTATCACTATATAGCTCATACCTTTTTCATATAAGAAAAAGTTGCATTGGATTGAATTTGTAAAGTTATCATATCATGTATCAGTTCTGTCTATAGTTTTCACAATTGTGAAACCGTTTCCCAGTTTGCCAAAATGGATGGGTTGAGGAGCAAGATACCCTGTAAAAGCCACATGTCCCTTAAAGAACGATCCTTGCATTCATGTATATCAATCATAGCTTTTTTGAACACTGATTTATTCCAGAATTCCCTTTTCCTGGTCCCTCTGTAAATGTATTCAGAAGCCATCTCTGAGGTACAGATTAAAGGTCTAAAATCCACTTCCTGTTGTGCAACTGATGAGCTATTCATAGAAGCCCTTGATCAGAGTAGAGGTTTCAGTGAAATAAGTGTAGAAAATCATTCTCAAAATGATACCTGTCAGTAATTGGTGTCCAGATTTCTTACCAATTATTGACCTATAAAGAGGGGGCATGTGTAAAATATTTGCATATATAATGAAAGAGTTATGCATAGTTAGACATTTTAAATTTATTTATTTATTTAATAAATCTTTCAGAAGTTACCTATGTTGCCTCCGTAGATGAACTCTGTGTAGTGTCTTTGGCGTATCATGTATATGAACCACCCTTTCCATCCGGGTCATCGTATAAGATGTATTTATAAAGTGAGAATTTGGGAACTGTATATTCAATTGATGGTAGAGTATTATGATTTTTAAATTAACTTCATTAAAACTAATAATCGGCTGAAAGGAACTGCTCACGTGATATATCTGGAAGAAGGCACAGATTTATTGTATCTTCTTTATAATGAAAAAGGAGGTTATATCTTTCCCAGACTACCTGACAAAGTCTACATGAAACTAGTCAGCCTCATATTTTAAAGTAACTAAAATTGGGTAGAACTGCATCTATGTAGAAGGTATTGTAAGGGATGAGTATAATAGGTTAGGCTTTGTAAAAAAAAGAAAAAAAGCTAGTACCTGTGATAAAAGAGATATATATCAAATGGGTTACAGTTAAGATTGCATCAGAACAGAATCTCTTTTCTCAGTAAAGATTAATTAATTAATTAACAAAGACACGCTGCCGCGGCCGGCGCGACAATCTCGAACCAGGGCTGAGGGTAGGGGAATGAGAAAAAAAAGAAGTAGAGAGACAAAGCATGGGAGCGGGAGGAACACAACGGATGATATCCAGATTGTGTACAGCTTTATTGCAGAGTGCGCATGCTTATATAGTGTGCGAAAAACACGTTCAAGGAAACAGCGTCACACGTAAGTCACGTAGCACACGCAGCACTTTTCTAAGGACTACTAAGATTAGCAAAGGCAGATTTATGAGTTGCACGTGCATATACCTCAGACATTACCACAAATCAGCAAGATAATTGGTGGCAACCTGTACGGCTTGTTTTTCAAAGGGGCATGACCAATCACAGACCAGCATGCCTCAAGGCCCCTTGCACGAGCCCATTCTCCAGCGCCCACTTTCCGCCCAATCAGGCAGGGGTCACGAGTCAGGGCACGAGCCCATTCTCTAGCGACCACTTTCTGCCCTTTCGGGCAGGGGTCACGAGTCCAGGCTCGGCAGGTCCCTTTAACAGCTAGCCTGCGGCTGTCCACAACATGCCTTGGAGGCAGTAGTCTATTACTACTCTAATGCGTTTCTGTGTCTTATAGTCTAGGGTCCTTGGTTTCTAACCAGTGCATTATACCTGTGTGTTCTCTTTTTTACAGTTCAGCGGAAGAGCAGTTTCACTGGCAATCACAAGGTAAGGCACAGTTTCTTGATGAAACTTACACTTACTTCTACATTGTGTCTTTATTGATTAATTTCCTTGTGAACGTTAGAAAAAGACTGATAAAAATGGACACGATAACCCTACGACACTAAAATTAATGTTGTGATAGTTCATGATTTCCTGAGAGTTAAGTTCTCTCAATTCCCTAGAAACTTTTATGTTTTTCCTGGATACGTGGAATTGGCTGGCCTTGGCTTTTGCTACTGGTCAACCAAGAATTACAATGTGAAATCTAATGAGAACTTCGTGGAGGTAATGTCTTTGGTTAGGATACTTTTCATTATTAAAGAGTAGCCTAAAGCTTTAATAATAACAATACCGTGTGTTTATTCATCACTTGAAAATATTGTATTTCAGATGGTCAAAAAGACATCGAAGATGAACTTACAACAGGTCTTGAGCTGGTGGACTCGTGTATTAGATCACTGCAGGAATCAGGAATACTTGACCCACAGGATTATTCAACAGGTGAAAGTAAGTCGAATGACAATTATGCTTGAAGACAATTAAAATATAAGAGTATTCTTTATTCTCATATAATTGACACGAGTCATATCTAATAGGACCTCAGCCTGCGTTTATACTTGTTTTACTCATTTCACTCCACTCTCCTCTAATTCCATCCCACATTACCCCACCCCAACTCACATTAGATTACAAGCTCTCTTAAATCAGTATGTGGCTTCTAGATTTCTCACCAATTACTGACAGTGGTGATTCTCACCAATATTCTAATCTTCTTTTTGACATCTATCTAGACTATCACATTGAATGAACTCACCATATATTTGTTTAATCAATACCGTGTCTGCTTTAAAATTAACTATGAATGCATTACTTATACAGATCATTTTTGGTAGAGATCTTAAACAGTATGACAATTATATAACAAAATAGAAAAACTCAATATAATATATGCAGTACTAAATACTTGGTATTATGCTGTATTACTATACAATAACACCTTATATTTCTATATGTGGCCATCTTGCATTGCATATTAACCTCAGCAGAATATTTTAAAATCTCTTCATCTCCTCCTAACTATATATTTTTCAACCATGGTAGTTGAGCCTTAGGAATTAAAATGCTATGAGTTGAAACGAGCTTCACTTTAATAAATCATAAAATTCTCTTGACTTAGTTTAATAAAATCCCAAAGAAAGCCAAAAATTAAATCATTAAAACATGTATTACCCTGATAATTTCTACATCAGAAATCATTGGAGCATTTTATTTCTTCATTTAAAAAAATAAAATTTCCTTGAATACCCACCAAGGTTTGTTATTTAAAAGGAAATGTAAGAATAAAATAGCATTCTGATCTTGAAACCATTAAATTTACTTATTAGTTCACTTTCTCTATGATTTTTGTAATACCACTACTTTTAGGATAACATCATCATGAGTATCTAGATGTATTTAAACCCATAGGCATTCCCTCAATAAAACTCCTAAAATAAGATGCATGATTTGTAGTATCGTTGTCCTCTGGATTTTATATTTAAAAATGTAGAATTATTACTTTTCTTTGAGAGTCAATAAATATATCTCCCTTTAGGGGTAGTTGCAGTTAGAATTACACTTAATTAATGTTTGAGACATGTGTACTCACTTTGTTCAAGTAAGGAAAACTAACAAAAATAAAATATGTCTTGGGAGCAAAGGTGATATTAGGTATCACATTTTCACATAATAATGGAGAAACATACTCTATTGTGAGTTTAGGAGAAGGGATAACCTTCAATACCCAGAAGGTGTAGAAAAAAAGAAGGAAAAAGTAAAATAAGAGACAAACCAGTTAATATAGAAGGAATGAATTGGGTATATCAACCTGCCACTATAGGTGAGCACACTGAATTCTTTGAAAAGGATAAAAATTCAAGTTTGTAATAAACAAAGATAAAATAATTATGTTTATAAGGGACACACTCATGTTAATGAAATAAATATTGAAGTTAAAGGAGAAAAGTAGCAACAGCAAGTACCACAAACATAACGAGGGATTGGGAAGAATTTATGAGATGAAGTGGAATTTAATGCAGAAGCCCTAAGCAGGGTCAAAGAGGAATTATTTAAGTGAAAATGTCTTGACTTCTAAAGACGCACTAAGCTCAAAGTGAACATGATGCACCAAACGATATAACATCTGGATATTAAAACAAAAATTATTGAGAATGAAAGGAGAAATTGGTAAAAAAAAAAAAAAATACCATTGCAACCATGTTGATGCACATTTCTCTGAACAGACAGAATACTAGAGGAAAAAGATGCATAAAACTGGAATAAATAATTAACAAACCAATGTAATAAATATATCTAAAAAGTTACATCCACTTCGTGATAGTATATATTTGTTATATATGTCCAGGGAATATTTATAAAACTTGATCAGCTATTGGGCAGTAAAGAGAATCCTAAAAATTGAAAATTAAACAGAGGCCACATTCTGTAATAATAATCCAGTAAAATGAAAGGTAAATAAAATGATAAAATATATTCACATTGAAATTAAGAAACATAATTTTGGATGTACTGAATCAAAATAGCAATAAGACAGAAAATTGCATACTATTTAAAAAGCAAAGTAGCAATATTTTATAATGAAAACTTGGGGTATGGAGAAAAAACTGCACTCAGAATAAATCTTATCTGTATTGTTAAAAATAAAGACAAGGTAAAGGAATGTTGTACTCATTTTGGGGAAACCTTAAAAAGAGCTAAATAAGCCAAAAGAAGCTAGGAAGTTGGGAATAATGAAAGTAATGTGGAGATAAAGTATTATAAAGCAAAAGAGTAGAAGAGATAAATATAAGGATAGAAGGAATAAATCTATGAACTTTTAAATAACTATAGATCAACTAATAATCCTGAGCTTTCCTAATTGAGACACTCTGCTACCCATGAGAGACATGGAATGTATTTTTAGTGTTCACTTTTGTTTTCCTATGATACGTGTTCATAAATTATTTACAAAAGACATACCTTTGTTACAGGAACGTTAAATACTCCAGTAGGGTTTTACGTTAAATACTCCAGTAGGGTTTTTTGGGGTTTTTTTTGGAATGTATTTGGAAACTGCTGAATTTTTGTCTTTCAGAAAGATTAGTTACTTCATGTTATTATGTACTGGATTATCTTTTTGAAGACTCGTAGGATTTTAGTTGATTGTTTTTCTTGCATGCCCCTGCCTCCTTGTTTGAGATAGGAAAAGTAACAAAGGAAACCAAACAAAAAACAGGTGATAAAATCACCACCCACAAGTTTTATGCCAAAGGATCTAAACCACGGTGAAATGCGGAATATTGTTATTCTTATGATACCTTTGTTCTTAACATTTCCAGAATCACTTTGAGACTGAACTAGGAGTAAAATTTAGGAAATTCATTTAAAAATACTGAGTGGGTAACTATCATTTCAGGGATCAATTATGACTAATTTTAATTGCTTTGAGGGTCATAAAATGAAAGTCTCAATTGCTTTTGTATTTGTATCCAGCTGGGAAATCGAGTCTACTCAAGAGAGTTCTACTGGAGAGACGTTAATTCCGGTACTATTTTCAAAGGGTTGGGCAAGATTAAGGGAAGAAGCGATGTCTGGGGAGGTCCTCTGGTCGCAGCAACAGAGGGAAGCCCTTACTACCATTGGTCCTGAAGGAAAAGTCCTGGGAATAGTACCTGCAGAGTTAAGAGGCAAGGCAGAAGCAGAAGAATAAATATCCTAACCTGCTCCTCCCGCCTTCTGATGTCCTTGTGCCCCATCTTGGCCAAATCCAGTTGTAAGCCAAAGAGCAAGGGACCCCCGTGAGACAGTCTACATGGAGACAAGGGCAGAGAAGACTATGGGAAGCAAAGCAAATAACTAGCACAGCCTCCCATTAGGTAGTAGAAGAGCAGACCATGTTTATGCTCTTGTTGTATCAACGTAACACATAGATAGGTAGTGAGTTTCGACACATTTCATATAATGAGTGCAAGCCCATCAGATTCTGAGTCCCTTGTTATGGTGATTACTTGATGGGTTCCTTACTGGAACCGACATGAGATGGCTAATGTTGAATTGGACCCGACACACTGCCCTCGAGAGCCATTCTCTCAGTCCTCGCTCAAAACAGCACTAAATACAGTCTAAAACCAGCTTGAAAGGGACTTGACAACCAGTCTCAACCCCCAAGCCCACAGTGTTGAATTTGCTGTGTTTAAAAGCTTTTGTTATTTTTCTTTCCGAGGTCTGATTTAAAAAAATTTTGAAGCTTAGTAAATCCATCCTCTTGACCCTAAGGCAAGCAGTAACTGCTCTCCTATACTGACTATAGTTCATGTACTTATCCGTGTTTTCTAACACTTTGCATTTTTTAAAAAGTGCTATCCTAAATGGTATGTAAATCATGCGTACGACCTTTGCCACCCTGCCAGTATTTCGTGACTCTAGGATGTATAATTTCAAGTCTAACAAATGTATGTCAGAGAGTCACTGGGAGAATTTTTATTGCTTTACTGGGAGGTAAAAAAGTTACTGATAGAAGCTCGGGGCCATTAGGTTCTCACATAATATTGACCTGAACTGCCATGGACTAAATACCTTATTTAATTGATGCATCTTTGGAGGTAGAAATTCAGAGATAAGGGGCACCTGGGTGGCTCAGTGGGTTAAAGCCTCTGCCTTCGGCTCGGGTCATGATCGTGGGGTCATGGGATCGAGCCCCACATCGGGCTCTCTGCTCGGTGGGGAGTCTGCTTCTCCCTCTCTCTCTGCCTGCCTCTCTGGCTACTTGTGATCTCTCTCTCTCTGTCAAATAAATAAGTAAAATCTTTAAAAAAAAAAAAAAAGAAATTCAGAGATAAGGGTGATTATATCTTACCCAAAAATTAACAAAAATATTTGCCAGTCGAAATCAGAATAAGAATGGACAACTTGAGATAAAATGACTTACATGTTTGTAGACAATGTTAATTTGCTTAAATATTGTATTTTGAAATAGTAATTATTTCTCTCTGTAGCATATTGACAAATTGAAATTCTACCATGTTCTAGAAAATCCCAGCATTCAAGAGGGGAAAAAAAAAAAACTTAGGAGCTTAATATATTCTGAATGTTATGGCAAAAAAAAAAAAGAATGTTGTTCTGAGTTTTCAAATCAGAACATATTCAAAAAATCAAGAATCAGTCTTGTACGTTACTATTCTGAGCATATAGAATCCAAATAGAATAATCATATGTAGTTGGACAGAGGTGAATGTATTATTTACTGTTGATTTACAATCTGTCATTTTATTTAATTGCTGTGATTATACTTAATTGTTATGTAGTGAGAAAATTGTTGAGGGATCAAGTTATTATGATGTAAAATATGACTCCATATATTCTTATGCAGTAATAATAGTAAAGGTGAAAGACATTCTTAGGAAGTGAATATTTTCATAATTCCTAGTAAGCATGGCACCAAAGCATGCCCAAGTGGTTTAGGAGGATAAGATTTTTATAATAATTAAAATAATCAAAATGATAAATATATTGAGCTCATGGCTCGCAATATTGATATGCTCAGGGAAAGAGAACTGGTTTATTTCCTGTTATGGTGGAAACTAATCCTTAGTTAAACCCAACTTAGAGCCTCTGGGTAGGGGTACAAGGTAACCCTTCCCACCCTTGGAGTCAGAAGACCTGGGTTTAAGTCCTGACGCTCCCCCCCCCACCGTTCTACCTGTGGTCGAGTTCTGTCACCTGGACTCTAGAGACCCCAAGTCGTTCCCTGGAAATGCATTTATTTAAGTTAGTTGAGTTCATCCTTGGATTGCTCATTTCCTGTGAAATCACTTCATCATATGCCTTTGGATTTTGAAATGCAAGTGAGACAGTCTCCTTTCCAGAAGTTTGTCACGGTTCCAAGTCTAAAGATGTCCTTAGATACTACATGTATCCATTTGTTTCCTCTCAAAATTCACTCACACTCACTTCCTCCACTACCTTTGGTGTTGTAGGGCCCATAGGGAGTTAACAGTAGCAGAAATGGAAGATATGAGCGAAAGTCAAGGGAAAACACCCAGGTGGCACACAGGACATAGTAATATCCTCCTAAAAGCTATAAGTAATTTCCCTTCCAGATACTACCTCTACCTGGTTTTCAACTAATGTTCAATTTCTTTTTCTTTGATTTCCTTCTATCACAGAGATGTTTAAAAAATCTTGGGACTCTTCCAGTGTTCTCCTGTGGAAGGAGGGGGTTTAAAATTTTACACAGCATATGTCAAGTTCTAAAACTTTTAATTGCCTGTATCTTAAAAAGAATATAGATGAATGCAAGACCAAAAATAAATAAATAAATAAAAAATAAAAGGCAGGTTATATTATTTCCAGAGAAGCAAACATAGGAAGTGAAGGGATAGACAAAGGCATAAAGTATCAAGTGTTCCTTCTCCATCCCTGAAACAAGGGAGAACATGAAGTGAATTTCTCATTAAAAACATCATTCTCAGGGCGCCTGGGTGGCTTAGTCAGTTAAGCATCCAACTCTTGATTTCAGTTCAGGTCTTGATCTCAGGATTGAGTTCAAGCTCTGAGTTGGGCTCTGTGCTATGCATGGAGCCTACTTAAACAAAACAAAACAAAACAACAAAACAAAACAAAAACCCCATCATTTCCACCTGTATTATTAGGGTATCCTGGGGTCAAGCACAAAGTTTAAAGCCTGATGGGAATTTTTAATTTAAAAAAAAATTGGGTTTTGAAATTGTCAAGGCACCCCAGGTGCCCAGAACACAAATAGGAGGATCAAACAAAACTGGCGAAAGTGAGGAAAGTATCAGAAGTCGCATGAGTATGACAAAAAGTCAAGAGGCTGAAAGTTCCCATGAGAAAGTCAGAGCCAGCACAGTTTTTCTCAGGGGACAGTGGAAGAAGGGGTGTCCTGATAATACCTTATGGAGATGTCTTGTGGGATTCCCGCAGAAGTTCAAACATTAATACTGCCCATGATCAAACAAGTCACTTCAACAGCAACTGATGTAATCCACTCTTAATATGCTGGGTTTTTACTGCATCACTATAAGCACAGGTGGGTATTATAGTCATTTATTTTTAAATATATGTATTAGATACTTATTAAAAGCAGCACAAAGAGTCTCTGCCCTTGTGGCATTCACATGCTAATCAGAGAAGGCTGAAATCAAGCAATCTGAATACTACAAGGTCAAATAAATAATTGCTGTAAGCAATAACAACTTCGGTAAGAGATGGAGTAGAATAGGGTTCTCAACGTGTTCTGGGGTGTCCTGAGACCCTTTCAGGGGACCTGCAAAGGCATGAATTTTCACAGTAATCCTGCGACGTTACTTGCCTTTCCATGCTCATTCTCCACCTGAGGGTGAGAGAGTCTCACAGGAGCCAAGTCAGTGGAACTTTCCAGAAGCTACATGTTGGTAATGGTGTCATTGCCATCTGTTTTTAAACATTTTTCATTTTTAAAGCAGTTAATAGCATTCTATATCACCCACATAAATAAAAGCTCTCTGTGGTCCTCAGTGATTTTTGAGAGCATTAAAGTGCTATGAGAGCTCCAGTTTTGAGAGAATAATCAAAGGGGCTAGGAAGATGTTCACGTGAATGGACGTCAGGAACAGGGGCCTGAAAAAATGCGCAGGCAAGCCATGCAGATTTCTAAGAAAAAGTCTGTGATTTGTGGCAAATGAAATGCTGGTTCTTGAAGTTAGTATATTCCACAAATAAATTACAGTGTTTTCAGGATTTAGCTTTTAAATTGTTTTCTTCTGAACTGATTTTTCTATTTATTTTCACAGTTATTGATAATAAGAAATATGAATCTATTATATTTGGACAGTTTATGAAGAAATATGAATAATGCTTTTCCTCTCTGTGCTACATTAATTTTTTAAATGGTAAATACTCTAAAGATAAAACTTTACAAGGAAATAGTTGGAAATTATAATGAGCTATAAAAAATGCTCTTCTGTGATTATAACATCATGTAAAAAATCCCATGCACAGTAAAATTCTTGAGCTATACATTTTAAACTAAAGTTATACATTTGAAGTTCATTTTGTGGTAAATGTCATTTTGTTCATTTCCCTCTATTGTATACAGCTGTAAAGAAACTAAGTGAGTTATTGCACAGTGTGAATGCGGTAACGACCTTCTATTTATCCATATACAATAGGCAAACTTGAAAAAGCCTACTGATTAAGCCAATAGCATTGGCTGAATCTAAATCAGCTTAAAAACTAAATGAGTACTTCTCTAATCCTGGGACCACTAGAGTTTTAATTTTCACATAAAGCATTATGCCTTGAAAGCAGGTGACCAGACAAAATTGATATTCTGCAGACAGACTTAGAAATGAAGGCTAGAAACACACCTGCCCATGGAACAGACTCATTGCTCGGAGCTGCCTTGCATAACAAGCCTCTCGAGCTCCTTCCCTCGGTTAATTTTAGGAATGGTGGATAAACTTAACCACTGTTTTCAGTGAAATTCCTCAGTGAAACTCCTCCTTAGGACGTCTTAAAGTTACTAATGAAGATTAGAAGAAAATAACCAGTTTAGGACCACCAGGCACCTCTTATTCCAAGTCAATTTAAGCTGACAAATTTATTCGGAAGCCATCAAGAAGAAATGGCCACTATAAATGAAAGTGATTAGTAGTTCAATTTAAACAAAAGTCAATGGGCGCCTGGGTGGCTCGGTCACGTAAGCCACTGACTCTTGGTTTCGACTCAGGTCCTGATCTCGTGGGTGTGAGATCAATCCCCGTGTTGGGCTCCATGCTCATCCGGGAGTCTGCTTGAAGATTCTCTCCCTCTGCCCATCCCCCCCCCCCACTTGCTCACTCTCTCTCTCTCTCAAATAAATAAATAAATGTTTTTTAAAAATAAAAATTTAAACAGAAGTCAATATTTTTACTCTTGCAGTTAGATATGACTGAAGTGCTTTGAGCTTATTAAAATCAGTTCGGTAATCTGACAGCTTTTCTCACTGACGACTTTTCTCATTGATTTTGTGATCTCTAACAGCCCATTTGTATATGTATATATAATTTCCACCAACTACCTCCTTTATTCTAATGCAGTATTTTCTATAAAAAAAAAAGATTTTCTCTTTCTGTTTATTTGATGTTGCTCTAAAATTTTACTCTCATTTAAAGCACGATAATACTTAACCATCAAATCATTTTTTTTTTTTCAGAGATAGAGTATGTGCATAATGGTGGGTGGGCAGAGGCAGAGGGGGAGGGAGAGAATCCCAAGTGGGCTCCATGCCTGACACAGGGCCGGATCTCATGACCCTGAGATCATGACCTGACCCAAAATCAAGAGTCAGATGCTTAACCGACTGAGCCACCCAGGCACCCCAACCTTCAAATCATTCTTTAAAAAAAAATATTTTATTTATTTATTTGTCAGAGAGAGAGAGAGAGAGCACAAGTAGGGGAAGCAGCAGGCAGAGGGAGAGGGAAAAGCAGACTTCCTGCTGAGCAAGGACCCTAACTGGGGCTCCATCCCAGAACCCTGGGATTATGAGCTGAGCCGAAGGCAGCCACTTGACCGACTGAGCCACCCAGGCGCCCCAACCTGCAAATCATTCTTAACCTTCCACAGAGACTGGTTAGCAAGAGCATGGAAATGAGTGCAGATTCTATCAGTTATAGATGTATGTGAATCATATTGGCATTATTTCTCGCATTCTACGTAAAGATAAGTTTCTATATCATCTCAACAGAATCAGTTTAACCTAAGAGTAAATGTTTCTAAATTTCCTACCAAATGTACATGTAAACAAAGCTGCCAGTAGGGGTCCAGTCCTGAAAGTGTCCCTCAGGTTGTATGTTTATTATTCCTTCGAGAATCCTGAATGAACAGCCTCAACAAAACATTCATGGAGTCCCTGTCTGAGGCATTGCCTAATTCTAATAGTTTATCCTAGCGCATTCTTGTTAGTGGCACGTTTTTCTTTAATGGTAAAAATGATCCTTTGGCATAAAATTGATAACTTAATCACCCCTTAGAATCCCTGTCTCATTCTTGCGACTTCAGCTCCCACTATTGGCGACTTTGGTAGTTACATCTCTGTCCTAAATTTTCACTTACATATAATCAGACTTGGATCTTGGAAATTACATAAGAGCGAGGAAGATGTTTGAGCCAGTATTGAAATCAAGCCCTTTCTAACTACGTAAATCCCCCCCCATCTCCTCTAACTCTGTAATGTAAAAAGGAAGCCCATCTTTCTCCAAAACACCAAGGCCGCAACACACACCAATTTTTCTTCCGGGGAATGCCACATCGTTGGGAGTTTCTGCTTTCCCACTCTCGTTTGTGAATATTTGCTGGGTCCTCGCGCAGGTGCTCAACTAAAGCAGAGCAGAATTAGCAAGTCCCAGTAAATCATCTTAACACTTGTAGAAAGAGAAGGCATGTGTCCGATGATGACAATGGGGTCCTGTCTGCGGGGTTTCCTGGAGGAACCTCCCAAGCTCCCGCGGCAGAGTTCACAATCGGCCGAACAGTAGAGTCATCTGGGCTCTCCTTCACTCCTGCCCACTTAGTCACTAAGTCCCCGTGAGCTTTTCTTTTAAAATGTCTCTTAACTGTGCTCCTCTCTGCCCCTTCCTAACTCTCCCCTCTCCCCCTTCCTCAATCACCGAGGGTTTCCTTTCTCCTCGCGCTGCAGGAACTCCCTGGTCCTAGTGTCTCTGGTATCTCAATAGAGCCCTGCTGCCTTCATTGCAAATGTTCAGAATTCTGCTTCCATCCTTTACCCTCCTTCTGGAGAACCTGTTGCTGTGAAATACTGTACAAATCTCTTAAGTCACTCAGATTCCTCCGAGTCTGGTCTGTTCAGAGGGTTAAAGCAGCAAGGTGGGGGTAAGGTGAATTTTGTTGGAGCTATCAGGCATCAGGGTGGGCTGCACAGAGGAGGTGACATTTAAACGGCTCTTTAAGGATGAGTTTTGAGGTTGACAGAGAAAGGGATCTCAGGCTGAGGGGACAGAGAGAACATTTGCTTTCTCAACTCTTGGCTCAGACAACTAGGTTTTGTTCAGTTTTGTTTTTCATTTTAAGCAGGCCATTTTAATGATCTATGCCTCAAATGTCTCATTTGTAAAACGAAAGCTCACGAGGTGTTGAAAGGAGAACGTTAAGTGATATATGGGACCGTACCGTAATAAGGTTTTCAGGACAAACAAATCCCAATCAAGGTTTTATTATGATCAGACCATGTGGCTGCATAATTAGATCATTAGATACTAATACTAAAAACTGACATTTGTAAAGCAGTTTATATTTTGCCAAGCACTTTCACATCCATTATCTCATGAGGTGCTCAAATTTGCCAAGATTAAAATTTGCGGAGGCAGAACGAGGGAGTGTGGTTAAGAACACACACTCTGAAACCAGACGACGCCTCGCTCAGCCCCCCGTGTGGTCTCAGTTGGTACGACCCTCCATCCCGTTGACATAGAGAGGGATAGCGGCACCTTCTTCCCCGGGTCTTTGTGAAGATGTGGTGAGCTAATAGACATCAGCTGCTCCGGACGTCCCCGGAACTTAGCAAGTACTCGGTGAGGGTCAGCTGGTATTACCAGCCGTTCGCCGTACCCATCATGTCCCTTTCGTAAACACGGAGGTCTACCGAGTTCAAGTCCTGGATTCTTCGCCACCCACCCCACTGGCATATTTGTGGCCTACAGAATGACTTAGCAATGCCACACTGTACGCCTCGGGCCTTTTCTGCATTACTGCAAAGTATGTACTTGAATGAAGGTTCACTGTTTTCTGGGACTGATATTTAGCTAAAACAGGCAAGAATTAGCAATTCCAGAAGGAGTCTCTTTAAACCTGTGCCAACAGAATAAGAGTGTGTCCTCATGAAAACTCTCAGATTTCTAGCTCAGTTAAGAAGAAACAGTTGATATATTATAGCGTGCACGTTAATACGATCTGTAAGGTAGTCTGAATTTTTACGTAGAAAATTAGCCTTTCAAGCTTTCTACCTATTGAGGCCGACCTCTGTCCCACTGACGGTGGACAGCAAGCTTCCCCAGCCAACACCCGGAGCCTCTACGGAGAGGTTCACTGGAGAAGTACCCCAGTCCGAAGCGTGAAGTTTTCTCCTGCAAACAAATTCGATTCTCTTTAGGGGAGAACTTTTCAACCTTAAAATATCGATGTGTGTATAGGACTTAATACTGCGTGGATGGCAAACAGCAGCTACTCCTGGACTTGGGGATAGAAGACGAAGATTCGAGTCTCATTTTCATTTTTTTCGAGTGTATGACACTGGCTGACCGACCACTCAGCCTCTCCACGCTTCCCTTTGCATTTCTGAGAAATCAGGAAAATGACTCAAGGACAATTTTTTTCACAGGTTGCTATGTGGTTTCTAGTCAATTGATGAATTTGAAGATGCACTGAGATATTATTGACATCCTGACATTACACTCAAGAGACTTTGCTTCAAGTATCTTTCTAGGATCCATGGCTGGTTTTATGCCCCTCAACTCTGTCATTCCCTTAGACTTTCTCCCCTCTGTCCAGCTGGGACTATTGTGTCTTGATCAGATCAAGGACACATACTGTGTTGAATTTTATCTGTTTATCAACAATGGTTTCGCCTCTTCTTCCTGGCCCCTTTGGACTGAGTCCTATCAAGCAGACCCCTGGGCTCAGCTCTGAGGACTGTCCCATGATGGGGAAGGTCCAGAATGGGCAAAGAGATCACAGTCAGTGCCTTGGAAGCATACTCACACCAGAAGGTATCTGTTGCTTTCTGTGACCCAATAGGATGTGGTGATCCACCGTTGCTCATAGTTCAGGTTTCTTCTGGAACAATTAATTACACTATAGGCAACGGTCCGTTTCCCTGGGTGGAATTTGAAAGCCCAGTCTCTTCTCTCTGCAACTTAAAAAACCCTTTACCACCATCCTCATCTCCCAGCAGATATGCTTTATCTCCTCACGACTGTGGTCTAATATTACCTCTCGCCCAAGCCTCTAGCCAAGACTTGACGGAAAGTCAAAAGTTCCGGAGGAAAAAAAAAATCATAATTTAAAGCCCAAGGCTGTAAATGCTTTCAAAACCTCTGGAAAATTTGTATTTTCTACCTCAATGCACAGTAATGTTAATAAAGGTAATCAAGAGTTAGTTATATGTAAATTTTACTTCCATTATAAAGTAATTAAGGATTATCCTATGATTTTAACCTTTTTCATATTCTCATATAGCTTTGCTCTCTAAAATTGGAATGAATAAATGCTGTTCATTTGAAACCTAGTGAGCAATGGAACTCATTCTAAAAGGCATGCAGCGTTTCGGCTCTTGTCCTGTTTCGCCCTTGCCAGGTGATATGTCAGTGCTGTAATATTATGATACATTGCTCATTGTTGCAATTACCTTTGTCAGACTGCATCTAGGTTTCATGCTTGAGAAGTGTGAACGGAGTAATGAGATAGAGAATCTCGGTTTGTTTGCTTTGAGTATGGATCATATACACGACTGAGTCTATAAAAGATGAGCAGATCTGATTATTTCATGATATATATTTCAGGAGCACATAAATCACCTTTTTAATTGAAATCCCTTTGAAAAGGGACTTTAAATTGCCACCTTAAGATCCTGCATGGAAAGCATTTGTAGGTTTCTGGTGATAATTTTATCAGTCTATTCGGAATTTACGAAATTGTTGGACTTTCTTGCCAGTAGAGGCAAGAAAGTTCACCAGAGCAAAGACATATAGTCTTCTTAAAAGACAAATAGCCAGGACCCACGGTTCTCTTGCTTTATAGATTATGTCCAACTACTGGGCCGCCTGGGTGGCTCAGTCAGTTAAGCATCTGCCTTCAGCTCAGGTCATGATTCTGGGGCCCTGGGATGGAGACCTACATCCAGCTCCGTGCTCATCAAGGAACCCGCTTCTCCCTCTCCCTCTCCCCCTCCCCCCTGCTCCTGCACGCTCTCTCTCACTTTCTCTCTCGCTCTTTGTCTTGCTCTCTCTCAAATAAATAAATAAAATCTTTAAAAAAAAATATTATGTCCAACTATTGACAAGAAGTTAAAGATTTTGCTTTATTTTATTTCATTTTACTGACAGTTCCAAAGGTCTGTGCACTGTTGTATCTGTTTCAACTTTGACCTCCCTGGAGATGTACTATCGTGGTAGAGGGGGAAGGCCATTCTATCCATTTCCTCAGGGTAGAAAGAAGTAGCCAAAAGAAGTCTCAGTGGGAAGCTGCCCATTTTCAGGTAGAGTGGTGACCATTGACTTTAAAGGGCCTTTGCTCTTTCAGGAGAGCTCACTCTCCTCCACCGAGCTGTGATCTTCTGTAGGGTAGCGACCAAGGGGAAGGTCTTCGGCCACAGTTTGTTACTGGTCCCCCAGTACCTCCTTCTTCTTCCTCCTCCTTGCAGTTTTCACCATCTGCCCCTGCCCACATCATCCCGGCTCCGCTTCCTTCCACAGGCTCTCCTACATCTCAGCCTGCCCCTCGCCTGGGCCTCTTGACTCTGTCTCTGTGCCTCGAAGTTTCCCCAGCAGCAGTGGGGACAATATGTTCCTGGCAACCACAATGGAACTTTGACTGCACTCCCCGTAGAGACATCGTATTTCTGGTGATTAGGCCTATGATACCATCAGTATGGATTAAACGATTTTTTTGCAGGCTCTTGCAAACTTCACCATCTGGTATATACTGTCTGCTTGGGACTCTATTTTCTAAATTACAAGAAAAAGGATTGCAATTGTACTTTTGTTATGCCCTTCATGATGAAAGTGGGACTGGATGAGAACATTTTTATATCCTTGCTTGACTTTTTTCCAGATTTCAAAATACCCAGTCTTACCTGTATTGGTTAATTGGCTTATTATTCAATATCCAATGGTGAGAATGTATGTTTGCATTGTTCAGAAGCCTCACCAGGGAATTAGAGGGAAGGTGGGGGAAGTTCTTAAATGGCCAACGTTATAGGAACTAATGCTTTTTAAGGAAGATGCATTATTTTAATACAAAAAAGAAAAGGTCTATTCCATGTCCAGTCTGTGGTCTCATTTGAAAGAAAGCCGTGTTATAGTCTTGAGAAGAAAGAAGTAAGGAACTTGACATTTGCCTGCATTGATTAGAAATGATACTATGGTCTAAAACAGCCAATGAGGGAGATTAAGGATGGGGTAATGATTATACTATAGTCTGTGTGTATATAATTATGCTCTTTCAAAAAAGAAGCGACCGCACTATGGTTCAAAGAGCATGAGAAAGCTTGGGTTGCCAAGTCCTTCCCGCTGGACTCCCTCCACTTACCCCACACCCCCTCAAGCCACACAATGGGATATAGCAAGTGCATACACTCCTCCTACTTCTCTGAACACCCAAGGTGAGTAGGAAATGTGATTAAAGAAATTTGCTTAAAAAGACAATGGGCAAACTTTTGCAAGGATCCCATCTAAACGGAATGAAAGAAAATAAAGCACAGCCTGTTATACAAAATATAATTAAGTAATAAGGCCAGGCACTGATTCTTATTTCTCCATCACTCTTAATATCACTCACATTAACAGCACCAGTTTTAACACTGTATCTTCTCATTGTTCTCCTACTGTGCACTACTGTGATGGCAAAGATAACCAGCTGTCAGATATCATGTGAAATCAGGGCGAATTCTACATTGTTTAAAGACCTATTAATATTTTAAACACTGTCTACCCTTCAGGCATCGAGGTATTACATCACTATACAATACAATTTGCCACCGATGGGAAGGTTTCGAGTGTTTTAGCATCCTGATAATTAAGTAGGAGATATAATTATATTAACACAATTAACGTGAAACAAAAGATAGACTTTGAAATTATTTCAAATGTTTCTGATATTGTGTAATCCAAAAATAACTACTTGATTAACAAATTTGTCTCAAAAGAAATGTCTCTATGTAGGTCAGGATGAGATCATTTGGGGAAAAAAAAAAAAATCTACTCTTTTTGAGAACTTTTAAACCGCCAAAAAAAAAAATCTCATTTAAGAGCCGGAGTCAAATTATATGGTCATTTTAGTTCTCAGAATTCAAAGCATAGATGGCTGGAATCGTGTGCGTGTGATAATTCTAGGCTACTCTCAATAAATAATACATGTCATTTCTGCTTCAGTGAGGCTGTCACTTACTGCTCTAAATGGCTTTCAATGCAGGGCCCAGCCTGCTCTCCCAGAGTGCACTTCAGCTCAATTCCAAACCTGAAGGGTCCTTCCAGTATCCGGCCAGCTACCATAGCAACCAGACCCTGGCCCTGAGTGAGACAGCCCCCGCGCAGCTCCCCGCCCGCGGCACGCAAGCCCGAGGTGCGGGCCAGACCTTCAGCCAGGTACGTGTGGGGATGGGCCCCTCTGCTCTGTTGGTCCGGGGGGCTCCGAGGGAGCAGGTGGGGAGCAGGGGCTGCGAGCCGGCTGTGGCTGTTCCCTCCTGCCCCGCAACTTAGGAGAGATGCCTTCAGGGCTGTGAGTGAAGGAAATGAATAACAAAATATGCTGATCCAGTAACACTGGATTGGAGATCTTTTCTCGAGGAGTTTCTATGAATCACTCACGCTGTATCCACTTTGTACACACCGATCTGCATGAATGTGTGTCTGGTTACTATTTCTGTGTCTCTATGCGACATAAATACGACATACATTCTGAGTTTGGGAAGGCACCTGGAACAAAGTTTTTTCTCTTAAAAAAAATAATAAAATAAAAAGCATGACATTATTTTAGGGGCTTCATTGCATCAAGGAACATAGTTTTAATGCCTAATCAAGTACACAGAACTCTTCTGAAGATAACTGAGATGAGTTTAGAAGTAGTTACCCTTTGCTAAGTGTGATTTTGAGATGTGCCTATAATTGTTTCTTCAAAGCGTGCCCGTACTCCTATGGTTTCAAAACACAGATTTATCAAGCGCCGTTCAGATCAGCTCCTGGTGAAAAGAAGTAGCTACTAACCTGAATTTTTTTTTCAAGAAAGATGTAAATGTTGTTTGCATGCTAATTTGGGCATGCAGGCTATATTGGAGCGACCCACCAGAATTAATATATTGATTACAGGGCTGTCTTGTTTTTTTCAGCTATTTTAAACTTACTTTAATCTCTGCGTTTTTGCTCCTGGGATGAAGAACCCACAACCGTGATAGTACCCCTTTCAGCTAATGAGCTTCATGTCATACTTTCTGCATTAATGCATAATACCTCTTCCAGGTACCTCTTCCATAATACCTCTACCCCAGCCTCTCTCCCCATCCCGGGCTCCTAGCACAACCAGAACCACTCATCTTTGCACCAGTTTATTGCTACTATGCATCCAAAAAATCTTCCCAACTAAACTAAAAGCTATTTGAGGGCAGGGCTGTTTTGATCCTTTATCAGCAGCCCCTAGCCCTCCCTGTGGCCCCCAAGAAATGTCTGCAGACAGGTAGGGGGCAAGGTGAGCTAGGAATGGCATAGCACAGTCACCGGGAAATGCTTATTTCAGGTGACATGGACACAAGTGAAGCATAAACTGAAAGGGCTCAGTGCATTTCAGTGATTAAATTATTGCCTTAGCAATGCGCTAAAAATCTGAGCACCTTCTTCAAGCAACACTCTTGTCCATCTGTGGCATTCTAACTTTTACCTTCTCGTGATGCCAAGCTATAGGGTATGTGAATAAAAGGGAGTGGTAAATAAAATAATAAAATATTCCATGGAGAAGAATGGCCTGATCCCCTGTTGTGGTCCAGTGTGGACCCCAGTTCAGGCAAGGCATCTGTTTGGATGGAGAACGGAGGTGCGTGGGGCTTGAGAGGGATGTTCCCTAAAGTCACTGAGGGCAGGTCACATACACAGAGGTGACCCCTGGATCTCTACTGTTTCCCAGATCCAGGACCACTGTTCTTTAAAAGCACTGGCCCGTTCTACTTCCCCTAAATAAATGTGAAAGGATATGTGAAGGAATATCTAAAACTGGTTTTTAATTCATTAGAAAAAAATCGTATGTACAAATATACATGCATTTATCATAAACACAAAATAGTCTTTATTGCTTCATGAAAGAAGAACATTATATGATGTTTGAAATATTGGGTATTATTAGCATAGGAAATATCATTAGATTTTTTAATATAATTTTATTTTATTAAAAGATGAAATGGAAGCTGTATGATTTCATTCTGTAGGTTTATATTATTTTTTTCTCAAAAGCTCCCATTCTTGGATGGAAATATTCTTCTTCCCATCTATACGGACTCTTTGACCATGACCCACTGATTGTGGTAGAACATACATGATTTTGAATTCTTTGGAAGCACACAAGTGGATCATCCCTTCTTTTATCCTTATATCTGGCTATACTTCTAGGTCCAAGAGGCCACATTCAGAAATAAGTATCTTATATTCACGTTAACCTATGAAAGCTATGATTTGGGCTTTTACCAGTGTCCTAGAACTTCTAAGACATATAGGTAGTAAAACAATAAAGCTCTACTTTTTTTTTTTTTTAATCTTGAACTCACTTATTACTCATGTTTGGCTTTTTATTTTTTCCCATAAATATCTAAGACCCCTGTAATTTGAGTTGAAAACATTGAATCAAATTTTTTAAAAATCTGTATTCCCATAGCTGAGCACCATGGAAAATAGAAATGTCAATATAAAATGAAAAATCAGTTAACAACTCATCTGTGAGCATCTTGTAAACTCAATTCACACATAGCTCTGTAATGACTGACTGTTAAAGCAAAGCTTTCTTTTAAAATGAATAGCTACCATTTATTGAGCGTGCAGAAGTAATCTGTTTTACATGCATCCTCTGATTTAATCCCCACAATAGGGCTATATTAGCTTCTACACTTTAAAGATGGGGACACTCAGGCTCATCACATGTAGAGACATTGTCACACACCATTTTAAGGCAGCAATAGTGAAAATGGGCACAAAATCTTGACTGGGTTGAGGTCTAGTGATTCCAGCAGTGTTTCATAGGTTTCCTTTTATTATTGACCATTTTCATGAAATTCGTCAGCAGCTCGAACCTATTAACAGGTCTATAAATGTGGACAAGCAATATGGCAGTTTATCTCTTTCCGTGGTGTAGGAGCTCTTCTTGGAGCTAATTGTGTCATCCGCTAATTAACACGGGAGTAAAATAGTAGAAGCTCGGAATGACGGCATGGGGCCTCACATTAAAAGTCTGTTTTAAAGTTTAATCAGAAAGTGTACCAAAGTTGTAAAGATATCAAAGCTATGTATTTGAAGTCATCAGAGTTAATCGTTTGAAGACATCTATAAATGATCATGTTGAAGGTGATAACTTAAGTTCAAGGGGAAAGTGACTGGCATGCTCCTTTACCGTGGCAGGTGACTGGGTGGAGAAGTCTGTGCATTCAAAGCAGGGGGTTGTTCTAATCCACTCAATGAACAGGATTGAGGCTGTTGGCAAATATCTAAATCCTGTTTATTTTACTAAGTGGTGGACGTTGGTACCATGATTTACTTTTAGCTTTCATGTGCTGCTGGATGAAAGGCATGTTTTATTGAACATTCCAGAGGACCTGTGACTTCCAAATAACGTCAGAGAAGGGTTGAACAAGTAAAACAGTATGTTTATTCTGCATTTAGCATTATACCTTGAAAGTAGGGAGGCCACTCCCCATTCCAATAGTACCACCTTTGTTCAGATCATCTTGGGAATCCCTCTATTCCAGTGGTTTCGCTGAGCCCCGTGACACGTTCTTTTCAATATTCGTAGTGGTATGAAAGGTCATTTCTTCAAGGCTGGAGTAATTTTTAGAATACCTTGTAGTTAGAAAGTGCCAAAAGGTTCTAGGGAAGTTCACATTATTGCCAACAGATGCCAGACCAAGTTAATAAGGTCAATAATCAATCAACACAAAAATATTTCTTTTTTTTAGACTTAAAAAGTCTAAAAAATATGTGCAATTCTAAAGTAAAGCAAATGGTTTTCTGTCTGGCTCACAAATCATGTCAGAATGCAATTTCAAAAGAGAATCATGCATGTTCAAAGATTCTAATTTCAATTAAAAAAAAACTCTAGTTTATTCAACATAATAAATATTTGTGGAGTGATCATCACCAGGGTCTACAGGAGGCCAATTGCCCCATCATATCAGCCTGTAGGTAAAACTATGAGGCACAAAAGGGTGCAATAAAATATTAATTCTCTGGTATTAACCAAACTAAAATCCCTGAAAGTCATTCTCTTCAGACTCTAGGTTGAGTTCATGGGGCTGGAAGACACAGAAGGGAAGACTCTTCCCATCAGACCCTAAGGCCTTTCTAGGAAGTAACATGAGCCAATTTATGGTTATTCATTCCCCCACCCTGCAAGCTCCATGCCCCAGCCTCAAACAGGTTGTGTAGATTACCCCTTCTTCTCTCCCTCCTTTCCCCTTCTCCCTCCAAGTTAACCTTGGCGTTCGTGTGACTCTTGTGAGGTCCCACAATTAAAATTCCAGGCACTTCTGTGTATCTATGGGTTATTCTTTAATGCATCCAAGATGCTCTGTGTGTTTGTTGCATGCCTTGTGCTGCCGTGTATTTGGGATGAAGAAGTCAAGAGAAGGGATGCAGCTCCTGTCCTCAAGGAACCTAAATTCTAGCAGCAGCCATGGGAACTCAGGAAATCGACCCCAGGAATAAATAAATTACATAGTTTGTTAGAAAGCGATGATGTCTGTGAGGAGGAGATGAGACAGACCAGGGTAAGCAGGGTCCAAGGTGCGGGACGGGGTGTGGCCTGGGGGGCCTTGTGCAGAAGGTAACAGCTGAAGGCAGAGAGAGAACCAGCTGGGTGTATGACTGTCCTGGGGACAGCAAATGCACTGGCTCCCGGATAAGGTGGCCTGACCTATTGACAGAACATCCTGCAAGGAGGCCAAGGTGGCTAAAGTCGGGCGCAGGAGTTTTCAAAGGGATGGGACACCCAGTGGTTTATTGTGGGGATCTTGTCTTTCACTCGAGGAGGCACAGCTTGACCTGACTTGTGGGTCGAAAGCATCGTTCTGTTATATCAGAGATAACATCCTAGACTGAGTTGCATCTGAGTTTCCTCCCTCAGATGGCCTTGCTGCAGGAGCAGAAATCAGACTCGGTAGATCTCCATATGGCCAATAATTGGCCCAGGGGTCACCGAGTGTTCATCGGGCTCGTCCAACCCCAGCCTTATTCCGTATAACCCTACTGCAGAGGTGGTGGGTAGAGAGCAGTTCGAGAAGCTGGCTCTCTCCCAGGCCCTGTCTGCTTCTGCTCACATTACATTTCCTATGGATTGCAGGAAATGCTGAATACAAGACTTTTGGCATAGAGGAGTCACTCTACAAAGGCTAGTCTCTCCCCACGTCCACACACACAGTAGTCTCACCAAACATTTCTTCCCTCAAAGAAACAAAATATGCGAGGGATACGAAAGGGTGCACCTTTCAGGGCACTGGCAGGAGCCTAAAGATTTTAAAACCACTCTCATGTCCTTCAGCAGAACGGAAGTAAGTGTGTGCACATTTATAATCCTAGAAAAATGCCTGCTTGCTACCGGAAATGAAGAATTGTGTGATAGTTTTGCAAAATAAAACTGGACAACAATGGAGAGCCTAGGAAAGCAGCAAGCTTGTTCAGAAGGAACATTGCCATTTCTTTTGATCTGGCCTACTTATTTAATGTGGCACTGACTTGTATGTCTTAAAGTGCTCATTTAGACTATATCATATATCGTAATTATAAATATACCATCTGCTCACTGGTGCCCGTGGCCGGGTGTTCATTGAATTTGGAACATCACTTAAATGGTGCAGTTTCATGTCAGGTCAATGTGAAGGTCAAGAGGATGGAGAGCTCCATGGATGGTAGCTGGGTGGACAGAGACCCACATGATGCAAAGAAGGAGCAAATCCCCAATAAACACCTGTGTATTGGCCATTTAATGGAAAGGGTCATACGGACAGCTGGAGTGACATCACTCCGGTTCGCTTCGTTATGAACAAAGCTATTGTTTGGTAATACTTAGGAAGAGAGAAGTCACCAATGAACTTGGAAAACACAAAATCACAGGGACATATTTCGTCTAGAATATATATAGTACGTAGCAGTTAGAGGAGAAGTCACGCCATTTCGTATCATTTTCTTGGCATGTTTGTGGGAAATGGGCGGTTCATTTGTTTTTAAGATAGGTTGCTGATGACCACCTATTGGAAATCCTGTCTCATTACTCTGCTTTAAAATCTTCCCCCTCCATTTTCTGTTTCCAGTATAAATACGGATAATCTGGCTTCAGTAATTGAAACCTCTCTCATGGCAGGGAGGGTATGTGTGTGTTGTACTAGAGCAAGTTCCTCGTCTAAGCAAATATTTGGTTTCTTAAAGCGAATACTGAATGAACCTCTTGCTGAAATAAAAATTTGTTGTAGTATATTTTTGCCAAGGCTTATTTGGCCTTCTAGAAAAAGTTGCCACCCAGAAATCTCTCCTTATATATTCTTTAAGATAAATTTATATAAGACAAGTCATTGTTTTCTTTTTCTGTTCCCCCCCCTCCCCCCCCGTTGGTAGAGGATTTTTTTTAAAAGGATTTATTTCTTTGGGGTGGAGGCTTGTGAGCAGGGGCAGGAGGAACAGAGGGAGATGAAGAGAGAATCTCAAGGAGACTCCCCACTGAGCAGGGAGCCCAATGCGGGGCTCAGTCTCAGGACCCTGAGATCATGACCTGAGCCGAAATCAAGAGTCGGACGGTGGGGACGCCTGGGTGGCTCAGTGGGTTAAAGCCTCTGCCTTCGGCTTAGGTCAGGATCTCAGGGTCCTGGGACCGAGCCCCGCATCGGCTCTCTGCTCAGCAGGGAGCCTGCTTCCCCCCTCTCCCTCTGCCTGCCTCTCTGCCTACTTGTGATCTCTTTCTCGCTGTCAAATAAATAAATAAAATCTTAAAAAAAAAAAAAAGTCGGATGGCTAACTGACTGAGCCACCCAGGCGCCCCTCCGTTGGTAGAGCCTTTTAATGGCCATATGACATACCCTCCTGAATATTTATTGATAATGACCCTAATCATAGCTTTATTAAAGGGAAGGCAGAGGGTAGGAAAAATCACCCAGGATGTAAAAATCCGTACCACCTGGTTTGTACTAGTGACTGGGAAACCCTCGGAAAATAAGTCCACTGGTACCTCCTTCTCACTCCAGTTAAGGGCTGATAGGTTTGCAAGTGCCCCTGCTCGCTCCCACTCTCTCTCTCTAATTGTGGGACCCTCATGCAAAAAGAAAGCAGTGAGGGTGGTCTCCATTTTTATCTCAAAGAGTATAGCTCGTACAGCCCTTTTAATTGAGTTATTCTCTTCTGGGGAAGGAATTCCTTCCAAACTCCTTGGTTTTTCAATTAAGTTTACTTTGCTCTGGGCACTACCTCTCAGTGTTAGTACAAGGTCGCTGCCAGGTAAACCCTTCTCTTCTGTCTTCATCCAGCAGTGATGACTCCAGGGACAGTGTGAACTGTGAACGGAAGCTGTCTCTTTATGTTTCATGTTAGTTTTTACCAAAACCAGTGCTCCTCAGGGGAATTGCTAGACAAGGCTCTAGATTTTATTTGGCTATTTCCAAAATCAAACCTTTCTCACAGCACGAGAATTTTCTACCTTGGGACTTATTTTAAAGAGTGGCATTCCTTTTAAAGTTAATTTCAAAAGAGAAGATACCAAAATTGGGGGAGCAATGATCATAGCATTCGAGCAAGTACATTTCATCCCAGAGGGTAAGTTCAAGGGCACAAAACTTATTTGGGAACGTAGATTCATTTTAATTGTGTTGTGCTATAGGAACATTTCAGACAATATCTAAGTGAGATTGTTTTGCACTTGGAGGCGTGGTTTCTTCTCATTTCCAAGTCGGGAGGGTAAAGGACTTTGTCCACCTGAGTGTCCAGACTCGCTCTAGGAAAGTTCTACATGCTCGCAGATGTTTTAACCAACAGCATGTAACCAGTATTTCTAAATCACGTTACCAGCTTGTTCTGGTTTAGAAATGTATTTCTTCAAAGATGTCATCTTAAACCCATGTCCTGTTTTTCAGTAGTTAAGAACTATTCAGGCTTCTTAACTCACCAAACAAATATTCTTCAGTCTTCGCTTTTATTTTCTAAGTTGCATTCCCTAGACAGCCGCCCTCCCCCTTGCTGACCCGATCAACGTCCTCTCCCCGTGTCCCTGCTGTTCCACGCCTGGGCTGGCTCATCCTGTTGCCTCTGCCTTCCTTTGAAACGCACTTTCCGGCTTTGCCTCTCGTGACATTGTTTTTGCCCAGGACCTGATGGTAATCCCAGGAAAATGAAAGTGATGGAGACAGCTGGTGGGCCAACAGAGAGCTGACCCCAAGTCATCAGGCTGCCTCGGGGAAGCCACGGAACAGGGAGTCCCGCTGTCCATTCCTGAGAGCGCCGGCCCGGCTGCCCGGCATTCTGGGCAAATATTCCTCCTGACCCAGAGTTAGGGGCCTCGCTGACAATTCTGGGAAACTTGGCAGGTCTAAATGCATCTTCACGAGGGCTGCCCATAAATCATGGACCTGCTTTATAAAATGTGGTGTTTACCACCGTGACATGGCTTACTCCTGATCTGAAGTTAAGGTTCCTGAGACAGCCTGGGCTGTCAAGTCCTTTGTTAACTGGCTACGGCATAACAGGTGTTTATTGTGTTTTGTTTTTTGTTTTGTTTTGTTTGTTTTGTTTGTTTTTTGTGGGGTTTTTTTTTTTCACTGACAAGTCTCCAAAGAATGAAGATTAATTAAGTTTCTGTTGGAGAATTTTTTCCCCTTGTCACCCCATGCCCATCCCTTGACGGAAGATAAAATGTGAAGGGATGAGGAAGCAGCTGTGCTCTGTGTTGAGGCCAGTGCCACATTCTGGTCCAAGAGTGCCTTATTTTCAAGGGCTCAGACTTCCAGAAAAGAACAATGTCATAATTGTAGGCCTGGTATTATTCTGTACAAATTATGACAAATCACAACTGTAGTATATTCTAAATCTGCCCCAACTGAAAGTTATATGTAAACTCTTATGCAAATGAAATATCTAATTTATAAGAGTGTTGATAAGTTATGTGCATTGTTCATGTCTCCTCTTTTTTTTAAAGATTTTTATTTTTTTATTTGACAGAGAGAGAGACAGTGAGTAGGAGCACACGCAGGGGGAGTGGGAGAAGGAGAAACAGGCTTCCCACTGGCCAGGGAGCCTGATGTGGAGCTCGATCCCAGGACCCTGGGATCATGACCTAAGCAGAAAGCAGATACCTAATGACTAAGCCACCCAGGCTCCCCATTCATGTCTCATTTTTTCAAAATCCCTACTTTTTTTTTTTTTTTTACTTGAGATATAACATACATAAAGTATCCACTGGAACTGGAAGTAACGTTTCATTTTTCTCTTGATGAATTTCCACAATGGGAAGCAAGGAAGAAAAGACATTTAGTGTACACCAAACTCAGCCTATGGAAACTATTTAATCAGAGTGTTTATTTGACAATGTTCTATTTCCTTGTTAATTTCACATAGGTGGGTCTCCTGTTTTGGAGGGGTTAGGAAAAACAAGTAAAGTAGCCTTTGTGTTGGTCTGTTCCAAAGAGCTGAGAATGAAGACACCAACAGAGGAGCACAATCTGCTCCAAGTATGTAGGAATTTTTATATTATTTTAAGGGTCTCATCATAAAAAGATTATTTCAATTCTTACTGCATTTCCAAATATCCTTAGGGAAGAAGGTGTAATAGTCATTAGTTTTTTGTTGATGTTGTTGTTTTGGGTTTTTTTAAAGGGAAGTTTCAGAACTCTACCTTTAAAATTAAATTTACAGTTTTACAGTGTTAACATACTTTTAAGGTAGAATTGAGCTTCTATGACTGTAAACTAGGTGACATTCTATGCATGTTAAAATCTGTTTATATTATTTTTAACCCAGTGACCTATGTAGTAATGAACCTAGGACCGAGGCATGGATTTTGTATCCTAAATAAAATTACATAATAGAACAAAACATAACCACAAGAGTGGAAACAAGCTCCCAAAAGACTACTGCTTTTGTCCAACTGATGGTATAAAAACAGAATTCTCTTTGTAACCAAAGAATCGTTCTTAGGCCCTTATGACTCCATCCGAAGGGAGCCTAACACCCCTGGGTTATTTATTATCAACAGCAAATGAGCTTATATCATAGTCCAGTAAGGTGGCCCACCAGCTACATTTGCCTATTGAAGTTCAAATTAATTAAAATTAAATATGTGTTAAAATCCAATGCCAATTTTAAGTACCCAATAAGGTCCTGTGTCTACTGGCTACTATATTGGGCAGTGCAGATACAAAACATTTCTAACATGAACAATACCAATCTTAAAGAGCATGTAAAAAATTTTATTTCTTACGTTTTAATTTTTTTCACATAAAAAATGGCAAAATGTCACCAAGATCCTACAATGTTTAAAAGATTTTTGAACTGGCTGCTAGAGCCTGCCAAAATACCGGGAGCTGATATGGCACTTCTCAAAACTTCCAGAGTTGGGGGCTATTGAAGACTCTTTCGAGACAATAATATTTAGCATTTAGCGCTCCTGAAACTAGGTGTTCCAACAGATTGAAAGGGAAATTAAATGTGTGCCAGGTGTGTTCAGGATTTTCCTAGGACCCACATCATTCTAATGTTTAAATCCTAGAGTTCCACATAGCATTGTTTTAATTTATATTGGTATACTTTAGTATTTGTTGTATTAAAAATCATGCAACTTGGCAATGGCATCATTAATGTCACATAGGGTTATCATGAATGGTATATTTCCAAGACATAACAAAGTATTTGTCCCCTTCTAAGCAGGGGACTCTCCTTAGAGCCTCTGAGGTTCTCGCTCCTCCTTCTGCTCCTGTGGGAAAGCTTTAGAGAAAATTCCTACTGTAGGCTTTTCTGTCACTTGTCAGCTGGGTTCTGCACAGCGGAATGTAGCTCAGGCCGCAGGAGAGCTTAGGAAGAAGGTCCCTGTCTGCTGCTTCGGTGGTGGTTCTATCAGCTGCATCCGCCTCCCCAGGGAGGTTGTTAGAAATGCAGGCTCTCGGGCTCGCTCCAGACCCCTGAATGAGAATCTCTTCTAGATCGGGGGCTTTAAACTAGCAAGCACCTCAGTCACCTTCAGATTTGGTTAAAACAGCTCTCTGGGCCCCTGTCCCAGAATGTCTGATTCAGTTAGGGTGGGCTGGTGCTGACTGCGGGCAGGGACCACACTCGGAAAACCAGTGCTCTGGGGAGAACTTGTTCTCCTCTGTGGTTGCACATGGGAATCACCTGGAGAGCTTCCCAACAGCCTGCTGCTCGAGTCCCACCTCCAGAGATTGTGTGAACGGCTGAGGTATAGCTTGGATACTGAGATTTTTTTAAAAGCTCCCCGCTGATGATAATACACAGTCAGGTTCGAGAAGGCCAGCCTGTACATTTCATGCTCAGAACTTCTACTGGGGCAGAAGCAGCATTGGAAGTAAGCAGCTCCCTTCTGACTCTGGTTGATGCAGGAATGTATCTCGGGGCTCAGGAGGAGCTCCCCGGTTCTAGGGAACTTCTCCACCATTCTCCGCACATAACCCCCCGCCCCACCCCCATTGCCAAAGACTCAGGACCAGCTTTATTAACTATTCCTTTATTTGGCAAATATCCATGATATCTCTACCATGAATCAGGCTTTGCTCTAGTGTCTGGAGACACTTATTGAACAAAGATATGGCGTTTACATTTTACTTTCACTCCTAATGTTACATTTAAACTAATTGCCCAGTGGTGTTAAAGGGAAACTAGAGCTGAACAGTAAAGTGGTGAACACAGATTTTATTCAGGGGGAAAAAATCCCTAGTAGAAGAAGAGAGACCTCAGCAATGAACTAGGCTCAATCCTTACTTCAACAAGGGAAAGTGGGATTTGTGGCCAAGGAGCAGGGTGGAGTCGATGGGCAGAAAATTGCTAAGAGGAAACATCAGGGCAAGGCAGCTCTGACTAAATCTACCTCACAGGATTCTTGCTGAGGGCAAGCCCCTTGCTGAGAAGGCACCTGATGGGGGGCGGGGGGTACGAGGGACCAGGTGGGACCTGCAGGGTGATCCGCCAATGGAGCGTGGGGGCTTCTAGCTAAACTGACTCAGTGGGATTCTCGCTAAAACCAGACAACGCAGAGATGAAGACAGAAACTCCCTGAACCAGGGGCTAATTGAGTAGAGTTCAGAGGAGCCTGACTAGAGGTTGGTCAAGGAGAAAATTTTTGTCAGTGGACTGATATAAAATATATACAAATAGGTAAAATACACATGTCACATAAAATGCACACACACACTGTCTTTCGACAAACCCTTTATCTCCTCTCATCCCACTGCCCTTAATTAAGGATTTTGATTTTACTCGATTAACTCCCTTGGATCTTCCCATGAACCTGACATCCAGATAACATTTGGAATCCTCTGTGTGTGCAGATGGAGGTGCCCAGGCTGTTTATTTGCCAATTGTCATTCCAAAACGGGTGGAGAGGCAGCACTGAAACTTTTAATGAACGGCATCTGTGGAGTCTCTCTCCCCCTTCCCTCCATCTTACCCACTTCCTCCTTCCCACTCAGTTCCCACCCTTAATTGCAAAACCTTCCTTCCCAGTTTCTGTCTCGGGCTCACAATCCTACCCACTTTTCACACCAGCCTGCTCTCAAAAACCTTTCTGCTCCTCCGGGAAAGCCTGGAAGATCCCAGACCTCCCTCCCAGAAGTGGTTGACAATGCAGTGTTTTCATTCGGATGCAAATTTGTCTCTGGACAAGATTCAAGGAAACTGCTTTCTCCTCCAACGGTCTCTCCAGCTCCACCCCAGCCCTTGTTGTCTTTTGTGTTCTTGTAAATAAATGAGAGGCAACTGGCTTTCAATTTGAAGACACAGCTGCAGGGGGCTCTTAAAAGCCAGCTAGAGAGATGCCGAAATTTGTTGCCCAGCGTTAAAATCTAGAAAAGGGAGGTTTTTTTA